>SKCR01026242.1:0-694066 GCA_019454045.1 Zanthoxylum bungeanum | reverse complement strand
CCCTTTTTCTTCTCCACATTACCATTGGGCTTTAGGTGATATGGAGCCTTGGCATTGCCCTTATTTTTCTTTGGGCCTCATGGCTTCAGGTCCGTACCTGTAAGCATGACGGAGGTTTTAAGCTCCGGTTTCAAGTCCTTCTCTGCTTGTTTTATCAGATTGTGCAATTCTGCTAAAGTAGCTTCTTTATTAGACAGATGAAACTGCATAATAAAGTTAGAGAAGTCTTTTGGTAAGGACTGAAGAATTAGATCGTGACCTATCTCATGATCCATGATGAACCCGAGGTTAGCCAATTTTTCAATATGGTCAATCATCTTAAGAACATGTCCACTAACAGATCCTTTCTTATACCTTGTTTGGAATAAGGCACATGACACTTGGAATCTCACGGTATGAACGGAAGTTGCATACAACTCATTCAAGTGAAAGATGATGGTTTGAGCATCCATATCTTCGTGAGCTTTCTGAAGTTCGTCCGACATAGAGCCAAGCATTATGCAAACTGTTTGCTCATCATCATCGACGTGTTTCTTCCAAGCATCAAATGTATTTTGGTCAGCATCTTCTGCGGGTTCAGAGGGAAATGGTCTTTCAAGAACATAGAAAATCTTTTCTTGTCGTAAGACAATTTTAAGGTTTCTAAACCAGTCATTGTAGTTGTCTTATTTGAGCTTATGCTCATCAAGGATGGAATGAAGTGATATTCTGTTTTCCATTTGAATGTTTGTGAAATATTTTAACTCACCTGTTAAGAGAGAATGTTAAAATTAGGAATATGTTTTCATTAATATTTCATAATAACAAGGGCTTTTAATATTATGAAGTTGCTCTCACTCAATTGTTTTAAAATTTTAAGCAAATCGCATCAACCCAAATATGATGGATTTCTTGTGGGCAAGGATCCCATTATCATCATTTCACAACTCCGACTAGGGCCGGTCGTTATAAAATACGATAATTAGGTAGGTTCCCAACCAATTTATGATATAAATCACAATTCCTTGATCATTGGGTTGGGCAATCAAACATGTCATAGCTTATGCTAGTCCTTGTGGACACCCAATCTTTGCCACTAAGTTATAAGACCACGCCTAAGGGCTGCTGCGTCTTATGACTCAGAAAAGTCAAATCATTGTCAATAGTACGATTTAGGGACAAATTGGTATTGGTCAGTCTGATAAAGCATAGTCCTGCCAATATGGTTTAAGCCATTTCGGTCTATACTTTACAATGAGAGGCAAATTTTAGACTTAAATTATTATTGAGGATTTTAGCAAGTTTAAGTGAATAACTGTCAAATGGATTCCTCCATTGAAAATTCCCCAGAGGGAGGGTGGAGCGAACTCTCTTAAATACCCTTACCTCTTAGGCTATTATTGCCTTGGTGACAGGAATAAACAATAGATCCTCCAAATTAGTCCAACACTTTAAATATGATTTAAGGTAAGCTTTGAGTAAATAATTATCTAGATGTCTTCAGAGCTTTTCCTTTTGGCTATAAAAAGGTAGTGAGTGAAGGAAGACATCAAATCATTATCTAACTCTAGTAATACCTTTGGTTAAATTAACTTTTGTTTGGAAAGTTTTATTAACGCCTTGGTCCCACCCCACTTGTATCTTTTATAATGTCTTTTATTATAAACAAGTGATTTATATTTATTAGCCTTAAAGGTAATAAATCTCTAAGTTTATCACAGAATAATTACTTAGCTAAGGGATAATCAATACACTCTTTATTTCCTTAGAAAGTCTCTAGATGCTTGCACCCTAAAATAATCATGCCAATTTTAATCAAACATAAAATCATCAAGCATATGAGTTTTAATATTTTGGAATTATTTTAGGCATTAAATAACTTTGATTAATATTTAATTATGATATTGTATTTTATTTTAATCAAATAAATTTACTATTCACATTTTTTTACAGATGCGTGAACTTTAAATACAATTTCACAATTCAAATCTTAACCAAATCATGCAAAACTTGTGCCTAAAAGTACGTTCAGGGTGTTAGCTTTCCAACGAGCTTTTACACACCCAATTTCGAGTTCAAATGAGAGAGAACTAATCAAAAAAAAAAAAAACGGCGCGCTGATACCACTGTTGGGAAGCGGCCGCGAGTGCGCAGCGGAAAATTAAAAATTATGATGCCGCTATCCCTTTGCCCAAGACCCATTTGTTTTGATTATTCTACAAGCCTAGGCATGTTACTATATATTCTAAGAATAAAAACTCATAAAACATGCAAAGAACATAAAGCTAAACATGCTAACTATCATAATAACTCTAATTAAAATAAAGAAAGAAAAAGACTTACTTGAACCGAAGACTCCTCCAGTCCTCCCTCCAATCTACAAGCTTTTCTCGAACTCAGCAAGCTCTTCCACGTTCCAAAGAGCCACCCAAGTGTGTGGCCTCCAAAGGTGCACACACCAAAGCCAAAACTCAACGGCAAGACTACGCCTTGAGTGCACGGGTATTTTGCCCTTAGTGCTAGCCTAGGCAAATACCTCAAAACCTTTAACTTGAGATTCCTCTAGTCAATTAGACTTAAGGATCCTCAAAATCAGTGGCTTACTCTTAAACTTTAGAGTTTCTCACTTATATAAACCCAATATGAAAGGTTTTGGTGTAAACAAATTTGTAAAGAATTCTTTGGGTTTATATAGATGCTCCAAAGACAACAAAATTAATTAAGAATCCGATGTGGGATAAATGTTAAATAAATCTTAGCCATTGGATCTTAATATAGTGGTTTAATGAGATTATAAAACCCTAAAAAGAGTTTGGGCCGAATTGGAATTCAAAACAAATAAAATAAAATAAAAAACGCAGATTTTTATTTATTTATTTTCTTATTCATTTTTCCAATTCCCAAAGTGGCCCTATCGTCATTCACCAATCTCTAAGCCACTTTGGAACCTCATAAATGATCTGTTCAATAATTAAACACATTGAACCATTATGAACAATTCCTATAGCAATCATATATGCTGTTAAATTTGTAATGTGCACTGTTAACTATTGATTTCGACTTTGTTGTGTGTGACCTTTTGGGTTCCCCTCAAGTTGGACATGAAATCAATCGTGATAATTTAATCGAACATAAATTATCCTCCGATTAGATGGTCGTTCGATTTCAATGACCAAGGTTGACATCTAGTAACATGCCAAGGCCCCCAAATGAGAATGAAAGATATATACCCATTCTGTATACGATTTACATATGATACGGTCCCTCACCTCACTATATCCCCACCGTTTGACCTAGGGTATGGAAAATGTCTACCCATATAGTCAAAGGTATGATGTTGATAGTGTCCTGAATCATGCTAACCCAAGAATCTCACATGATTCTTCCGCTGCGGCCACAGTCTCAAGCACTGATCACACATATCAACCCGCGAACTGGAATAATACTCTTATAAGAAAATATTATCCGAGAGAGTGGCGATTCTCTGTTGTATCTTTACAAACTTCATGTGTTTCAACAAATGACCCAATCATACCCTTATGACCGGATCTTTTGAACTGGGGAAGGAGAATGTCAAAGTCATTTGATCCACACATAAGATTGTAATGACCTCAAGTCTAAGGACTAGTCATACAATCGATACATGAAAGTTCTCACAGACACATGGGATAAACACTCCATGTGAAAACTTTCGGCGGCCAGTTCAATGGACGCGAGCAACTCATGCATCCATGTGATACACCAAGCGGACGGATCTCCGCTAGTAGCCTATGAGATCGGCTACCCCACTTAAGGGCAGATCATATCATCCTGCTAGTCTCTCCACTTTGTGAACGCCCAGATTATTCACAAAACTATGACTATGAACGTTTGAGAGTAATGATTCTCATAAGGCATGGAAGCCATCATCTTATTACTCCAATGGCTTTATTACAGTGTTTGATGATTCATATAATTTATGTAAGACACGTATAATAAAGATTACCATTTTATTAATTAATGAAAATATTGTAAATACATGTACATATAGCCCATCCACAAGTTGGGTATAGGGCATATCCCTAACAATGTTTTCGAAGTAAGCTTGAAATGGTTTCATAAGCTTTCTTTGGATTATTTGATAATCAATATGTCATTCTAGAGTTGCTAAGTCACTCATTGATGACCTATAATTATTCTTGAGTTGTTTCATGATGGTGAGACTTGTTTGATGTGGTAAAATTTGAATTAAAGTGTTGAATTTAATTGATTTGGTAAAATTTATCAATTTGAAGAAATTATAAAATTAGGGTTCTTAACCCTTTCCAAATATAGGAGTTTTCATATATATGATGTATTACGGTGTTTATATGATGCATATTAATTTTTGAGTTGATTGGATTTGATCTTGACATATTTTGAACAAAAAATGACCAAATTGCAAAAATTGAAAAATTCTGGGTGTGTTCGGCAATTAACAAAAATTTGGGGATTTTATTGCAATCTGATTTTGATGTGTTGGACATGTTGGAAATCATTTTAGAAATGATTTAGAATCAACCAAAATTGTATTTGACAATTTCAGGACTAAAATGATCAATTTGCAAAGTTTTGGGCCAATTCGGTAATTACCAAGAAATTTGGTTTCTTGTGCAAAATTTCAGTTTTTAAGTATTGGGTAATTAAATACATAAGTTTATTTAATTGATCCAAGAAAAATTATTGAAATCAGAAAATTTTGATATTCCGCATTTCCGCTGTGTTGCCGGATTTTCACCATTAAACCCCTACAGTTTAGGTATCCATGTGAGTAAGTCACGATTCTTAAAGATTTTGGCCAAAGCCGATCACCTAGAATGGATCGTATTAGTTGTAAAGAATCATGGACATGTCAACATGGGATGTGCACCTCGGAAACTTAACGGTATATTCTATGTTTCCTAAGCACAACTCGGATAGCGTACAACAGATGGATTGTTAAACATATGTGATGACCTCGAGCTGTATAGTTCAGAAATGTCGTTTGTGTTCTTCGCGAATTCGAAGGTGGCCGAATTGAGTACATATTAACTAGACTTATATGACGAACGTGTCTGAACTTAGAGAGTCTCATAATATTAAGTGTACTCATTGAGCACTTGAGTAGCCGATAATTTTTGATAATAAATAAAATTTGATATCATAATTATCAACTAAGATAATTAAGTGTTATTGGATAACATTGATTATTTACTTTAACTTAATTGGATTAATTCAAAATTACCCAAGGGCTTTGTCGTAATTTCATAAATATCTCTATCATTTGAGGATATTTTGGTAATTGTAAATATGTAATTATAAGTGTATTTGGCTTGATTTAATTGGATTAAATCAAAGTGGTAGATATGTAACTAATCCATTAATTAAACTTTATCTTGATTTAATTGGATTAAATCAAAATAGTAGACAAAGATGATTAGTCACACCTAATAATATATATTTGGACAAATTAGATTAAGCCCACATAAGAGTTTATTAAAACTTTTATTAATTAAAAATTGCCTAAGTTTTGCTATAAATAGCAAGCTTGACCAAAAATTTTAATCAAGGTTGAGAAAGCTAAAACAAACAAGAGTTGGAGAAATTAACTTAAGTTAGAGAAATGTTTTAAGAAGCTTTGGAAGATCTCTTCAACATTTCAACAATGAGAAATCAAGATTGGATCTTGGATCTTGGAGTGAAGCTTGCTAGTATTGGAGTCAAGATTGGATCTCAGAATCAAGCTTGCTAAACTTTGGAAGTTCTCCAACCATTTCAACAAGGAGAAGAATATTGGATCTTTGTATCAAGCTTGCTAGGTAAGTTTGATCTTCTCCCAAGCTATGTTCTTCATTAGTGACTTTTCATTAGTGGGACATATAGTGATGAATTATGTATTGGATGCATAATAGCATAGCTTGAAGTTGAAATTAGGCTAATTAATTGTGTATAGATGCTTTATAAGTATAAACACAATATGTTTGTAATTGGGTAAAATATGATCATGTTGGACATGGAAAATTTAATAAGAGTTTGAAATTTTAAATTAAAGTTTAGATTTATGACTACCATTTTAGAATCATTTGACCACCTTTGAGTGACCTAGAATTGTTCATGAGTCATTTCATTATGTAATTCTAATTTGGTTTGTGTTTTGATTCAAACAAATAATATATGAATTTAAAATACATGTATGTTTGTTGTATAACATGTGTTGATGATGGTTTTGATGCTAAAATTGGATTTTAGGAGTATCGAAGTGTTTGGAGAAAATTGGAAGTGTTTAGAATTGATTTGAAGGCAAAATTGCTCACTGCGATTATTTTACACATGGCAGCGTCGCAACACTGACCTTCCAGCGTCGCAACACTGAGCATCAGACATTTGGCCGTTGCGACTCTCACCCTTGCTTGTCGTAACGATGGGACGTTGAGCTCTCATAGATATGGGCGTCGCGACGCCGAGGGCTGAAGAACACTAAAACTTCATTTTCCCCGTTTTGGAGTTTCCGGACTCTGATTTGGTCCTCGTTTTTTCCTACAGACTCGTATCATAATATAGTTTACATTAAAATATTTTAAAATACACTTATCTATGATATCCTTGGGTTATACCTACTTTCGTTGTGCGGGGCACAGATCCGACCCTAGGGGTTCCACACCCGCCCCAACAGAATGATATCAGCTTTGGCCTTGAGAGCGTTATTGCCCATATGACTGAAAGGGCTTATATGATGGTTCAATTCCATATGAAGCTTGTCCTTTCATGGTGGAATTTTTCGTCATCACAATCTTTTGAGAAGTAGTTTCCAAACGCCTCAGGTACGACTCATGTCCAACCAAGAGATCGTGCAGTTCTTCAAACACTAGAGAATTCTCTCGCGCTCGGATCGACTCAAAGATTTCCCAAAAATCAGGCCCTAAGTCGGTCAAGACATAAAGGGTTAAATCGTTATCAGAGCTAGGATGGTCAATAATGGCGATTTCATCAACTAAGGTCTTAACTACATGAAGGTAGTCGGTGATTGATCGATTATTGCGTTGGATTAAGGCGAGTTCCTCCTTTAGTTGCATAGCCCGAGTGTGTGATCGGCTAGCATATAAGGTTTTTAGCTTTTCCATGCTACATGTGTGGTCTTTGCCACAACAATGAAGGGGGTGATGGATAAAGAGGTAGAGGCTAGAAGAGCACTCAAAATGAGTTTTTTTTTTCGGATCCAGTGTCTTGCGTAGTGCATCAGCAGCGGTGCCGGTGGAAGTTGGACATAGGGAAGTTCCTTCAACGTAGTCTATTAAATCATAACCAATGAGAAGAGCTTCAAATTGGGCACGCCATTGAGGGTAAATGGAGGGTGTTAATTTGTCATTGACGTGGTTAGTGATATTGAGGGAAACGAGTTGCTTCTGTGGTGCAAAGGAAGATTATGTATTAAGGGTAAATTATGAATTTTGATCGGTAGAGGAGGAAGACATAACTACGGTCTGGATCGGTGGCTCGTAGAGACTGGCTCTCCTGATACCATGTAAAGACAGAGACTACTGTATTTAGATGAATGATTTTCCACATTTTATTGATGAAATATGAGTCAACTTATACACACAACTAGAGAGAACTATTTATGATAGAGAATAATGAATTCGCTAAAAATATGCAGGATTGATTTAGCTTGAGTCGATCTTTTGGCCTTAATTCTTGCAATCTGTCTTGATAAAAAAATTTCCTGTTTTGAAAAAAAAAATTGACATATCAACCTCTATATCTATAGCCCAGTCTTGTAAACTGAAGGTTCTGTAGTTCGATCCTTGCATGGAGGCCCTGCACTTTATATTTTTACAGGGTATTACAGCGTGGAAGCTACTAAAGAATTGAGAAATCCCACATCATATATTGAGACGTAAATTCCATGATTTTGAGATTCAAGGTTAGTCATGTGTCACCACTCACTAAGGGCATCTCATTGAGCACATAGGCTACTCTCCGACGAGGACAAATGGGAATGGCACCACTTTGATGATCATCCAGAATCAAGAGTCGATCTCTTTAGTTCTTATTCTTACTGTCATCGGTGCAAGAAAAAAACTACACAACTCAAAGGGAGTTGGCCTCTTGGTTCTGGACTTCTGTAATTTGCTCCACCAGAGAAAATTTGTTACATGAAAGGATTGCTTTCTATTACTATAAACATGAAAATTGGCTTCAGAAAGATTTCATCATGCCTCAGAGCTTAATCTTGATTCATGTCGAAGCACCTTGTCTGATTATTTCTCTACATGCATCAATATGGACACACTCCCCCGCACAGACAAATTCAAACAAAGCAACAGTATTATGAAATTCCATCTAGTTACGACAAATATAACTCTATATATTATTAAAGCTAAATGAGCAATCTGTTATCTGACACAAGAGTACATACTATTAGATAGTGGACAGTGTTTCAAATAAAAAGCACCGAGGCTCCAAATAAAAAGACAATGATTACCACAGAATGCGTCCTAACTACATAAATCATTTCCATTGAAAAACTATCAAGAACAGCCTGAGAAGTGAGAGCCCAAAAAACATGCCTTGATTACATTACCGATACACATGGTGGCAGCGGAATAATTGTCCTTCGGAGTCACAAACTGTTAAAAATGATGAAACAATTATTACTGAAAATACATACATCAGGCCATAAATAAATATCAAACCATAAATAAATAATCAATCTATAAAACAGCATTTCTGTACCTTATTAAGATGCTGATTCTGATTGAGCAGCTGCTTGTCTCGGTCTTCTTTCAGGAGGAGGGCCATCTCTTCGTCTCTCATATCTTTTGCTCACATATTTAGATTCTTTTCGTTTGTTTGGTTGATAGGTGGGATATGTGCAGGGAATGATCTCTCCATTGACATATTTATCACCTACAAACACACGAGATAAATAGAAAAGCACATTAAAGAGGGAACGTAATATTAAAGCAGTCTGGTGGTGCACAATTATGTCTGTTTCTGTGTTTTTAACAAGTGGAAAAAATACAAACCTCCATAATCTTTATTTTTGACATCTATGTATGAATCCGGCAACACCCAGAGAACACCGGGAAGACCTATAATTGTTACAATACATCTCAGCACTCATAGGAAATAAATATAAAATATAACTAAACTAATCAATTGCCTTATTATCTACACACCCTTGAATTTCTCAGAGGTTTCTTCAGATACCGTGCATTGGAATCCAGTGTAAGTGGTGGTGCTAAATGCATACATATTCTTCTTTGCTTCTTCCATACTGTAACAAGAAAAACCCTTGTGAGACTCACCAGAACAAGTTGGTGGTAAACAACATAATCTGTTTTCTTACAATGGTGTTCACTGATAGCTATACACGTATGCATACCAAATAAACGACAACAAATCCTGCAATCAACTTGTTAATAGACTCAACATAAACACAAAAGAAAAAAATTATCATATCTATTCATTTAAGACTCGGTTGTTCGAATTGAAAATATTCCAAGGAAAATTTCTTCCGGAAAAACATTCTTCTAGATAGATTTTGGCATCTTTTTGATAGATACAACAACCATGAGGCTTGCATTAAGTAGCATAAACTCAACATTGTCTAACATAAATTTGGCAAAATTGTCACTCTTCACACTTAACCTCAATGTCATCCTAATGCTACAATGCCCAAAAGACCAAATTTGTGATCTATTTCAAGTCAAAGCATAAAAAACGATAAATATTTCCCAAAATACCCTACTTGATTATATATAAAAGCAAGCAAGAAAGCACCTTCCAAGAACAGTGGCAAGAGTGTTAAGATAAGTTTCAATCATTTGCTCTCTAGAGGGAGCGGGGTCTTTGGGGAACTCCATGACGATAAGCCAGTGGTTGTAGTCACAGCCCGGTAACATTATCGTCTCTCTCGGCTCATTGCTGCTGCTTCTCTTCGACGAGTACTCGCTGTCTTTTGGCCCAGCTTTGACGGTCAGGACTAAGCGCGAGTGAACGCGGGATGGTATGTGGAGACTCGAAGTGTTGACTCGGAGGCCGAGGGTGAGTTGAGGGCGTGTTGAGAGGATGGACTTGGGTGTGAGAAGTGATGACGTGTATAGAGTCGCCATTGTTGGAGCCGAACTACGGAGAAGATGAGATTGATGTGGGCTGAATTTTATGGTATCTTCGGAATTTGGGCATTTTATTTTATGTTGGATGACATTAAATGGGCCAACTGAGAAAAAATAAATTAAAAAGTGATTTGGCAAATTTACAAATTTGATCCATTTTTTTTTTCACATTTAATTATCAAATACAATTATTTATTCCCAAATTACTCATAGTTAAATAACAACCGATTATTTCCTCTCTTTTTTCTTTCAAGAGAAAAATCAGACCAATAATTACATGATTTGTATGATTAATAATGATTTTATTAATTGATTTTTTTATTATGATAGTTTTGTATGATTTATTAACTTAGGAAATACCTAATATAATTAAAAAGCCAAAAATCGAAGTAAATTCGAGAAAAATTTTATAGGTGGTGTTGATTTTGGGTGTCCACACTCTTGAGGGTTCATGGGGGCTGCGCGAGCGTTCGTTGGGGTCTTGGGCGCCAACGAGGGCGCCCGCGGCCCCTAGACACACGCTATGGCCCTTCATCTCGGAAATTGGTACTCGTCTCTAATATTTTTCAGGAAATCAATTTTTTTCCCACAAATTAACTATAATTTTTGGCCTATTTCATCATATTAAGAGTTTTCCAACTAATGATAGATGATCATATCTTTTATTATTTTATTTTTGATGAATTTATCCTAAATTGTCAGAGAAATAATAAGATTATGTAGTGATTTAGTCTTGAATTTGTGTTAAAAACTTAAGTTCTCTAATTCAAGTTATAAGGGCAATTGAGTCGGAAAATCTTACATTTGGTCAATGAAAATATATTTTCAAAGTTGGGTTAATTTTGAGAATAAGAAAAATTAATGAGCCAATTTTGTAAATTTCCCAAGTGTGTTTTTGATAGTATGAATTCAAATAATTAATATTATTAAAATAATAATTAATAACAAATTAATAAGTAGTAAATTAGTAATAAAAGTATTGATAATAAGTCAATAATTAATAAATTAATATGTTAATTAATAATAAATTAATAATTAATAGTAAATTATTAAAAAATAAATTAATATATAATTTTAACAAATGATATTTTTGTAAGTTGTTAACAATTCATTCTAATTATTAGACAATGTAAATATATCAATAGGAATATTACTTGATTCCAATTACGATTTTTCTAAGTTGTTAAGAATTTATTCTGAATTCGATTCACTATTCTCATTTTAGCACATTCAGATTCCGTCGCATTTCAACTCCAACCAATATCGATTACGAATAAGTAAACACATTATTAGTGTCGTATGCTTTTAGAAGAGGTCAAATATATTTTTTTATTCCAAAAATATTTTTCATTTTTTTGTGGTTGTGGTGATTGGTTGTATTTAGAGTAGAACTTTTGAGGATTAAAAATTATTTTGTCTCAACTAATAAAAACTCAAAATTTAGACTTTGCGAGTAGATGTTGGAAAGTTTTTTTGAATAAATTAAATTGGCTTGAATACTCTTATTTTATTTCACATTATTATTTTAGTTTTTTATTAAGACAAAAAAAACTATCCATTAAAGTAATTTTATAAATTTTAATAAAAATTTTCATTGAAAACCAAACACCTAAAAATATTTTTTAATCAAAAACTCTATTTGAAAAGTTATATATAGGGATGGAAAAAATCTTCGTGGGGGCTCGGTATATTAGGGGCGGGTAATGACACAATTTTTCATACCTGTTAGTTGGACGGGTCGAGTATGGATATTGGAATCTCTGTTAAAATTGAGGTAAAATTTCAGAGTGAATGGGAGCCCGCGAGGGCCCGGTATGTTAGGGGCGGATAAAGAGATAATTTTCATACCCGTTGATTGAATGAGACAGATACAAATATTAACATTCTTATATCATACCTGATCCGTTGTTATCCCTAATTATATCCAACTGAGCCATAGGCATTCACAGAAATGCACTCAATCGTCATTACCAAAGATGAAGAGAAGGGGTTAAGGTATGTGAAAATGGTTGAAAATTAAACCGGTCTTTTAGATACTATTATTAAAACTATATTTTATATCACTTTTGGAAAACACATTTAAAATTTTTTTATGTACGCCCAAAACGTCTGTTCAAATAATAACAGTGGCACTGGCAACAGGTCAACAGAATTGTGAACTAATCCAAATGTAAAGGACGCCATTAAAATATATATAAAAAAATAATAATAATAACCCCCGGAATTAGATATCAAAAAGTAATCAACGATCCATGGCATCATATCTATCAAACACTTTATTATCAAGTTTAATAGGAAATTATCATTTGTAAACTTAAAGATTGACATGTTATATAAATACATAAATCTTAAAATTTTGTTTATCGATTTATTCAAAAATTATAAAGTGTATCAAATTTGTATTAAATTTAAATATACAATCGTAACGAGTGTCAAATATTGGGTATACATTTAATACAAAATAAATACATATATTTTTTTGTAAACATCTTATACAAAATAAATAAGTGTTTCCTATATTTTTAATACATTTTGTAATTTTTGAATGGAACAGTGAACAAAGGGCTTCAACCAATTTCTATAGTGGCCTAAGGAGATGTCTTTTTGCAAGTAAAACAATATCTCGATAGTAGACCCGGCCACGGTTCCGGTTCGGAACCGGAACCGAACCGGTTGGAACCGGAAGCACATCTAGTAGAGGTACAAGTAGTAGAATTTGGCATTGATACCACGCAGACTCAAATGGCCAGGTACGCATCATCTAGTAGAGGTACGAGTAGTGTAGACTTATTTAAATATTCTGATGCAAAAAATAGAGAAGAATTTGCGAAATTAACTTGTATGACACATCTTTCTTTAAGCTTTGGTGAAAAACTTCATTTTACTAATTACGTGCATAATGCTTTAAACCCTGCTGCATGTAGAATGACTCGAAACACAACAAAACGTCATATTTTCAAATTATATAAATATGGTAAAATTATTTTAAATGAAATATTTAAAGAGATGAAATGTCGTATTTCTATATGTTCTGATATTTGGAGTGACCATTGGCAAACACACTCATACATGGGTGTGACTTGTCATTGGATTGATGCATCATTTACCATGCAAAAACGACTTATTGCATTTAGAGTTTTTGATGACCAACATACTGCACATAATATTTATAGAATGATGAAGGTAATTTTTGATGAATATGGTTTAGGAGAAAAAATTTTAACAATTGGATTTGATAATGCATCTGCAAATACTGCATCCATCAATGATTTAAAAGAAATATGTCAACCAAATTTAGGGGGTCGATTTTTTCATATTCGTTGTACATGTCATGTCCTAAACTTATGTGTGCAAGACGGTCTAAAATTATTATCTCATTTCCTTGATCCAATTAAAATGGCACTTAACTGTATTTGGTCATATTCTCAAGTTAGGAGAGAATGGACCAAGTTTTGTAAAATAAATGGTATTAAACCGATTAAATTTTCTAGAGATGTTCCAACACGTTGGAATTCTACTTATTTTCTTTTATGTCAAGCATTTCAATACAAAGATGCATTATGTAGTTTTTTTTCTCAACATGTTCAAAATATCACACTATATCCTAGTCAATGGGATATTTGTGAAAAAAATTTAGATATTTTAAGAGTATTTAATGATGCTACTTTAGTTTTTAGCGGTGTTTATTATCCTACAGCACATTTATTTCTTCTTGAGAGTTTGAATATTGTTGGCACTCTCGATGAGCATGTTGACAGTGACGACCCTAATGATCTTGTTTTGCTCGAAGCCATTACTGTTATGAAGGTAAAATGGTTGCATTATTTTAGAGAAATTCCTTTACTTTATCTTATTGCTGCTGTTTTTGATCCTAGATTTAAATTAGAAGGTTTGAATGGTGGTTTACAAGCTTACTATGGTTATTTAGGAATATTAGATGACATTGATATTACGAGCATAATGACGAAATTAAGAAGTGATTTAATTATTTTATTTAATGATTATATTAGCCTATAATGACGATATGCTAGATAGTGTTAGATAATTTTCTTTTATTCAAAAAATTAGAAAAAATAAATAAATTTGGAGAAAAAAAAGTATAAACCCGCCTAAAACCGTCTAGGCAGTCGCCTAGACCCATTTCACCCGCTTAGAACTGCCTATACAGTCGCCTAGAATCGCTTAATCGTCTGCCATCGTACAACAACCGTTTATGCATAATCGGAACGATCAAACACCGCTTAAGATATTTTTTAAAACAGTGTACTCACCATAAATTCATCAGATAAAACACAGTTTTCCAAGTTGACATCCTCCAGAAAAGGACATTTAAGTGCTAGGTCAGCTAACGAGCGATCAAAGATTTGTACCTGTACGAAATATATCCTCCGAAGAGATCCAAAAAATTGAAAGCTAGATGGTTGATGAGCGGTTAATATCCATATATTTCCCGCCATTTGTCTTAATATTTTGTAGGTGATCTAAGGGTTTATGAGCGTTTTGATGTGTTTTAGGTGTCATTTTACAGGTTAAAATAATATCAAAACTCAACAGAATTAACAAGGGATAATTCGATAATTTTGGAGTCCATTTGGGGGCAATCCCAAGCACGTCCCAACGCGTTGCTCCATAAAATCTTCACATAAAATAATTTGAAATCAGTGTCGCAAAGCCATGCAATTAATGTCTCAACGTGATGTGCTAATGAGCAAAGAGAGAGCAACAAATATGGGTGCAAGTCATGCAGTCCCAAGTCCACTTCAACATTGACTTCATGAAGAGGGCAGAAAGACGTGCTTTGAGACGCAAGAAGTGGCGTCCCAATACGTGTCTTCATTAAAATCATCCAGAGACTATTTTCATGCGCGTCGCGACGCCACCTTGGTCTCAACGTGCCGATTGCGGGATGGGTATTCAGTTTGTTCTAGATCCGGTTTTTAACAAGCAAACACCCCATCAGCCATCTATAGAAGCAACAACTCGTCCCAAAACCTAGGGAGAGTTGACCGGCGTAAACACACGTATAACGCACGTGCACGTATCGTTCAAGTAGTATAAAAATATCAATCCCACGAGGACTTAATCCCTACTGTTGTTATTAATTATTGAATCTATTTATTTACAAATATCTAATTAAATGAAGAAGAGAATAATTGTTTGATTGGTTGAATGTGGTTTTGCACAATAAATAAATAAATAAAAAGATAAAAGAAAATACTAAGGAAAATAACAAAAGACACAAAGATCTAGGGTTGTGAATCCTTCTAATATCTTTTAAAAGATGAAGTGATTATTTTATGTTTGTGTAATAAATCAGTTTACTAACCTGAAACACTAAATTATGCAAAAGCCTCTGTCGATGATCAGACGCAAATACCCAGTTTAACCCAATTGAACCATATGTCTATGTCAACCAAATTATCTGGATTCATTAAGTTTAAGTTCCAATTATGGCTACCCCCGCCTGACAGGTACATTCCTATCATGTAAGGAAATCTATTAAAGGGTTATCTATCCTCAAGAAAGATCGTGGGCTATTAAGTCTAAGGCTGAAATCTAAAATCCCTATGTCTAGTTCATTTTAGATTTACCACATCAATCTTATTGGTGATCAGACAACAAGAAGCATTAAGCTTAAGACTAAATAAGTAAACCTTTAAATTACCCAAACTATAAAATAACCTCTTATAAACCGGTGATATTGAAAGTCATCACAACCTCAGAAAACTAATACATAACTAGGACTAGTAAAAACTTAAAAGTAAAGACATAAAGTAAAAGCTGAGAAGTAAATTACAATAAAATGCTAAGGTAAAATGAATTACTTTTACTACTACTAATTTAGATATCTCCCATAAAATAATATATAAACTTGTGATAATATAACCAACCGACCAATCTGGCGGTATCCTGAGTCAAATTAAGTCCAACCAGCCATAAAGGCGGAACCAAAATTAAATTACCAACCGACCAATCTGGCGGTATCCTTGATTAGTCAGGTTTAAACCAGATTAAAATTAATTTACCAACCGACCAATATAGCGGTATCCTTTTTAAGTCAGTATTTTAAATAGTGAATATATTATTTTTAAGGGAGATTAATCTAAATAGTAACAGTAAAAGAATTACCTTTCACCCTAGCTGGGGAAGTTACATTCTCATGGTAAATAGTAAAAACTGTAAAAAGTAAAAAGTAAAAATTAAATTACTATTTTTACAAAACGTAATTAAAATTATTTACAAAACTAAAAACTAAAAAAAACTAAAGAATCTAGAGAGAGAAACTCTCTCTTTAGAAAGAATTTAAGATAGAGGAAGGTGTACTCAATTCTGAAATTCGAAGCTGAATTTATAGGCGCGGGTAAGCTTCCAGCGCCGCGACTCCAAGGCCTTTGGCGTCGCTACGCTGTAACAGTTGGCGTGGCATAATGACGGCTTGACACGTGGCGATTCGGATAAGAAGATAAGGCGACACGTGGCGAGGCGGCTAAGAGCTCAATTATTATGCTGACGTGGCGATGACGTGGCGCTGACGTGGCAAAGCGGCTGAGATCAATTTTCGGCACCGTAGGATTGCGACACGTGTCACGCTGTGATTGGCTGATGATGACGTGGCATGTTGACTCGGTTGACCATCTGATGTGGACGATGACGTGGCACGACGCGTGGCATAATTGACTCGTTGACCGATGACGTGGCGATGACATGGATGACACGTGGCACACGTGGCAATTGTGAGTGTCGGCACCGTAGGATGATGACACGTGGCACGGCGCACGTTAGCATATCGGCTGTGATGGTGACACGTGGCACGACGCATTTTAGCAAAGTCAAACTTCTCAAATTCTGACCCGTTGACCCGGCGCACGTTAGCAGACTCCGGTGCACGTTAGGCGTCGCTACGCTAAAGGCTTGGGCGTCGCGACGCGGACAATTTACCGAAATGCCCTTTTTGCCAATTTTTCCTGTTTTGCTCTAAATCACCTCCAGAATGTCCTGAAACTTTATTTATCTACAAAATAACACAAAACACATCAAAATATTCACATAACTCAAGAAACTATACAATATATTAGGTTAAATGAGTGGGAAATAGTGATAGATTTATCACTCATCACACCCCCAAACCTAACATTTTGCTAGTCCTCGAGCAAAACATAAAATAACATAAATAAATTAACTAAGCCACTTTCGTAGGGATCACGATTGCATTTAGCATATGCAACAAGCCTTTAAACCCCTAGGTGTCCCTAGTGGACGAGTTGTAGTCTCGTGAGGGTTTACAGCAATGATACCCACAAACATTTTACAAAAGTAAAAAGGTAATAAAACTAATGCACACAAAAGCAAAAAAACAAGAGAAAATAGAATAAAGAAGTTAGTGACTAATCAGGTGAAATTTCTACTCCAAGTTATTAGTTGTTTTATTTCTTTCTAAATTACCGAATAAGTAAATTCTCCGATTATTTTTACCATTCTCCATATACACAGCCAACAAAATATTAAATAACTCATTTTTGCCCATAACAGTCATAAGTGTAGTTGATAAGAGAGTAATATTTTTGTCCTAAAGTTTTATCAGAATTCACACCTTTTTGCAGCAATGGAATAATTTTTCTCATTTTTCTGATTTTTTCTTTGATTTTTTCTCTATTTTTTATTTATATACAATATCTTCCATCTATGTAACGAGTGTTGGGTCGATGGCTCCCAAACCAGTTGGCTTTAGGGCACCAGGTGTTAAGACACCCCTACGGACTTAATTACCCAGACTTCAGATATAAGCATCTTTGATCCATATAGCGAGCTTTGGGCCAGTGACTCCCAAACCAGTTGGTTTTAGGGCACTAGGTGTTAAAACACCCTTACAGACTTAATAACTCGGATCTCGGAATTTTTTTTTTTTTTACTCCATCACTCTTTGAGATGCTTTCTCCGATTAAACTAGAGCACTGAATATTACAAACTTTTCAATTTTAGCTCATGTCTGTATGTTTCCATGTTTGTTGATAATACCTGTCAACTGAGCATATGAAGATTCATTTTAGTCAGTGTTAAGGAGAATTCACAAATTAAATAATTTAAAAGGAAATAAACAAAAATTAACTTGTTTCAAAAATAGGTTTGAGATACGTCTCAGGAGTGGAAACTCCTTACTCAGCTATCCTTTACCAATTTCACTTTTTTAGTCAAAACAAAAAAAACACAAAATATTTTTGTAATTTTTGAAAAAATTTCAATTTTTTTTTGTATTTTTCGAAAAATTTTGGACTACAAATAAAAACAACATACAAACTAAAAACAATGTACTAATCAACTAAAGAACTCTCATTTCTTTGATTTTAACGGAATTTTGTTGCATAAATGAAAAATTTTAACGGAAAGTTTTAACACAAAATCATTGCACCCCCAAACCTAAATTAAGCATTGTCCCCAATGCGTTCAAAACATAAACAAAAGGTAGGAACAATGGTACCGAGTTTATGCGTCAGTCTCATCCTCATTGCTGTCGTCAGATGGTGGGTCAGGGAACTCTGGAACAGTAATGTGCAAATCATTTGCCATTTGTTGTAGTGCATGGCCGATTGCTATGTTATATTGAAACATATAATTCACACGAGATCCCAAACGATGAACTTCCTGAGAAATAGTGCGAGGCCTTGATGATCTTTGTGGTGGCTGAGGTGGTTGTTGTTGTTGCTGTGCAGAAGAATATGCTCCAGCTTGAGCTTGTCTCTCTGTTTGGAGTTGCTGGATTATGCGGGCTGTTAAAGCTGTCATGGGTTGCATTGTTTCTTCTCTGGGATCAACAGGCACCATGGCCAATGTACAAAGTGATGTGATCAGGTAGCAGTATAACAGACCTGCCTGTGTTGATCTCGCAGCCCAGGCTATATTTGTTGAGATTAACTGTCCAACATCAATAGTAAGGCCCTCCATAATGCAATATAACAAGATCATGCGTTCATTTGTGACATAAGTAATGTGTGATCCTGGTAACAACGATCGGGTCACAAAATGGAACCACACCTTTGCTTCAGGTTTGAGTAATCTCGAACTTATCTTCTGGTGTTCCCCATTGCTACTCAATACCCAAGCCGCATTAGGAACACACAATGTTTCTGTTAAATGTGTAATATCAATCTCCTCCTTAACTGCAGAGTACTCATCAGCTTCCATATCAGGTAATCCATAGAATCTGTTAATTGTAGTAGGATCAAATGCTACCTGTTGATCTCTAACCATTGCTACATATGCACGATGCTCATAAGCATTAGCGTAAAACTCCCGTACAATAGCTGCATAAGCGGGGTGAGGCTGCAAACAAAGCTTTTGCCAGTGTCTGGTTGCAATGATCCTGTCAATCTTCGGGAATAGTCCGGGGCGGATTTCAAAACCCCTCTCCATAATATGAACTTTTCTAGTCATTCCCTCTTCGAATCTCCTCTCTGCAGCTGCCGAAACAAATTTTGTAGTGTCAAAACTGGGTTCAGCAGATGTTGAAGCCCTGGATCTCTTCGGTGGCATTATTCACAAAATTTTCGACAGAATCTCCCCTAAAATCTCAAAGTTTCCCACAAAACACCCTAAAACTATCAACACACAAATCCCAACTTCGCCCCCAAAACTAAAAAGTTCACAAATCCAACACTTCCAAAGTCCAACCAATTTCAATAATATCTACCACACAAATTACCAAATTAATTTCTTCAAATTATACTGTTAATAATTTTGAAAATCTGGACCTGTTTTTCCTCGGCTTTGGCTTGGCAGTGGGCTCGGTTAGGCTTGGCTTTGTTCGGTTTTGGTTGGTTCTCGGTGGTGGTGGCTCTGCAGTGGGTGAACTCGGCGGTAGTGGTGTTTCTCGGTTTCTGGTTTCAGTGGTAGATCTCGGTTTCGGCAAGAGTGGCTCACGGCAGATCTTGGTGTTTGGTGAGTGGTGACTGTGATGATTCTCGGTGTTGTTGGTGCGGTTGGTGGGTCGTGGTTGGCTTGGCAGTGGCGGGTTCGCGGCTAGTGGTGTCTCGGCTGGTGGATCTCTCGGTGATGGTGGCTTGACATGCTCGGTCAAGATGGAGATTTCAGTGATGGTGATTGATTTCGAAGAAGAAGATGATGATGAGTTTGGTAGATCTTGGTCTTTGGTGGCTCGGTAAAGGCTTGGTGTTTGACTTGGCGAAGGTTGCGGTTGTGGATCTCGGTCAAAGGCTCGGTGGCTGGTGGGTTTCGGCTCTGTTTGTTCTCGTTGATGAGGCTCACGGCAAAGGGTGGAGATGGTTTCGGTTTCAACGGTGGTGGCTAAGACTCGGCGAAGGTCTGGTTTGTTCGGCTCGTGGGTGGCTTTAACCGTGAGTGATGGTGGTTGGTTTCAGTTCTGTTTTTTTTTCAGTGAGTGGTTGCGGTTTGGGCGATGAGGGCTAGATGTGTCGAGATGATGATGGGTCTTGGTTGGATGATTTGGTTCACGGTGGGGATGAAGGCTCGACTGTGGTGGTTGTGAGTTGAGAGAGAATGGTGAGATCTGTGAGGGAAATGGGTTATGTTCTCGGCGGCTGCTGTTTTTGGGCCTGCAATCGATCCAGCGTCGCGACGCTGAATTTTTGCCTGGCATAGCGACGCTAGTTTTTTTTTTTTTGGCAAAACCAAGTCTTGCGACGGATAAATCCATAGGGACGCGTTCCAAGAGCTGACTCCTTACTCGGCCGTCTCTTCTAGATTGACTTTGTATCTTCGTGATTTTGTCAAATTTTTATTTTATGAAAATCCCGCTTGCACTGGCTTGCTTTGTCCTGAAAAATTCCGTTTTTATTTTTCCAGTAAAACTAACACACAAAATTAAAAAGTTCACACAAAATATGAAAACAAATTGCATGGGTTGCCTCCCTGCTGGCGCTAAATTTTTCGTCTTCAGCCAGACGTGACTGAAATTCATCTGTTAAGGAGGTTTCAATGTCGTTTTGGATGTCCGATTACAGACAATCCCGTGAGCGTTGCTTTTGAATGGTCTTTTCCAACGGTAAAGTGGCAAAATTTTTTTTGTCTCATTCAGTGCTCGTGCCACCTTTTTACTCCTTGTTGTTCCTGCAAAGAAAGAAATAAAATCAGGAGGTCTCGTATGATGCTTGACTTGGAATGGAAACTCCATTCTGTCAAGCTTCTGGTTGATATCTTTGATTTGTACTCCCCAAAACAGCGATGTTTCTCCTGAATGCTCTAGATCTTTATTAAGGTCAGACATTTGCTCCTCCATTTGATCTGCTTCTTGTTCCATCTTTTCTTCACAGATGTATTTGAAAATTTCTGCATTCAGCTCTTCATCTGTCATCTGTGAAATGCATGCTTCAAAATTGTCAACCTGAGGATGTAAAGAAATGTCAGATTCTAGGTCTTCATCCTCTGATATGACTAGATTGAATGGTTCAAGTAGATCTTCTTCAAACATCATGGTAAAGTATGCTCCAAGATCTTCATTCTGAGGATTAAAAGTTTGATCCTCCGTTGTTGGTGAAATTGGTACAAATATTTCAGCTTCATCCTCGTCAGAATCTGAATAATAAAAATCAAATAAAGACTTTGCTGGTTCTGGCTCCTGAACTGATACCTCTGGTTGTTGATACTGCTCAGCCTCCTCCTCTGTTGAAGTGTCATTGTGAACTGATTGGTTCTCGAAGGCTTCATCAGTGTCATCTGAAACTGGTTCTTGAAGTATGTAGTTCTGGTTTTCTGTTAATTGTCTTATTTGATCTGTCATTCTCTGTATGGATTCTGCGTTACTCTGAATTTGTGCATCAATTTGAGCTGTTTCAAACCAATCTTTGAGCATATGAATCATCTGTTCTTTCTCTGATGGTTCTGGTTGTTGGTAAAGATCAAAGGTAGATGGTGGATAAGATGGAAAATGTGGCTCTGTGAAATGTGATGGCTCTTTATACCATGAAGGATTCTGATAGTTCTGCCACCCTGAATTGTAGTTGTACTCGCAATAATCACTTGTGTGGTTACCATTACATATGTCACATCTCCACATTGAGTTCTGATGAGCAAATGTAGTATTACTTGGTTCTGGCATCCAGTGATAGTCATTGGGCTGGACAACAGACCTCAGAAAACCGGACTGTTGCTCCCAGATTTGGGGTGTATCTTCTTGTAAAGCTCGTAATCTCTCAATCTCCCAATAGTATTCCATTTTTTTAATCACCTGAAAAATAAAAGAAATAAATAAAAATTACAGATAAAAATAAAGAAAATTAGACATAAGTAAATTAGATAGCTTCAAAATTAATAACTCAAGAAATATAAGTCCCCGGCAACGGCGCCAAAAACTTGACCGGCGTAAACACACACGTATAACGCAAGCGCACATATCGTTCAAGTAGTATAAAAATATCGATCCCACGAGGACTTAATTCCTAATGTTGTTATTAATTATTGAATCTATTTATTTACAAATATCTAATTAAATGGAGAAGAGAATGATTGTTTGATTGGTTGAATGTGGTTTTGCACAATAAATAAATAAATAAAAAGACAAAAGAAAATACTAAGGAAAATAACAAAAGACACAAAGATCTAGGGTTATGAATCCTTCTATTATCTTTTAAAAGATGAAGTGATTATTTTATGTTTGTGTAATAAATCAGTTTACTAACCTGGAACACTAAATTATGCAAAAGCCTCTGTCGATGGTCAGACGCAAATACCCAGTTTAACCCAATTGAACCATATGTCTATGTCAACCAAATTATCTGGATTCATTAAGTTTAAGTTCAAATTATGGCTACCCCCGCCCGACAGGTATATTCCTATCCTGTAAGGAAATCTATTAAAAGGTTATATATCCTCAAGAAAGATCGTGGGTTATTAAGTCTAAGGCTGAAACCTAAAATCCATATGTCTAGTTCATTTTAGATTTACCACATCAATCTTATTGGTGATCAGACAACAAGAAGCATTAAGCTTAAGACTAAATAAGTAAACCTTTAAATTACCCAAACTATAAAATAACCTCTTATAAACCGGTGATATTAAAAGTCATCACAACCTCAGAAAACTAACACATAACTAGGACTAGTAAAAACTTAAAAGTAAAGACATAAAGTAAAAGCTGAGAAGTAAATTACAATAAAATGTTAAGGTAAAAGGAATTACTTTTACTACTACTAATTTATATATCTCCCATAAAATAATATATAAACTTGTAATAATATAACCAACCGACCAATCTGGCGGTATCCTGATTAAGTCAAATTAAGTCCTACCAGCCATAAAGGCGGAACCAAAATTAAATTACCAACCGACCAATCTGGCGGTATCCTTGATTAGTCAGGTTTAAACCAGATTAAAATTAATTTACCAACCGACCAATATAGCTGTATCCTTTTTAAGTCAGTATTTTAAATAATGAATATATTATTTTTAAGGGAGATTAATCTAAATAGTAACAGTAAAAGAATTACCTTTCACCCTAGCTGGGGAAGTTACCTTCTCATGGTAAATAGTAAAAACTGTAAAAAGTAAAAAGTAAAAATTAAATTACTATTATTACAAAACGTAATTAAAATTATTTACAAAACTAAAAACTAAAAATAAAAAAAACTAAAAAAAACTAAAGAATCTAGAGAGAGAAACTCTCTCTTTAGAAAGAATTTAAGAGAGAGGAAGGTGTACTCAATTCTGAAATTCGAAACTGAATTTATAGGCGCGGGTAAGCTTCCAGCGTCGCGACTCCAAGGCCTTTGGCGTCGCTACGCTGTAACAGTTGGTGTGGCATAATGACGGCTTGACACGTGGCGATTCGGATAAGAAGATAAGGCGACATGTGGCGAGGCGGCTAAGAGCTCAATTATTATGCTGACGTGGCGATAACGTGGCACTGACGTGGCAAGGCGGTTGAGATCAATTGTCGGCACCGTAGGATTGCGACACGTGTCACGCTGTGATTGGCTGATGATGACGTGGTATGTTGACTCGGTTGACCATCTGATATGGACGATGACGTGGCACGACGCGTGGCATAATTGACTCGTTGACCAATGACGTGGCGATGACATGGATGACACGTGGCACAGGTGGAAATTGTGAGTGTCGGCACCGTAGGATGATGACACGTGGCACGGCGCACGTTAGCATATCGGCTGTGATGGTGACACGTGGCACGGCGTATTTTAGCAAAGTCAAACTTCTCAAATTCTGACCCGTTGACCCGGCGCACGTTAGCAGACTCTGGTGCACGTTAGGCGTCGCTACGCTAAAGGCTTGGGCGTCGCGACGCGGAAAATTTACCGAAATGCCCTTTTTGCCAATTTTTCCTGTTTTGCTCTAAATCACCTCCAGAATGTCCTGAAACTTTATTTATCTACAAAATAAAACAAAACACATCAAAATATTCACATAACTCAAGAAACTATACAATATATTAGGTTAAATGAGTGGGAAATAGTGATAGATTTACCACTCATCAATAGTCTCATAACACATTTTGAGATTTTCGAGAGAAGACAAAACACATTAAATGAGCACAACACAGAAACTCAATAGTAGGGAGCGAATGATTAACGATCTCGACAAAGTTTCTTCTTCCTTTTACTTCCTTAATGTTTTGCTTATCATTGATTATTTATTTAGAGTTTTTGAACATGTTTAGTAACTAAACCTATAATTTGGGGTTGTGATGAAATTAGTATTTTGAGTTTATAAATTGAGTTTTCTTATATCTTGTTTGATATTTTGACTTGTTTATTGAATTTTGTTCTTAATGCTTCTTATTGCCTGATCACCAATAGGATTGATATGGTAAACTTAATTGAACTTGACAAAGGAATTTTAGGTTTAGCCTTATATTCAATAGCACATGATCTCTTCTTAGGAATTTCCCTACATGATAGAAATATACATGTAGGCCGGGTGTAGCAATATTTGGAACTTGATCTTAAAGAATTTGAGGTTAATTAGTTGACATAGAAATATAGTTAGTTAATTTACTCTGAATATTTACACATGACCATCGAAAGAGGCATGTGGATATCTTAGTGTTCTAGGTTAATAAGCCATTTTGTTACACGAGTATAAGAAAACCAATTCATCTTTAGAATAATACTGAGTTCATTCACAACCCTGGATGTCTTCTTTTCATTGATTACTTTTAAAATTACCATAGTTATATTTTTTTCTTTAGCTTTAGTTTAAATTCAATTCAAAATCATATTTAATTTTAATTAGATACTCGTAGGTAATTAGTCTTAATAATAGCAACGTAGGTGATAAGTTATCGATGGATCGATAACTTTTATACTAATTTAGCGATACGTGCTCGTGCGTAACTTGTGAAATTCACAATCAAATTTATGGCGTCATTGCTGGAGACTTCTTCTAACCCTCATTATTAATTTTAGGATTAAGTATTTTACTTGTTATCTAATCATTTTTTTAATTTTTATTTTTAATTGTCGTTTTAGTTTTAATTAAGATTCTTGAACGATTATATGAGACGAAGTAGAAGCTGTGAACTCCTTTTCCATGGATACACAAATCGAGAGCATTGTTCGTCAGTTGAGAAGAGACAGGCGAGAAGACCCAAAGGCACAACTCAACATGAACAATTAGGAACCAGAACCCTTGGAAAAAGCACCACCAATTCCCATTCGGGATAGGACAATCCCGGTGGTTGACGATTTCATCTCTTGCATCGTCTTGCAACCTCTGCCCGCAAACACATATGATATCAAGACATGCATTTAGATGATTTAGTAGTCGTGCAGTTTGGGGTGGTGCACTTGAAGATCCAAACACTCATATCAGCAGCTTCCTGGAAGTGTGCAACACGTTTAATTACAACCGAGGGGTAGATGAAGCAACGCGGTTGTGAGCTTTTCCATACACGTTTAATTACAACCGAGGGGTAGATGAAGCAATGCGGTTGCGAGCTTTTCCATACTCCTTAAAAGATAGAGTTAAATGATGGCTCAATTCACTACCTGAAGGTTCCATCACGACTTGGGCAGACCTGGCGATGAAGTTCCTCGTAAAATACTTTCCCCTAGCTAGGACTTCAAAATTAAGAAACGACATCACATCATTGGTGCAGTATGACTCAGAAAGTCTTTACGAGGCATGATAAAGGTACAAAGAGCTGCTACAGAAGTGTCCATATCATGATATTCCCAAATGGCTGCATGTACAGACCTTCTACAATAAGCTTAGTGGGATGATGAAGTCCATAGTGGATGCAGCCACGAGAAGTGCACTAATAGGAAAAAAGGAACACCAAGCATGTGATTTATTAGAAGAAATGGCTAACAACAATTCGTTATGGCCAACAGAGAGGAATATGCCCCAACGAGTAGTTGGCATCCATGAGGTCGGGCTCAATACAACTATGAGTGCCAAGCTCGACCAAATCTGGAAATGCCTATAGGTCATGAGTATGCAAGTTATAAATAGTGTTGGCTCCACAACTGTAGACTATATTAGAGGACATAATGGGGAGCCACACATTCAATATGATGAGTTTGTACATTATGTTAACAACTTCAAAGGGTCAGGCCACAACCCTTATTCAAACAGGTACAATCCTGGGTGGAAAGATCACCCCAATTTTGGATGGAAAAGTAGCCAAAGGGTAGGACCACATGATAGATCATATGGCCCGCAGCAGAACAAAAAGGCCTTTAGGAGAGCAAGCCACCAATGGAAGAGCTACTGATGCAAGTGGTAAATCACAATAAGCTTCTCACAGAGCAAAGCGTGGAAAATGCCAAGAACAACGCTAGATTAGAAGCATTAGTCCATAGCCAAACCGCGTTTTTAAAGACATTGGAGAGTCAATTGGGACAATTGACAAGTGGAAAAAACTACAGACCATTAGGTGCCCTCCCAAGTGATACAGAACCTAATCCAATGGGCCGAAACAATGAGTCTTGCAAGGCTATCACACTTAAGAGTGAGACTGTCATTGACAAAGACGTTGGGATATAACCGCCTACAGAGAATGAGGCAGAACCTACCAAAGAAAAGAAGAGAGATGAAGGAAATATCAAAGAGGCAAGCCCTACAAATTATCAACATTCTCCATTCCCACAGCGTTTGCAGTAGCATAAGCTAGATAAGTAGTTCTCAAGGTTCTTAGAGATCTTCAAGAAACTGTATATCATCATTCTTTTCACCGAGGCACTAGAACAGATGCTCAATTATGTGAAGTTTTTAAATGATATATTTTCAAAAGAAAGGAAGTTGAGTGAGTTTGAAATTATGGCCCTCACAGAGGAATGTAGTGCCATATTACAGAAGAAGCTGCCACCCAAACTGAAGGATCCTGATAGCTTTACCATACCATGTACCATTGGCAACCACTACTTTGTTAGGCTCTATATGATTTAGGTGTGAGCATCAACCTTATGCCGCTGTCTATTTACTAGAAATTGATTTTGGGAGAAGCGAGACCAACCATTGTTACTCTACAGTGGCAGATAGATCTATCATCTACCATCGAGGTAAAATAGAGGATGTGTTGGTAAAAGTGGATAAATTCATCTTCCCCGCAGATTTCATAATTTTAAATATGGAAGAAGACAATGAAGTCCACATCATCTTTGGACGACCTTTCTTAGCAACAAGTAGAACGCTGATCGATGTGCAGAATGGTGAGCTTACCATGATAGTGCAAGATCAAGAGGTGACCTTTCATATATTCAAATCCATGTCATGCCCGCATGATGATGAAGAATGACACATGATAGATAGTATTGAAGATGCAGGTCCAGAAACAGTCAACATGGATCACTACAATGATAGCCATAGGGGTGTACACGGTTTTGATTCAAATCGCAACCCGACCTGAACCGCGCGGTTTGAAAAAATATTGAAAATGATTTCGGGTCAGCCTGAACCAAATCGTAAATTTTAGGTCGGTGCGCGGTTTTGACCCAAACCGCGACCCGAACCGCACAAACCACAAATTGTGACTCGAATCGCGACCCAAACCACCTAAACCGCCGACCCGCGTTCAAATTATACATTATTTTATATTTTTCTTCTTCTTTAACCATGAAATTTAAGATATTTAATTATCATATGATAATATATAATGTATAAATGAAAATTAGATATTTTTTCTCTTCAATTATTATGTGAAAACATATAAAATTTTCTTAAAAAATTTCTAATCCAAATCGCTGACCCGAAACACCCAAACCACTGAATTACCAACCCCAACCACCGCGGTTTTCCTTATCAAATTTGCGGTTTCGATTTCTAACTTCCCAAATTACCAACCCACGTGATTTGAAGTGTAAAATGAAAAAATCGACCCGAACCGCACCGCGAACACTCCTAGATAGCCTTGAGAAAAGCCCACCGAAGATATTTAGTGTAGAAAATAGAACTAAAGGGGTACATATGTATGTTTCCGACCCGCCACCTCCTGTGAGAATTGATCCGTAGATGGAGACATCCGCTAAGCTGTTGACAGATCACGGGGGATATTACATAGAGAGAACACTACAACAAGACGCTCTGTTCTTGCCATCCCATAGGTAACATAGGAGTGCGCATTGAGTGGTCTTGTCTCGATCAACTAAGCTTACAAGGGAACCACCATGACCAATTTGGTGGTTAAGTCTAGCTGAAGATATTAAACTTAGCGATAGCGGAGAGACAACTCACCCGTTTATTTTTAGTTCATTTTGTTTATTTATTTAATTTATTAATATTTATTTTTTATGTTATTTGTGTGTTTAATAATATTGCATGTGTAATGATGCATATACTAGCATAACCCAACCAGTTTGCGCAGCCAAAGTCTGATTAGAAGCTGAACCATGAGGGCGTCGTGCCGCTACCCAAGGCGTCGCGACGCGATGTAGTATAAAACTGAGACAGAAAGGTGGTGACATTGGACGTCGCGACACACATCACTACACATCACGACGCAAGCCCTAAGGCGATTGAGAATGGTACACCCCATATACGGTAGTGTTATTCCTGACTCTTTATCTTACGCTTATTTTACATTGAGGGCAATGTAAATTTTAAGTTTGGGGGTGTGTGCATTGTGTTACTTAGTTTCTGTAATTTTCTTTCTTTAAGAAAAATAAAAATTAAGTCATGTGGTAATGAAACATAGTTCACATGATGAGTTTGTTTGCTTTAGGATGATATCTTAGAATTAATAAGTGTTCAATTTACTTTTATCTGATGACTTGAGTAAGTGATCTAGGTTAGATTCGTATGCACTCAACAATATGTGTCTAGCAGTAAAAACCGAGGTAGTTGGTAAAATGACTAGTTGAGAAAATTATTTGACGATGAATGACCATTTGCTTAGATATTTGTCTTTGTTTATAATTATTTATGATATATGATATGGCTAGGAAAAAAAGAAATTCTTTTAAAAAAAATGATGAAAATAGCTGAAAAGAAAAATATATTGAAAAATAAAGAAATAAACCACATATAACCAATAAGTGTGAAGCTACCCATGGACGAGTGTTAGGACCACTAAAAGGAGAAATATTACCTTAAATGGTAGGTGAGTCAAATGATAAAAAAAAGGAGAAGTCCTACCATATCGAGCTTAATAGGCAAATACAAAGCACTTTTGAGATATTTAGGTTTGTTTGACCCATCAGAGAAACAAATATGGGCGCAAGTCATGTAGTCCCAAGTCAACACTTCAACATTGACTTCATGAAGAGGGCAGAAAGACGTGTGTTAAGATGCAAGAAGTGGCGTCCCAATGCTCGTCTTCATTAAAATCATCTAGAGGCACCGATTGCAGAATGCATATCCATTTTGTTCTGGATCCGATTTTTAACAAGTAAACACCCCCGACCTTTTATATAAACAACAGCTCGTCCCAAAATCTAGGGAGAGTCTCATAACATATTTTGAAGTCTCAAAAGAGATTTTTGAGAGAAGACAAAGCGCATCAAATGAGCACAACACAAAAACTCAATAGCAGAGAGCGAATGACTGACGATCTCGACAAAGTTTCTTTTTCATTTTACTTTCTTAATGTTTTGTTTATCATTGATTATTTATTTAAATTTTTTGAGCATGTGTAGTAACTAAACCTATAATTTGGGGTTATGATGAAACCGGTATTTTGAGTTTATAAATTGAGTTTTCTTATATCTTGTGTGATACTTTGGCTTGTTTATTGAATTTTGTTCTTAACGTTTCTTGTTGTCTGATCACCAATAAGATTGATATGGTAAACTTAATTTAACTTGACCAAGAGATTTTAGGTTTAGCCTTAGATTCCATAGCACACGATCTCTTCATAGGGATTTCCCTACATGATAGAAATCTACCTGTAGGGCGGATGTAATCATAATTGGAACATGTTCTTAAAGAATTTGGGGTTAATTAGTTGACATAAAAATATAATTAATTAATTTACTCTGAATATTTGCACATGACTATCGAAAAAGGCTTGTGAATATCTTAGTATTTCAGGTTAATAAGTCAATTTGTTACACGAGTATAGGAAAATCAATTTATCTTTAGAATAATACTGAGTGGATTGACAACCCTTAATGTCTTCTTCTCATTGATTACTTTTAAAATTACCATAATAATATTTGTTTTCTTTAGCTTTAATTTAAATTCAATTCAAAATCAAATTTAATTTTAATTAGACACTCATAGGTAATTAGTCTTAATAATTAGTAACGTATGTGATAAGTCCTCGAGGGATCGATAATTTTTATACTATTTGAGCGATACTTGCGTTTACGTAACGTTTGAAATTCGCGATCAATGGTCTTGTAAAAGTTTAGGATCAATGTTTTCAGTATATTGGGTGCAAAGCAGTCTTGAGGCAATTCATATTGTTGAGCTGAGGGTTCAAAAAGTTTTCCTTCGGGAAAATCCAAAGAAAGATCTTTTATATCATTTGTAAAAGCGAAGTCAACCCAGCAATCAATCTTCCTAGTGTAAACATATTCGCCATTAATTAGGTTCATATAGAAATGACGACTGTAAAGTGTTGATAGTGCAACCCGAACGGAGCTAGAAGCATTGGTCCACAAACTGTATGAATTTCTTACTTTCTGCTGATGACAACAATGTAAGAAGAAATATAAGTTTTGTACAAAAATAATAAATGAGATCTAGTATCATTAACACGTGGAAGAAAAGCCATTGGTAATAAATGGGTCTACAAAAACAAGCGAGATAGTTATGATCAAGTGGATCGGTATCATGCACGATTAGTGGTAAAAGGATAAATGTATTGATTTCAATGAGATATTGTTGGGGTTTCGGGCAAAGGGCGCGGCGGAAGCGTTGTTTGGGCGAAATCGTAATTTTAAAACTTTTTAAATTACCGAATGAATTATTCAATATCTAATATGAATAATTTATTCATATTTCACATAAACATACTTATTTGATATCAAATAATGACATAAATAAGTAAGAAACATCGTGAAACTTTTACGAAAATGTTTTTCCGTATAATGGCATAAAACGCGTTCTTGACCGAACTGACTACCCAATACACATTAGGGCTGCCCAGGTCAACCCCAATAGTATTAGGGCAGTTCATGGGCTGCCCGAACAGTGACAAATTCACTGTTTGGACAGCCGTCTCCCGGTTGGCTTAAAAGTCACCCAGTAACTCTGTTTTTTACCGTTTTCGCTTATTTCATCTCTGAAACAATTTCCGGAAATTATTTCAACACCCAAAACACATACAATACATTAAAATGACATATTTTTCATCACCATATATTCACTATTATTCCAGATCTGATCCAGAATGCAAAAAATGTCAATTTTTATGCTTTAAATCTAATTTTTCAAGATTAATCCAATTAGTCAAAACACCAATCAAAGTCACCATACATGAACCACCCAAGAATAATTCTTGGTATTACAAGAGTGTTCATAACACTCTAGAATGGAAAAATATCATCAAATGATCAAATTGAATAAATATTACAATAATATCATCCAAAACTACTTCACACATGCAATATGCCTCCAAATCCATCCTCCAAAACCAAAAGCCCCAAATTTCTAGAAAAGAAGAAACCTTAGAATCAATCTAGATAATCAAGAAATAAGAAACATGCTTTCTAGGCTTGAGGAGATTGAGGATTACCTTTTAATCTCATAATTTCCTAAGCTTTTTCTTGATTTTTCTTCATTTTCTCCTTGAATCATCAAGCAAATTTTAAAGGACTTTTGGAGGACAAGTTTCGGCCTTAGGCTTCCTTTTTGAAAGTAAAATTTTTTTTTCCTCTTTTGAAGACACGTAACCAACCTTGGTAGGGGCAAAATGGTAAATTTTACAATTTAATCTAATTAAATATTATAAGCTTTAATTTGACAAATCAAATTTGGACACTTAAAGCTTAATAAAATCACGTCATTTGTAATCAATAATAATTAAACATTTTTCATAACAATTATGAAAAAATATATCATTTAATTATTCGAATATTTAACATTTAAATATTTAAATAATCAATTAATATAATTATTATTGTATATGTATTTTATTTACATTAAATAAAAAATACATATATTAATGGCATGTGTCAAAGTCTCATTTGACAATTAATTAATGTGTATCTAATCGAATTATGTATCAAGTACAAATACACAATAATTACGATTGACCAAAGATGCCCATATGCATGTGTTTTCGTTTAACGGTTTAAACGATTCGAATTAACTCATTTAATCTGATGAATTATTATGAATAATTAGTATTATTCATAACGCGTTACCCAATTGCTCAACGAGTACACTTCATATTGTGGGACTCTCTAAGTTTAGGTTTATTTGTCACGAAATCCAATTTCGTGTCCATAATTCACCCACTCATGAATTATGACGACCACATATAATCTCGCTAAACTATGCAAGTCGAGGTAATTGCATACGTATAATCCATCCATCACAGGCTATCCATATTATACCTGGGATATAGATAAAAACGTCAAATCCGTTTGGTATAATATAGTCGACTTTCAAATTTACAATCTTTAGATAACACTCGGAACTGATTTCCAAAGTTATACCACGGCCATGGATTTACTAGATCGTAAACACGTGTAGGATGCCTATGCCCTGTACACAGAACTGACGGATTCTATCTTGATACGCAAAGGATATCATGAGCATCATTCCACACCCAACGAACATGCGGAGGTCTGATCTAAATAGATCGGTGACGTGACTTCCATCAAAGTGTGGAGGATAACTCATATATCCATAGTGGTATCTTAAGTCGAAGGACCACTATGCTCGCTCAACTCGAGAATATTCATATTGACGTTGGTGTACCATTTATTAGGAAATCTTCAGTGAGTCGTTCAGTATTTATCAAATAAATACCTACATGTCTATACGAGTCTCTCGAGACTCATGGTTCATTGGGATAAACTATCGGACCAAGTCACGATATACGTCATGTACTGGTCTCAGCGGATTTTGCTAACCGACACGTGTTAGTAAATCTTGATCAGGAACTCTATTTAAGGATATACAACTTATAGTGACGCTTCCCAATAACAATTATAAACTATATTGTAATTGTGCACTACGTTGTAAATCCTAGGGTCTTTGTCTAATATACACGTATCACTAAATCAGATTTAGTTTTAATCTAATCATAATTTGATATCTAATCGCAATTAGATCGAATATGTGTATAAAAGATAAGAGGTGATACCATTAAATAAGTAATATTATGGAAAAAAGAATTATTTGTATTTATGTATCGGACATAAATACGATCCGGATTGACACTCTGAGCACCAACCCTAACAGATATTTCTCCAGTGGTTCGACTTACAACAGTCAAAGTAGTCCTGACTATATGAGCTACTTTTGACCTACATATGGAACAGTTCGATGTAGAAACTGCATTTCTTCATGGAGAACTTGAAGAAGACATTTATATGCTCTAACCCGAAGGTTTTTCTGAAATAGGCAAGGAGAACTTGGTTTGCAGGTTGAACAAATCTATGTATGGTATAAAACAGTTGCCAGGATGTTGGTATAAGAGATTTGATTTCTTCATTATTTGCCTTGGGTACAACAGACTCAGTTCATATCATTGTACATATTACAAGAGATTTGGAAATAATGACATTATTATTTTACTGTTGTATGTGGATGACATGTTGGTAACAAGCCCTAACAAAGATCGCATCCAAGAATTAAAGACACATTTAGCTAGGGAGTTTGACATGAAGGATATGGGACCATCAAACAAGTTTCAAAGGATGCAAATACATTGAGACAGAAATAACATGAAGATTTGGCTTTCTCAGAAAAATTACTCGAATAAAATCTTACGGCGGTTCGATATGGAAGATTGTAAGCCATTTTCTACCACACTTCCTGTTAATTTCAATTTATCATCATTTATGTGTCCTAGCAATGAAGCTAGAGGAATGAGATGTCTCGAGTACCGTATGCATCAGCAGTGGGAAGCTTAATGTACGCCATGATTTGTACAAAATCAGACATTGCACAAGTAGTGGAAGTAGTTAGTCATTTTATAGTGGATCTTTAGATATATCAAAGAAATCTCAGATGCCGCATTATGTTATAAATTATCAGAATTAGTTGTCAGATGCTATATGGATTCAGATTTTGCAGGAGATCTTGACAAAAGAAAATCTACCACGGGTTATGTGTTTGTACTTGCAGGAGGAGCAGTGAGCTGGGTATCCAAATTACAGAGTGTTATAGACATTTGTCTGTAACATAAGTTGAATACATGGCAGCTACACAAGCCTGCAAGGAAGCTATTTGGTTTCAAATGTTATTGGAGGAGCTCATGCAAAAATAAGAAAATATTCCATTATTTTGTGACAGTGATAGTGATTTGCATATTGTAAAGAATTCATCATTTAATTCAAGAACAATGCATACAGAGGTACAATACCACTTGTTCATAAAGTAATGGAAGAATGCAGTGTGGACTTATTGAAGGTACACACCAATGAGAACTTTACAGATGTAATGACTAAGTCTATTAATACAGACAAGTTTGTATGGTATAGATCCTATTAGGGCTTAGCAGAAATGTAAGCAGCTTGAAAACGGAAAAATAGAACAGATGGTGTGGAAACTGATTGGTTCTCAATCAAGTTTCAAGTAGGAGAATTCTTAATTATTGCACCGAAATGTGCAATAATTAATAATAATAAATATATTAAAATTCACTATTTGTATAGTGAATCTCATGTCTATAAATAGATGTTTCATTTCATTATCTTCTTCATTACATTCTCAATCAAATCCTATGTATTATAAGAGAGAAAAATATTATTTCTTCTTAAGAGAGTTGTAATTCTCATATTATTAGAGAGTGGGAAATTATTCACTCATACATGTAGATTCTTCTTCTACTGTTTTATACACGTTTTCCTCTTTAATAGATGAATCTGTGCTGCTTTAAGTGCATTTAATTTCAATTTTGTCGTATTGCACATATTTGTAACTTTGAGATAAAGCTAATTGATTAATTACCAAGGATGGTGAATACTTTTAAAATCACCTTCTTATTGTTACAAATGTTTTAAAAGCATGGAATTAATGACTATTCCATAAGGTACAAATATATGTCGAACAATTCTTGAAGAAATAGGATAGCATTCAGTGAGAATGTTTGTGGATGATGGTTTCTTGCTATTGCTTTTTTGGTACGAGTATTTCATTCAAAATGGTTTAGATGGACTCAGGTGACCTCGAGCGCAAAGCACTCACGGTCAGCCCAGGAGCCCAATAATAACAACTACATTGTCACACTATTCTTGAGATGTATCTTCATAAAATGATTAGCAATTATTATCACTTATAAAAACAACCTCAGTATGTATCCTATTGACGGCTGATTGTCGTTCCAGGGACAAATCCGGAAACTCGTTCCTCGAACAATCTTCCCCCAATTGTGAATTTGTTTGGTTTGTTGGGATCCAAAAGCAAACTTAGCAGAAAATAAGAATAAACACAAAATCGACAAAGGATTTACGTGGTTCGGTGGAATGGATTCAACCTACGTCCACGGGAACAAAGTACAATACTGGTTTTATAACTGAATCGAGCTCGGTCGACCTCTTCTCAAGGGTGGTCGTGTAATACCGAGTTATTTTCTTAGTGTTTTCTTACAAGTAGTGCTTGAGTAAAATTTTGCTAACCCTTACAACTGTGTTTACCCTCCCTTTATATACTAAGAAAAAAGTAATAATGTTCCCATATATTTATGACATCAGCCACGCGAATTTCCTGCCGATTGATGGGCTCTCTGCCCTAACTGCCCCACCGAAAGTAAACCTGCCATCTAACTCTTCATTAATTCACTATGTATCGGGAACGCTTCACACTCAACCTTTAAGAAGACAGCCTGTAAAGATCATTTCACGCAGTGGCATGTGTCAGGGGGAAATGCCCAACTGTCACGGTTACACGTCAGACTTAATGAAGACGAAAACTGCGTCTGACCTAATCCATAATATCTGAGCTCATTCTTCTGATCAGGGAGAAAAAATATGACTGACCCAAGCTTTCAGGCTATAGTGGCTGGGGTCAGTTCTGATGTCTTCGGTCTCTTATATATGCACCATGTTTTGTCCTCAGGTCGGTAAAATCCAGGAGACGAGGTCTGTGTACTACATCTAGTCAAGGAACGGTCAATATCCTCAGACTATTCATCCTCACAAAAGGAGAGATTCCCTCTATGTCCTTGCCGAGCTGTTCAAAGTACTTGGTCACAAAAATAACCATCAACATATGTCCCATAGTTCTCGGTTTCAACGAGTGTACGAGTTAGTGCTGGGAAATATAAAGTCAGGGGAATGCTGATCAACAGGGCGGCGTTCATCCCTAGGAGCCACAAAAACTGCCTCGGTTATTAATCTGGACGTCCATGTCATCTTCATGTATTCGGGCACGGAGGTTTCTGATACCAGTCCAAACGGCGCCCATGACTTGAAGCAAATACCCCTTTTACCCTTCTGGTACCCGTTCTTTAAAAACCATAAACCATCATTACCATCATAAATGCCCATCAAATCATATTTAAGGTTTAATCTGGCCATGGCACTTGTCAAGCATCCACGACTCTCCCGCCAAAACCAAAATAATCGACCGCCCATGGCCAGCCGAAAGGTTTCTAATCTCAACTGTTGATTAGAATGTGAGCAGACGTGATTTAATAGTGACACGTGGAGCGCATCTGAGCCCTCTCTCTTGATCTAATGGCCAGGAATGCCCCGAACTGCCTATGAAAAAGGAAAAATAACACACATTTCCCCTTTTACGAACCTCAGCTCTTTCGAAGTGCAAAATATTTCTTCCCCTCTTTCTGCGATCAACAGACTTCAGGACCGGCCAGACTATCTCTCCACTCAACTTCTCAAATCAAGTAAGTCGTTTGCCCGACCTCCTTTTATCTAATTTATGAGACTTTTTGTGCTTATCTGCTGCCTGCGAATGTTCATGTACATGTTCTTGCCTATTCTTCATGATCTTATCATGTTTTTGTGTTTGTAACTCTATTTTGTGTTGCGAATGTGTTGTTGGAGTGTGTGGTTTGGTTAGCGGGTTGGTTGGATGGAGTAGGATGTATATGTTTTTAGGCCGGATGATGGGTTGTGGGTTAGGATATTTTATTTTTGAGTTTTCTGGGTTTGCTATTTAGTGGGTGTTTGGCTTGATGCTTAGGAAGAGACTTCATGTTTTTGGCCATTGTTAGGACGTTTAGAGACTTTAGGTCTAGGTCATCGGTCGCCAGAATAGCCTTTGAGTATATGATGTCCCCATACTGATCACTAACTTCCCTCCTCGGACCCTGCCATGTTAGGAATGTCAGACGCTGAATCATTCTCAGTTCGGTCCCCAATCCTTGGGCCTCCTCCTGCGAAAGAGGTTCCCTCCAGCTCGGGGGCGGCCAGCTTAGAAGAATTAGATACCACACCAACTCCATCTCAGGAAGAGAACGACACCTACCGCCACCGAATTCCCCGGCCAAATCCTGAACTGGGCGAACTAGACTGGTCCTCCCTGGACATGGACCGCCCTTCAACCATCACGGAAGAAGCTTTGAGCATACTCCGCCATCAGTACGAGGTCCCCATAGACATAGCGCTTGAGGTCCCCGACCTTGATGATTTTTCAAGCCGGCCCGAGTCTGGATCCGTGGCCATCCTCCCATCCTTCTTCAAATGTGGTCTGCGACTACCTATCCAGTCCTACTTTGCGAGGATGCTTGCCTCGATGGAAGTCGCTCCCTGCCAGCTGAACCTGAACAGTTAGAGGATATTGGATGGCCTCCATGTGATATGGCATCGAACGGGCCTAGGAGAGCCGACCTTTGTGGAGCTGCAAAGACTGTACAAACTGAAGGCCAACCCAAAAACACATCACGGTTGGTTTTGTTGGGGTTTTGGGTGGTAATTCGGGTAAACGCAGCCGATTGCGGAAAATCAAAATTTTCCGATTTCAATTATTTTCTTGGGTAATTAAAATAAACAAATTTATTTCAATTACTAAATACTTAAAAACTGAAGTTTTGAACCCAAAAATTCAGAATTTACCATTTTGCCCCAAAACTTCGAATTTTAATCATTTTAGTCCAAAATTGTCAAATAAATTTCTTATTTATTCCAAATCAATTTCAAAGTGATTTATTCATGTCTTATACATGAAAATATAATTTTGCAACTAAAGAAAACAATTTTTCCCTAATGGCCGAATGTTCCCTCAATTTTCAAGAATTTGTAATTTGGTAATTTTTCTTCAAAACATGCCAAGATCAAATCCAAAAATTCCCAAATTTAATATACATTATATATACTAAATCTCATCACATATATGAAAAGCCCCAAATTGGTGATGGTTAAAAATCCTAATTTTTATAATTTCATAAATTAATAAATTAACACCAAATTAATCAAATTCAAGTCTTTAATTCAATTCTTACAACACCAATCAAGCCTTACCATCAAGAAATAGCTCAAGAATAATTATAGGTCTAACATGAGTGGCTAAAAGACTCTAGAATGGCAACTAGCTATCAAAATGGCAAAAAGAGTGCTTAATAAACAATTTAAAGCAATCTAAGTTAACATACATGCTTCCATCTTTAATCTAAGTTCTCAATCACCAAAAACACATCCATGAAAGAGTAGAGAAAAAAATAAGCTAATCATATTAAAGTCTAGTATGAAAGAATAATTTTCATAAAGAACAAGTAAGGAAAAACTTACAAAATCCTTATTTTCCAAGCTTTTTCTTCCTTTTTCTCTCTTTCTCTTTTGTATTAGTGTTTGTAGGGTTCTTAGAATGAGAAAACAAAAATAAAAAATGGCTTAAATAATTTCACTAAATGACCTATTATTTGAGGAAAAAATATGGCCACAATTTTTTCAATTTTTTTTAATTAATTGGAAAATGATTTAATTATTTGGGGTCTAAAAACATTAATCAAATTAATTTTTATCTAAAACCAACCAATTAAATCATGTAAATTTAACCAATTAAATCATGTAAATTTAACCAATTAAAATTAGCCACTTTATCCAATTAAGAATTGCCATTTATCTTATCTTAAAAAGAAATATGATATTAAATATTTAATTAACTCAATTATTCAAAAATTTGAATAATTAAATAATTAAATATAAATATCTCAAAAATATATGTATTATATTTACATTAAATAATCGAAATACATATATCAATAATAAATCTCAAATATCATAATTCGACATTTAATAAATGGCCGAAAGATCTCAAAAATATGTATTTTCGTTTAACCGTTAAAGGACTTATAAATAATCAATATTATTTATAAAAGTTGCTCTAGTGCCCTACGAGTATATCTCATTAGTGAGACTCTCTAGGTTCAGGCATATCCGTCACGAAATCTAATTTCGTGTCCATAATCTACCCACCCGTAAATTATGACGAACACAGATAAAAACTCTGAACCATACAGGTCGAGGTCACTGCATACTTATAATTCTTCCGTCACAGGTATCCGGATTATTCCAGAGATATAGATATAAACTTCAAATCTCTTTAGGTATAATCCCGTCAACGATTCTATTAGCAATATCTTAAATAACACTTAGAACTTATTTCTACAGTGTACCACGGGCCCATGGATTTAACAGATTGCTAATTCCAAAATGGATACATATGCTCTGTACACAGAACTGACGGATCATATCTTGATACACACAGGATATCATGAGGATCAGTCCACACCCAACGAACAGGCGGAGGTATGATATAAATATATCGGTGACGTGACTGCCATCAAAGTGTGGAGGATACCTCATATATCCACAATGGTACCTCAAGTCGGAGGATCACTATGCTCACTCAACCCGAGAAGATTCTTATTGACGTTGGTGTACCATCTATTAAGAATATTCAGCGAGTCGTTAAGTGTTTATCCGATATAAACACCTACGTGTCTATTTGAATCTCCTTATACTCATGGTCCCTTGAGAAACCATTAGAATCCAACATTCCAATATACGACACGTACCGGTCTCAACGGGTTTACTTACTAACCAAGTAATTATAAACCTTGACCAGGAACAGTTAAAGAATGATATTGTTATGATATTGCTCAATGTCTGTTGCGACGCTTTTGCAACTGTATTATAACCAATCACTCCATGGTCATTTACGTCTTTACCATATAATAAGAGAATTTATATTACATAAACTGTCTAATTTATTCATTAATAAAATATATACAAAAGTATTTACAGGGAAATACATAAGAAATTGGCGCTCAGAGCACCAACTCTAACAAAATCTCCCACTTGCTCTAGTGCTAATATCGATTGTATCTTATACCCATCGATTCGACGTGTTTATCAAATAACTTCGGAGGTATGGCCTTAGTGAGCAGGTCTGCTACATTATCTTCACTGTGAACTTTGCACACGACAATGTCACCTCGTGACACAATCTCTCGAATAATGTGGTACTTTCGTTCCACATGCTTCGATTTCTGATGCGCCCTCGGTTCCTTTTCTTGCGCAATGGCACCAATATTATCACAGTATAACGGAATCGGATTCTCGATACTCTGAAAAACTCCCAGTTCTGTGATAAACTTCTTAAGCCAAACAGCTTCTTTTGCAGCTTCAGAAGCATCAATATATTCTGCCTCTGTGGTGGAATCAGCTGTAGACTATTGTTTGGAACTTTTCAAACAAACTGCACCTCCATTAAGGGTAAATACGAATCCTGATGTAGACTTTCTATCATCGAGATCCGATTGGAAATCAAAATCCGTATACCCGTTAACCTGCAGTTCATTTCCTCTATAAATGATAAACATATCCTTAGTACCTTTAAGATACTTCAGGATATGTTTAACAGCCATCCAATGGTCATTTCCTGGATTGGACTGATATCTACTGGTTACACTAACTGTGTAGCTATTATCAGGCCTCGTACATAACATGACATACATTATGCTACCCAAACATGAAGAATAATGCTGATTAGACAATATAATCTTCTCATCTTTTGTTTGCGGACACATATTCTTCGTAAGATGAATGCCATGTCTGAACGATATATTTGTTGTCTTACAGTTAGCAAAATTGTACCGTTCTAAGATCTTATCTATGTACGTCGATTGGGATAACCCAATAAGCTTCATTTCTCTATCTCTATAGAGCTTTATACCCAAGATATAAGAAGCTTCACCCAGGTCCTTCATGGAGAGATTCTTACAGAGGTAACATTTGACGCATTACATCATTCCTATATCATTCCCAATGATTAGGATGTCATCAACATAAAGAACCAAAAATACTATCATACCCCCGATAGCCTTCTGGTACACACAGGATTCTTCTGTATTCTTGAGAAAATAAGACAATCTAATAATCTCATCGAATCGAATATTACAACTTCGCGAAGCTTGTTTAAGTCCATAAATGGATTTCTTAAGCTTACAAACCATGTATGAGGTTTCGCTGGATACAAAACCCTCTGGTTGTTCCATATAGATTTCTTCATCAAGAAACCCATTAAGAAAAGCCATTTTAACATCCATTTTCCAAATCTCATAATCATGGTATGCAGCAATAGACAATAAAATCCATATAGACTTTAGCATCGCAACTGGTGAAAAGGTTTCATTGTAGTCGACACCAGGTCGCTGCGTGTAACCTTTAGCTACCAGTCTCGCCTCAAAGGTTTCAACCTTTCCGTCTGGCCCATGTTTCCTTTTGTAAACCCATTTACTGCCGATAGGAAAAATTCCTTCAGGAAGCGGAACCAAGTCCCAAACTTGATTATGATGCATAGAGTATAACTCTGATTTTATGGCCTCTTGCCACTTCGCAGAGTCAATGTCCAACATCGCTTCTCTATAGGTATAAAGGTCACTCTCTTCGACCAAGAGAACATCCAGACTCTTTTCTTGTATCAAATACAATCGTTCAGGAGGTCTAGACACCCTTTGGGACCTACAGAGTGTGTGTGTTGAAGGCTCTCAATCTATTTGAGTTGCAGGTTCCTCCATTGGTTCGCTGGTTCCAGTTTGTGCTTCATCAAGTTCAACCTGTCTATGATTACCTCCTTCAGATAAAAATTCTACCTCTTGAAATTTTGGGAAGCGAGTTACGAACACATTTCGATGCTCGGTATCATAGAACAAATATCCTTTCGTATTTGGAGGATATCCAACAAACCTAAACTTTTGCCCTCGAGGCGAAAGCTTATCTGGCTGAGCCATTCTGATATAGGCAGTACAGCCCCAAATCTTAACATAATTAAGATTCAGTTTCTTACAAGTCCATATCTCATATGGAGTTGTAGGAACAGCCTTGGAAGGAATCTTATTCAAAAGATGAGCAGCAATTAAAAGAGCATAACCCCAAAAATAATAGGGCAAATCTGTAAAACTCAACATCGATCGCACTATATCCAATAAAGTCCGACTTCTCATTTCGGACACTCCAGTGTGTTGTGGATTACCCGAAGGAGTATATTGAGCGAGAATCTCATTCTCCTTTAAATAATCGGTGAACTCACCACTCATATATTCACCGCCTCGATCAGATCGAAGACAATTAATATATTTACTAGTCTATTTTTCTACTTCATTTAGGAATTCTTTGAACTTTTCAAAGGTTTCCGATTTCTGTTTCATCAAATAAACATAACCATACTGTGACAGATCATCGGTAAAGGTAACGAAGTACGAAAAATCATTGTGAGCAGTGTGACTCATAAGACCACGTACATCATGATGTATTAGTTCTAATAAATCAGTGGCTCGGTGTCATACACCCGAAAATGGGGCTTCGGTCATTTTACCCCGAATGCAAGATTCACAAGTTTTATAAGGTTCAATGGTAAGATCATGTATCAAACCATTCTTAACCAACTGGGCTAGGCGTTCACGCCTATATAACCCAACCTCATATGCCACAGTTCAGTATTATTTATATCAGATACTTTACATTTATTAATTCATGCATTAAAGATATCTTGTGAGGCATGTAAAATGTAATTACCATGCTCATTTGGAAAAACAAGGATCTGAACATTATATCTATCATATAAATACAAAGAACGATTCTTAATATTTACATTATAGCCATCAGTATCTAATACAAAAAGTGATATAATGTTCGCTACACATCCTGGTACAAAAAAACAGTCATGTAAAAAAAGGCTCCCACTGGGCAGGGGAATCTCGCATAAGCCCACAGCAACTGCATCCAAAGAGTCGTCACTCCCGAATCGCAATTGCATCTCCCCAGATTTTAGCCGTCTACTTTCCTTCAGCACCTGCAACGAATTGAAAATGTGAATCGGACAAGCAGAATCTAAAATCCAACTGGACGACATAGCTTCACAAGCTAAAGAGATATCAATAATGGGAAAAATAAAAGTACCTGACGTAGATGCTCTTTCCTTTCTGATCTGGGCCAGATAATCAGGAAATTTCCTCTTCCAATGGCCAATCTTGCTACAGTGGTGGCATTTATCTTCGACAGCTCTCTTGGGCTTAGCTACCTTACCCTGTGGTGGAAGATTTGTACCCTTCTTTTTCTTCACTTTCTTCTTCTTCCCCTTCTGTTTAGATTGGGAGGAAGCATGAAGAGCAGTGGGTTTAGGAGGGTGAGTCAGTACTCTCTTCCTCAAATATTCCTCCGCTGTTTGAAGCATCTTATGCAGCTCTTGGTAAGAACAATTAATCTCATTCATATTGAAATACATCACAAATTGGCGATATGACGTCGGCAGAGATCAAAGTGTGACACTTCGTCCGAAAGTGTCATTAAGAAGGAAATTATAGCGCCTCAACTGTTCGATCAAATCAATCAGATGAAGCACATGAGGGCCACAACCTGTCCCTCTTCCAGTTTTGCATGGAACAATTCCATTACAATTTTATGAATCGAGACCCGTTCTTGGTTCATAAATGACTCTCGTAACCGCGTCATCATAGTATATACGTCGGGCAATCCAAAATATTGCCTCTTAAGTTCCAGTTTTGCTGGTGCCGTCATCGCAAATCTATCATATAGATAGCAAAAAACGGTTAGCAGACATAACAGTTTCAAATAATATAAATCAAACAAAGAATAAATAGATCATGGATTTTTAATCTAAAAATACCTCTCCCACTATTACATGCAATACTGTAATCCCCAAACAGAATGCAAACATACAATTAATCAAATTAAATTTAATAGCGAAAGGTGGATCCTATGAATATATTTCAGCTCACAGCTTTGGCACGATCTCGCCTACGTATATTCATTAGGTAGACAACTCATTGTCAATTACTCAATAGTGACTCATGGGTTCCGGTCCTGGTCGTTTTTCGTTGTGACAGCCTTGGCACATTCACAAGGAGTCGTACTAAGGTTAAACTTGTCAATGAAAAATTTAAGATACTTGCGTAGTCCTGACAGCTTTGGCACGTTCAGGATTTTTGCTTTCGCTTGAATTTATCTAGTATCACATATACATCTGGTATGGATAAATTTCTATCAAATACACCCTCACTGCTTTGGCACGATCTCAGATGCATCCATAGAACAGATATCCACAAACCGTATTGACAAGACGGACCAAGAAATATGCATCCAATACATATTACTTACAAAACCTTATTAATTAGAGATTTTCCGTAAAGATGAAATGTATTTAATTTAATCAAATTAAATAAATAAAAGCATGTATCAAGTAAGAACATAATTAAACAATGAATTTAAAGGCATATTCATATCATGTATCGAGGTTCAGACATGCTCTGATACCATTTTTGTTGGGGTTTCGGGTGGTAATTCGGGTAAACGCAGCGGATCGCGGAAAATCAAAAGTTTCCGATTTCAATTATTTTTCTTGCGTAATTAAAATAAACTTATTTATTTCAATTACTTAATACTTAAAAACTGAAATTTTTTACCCAAAAATCAGATTTTTCAGAATTTATCATTTTGCCCCAAAACGTTGAATTTTAATCATTTTAGTCTAAAATTGTCAAATATAATTCTTATTGATTCCAAATCAATTCCAAAATGATTTATTCATGTCTTATACATGAAAATACAATTTTGTAACTCAAGAAAATAATTTTTCCTAATTTCCGAATGGTCCCTCAATTTTTAAGAATTTGTAATTTGGTCCTTTTTGTTCAAAACATGCCAAGATCAAATCCAAAAATTCCCAAATTTAATATACATTATATATATATACTAAATCTCATCACATATATGAAAAGCCCCAAATATGGTGATGGTTAAAAATCCTAATTTTTATAATTTCATAAATTAATAAATTAACACCAAATTAATCAAATTCAAGTCTTTAATTCAATTCTTACAACACCAATCAAGCCTTACCATCAAGAAATAGCTCAAGAATAATTATAGGTCTAACATGAGTGGCTAAAAGACTCTAGAATGGCAACTAGCTATCAAAATGGCAAAAAGAGTGCTTAATAAACAATTTAAAGCAATCTAAGTTAACATACATGCTTCCATCTTTAATCTAAGTTCTCAATCACCTAAAACACATCCATGAAAGAGTAGAGATGAAAATAAGCTAATCATATTAAAGCCTAGTATGAAAGAAACAATTTTCATAAAGAACAAGTAAGGAAAAACTTACAAAATCCTTATTTTCCAAGCTTTTTCTTCCTTTTTCTCTCTTTCTCTTTTGTATTAGTGTTTGTAGGGTTCTTAGAATGAGAAAACAAAATTAAAAAATGGCTTAAATAATTTCACTAAATGACCGATTATTTGAGGGGCCAAAATTTTTTCAATTTTTTTTTAATTAATTGGAAAATGATTTAATTATTTGTGGTCTAAAAACATTAATCAAATTAATGTTTATCTAAAACCAACCAATTAAATCATGTCAATTTAACCAATTAAAATTAGCCACTTTATCCTATTAAGAATTGTCATTTATATTATCTTAATAAGAAATACGATATTAAATATTTAATTAACTCAATTTTTCAATAATTTGAATAATTAAATAATTAAATACAAATATCTCAAAAATATATGTATTATATTTACATTAAATAATCGAAATACATATATCAATAATAAATGTCAAATATCACAATTCGATATTTAATAAATGGCCGAAAGATCTCAAAAACATGTATTTTCGTTTAAGCGTTAAACGACTTATAAATAATCAATATTATTTATAAAAGTTTCTCTAGTGCCCTACGAGTATATCTCATTAGTGAGACTCTTTAGGTTCAGGCATTGACCGGCGTAAACACACACGTATAACGCAAGCGTACGTATCGTTCAAGTAGTATAAAAAGTATCGATCCCACGAGGACTTAAAACCTTTTTGTTATCCATTTATTGGGCCAAATGATTACCAGTATCTAACAAGTTGTTTGATTGATTTGAAATGGCGACGATTCTAATTTAAAGACAAATAAATAAAATTGCTTAAAAGTAGATTTTAAGGAAATTCAATATTCAAAACTATCCAGGGTTGTGATTTATTTCAATATTATTTAAAAGATGAAGTAGTTATCTTATAGTTGGGTAAAATATCAATTTATTAACCTGGAACACTAACTTATGTTAAAAGCCTCTTCCGATGGTCAATTACAAATACCTAGTATAATCCAATTGAACCATATGTCTATGTCAACCACATTACCTAGATTCATTAAGTTCAAGTTCCAATTATGGCTACCCGCCCTACAGGTATATTCCTATCCTGTAAGGAAATCTATTAAAGGGTTATCTATCCTCAAGGAAGATCGTGGGCTATTGAGTCTAAGGTCTTAAACTTAAAATCCCTATGTCTAGTTCATTTTAAGTTTACCTAATCAGATTAATTAATGGCCAGTTAATTAAAGAGCTTTAAGATTAAGACTCAATAAATAAATCTTTAATTTACCCAAACTATAATCTAACCCTTATAAACCAGTTTAATTGAAATTCATCACAACCCTAGATAACTAACTTAGCTACGACACATAATTAGGGCTAAAAACTTAAAAGACTTAAAATAAAATTGCATAAAGTAAATGCAGTAAAATAAATGCTGAAAATGAATTAATAAAAATTGCTAAGGTAAAAAGGAATTACTTCTACTATATACTAATTAGATTTCTCCCATAATATAATATAAGCTTTGCAAAACATTTTCATCCAGCCATATAGGCGGTATTTTGATTTAATTAGTTTAAAAACAACCAGCCATAAAGGCGGAATCATTTTAAAAACAACCAGCCATAAAGGCGGAATCAAATAACCAGCCATATAGGCGGAATGAAAATAAACCAGCCATAAAGGCGGAACTTAAAATAAACCAGCCATAAAGGCGGAATTTAAAATAAACCAGCCATAAAGGCGAAATTTAAAATAAACCAGCCATAAAGGCGGAATATGAATTTATTACCCACCGACCAATCTGGCGGTATCCTGATTAAGTCAATTTAAAACTTGAATATATTATAATTATGGGAGAATAATCTAAGAAGTAATAGTAAAAGAATTACCTTTTACCTTAACAGAGGGAAGTTACCTCCTCATAATGAGTAGTAAAAACTGTAAAATAAAGAAAGTAAATTATTATTATACAGAACTTAGTTAAAAATTACAAAAACTAAATAAAAAGAACTTAGAGAGAGAGAAACTCCCTAATTACATAGGATTTGGGAGAGGAAATGGTACAACAAAAACTGAACCATCGCGCTCTATTTATAGGCGCGGATGGCGGTTGGGCGTCGCGACGCTGAAGCCTTTAGCGTCGCGACGCGGGCTACAGTTCAACGTGGCTCAATAACGGCTTGACATGTGGCAAGGCGGCTAAGAGATCAGATCCTTATCCGATGACGTGGCACTGTTCATGATGTCAGCGCTTACGTCATCATGATGTGAGATTGTCGGCAACGTCTGATCTTGACACGTGGCATGGGCGCATTTTAGCAAATTGTTGAGATGTCGACACGTGGCAAGGCGCACAATAGCGTAGATGATGATTGTCGGCGCCGTAGGATGATGACACGTGGCAGGCGCACGTTAGCACGTCTTCTGTGATGGTGACACGTGGCACGGCGCACGTTAGTAAAGTCAAACTTTTCAAATTGTTGACCCGTTGACCATGGCGCATTTTAGCAACTTCGGCGCAGGCGGGGCGTCGCGACGCCAAGGCTATTCGCGGCGCGACGCGCAGAAGACAAAATAATTCCAGTTGACGCATTTTTGTCCGGATTTGCCCCAAATTGCCTCCAGTGCTGTCCAAACTTTATTTATCTGCAAAATAACAACAAAACACATCAAAACGTTCATAAATCTCGAGAAACAATACAAAACATTAGGTCAAATGAGTGGGAAATAGTGGTATAAATACCACTCATCAGGCATATCCATCACGAAATCCAATTTCGTGTCCATAATCTACCAACCCGTAAATTATAACGAACACAGATAAAAACCTTGAACCATATAGGTCGAGGTCACTGCATACTTATAATCCTTCCGTCACAGTTATCCGGATTATCCCAGAGATATAGATATAAACGTCAAATCTCTTTAGGTATAATCCCGTCAACGATTCTATTAGCAATCTCTTAAATAACACTTAGAACTTATTTCTACAGTGTACCACGGGCCCATGGATTTAACAGTTTGCTAATTCCAAAATGGATACATATGCTCTGTACACAAAACTGACGGATCTTATCTTGATACACACAGGATATCATGAGGATCAGTTCACACCCAACGAACAGGCGGAGGTCTGATCTAAATAGATCGGTGACGTGACTGCCATCAAAGTGTGGAGGATACCTCATATATCCACAATGGTACCTCAAGTCGGAGGATCATTATGCTCACTCAACCCGAGAAGATTCTTATTGACGTTGGTGTACCATCTATTAAGAATCTTCAACGAGTCGTTCAATGTTTATCCGATATAAACACCTACGTGTCTATTTGAGTCTCCTTACACTCATGGTCCATTAAGAAACCATTAGAATCCAACATTCCAATATACGACACGTACCAGTCTCAACGGGTTTACTTATTGACCAAGTAATTGTAAACCTTGACCAGGAACAGTTAAAGAATGATAATGTTATGATACTGCTCAATGTTAGTTGCGACGCTTTTGCAACTGTATCATAACCAATCATTCTATGGTCATTTACGTCTTTACCATATAATAAAAGAATTTATATTACAGAAACTGTCTATTTTATTCATTAATAAAATATATACAAAAGTATTTACAGGGAAATACATAAGAAATTGGCGCTCAGAGCACCAACCCTAACAAAATCTCCCACTTTCTCTAGTGCTAATATCGATTGTATCTAATACCCATCGATTCCACATGTTTATCAAATAACTTCGGAGGTATAACCTTAGTGAGCGGGTCTGCTACATTATCTTCAATGGGAACTTTGCACTCGACAATGTCACCTCGCGACATAATCTCTCGAATAATGTGGTACTTTCGTTCCACATGCTTCGATTTCTGATGCGCCATCGGTTCATTTGCTTGCGCAATGGCACCGATATTATCACAGTATAACGGAATCAGATTCTCGATACTCGAGACAACTCCCAGTTCTTTGATAAACTTCTTAAGCCAAACAGATTTTTTACAGCTTCAAAAGCATCAATATATTCTGCCACTATGGTGGAATCAGCTGTAGACCCATGTTTGGAACTTTACCAACAAACTGCACCTCCGTTAAGAGTAAATACGAATCATGATGTAGACATTCTATCATCGGAATCCGATTGGAAATTAGAATCTGTATACCCGTTAACCTGAAGTTCATTTCCTTCATAAATGATAAACTTATCCTTAATACCTTTAAGATACTTTAGGATATGTTTAACAGCCATCCAATGGTCATTTCCTGGATTGGACTGATATCTACTGGTTACACTAACCACGTAGCTAATATCAGGCCTCATACATAACATGGCATACATTATGTTACCCAAACACGAAGCATAAGGCTGATGAGACATTCTAATCTTCTCATCTTCTGTTTGCGGACACATCTTCTTCGTAAGATGAATGCCATGTCTAAAAGGTATATTTGATGTCTTATAGTTAGCAAAATTATACCGTTCTAAGATCTTATCTATGTACGTCGATTGGGAAAACCCAATAAGCTTCCTTTCTCTATCTCTACAGAGCTTTATACCCAAGATATAAGAAGCTTCACCCAGGTCATTTATGAAGAAATTCTTACAGAGGTAAGCATTGATGCCTTGCATCATTCCTATACCATTCCCAATGATTAGGATGTCATCAACATAGAGAACCAAAATACTATCATACTCCAACTAGCCTTCTGATACACACAGGATTCTTCCGTATTCTTGAAAAAACCAGACAATCTAATAATATCATCGAATCAAATATTCCAACTTCGCGAAGCTTGTTTAAGTCCATAAATGGACTTCTTAAGCTTACAAACCATGCTTGAGGTTTCGCTGGATATAAAACCCTCTGGCTGTTCCATATAGATTTCTTCATCAAGAAACCCATTAAGAAAAGCCGTTTTGACATCCATTTTCCAAATCTCATAATCATGGTAAACAACAATTGACAATAAAATCCTTGTAGACTTTAGCATCGCAACTGGTGAAACGGTTTCATCGTAGTCAACATCAGGTCGATGCATGTAACCTTTAGTTATCAGTCTGGCCTTAAAGGTTTCAACCTTTCCGTCAAGGCCACGCTTCCTTTTGTAAACCCATTTACTGCAGATAAGAACAATTCCTTCAGGAAGCGGAACCAAGTCCCAAACTTGATTCTGATGCATAGAGTCTAACTCTGATTTCATGGCCTCTTGCTACTTCGCGGAGTCGATTTCCAACATGGCTTCTCTATAGGTATAAGGCTCAGTCTCTTGGACCAAGAGAACATCCAGACTCTTTTTTGTATCAAATACAAGCGTTCATGAGGTCTATACACCCTTTAGAACCAACGGAGTGTGTGTGTTGAAGGCTCTCCATCTATTTGAATTTCAGGTTCCTCCATTGGTTCGTTGGTTCCAGGTTGTACTTCATCAAGTTCAACATGTCTATGATTACCTCATTCAGACAAAAATTCTACCTCTAAAGATTTTGCGAAGCGAGTTACGAACACATTTCGATGCTCGATATCATAGAATAAATATCCTTTCGTATTTGAAGGATATCCAACAAACCTAAACTTTTACCCTCGAGGCGAAGACTTTTCTGGCTGAGCCATCCTGACATAGGCAGAACAGCCCCAAATCTTAACATAATTAAGATTCGGTTTCTTACAAGTCCATATCTCATATGGAGTTGTTGGAACAGCCTTGGAATGAATCTTATTCAAAAGACGAGCAGCAGTTAAAAGAGCATAACCCCATAAATAATAGGGAAAATCTGTAAAACTCAACATCAATTGAACCATATCCAATAAAGTCTGATTTCTCTTTTCGGACACTCCATTATGTTGTGGAGTACCCGAAGGAGTATATTGAGTGAGAATCACATTCTCCTTTAAATAATCGGTGAACTCACCACTCATATATTCACCGTCTCGATCAGATCAAATACATTTAATATATTTACCAGTCTATTTTTAAACTTCATTTCGGAATTCTTTGAACTTTTCAAAGGTTTTCGATTTCTGTTTCATCAAATAAACATAACCATAATGTGATAGATCATCGGTAAAGGTAACAAATTACGAAAAACCATTGTGAGCAGTGTGACTCATAGGACCACATACATCAGAATGTATTAGTTCCAATAAGTCAGTGGCTCGGTGTCCTACACCCGAAAATGGGGCTTTGGTCATTTTACCCCGAATGCAAGATTCACAAGTTGGATAAGGTTCAATGGTAAGATCATGTATCAAACCATTCTTAACCAACTGGGCTAGGCGTTTCACGCCTATATGACCCAACCTCATATGCCACAGTTCAGTATTATTTATATCAGATACTTTATATTTATTAATTCATGCATTAAAGATATCTTGTGAGGCATGCAAAATGTAATGACCATGCTCATTTGGATAAACAATGATCTGAACATTATATCTATCATATAAATATAAAGAACGATTCTTAATATTTACATTATAGTTATCAGTATCTAATACAAAAAGTGATCTAATGTTCGCAACACATCCTGGTACAAAAAAAACAGTCATGTAACAAAAGGCTCCCACTGGGCAGGGGAATCTCGCATAAGCCCACAGCAACTGCATCCAAAGAGTCGCCATTCCCGAATCGCAATTGCATCTCCCCAGATTTTAGCCTTCTACATTCCTTCAGTACCTACAACGAATTGAAAATGTGAATCAGACAAGCAGAATCTAAAATCCAACTGGACGACATAGCCTCACAAGGTAAAGAGATATCAATAATGGGAAAAATAAAAGTACCTGAAGTAGATGCTATTTCCTTTCTGATCTGGGCTAGGTAATCAGGACAGTTCCTCTTCCAATGGCCGATCTTGCTGCAGTGGTGGAATTTATCTTCGGCAGCTCTCTTGGGCTTAGCTACCTTACCATGTGGTGGAAGATTTGTACCCTTCTTTTTCTTCTCTTTCTTCTTCTTCCCCATCTGTTTAGATTGGGAGGAAGCATGAAGAGCAGTGGGTTTAGGAGGGAGAGTCGGTACTCTCTTCCTCAAATCTTCCTCCGCTGTTTGCAGCATCTTATGCAGCTCTTGGTAAGAACAACTAATCCCATTCATATTGAAATACATCAAAAATTGGCAATATGATACCGACATAGATCCAAGTATGACATTTCGTCCTAAAGTGTCATTAAAAGGGAAATTATAGTGCATCAACTGTTCGATCAAATCAATCAGATGAAGCATGTAAGGGCCACAGCTTTTCCCTCTTCCAGTTTTGCATGGAACAGTTCCATTGCAATTTTATAAACCGAGACTCGTTCTTGGTTCATAAAGGACTCTTGCAACCACGTCATCATAGTATATGCGTCGGGCAATCCAAAATATTTCCTCTTAAGCTCCGGTGCCAAGGAATTGAGAATATATGATTTGACTCGTCTATCATCATCTGTCAACTTTTGGAGAGTCTCATGTTCCTCTGGTGTAGCATCAAGTGTTATGGCCAGTGGCAACGGACCTCCCAACACATATTGTATTTGCTCAGACCCAAGAACAATTCTCATATCCAAGTCCCAATCTGCAAAGTTTTCGGCGCCTTTAAGCTTGTTCGTATCAAGTATATGAGCAAAAGGATTAGAAACTGGTGCCGCCATCGCAAAACTATCATATAGATAGCAAAAAATGATTATGAGACATAACAGTTTCAAATAATATAATTCAAACAAAGCATAAATAGATCATGGATTTTTAATCTAAAAATGTTCATCCCACTATTACATGTAATACTGTAATCCCCAAACAGAATGCAAACATACAATTAATCAAATTATATTTAATAGCGAAAGGTGGATCCCATGAATATATTTCAGCTCACAGCTTTCACACGATCTCGCCTACGTATATTCATTAGGTTGACAACTCATTGTCAATCACTCAATAGTGACTCTTGGGTTCCAGTCCTGGTCATTTTTCGTTGTGACAACTTTGGCACGTTCACAAGGAGGCGTACCAAGGTTAAACTTGTCAAAGATAAATTCAAGATACTTGTGTAGTCCTGACAGCTTTGGCACGTTCAGGATTTCACTTTCGCTTGAATCTATCTAGTATCACATATACATCCGGTATGGATAAATTTCTATCAACTACACCCTCACTGCTTTGGCACGATCTCAGATGCAGCCATATAACAAATATCCACAAACCGTATTGACAAGACGGACCAATAAATATGCATCCAATACATATTACTTACAAAACCATATTAATTAGGGATTTTCCACTAAGATGAAATGTATTTAATTTAATCAAATTAAATAAATATAAGCATGTATCAAGTAAGAACATAATTAAACAATGAATTTGAAGGCATATTCATATCATGTATCGATGTTCAGACATGCTCTGATACCATTTTTATTGGGGTTTCGAGTGGTAATTCGGGAAAACGCAGCGGATCGCGGAAAATCAAAATTTTCCGATTTCAATTATTTTTCTTGGGTAATTAAAATAAACTAATTTATTTCAATTAATAAATACTTAAAAACGGAAATTTTTTTCCCAAAAATAAGATTTTTCAGAATTTACCATTTTGGCCCAAAACTTTGAATTTTAATCATTTTAGTCCAAAATTGTCAAATACAATTCTTATTGATTCCAAATCAATTCCAAAATGATTTATTCGTGTCTTATACTTGAAAATATAATTTTACAACTCAAGAAAATAATTTTTCCCTAATTATCGAAAGGTCCCTCAATTTTCAAGAATTTACAATTTGGTCCTTTTTGTTCAAAACATGCCAAGATCAAATCCAAAAATTCCCAAATTTAATATTCATCATATATATACTAAATCTCATCACATATATGAAAATCCTTAAATTTGGTGATGGTTAAAAACCCTAATTTTTATAATTTCATAAATTAACACCAAATTAATCAAATTCAAGTCTTTAATTCAATTCTTACAACACCAATCAAGCCTCACCATCATGAAATAGCTCAAGAACAATTTTAGGTCTAAAATGAGTGGCTAAAAGACTTTAGAATGGCAACTAGTCATCAAAATGGCAAAAAGAGTGCTTAATAAACAATTTAAAGCAATCTAAGTTAACATACATGATTCCATCTTTAATCTAAGTTCCCAATCACCAAAAACACATCCATGAAAGAGTAGAGATGAAACTAAGCTAATTATTCCCAATTATCAGGATGTCATCAACATAGAGAACCAAAAATACTTTTCCAATAGCCTTCTGGTACAAACAAGATTCTTATGTATTCTTGAGAAAACAAGACAATCTAATAATCTCATCGAATCGAAGATTCCAACTTCGCGAAACTTATTTAAGTCCATAAATGGACTTCTTAAGCTTACAAACCATGCCTGAGGTTTCGCTGGATACAAAACCCTCTGGCTGTTTCATATAGATTTCTTCATCAATAAACCCTTTAAGAAAAGCCGTTTTGATATCCATTTGCCAAATCTCATAATCATGGTAAGCAGCAATAGACAATAAAATCCTTATAGACTTTAGCATCACAACTGGTGAAAAGGTTTCATCGTAGTCGACACCAGGTCGCTGCGTGTAACCTTTAGCTAGTAGTCTGGCCTTAAAGGTTTCAACCTTTCCGTCAAGCCCACGCTTCCTTTTGTAAACCCATTTACTGCCGATAGGAACAATTCCTTCAGGAAGCGGAACCAAGTCCCAAACTTGATTATAATGCATAGAGTCTAACTCTGATTTCATGGCCTCTTGCCACTTCACGGAGTCGATATCTAACATCGCTTCTCTATAGGTATAAAAGTCAGTCTCTTCGGCTAAGAGAACATTCATACTCTTTTCTTGTATCAAATACAAGCGTTCGGGAGGTTTAGACACCCTTTGGGACCTACGGAGTGTGTGTGTTGAAGGCTCTCCATTTATTTGAATTTCAGGTTCCTCCATTGGTTCGCTGGTTCCAGGTTGTACTTCATCAAGTTCAACCTGTCTATGATTACCTCATTCAGACAAAATTTTTACCTCTATAAATTTTACGAAGCGAGCTATGATCACATTTCGATGCTCGATATCATAGAATAATTATCCTTTCGTATTTGAAGGATATCCAACAAACCTAAACTTTTTCCCTCGAGGCGAAAGCTTATCTGGCTAAGCCATCCTGACATAGACAGGACAGCCCCAAATCTTAACAAAATTAAGATTTGGTTTCTTACAAGTCCATATCTCATATGGAGTTGAAGGAACAACCTTTGAAGGAATCTTATTCCAAAAATGAACAACAGTTAAAAAGCATAACCCCATAAATAATAGGGCAAATCTGTAAAACTCAACATCGATCGAACAATATCTAATTAAAAAAAGTTTGATTTCTCCTTTCGGACACTACATTGTGTTGTGGAGTACCGAAGGAGTATATTTAGCGAGAATCCCATTCTTATTTAAATTATCGGTGAACTCACCACTCATATATTCACCGCCTCGATCAGATCGAATACATTTAATATATTTACCAGTCTATTTTTCTACTTTATTTCGGAATTCTTTGAACTTTTCAAAGGTTTTCGATTTTTGTTTCATCAAATAAATATAACCATACTGTGACAGATCATCGGTAAAGGTAACAAAGTACGAAAGACCATTGTGAGCAGTGTGACTCATAGGACCACATACATCAGAATGTATTAGTTCCAATAAGTCAGTGGCTCAGTGTCCTACACCCGAAAATGGGGCTTTGGTCATTTTACCCCGAATGCAAGATTCATAAGTTGGATAAGGTTCAATGGTAAGATCATGTATCAAACCATTCTTAACCAACTGGGCTAGGCGTTTCACGCCTATATGACCCAACCTCATATGCCACAGTTCAGTATTATTTATATCAGATAATTTACGTTTATTAATTCCTGCATTAATGATATCTTGTGAGGCATGCAAAATGTAATGACCATGCTCATTTGGACAAATAAGAATCTGAACATTATATATATCATATAAATACAAAGAACGATTCTTAATATTTACATTATAGCCATCAGTATCTAATACAAAAAGTGATATAATGTTCGCTACACATCGTGGTACAAAAAAGCAGTCATGAAACAAAAAGGCTCCCACGGGGCAAGGGAATCTCGCATAAGCCCACAACAACTGCATCCAAAGAGTCGCCACTCCCGAATCACAATTGCGTCTCCCCAGATTTTAGCCGTCTACTTTCCTTCAGCACCTGCAACGAATTACAAATGTGAATCGGACAAGCATAATCTAAAATCTAACTGGACGACATAGCTTCACAAGCTAAAGAGATATCAATAATGGGAAAAATAAAAGTACATGAAATAGATGCTCTTTCCTTTCTGATCTAGGCCAGGTAATCAAGACTGTTACTCTTCCAATGGCCGATCTTGCTGCAGTGGTGGCATTTATCTTCGGTATCTCTCTTGGGCTTGCTACTTTACCCTGTGGTGGAAGATTTGTACCCTTCTTTTTCTTCCATTTCTTCTTATTCCCCTTCTGTTTAGATTGGGAGGAAGCATGAAGAGCAGTGGGTTTAGGAGGGCGAGTCGGTACTCATTTCCTTAAATCTTCATCCGTTGTTTGCAGCATCTTATGCAGCTCTTGGTAAGAACAGCTAATTCCATTCATATTGAAATACATCACAAATTGGCGATATGACACCGACAGAGATCCAAGTATGACACTTCGTCCTAAAATATTATTAAGAGGGAAATTATAACGCCTCAACTGTTCGATCAAATCAATCAGATGAAGCACGTGGGGGCCACAGCCTGTCCCTCTTCCAGTTTTGCATGGAACAGTTCAATTGCAATTTTATGAACCAAGACTCGTTCTTGGTCATAAAGGACTCTCGCAACCGCGTCATCATAGTATATGCGTCGGGCAATCCAAAATATTACCTCTTAAGCTCCGCTGCCAAGGAACTGAGAATATATGATTTTACTCGTCTATCATCATCTCTCCACTTTTGGAGAGTCTCATGTTCCTCTGGTGTAGCATCAGGTGCTATGACAAGTGGTAAAGGACCTTCCAACACATATTCTATTTGCTCATACCCAAGAACAATTCTCAGATCCAAGTCCCAGTCTGCAAAGTTTTCGGTGCCTTTAAGCTTGTTCGTATCAAGTATATGAGCAAAAGGATTAGAAGCTGGTGCCGCCATCGCAAATCTATCATATAGATAGCGAAAAACGGTTAGCAGACATAATTGTTTCAAATAATATTAATCAAACAAAGCATAAATAAATCATGGATTTTTAATCTAAAAATGCCACTCCCACTATTACATGCAATACTGTAATCCCCAAACAAAATGCAAACATACAATTAATCAAATTAAATTTAATAGCGAAAGGTGGATTCCATGAATATATTTCATCTCACAGCTTTGGCACAATCTCGTATACGTATATTCATTAGGTAGACAACTCATTGTCAATCACTCACTAGTCATACTATCCCGATAGCTGCAACATTTAAGAGTACTAGTTCTGTATCATGCGTGATCATCATCTCCATATGACTGAAGTGATACTCTCATCTTGACATCACACCCAATACACTACGATTCTCAGTAAACCAAGAAGAGGCGTACACAGAACCTATTAAAGCCTCAGACGACCAAAACCAAAGCGTATTGATTATCGCAAGTATTAGCGATCTACCCTGATTCGGATTCTCATAAACACATAGTCATACTACCAATGGGATTCTGAGGAATCTATCCAGAGCGAAGCTGTTCCCAGTCCAACGGCTAACAGAACCTCTTATCACACTTGCATAAGTATCCAATACTTAAATATATGAGAACTATGTCGTTAAGCTTCTATAACGTGCACATATGTAATACTAGTCTATTCCGAATTATCGATGTCCAGTCTCGATAATACTACGACTAGAGATGTTTAATGATTAAACCGTTCATGGATTAATAGTGTCTCATATCTTATTAATCCGGAACTAATCATAAGGACTTTTATCATTTATATATCCAAGTAATCCAATTATAAAATGATAAAATAGCAATTTCCTTTGTCACATAGTTAATTTGTACAAAAAAAACACTATGTCTTTTACAAATAGTGATGCTATGGGTCATAATTGTCCAACATGTTTTGTATGCCATATTTTAAATTTATGTGTACAAGAAGGTTTAAAAATTTTGAGTACGCATCTTACACCAATTAAATAAACACTTAATTTAATATGGACATACACTTAATTCATAAGAGAATGAGGTAACTTTTGTAAACTCAATGGTATTCGACCCAAAAAAAAATTCGTGTGATGTTCCAACACATTGGAATTCAACGTAATTTCTACTTAATGAAAGTTTTGGCTATAAAGATTTATTGTTTGCATTTGTATTTCAATATCTTCGTGAAATTTTTTTATATCTAGTAATTGGGATGTTTGTGCTAAAATTTTGAATACCTTAAAAATATTTAATGATAAAACTAATAATTTAAACGGTGTTTATAATCATAATTCTAATATTTTCGTGCTTGAAGCTCTTAACATTGTCGGGCCTTTACATGAGTCTGAATAAGAGGAAATTAATGAAAATTCAATTTTGAAGATTGTTTTTTTAATGAGACAAAAATGGCTTAATTATTTCAAAAAAAATATTGTTGTTTCATATTGTTGCAACTATTTTTTATCCAAGATTTAAAATTGATGGTTTAAAAAATACTTTACAAACTTATTGTAATTTTTTATCTATTAAAATTGATGGTTTGTCTTTAATTATTGATGAGGTAAAAAAATATTATACATGAATTATTTGACGATTATACGAGTGTGTAAAGAATCCAACCCGCCAGTGAAACCAGTCAGCCAGATCACTCTGCCGAATCATCAGGGCTCTCTGCTAGAAGTAGACGGTTAATACAAAGAAATAAAAAAAATCAAAATCTACCATCAGGGTCATTTTGAAATTGATAAATATCTAACCACACCGTTCGAGTTTCCCCTGAAAGTCTTACGGGTTCATAATTTCTAATCATCGACTGGTGGCGTCAACATGAATGGTTATTTCCAGTCATTTCCATTATAGTCAATGAGCTTTTTGCAGCACTTGTGTCAAATATATCAGTAAAGCAAGCCTCCAGCTCATGAGGCAATATCCTAAACCCCAGAAGATCTATTTTGCACCCTTCATCTTTAGAAGCCTAAACTTGTCTTGATAATTGACCAAGAGCCAAACTACGATAATAAGAGCACGTACCAGATTCTTTTGAAGATTTGTATGACCACACCGATATTGAAACTGAAGGCTCAGTGACAACGAGACTGCCTTCCCCGGGAGAAGAATAAGAATAATAATAAAATATAACTTTTAAATGTTTAAATTTTAATCATGTAAATAAATGGGGTCACTTGTTAGAAAAAAGTGTATCAGAACTACGTGGACTTTGATTTCTTTTTATATCCCAAGATGATACGTATGTAACTTAATCATGTAAAAACTAAGTGCAAACTCTTTGTAATAAAATATTTTCATATTTATTTACAATCAATTTTTATTTTATTATTTTTTAGAAAAAATTAAAAAATGGTTAATCGTAACCGAATTATACGGTTCAATTTGGTTACAATTAACCGCACGGGTTAACCTTTTGGGGATGAACTGTAACTGAATCGTAAACTTACGGTTCGATTACAATTCACCTTAAAAGTGAACCGTAATCGTATGATTCGATTACGATTTCTAACCGTGGACACCCCTATATTGACACATATTGGGAGTAAGGGCAAATTTAGCCTTTGTTTCAAACTTTCAATGGGCTGCTATTTCATTCAGTTTGTCTCCTTGTAAGGCTTTAAAGGGCTTCACTGCAACAAGTCCGCTAATTTTTCTGGGCCTAGCCTTGCATTTGGACTAGGCTGGACTGTACTGTTTTAGTCTCTAAATCAATTCTTTAAATAATCCCTTTATATATTTGAGCAGGCAGATTTATGGGCTAATAGTGTATGTTTATAAATTTCTGATAGCCTCGAATTTTAAATATATCACTAATATATATATATTTTTTTTTAAAAAAAAAAAATTGATTTCTTTTTATCATCACCTTGTGCATAATCATATTTTCCTGCAATATATAATTAAAAGAAAGAAAAATAAGGTCACTCTTATCACCTCCCAATACTTTTATAATGGCAACACATGACACTATTATTGACAAAAAAAAAAAAGGCAACGTCACTGAAAATGATTGGCTCTTTCTAATTTCTTTTACAAATGTATGTCGTAAGCAGTGATGGAAGCTAGACTATGGGGTTTCCATCACCATCAATAATCAAACTGCCCAAGTGTTTAATTTTTTTTTTTAAACATTCGAAATTTCGTCTCTAAATCATTCGATATGAGCTTAAGCAGAGCAGATAAAATCTCCGACTGTTTCAGACTCTTATAAGAAATAAATCATGTCGACTCGAACTTAAGACCTGCCAATTAAGTTCTAAATTCTTTACTATCAAGTCATACCTCTTAGGGACGTCAGAGTATTTAATGAAGTTGACAATAATATGAATTGAAACTTCTCTAGTCAATCATGTTTAATTCCAACATCTTTTATTATTATTATTATTATTATTATTATTATTATTATTATTATTATTATTATTATCACCTCTATTTTAAATATCAAAACTTTGCCCATTTGTTTAATTGAATTTGGTAAGAAGACGTAGACATAATCACATAATTATCATTCTTTATTTTTAATTTAATAAACTCATAATCTCGTTTAATTGCAAACCCCAAGTGAGAACTCATGCCTCCATTTTTCTCGTGATTAATAAACTATGTTATAATTGTGCCCATCAGTGACAAAATCTCCTGATTTAATGGAGAGATTTATCAACAAACAAATGTTAGTATATGGTTTAGGTGGCAATTTAATATTATTATTTATTTGTCAATTTTGTTCAATTGTCTCGTCGAAAAGACATACTTGGTTTCATAATCTTTCTTATCCATTACCTAAACAATTAAGAAAAATCCCATTGCTAACCTCATCAATCAAGATAATTATATGCTTATATAGTTAATTAAATAAATGATGCAACTATCTTAATATTGTTAAATTCAACTAAATGTTAGATATTAGAAAGACACTAGACAAAAACTTCTCAACAAACCCTAGTAGGATAATAATTTACATATAATTCAGATTCGAGATACTTTATCATTTGATAAAGGATTCGGACAATTTTTCATCTCAAATCTCAATTTTTTTTGCTTCAAAGTATTAAAATTTCTATCGAGATTTAAGATCCTGATTTTTTTTAATCCTAATTTAAAAAACTAATATGAAATTTGAAATATTTTTTTATTATAAATTCATAATCAGGATAGGACTAAAATTAATAAATCCCGGCCATGGGGCCAATTACCACATCTCTACGTAATAGTGATAACAGCCACTCCTCACTTCTGTTCATTGCAAACAAATGGGCCTAAATTGGGCCGACCTGGCCTGTAACAAGGGCCCCCGCATGGGAACAAAGGGGATTTTGCCTCACGTGTGGGTGGGGTTCAAGGGGCAGTCAAAGTCAACATTCTCAATGGAACCACACGTGTTGTTGTCGGACGAAGGGATGGCAATGTGGCGGGTTCGAGAAGGGGACCATGATCTCTAAACCCGAACCAAAATTATTAAGAAATCTTCAAATCCGCCTGAAAATCTTAAAATAAGATAATGAAATTTCTGTTTGTAATCTATATATATATTTTTTTATGACAAATATTTAAAAAATTGGAAACTTTATTAGGTTATAGGATAATGTCAAGATTGAATTGGGACTCCAAATCTGAATCTATTCAGATTTTTATATATCGGGCCCCGAACCCGCCCGGATTGGGGGATCCTGACATCCCTAGTCCCACGGTGGTTGTGTCACGTGTGAGAGCGACATTGGATGTGTGCCTCCTCAACCACCCAAGTTGGGCTGTCGCCTTCCTCCTCTTCAAGTTGTAACATGTTCACGTGAAATTTTTGGCCCATGGTGGTGTTTTTGTTAAGTTACTATTATTAATTTGCTAGCCTTAGATAATGTGAATATTTTAATGTAACACCATCTTCTTTGGTACCGGAACCGGAACCGAACCGTACGGTTTTCGGTTCCACACTTAAGTGGAACCGAAATGGTAACCGGAACCGAACCGTACGGTTCCGGTTCTGATTCCCTTCATTTTTTTTTTTTTTTACTTTTTTAAAAATAAAAAATTGAAATTTAAACATTAATTGAGGATTAGGATTCGTGTTGGAACCTTACGGTTCCAACCGGAACCGTTGGAATCTCTGGAACCGTTCGATTCCAGCGGTTCCAATCGATTCCATCGGAGTAAGAACTCTAACTGAACCGGTCCGATTCCGATTCGGAATCGGAATCAGTTGAAATCGAAACCGTCTGATTCCAATCAGTTCGGTTCCGATTCCGAACTCGAACCTTTGCCACCTCTATTCTTTGGTACCATATGATTCCCATTTTGAGGGTCCTCATTTTTTATTCTTATTATTTTTTTTAATCCCCACTTTTAACCAAGCTTCTCTGTTTTTGACGAATTTGATGTGATTGAAGTGGTCAACCACTTTTTAGAATAATAATTAACACCTTCTTGCTTTATCATTGAGGCAGAGAGTTTAAATATCACCATATGATTATGGCTATGGGCGTAAAATTTCTCATAATTTAGGAGCAATTATATTTACTATCCTTTTTTGTAATAGCGGACTATATCAAAACAAGTCTCATGAAATTTTTGATATAATATCAATAAATTTATAATGCAATATTCTAAATTTTAAAAAAAAAATTGAAAATTCGATTTTACACAAAGTTCTGACCCTATGCGGAATTATAAACAATAAGCAGGATAAGTCATGTTACTGCTACTATGGATAATTTAACAGGCAACCACAATAACAATCAAATAAAATTATGCTGCAAAATATTAAAACAATAACATGAATTAAAGCAGCAAAATAAATCAAACCACACAAAATTCAACACAATGATTTTGGTGACGAAGTGGAAAACTCTTCCGAGTAAAAAACCACTCCGGGTATAGGCTACCACCCGAATCCACTATATAGAGAAAAACTTACAGCGATGGTCAAGACCTATGGTGGCAACTCCACCGACTCAAGTACCTCAATACTGCAAGAACTCAAGGCAACTCCTCAAGCCCGCGACCCACGATTTTCTTCAGAACCTCTGAAGTCTCTGAGTATATTATATCACCAATGACGCCGGAACTCCGACTACCAAACTTCCTCCTAAAGAACTCTAAAGGCTTAGGGAATTTGGGTTAAGTTGTGTTGAAGGTTTATCAAAGAATGGATTTCACCATTAACAAAGAAGATATGAGATTCAAAGAGTTTTCAAGGTGAAATCAAAGAGAGTTGAAAGCTTTGAGGGGTTTTGGCTCAAAAGGAATGTGTTTCAACTAATGAGAATGGCGGCTAAGTGTTATATTTATAGGTAGGGTGAAAAACTAGGGTTTTGCAGGCCAAAAACGCATCCAGATGCGACTGGCGTTCGAACGCTTACTAGAACGCTCCACGAACGCGTGCCCACTGGAAAGACTCGTTCGAACGGACATCGAACGCACAACGAACGGATGCTCTCTGGAATGATCTCGTTCGAACCCACCAAGAACTTGACTCGAACGTTTGCTCTCTGGAATGATCCCGTTCAAACCCAATAAAGAACGTGCCACTAACGCAACACGTTCGAACACTGCAACGAACGCACCACGAACGCATGTCTGATGCACAGCAGCCAGAAACCAGTCCAATTGCACAAAGATCTTCATGAAAGATTACAACTCAATTGAACTTGTTTTGTCACGGATACATGCCAATAAAAAAGATGCTAACAATCTCCCTCTTTGGCATTCCGTGACAAAACACTACCTAATACAAAGACTACGGTAATAGACCCAACAAAGTAAATAGTCAACTGTCAACCATCAAAACAGTGACTTATTACAAATGGACTCGATCTAACACCTAACAAGTAGTCTTGAAAATAATGCCACCACAGCAACATACATGCTACCTGAAACATCCACAAACAATAATATACCGTGAAAAGCATTGGGATAATCAAGTAAAACATAAAGCAGAAAAAATCTCATGCATGTACAAGTAGAAATCCATCTCCCCTTAATCTTAACTCCCCTTAAAACGGAGATATCTGAAGGATATTCTACGGCTCTCTCCTATATATTAAGGCTCTCCCCCTTAATATATTACTCTCCCCATTTTTGTCACGAAATGACAAAGGGCAAAAGAAACATGAAAAATAACAGGAGAACAGGAGACAACACATTCAAGAGCATAAACAGACATGATTACTCCCCCTCACTAACAGGCACATACAGTTAGTAAAATAACACACGGGAAGTAAACCAAAACTCAGAAAGGTGCATAGGAAAGAACAAATTGGTATGCAATAACATGAAGCACACACAGGCACATACTGAGAGAAATAAAAATCCTGTCAAAAACTGACTGAAACAGCATTTCAAGTTGATACAATGATACCCAGTCAGTATTCAGCTGTTTATGACATGAAACAATATGCATCATTTTAAAAGCTGCTAAATACAACACTTATGCATATGACATAAACACCAAAGCATATAAAGCACTTGCGTGAAAAATAAAATGCATAACGAATCAAGGCTTAAGACCTTATTTTATGAGCTGGACACAGCCAAATAAATCCATCTCTAAACAAACCAAGTCCACAAAATAGGTGTTCAAACCCAGCACCACTAGGACCTGAAAATAAAGCACATTGGTTGCATGCTATATTATTTACCCCAGGAATATCATGAGCTCATATTTAACAACTCTTTGAGTGAAGGCTTTTTGCCCTTATCTTTTGAATTCGGCCATTTTGGCTCTTTTGCACTTGAGTCTCATTTTTTTTTTGTTTAATTCTTTTTGCTTTTACAATGGGATAGCAGGTCATCTAGTCAAAGGTCACACTATTGAGCAAATAAGATATGATAGAAATTATATTGCTAGTCAAAAAACTCATACATGCGACCAAGCCTTGACAAAATAAAAACGTGTATGTGAGGTGAAAACACATGATATACTAAAGGTTTTTATCACACACACTCATGTATATAGAGCATCAAGAAAAATAAAAGCATATCATACATGCATAATCATATATCCTAAATATCAAGATCACATGCATAAGCTTTTCATGCTCTAACAAGCCGTAAAAAAATTTTGTCTTTTTCATTTTCTTTTTTTTTTTTTGAATTTTTCAGATTTTAACAAATAAAAATAAAGACACAAACAGGCTTGTAAAACATCCAATGGTACGTGGAGTTGTATCCCGAGTGCAGATCATACTACCGTCCATTCGGAATCGGCTATGAAATTTATGTCCGGGTTTCCATCCTATATACCAAGGGACATATAACAAAAACAAGAGACACACACACACCCATATGCTGTGAAAACAAAATAAACGTGCAAAAACATAAAACACACGCACACACACACAAATGCAATGGAAAATTAAAATGCATCTTTTAAGCAGAGTTACACTGAAGTGCACTCTCATTATGTCCATTCCGACACGCAGAAGAAGATGGGAATTCATCTTGCTTCTTCACCCAAACCTTTCTAGGAACCTCATCCACTTGAGAAGTCCTAGTCAACAAATTAAGTTTCTCACTAAGAAATTTTGTCTGTTTAGTTAGTGCAGAAACTTGAGAAGCTAGATTTGAAGAGTCAAATCTAGGTGACACCTTCTTAGGCCTCTTCTTTTGCTTGTGAAGCATGAAGCACTTATGCCTATGTGTCCCGCCTTGCCACAATGATGGCACACAGGCAACCAACCTCGGATGAGAGCGAGGGTTACCCACAACACCTCTAGATTGAGGTTGGGAAACAGGACGAGGAACAACATGAGGAGAAACATGACTACACACATTAGGTTTCTTACCTAAGTCACGTTTAGCTGCTACAGACACAGCTTTGGAAGAAGAAGCCTTATTAAAGTTAGGCTCAGAAATAATACCTAACATACAGTCCACCTTTTTATTACCACTAGAAAATGCGGACAATTGGGTTCTAGCATCTTCAAGTTCGGTCTCTAATATTTGGACTCTATTAACTAGGCCTCTGTTCCTATCCTCTAGGTCATCAACAATCAAAAGGCTTTGCTCAAATTTAGCTTGAGCTTCATTCTTTTCTAGCTCTACAATTTTCAGCCCTTTATTGACCTCTATATTAGTCTTCTTAATAGCTAAACTCTCATTAAACAGTTCAGCATAAGCTGCCTGAAGACTTTCCTCATCTACAGACTCATCAAGAGAGACTTCTGAATCAACATCATTAACAACAATCTCTCTCTCATCAGTCACACTAGCAGTAAAAGCAATATAATTGTTCTTTTCTTTAGGAGACTCATCAGAGGTATAGCCACCTTCTGAATCACTGGGAGAGGCTGCCATGACTTTCTTACCTTTAGCCTTCAGATATGTGGGACACTTAGGTCTAATGTGCCCATATCCTTCACACTCATGGCATTGGACATCACGGGATCTACTACCCTTATCCTCTTTAGACTCTTTCCTGCTATGCCTCATTTCTCTAGGCATAACCTCCCTATCCTTGTTACTGTTATGGCCACTCTTCTTAAGTTTAAGACATTTCTTAAACTTCTTTGCAAACAAGGCCAAATCACGATCTGTGATGGTATCATCATCACCAGAAGAATCATACACAACTTCCTTAGCGATTTTCATCGCAAACGTTTTTGGCTCTCTATAACCATGAAGCTTTTTCTCACAAACCTGCAGTTTTCCTACGAGTTCATCTAAATTAAGCTGATCGAGGTCATTGCTTTCCTCGATGGCGGTGATTTTGGGTAGGAACTTATCATGTAGGGATCTCAGGATTTTCCTAACTATCCTACTGGTAGGAATAGTCTCACATAGGTTAAAACTAGAGTTAACAATATCGTTAATCTCAGCATAAAACTCATCAAATGTCTCATCTTCTTTCATTCTGGCGACCTCAAACCTAATAGCTAAATCCTGGAGTCTATTATTTTTAACAGACAATGTGCCCTCATGCACAGTCTGCAGGATGTCCCAAGCATCCTTGGCTATCTCACACATTGAGATTCTCCTAAACTCAGCAGAACACACAGCACCATGTATGGCATTAACAACCTTGCTGTTTCTATTGCTAGCATCAAATTCGTCATTGGTCCAGGTCAATTTATCTTTAGGGGAAGAGACCCCATCAACACAAAAACACGGAGGTTTCCACCCGTGTTCAACAGTCATCCAGACCCTCTCATCTAAGGACTTAAGGAACACTTTCATGCGAACCTTCCAATGTAAATATTATGTGCCATCAAAAATGGCGGATAATTCAAGGGTTGACTACGTTCCATAGCTAATGGGTCAAGGATCGAGTTAAGGCTCTGATACCAATTGAAAATTCGATTTTACACAAAGTTCTGACCCTATGCGGAATTATAAACAATAAGCAGGACATGACAAGTCATGTTACTGCTACTATGGATAATTTAACAGGCAACCACAATAACAATCAAATAAAATTATGCTGCAAAATATTAAAACAATAACATGAATTAAAGCAGCAAAATAAATCAAACCACACAAAATTCAACACAATGACTTTGGGACGAAGTTGAAAACTCTTCCGAGTAAAAAACCACTACGGGTATAGGCTACCACCGAATCCACTATATAGAGAAAACTTACAGCGATGGTCAAGACCTATGGTGGCAACTACACCGACTCAAATACCTCAATACTGCAAGAACTCAAGGCAACTCCTCAAGCCCGCGACCCACGATTCTTCAGAACCTCTGAAGTCTCTGAGTAGATTATATCACCACCAATGACGCCGGAACTCCGACTACAAACTTCCTCCTAAAGAACTCTAAAGGCTTAGAGAATTTGGGTTAAGTTGTGTTGAAGGTTTATCAAAGAATGGATTTCACCATTAACAAAGAAGACATGAGATTCAAAGAGTCTTCAAGGTGAAATCAAAAAGAGTTGAAAGCTTTGAGAGGTTTTGGCTCAAAATGAATGTGTTTCAACTAATGAGAATGGCGGCTAAGTGTTATATTTATAGGTAGGGTGAAAAACTAGGGTTTTGCAGGCCAAAAACGCGTCCAGATGCGACTGGCGTTCGAACGCTTACTAGAACGCTCCACGAACGCATGCCCACTGGAAAGACTCGTTCGAACGGCCATCGAACGCACAACAAACGGATGCTCTCTGGAATGATCTCGTTCGAACCCACCAAGAACGTGACTCGAACGTTTTCTCTCTGGAATGATCCCGTTCGAACCCAATAAAGAACGTGCCACTAACGCAACACGTTCGAACACTGCAACGAACGCACCACGAACGCATGTCTGATGCACAGCAGCCAGAAACCAGTCCAATTGCACAAAGATCTTCATGAAAGATTACAACTCAATTGAACTTGTTTTGTCAAGGATACATGCCAATAAAAAAGGTGCTAACAATGATTGAAATAATTAAAGTTTCACATGTCATTGGATGAAGAGATGGTTGTGTGTAGATATTCAAGTTTGAATATAGTTTTTTTCTTTCCCCTCTCAAATAGAAGCTTATCGCTTAATTCAACTTTAGGATGTGTTGATTAAATAATATAACAAATTTTGTGGTTTGTTTTTTGTTTTTTTAAGAAAAATTGAAAATCACACCGTCAAATTTAGTGACTTATTGCATTATCAAAACACAATAAAATAGCCCAACAATACTCAAATTGGATTTCATCTCATTTTTATTTCTTGCACCAATTATCACAATAAATTCTTTCCCTAAATACTTTTGACAAGTCTCTTTCCAATTCCCAAATATTATTTTTATTTTCTATCAATACATCTCCTAATGCTACATTATTGTTACAACTTTCGTTGTCTATCAATCTCTTTTTAGCTCATTATGGGCATCAATGTAAATTATAATTGGTAGCCATCTTAGTCATTGTTGGATTAGTTGTCTCTAAAAGCACAACTTTTACCTTCTCTATCACTCCCACAAGTTTATATCTTTAGTTAATCATTTATTACAATCCCCTTCAAATCAAATTTTTTTTTCTTTTAATTTCATCATTGTTGTTTAGATGTTGAAAAATCACATTCTTAACCATCAAAAAAATTCTCCCAATGGATGACAATATTGCATTGAGCTTTAGTGACACATCATCACTAGTAATTTCATAAGCATCTAATTTGCTTAAATACTTTATCTTAAGTTACTAAATGTTGCCTTATTGTCCCAAATGATCAGTTACAACAAGCTAAAATAGTTTTTTGGAAGGGTAATCTTGGCAAGAGAAGACCACCACTTCTGTTTTCTTATATGGTAATGATCTGAAACAGGAGGAAGAAGATCGAAGAAATTTTATTGGGTGTGTTTAATAATTTGATTGAGAATTATTTAGTATTTGTAAGAGAGTGAATATATATATATATATATATATTGAATGTGTGTTTAGAGCAAAACAGTATATATAGTATAATTAAGAGTGTAAAGAACTTCGTCTTATAAGAAATCAAGCCATGCAAACTACTTAATGTACTTTGAGTTATATATATATATATATAATTCAAAACTTAAGCAAATGTTAATAGACATTTTCTTCACAAATTCTCACATGGTATAGGAGCTTAGGTTCTTTCCGGAGGTGAAGAACACATCAAACGGAACTTGGTTCCGAAAATTCGGGTTTCGGAAAGGTTGCTAAAAATTAATTTTGAGCATACCATCAGCTTGTTCACGTCGAGACGAGCACAATGGTATTTTCCGGTGATCAAACAGAGGTCCAGGGAGGCGTCACGCGCTTGCACGCGCCGGTGAAGACGGCCACGTCAGCGCCACATCAGCACACAGTCATCTACCACGTCAGCGCACAGTCATCTACCACCTCAGCACACAGTCAACATACAGTCAGCGCCACGTATCCGCCACGTCAGCATAATCTGAATCGTCAAAATCAATCCAGATCTTATACTATTTGACAAATGGAAAAGTCAGATGCTATACAACCCATCCCTACCGTCCTCACAGGTTCAAACTACCGTCTATGGGTTCAGAGAATGTGTAGTTTTCTCAAGGGTAGGAAACTATGGCGCTATGTTACTGGCGATGTCAAGTCCCCCACTCGTCTCACTGATGAAACTGAAGGACAACTCGCTGATCGTCTCGAGGATTGGGACAGTAAGAATCATCAAATTCTGACATGGTTCCAGAATACTTCGGTTCCTGCCATTCATCATCAATTTGGCCGCTATGAAACTGCCAAAGAAGTTTGGGATCCGCTTGCATTAAGATACACATCTTCTGATATCTCTAGTCAGTATCAATTGTGGGAAAAGTTGCATAATTTGAAACAAGAGAAATGTCAGTCTATTACTGAATTTCTTGCACAAATTGAGAATATTTGGGACCAATTTGCTCTGTCAGAACCATCAATGAGTTGCACCGTTGATGCAACTAATTATACGGCACATCGTGACCGTATGCGGCTAATCCAATTCCTTATGGCCCTTACTGATGACTTTGAATCTTGTCGAGCTTCATTGTTACATCAATCTCCATTGCCTACATTAGAAGCTGTTGTCTCTCGGTTATTGTCTGACGAAACTCGTCTCGGCTTACTTAAGTCATCTCACGATGATGTTGTGCTTGCCGCCGCGGGTAAACATTTCTCAAAATGTGGAGGCAAATTTTATCGTACCTGCAACAAATCTGGTCATACTCTGATTGAATGTAGTTTTACTGAATGTCACAAATGCAAGAAAAGAGGCCATATTGCCTCTCACTGTCCCACTAAGGTGGATTATCGCTATTGCAAGCTGTTTGGCCATACCATTGAGCAATGCCCCACTCGTCCACCAAGAGCTGACCAGCCCTCCAAAATAGCAATCCCAATTGCTGCTGCTACCTCTGAGGTCACTGCCTCTCCTACATCCACTGGTAACTTAGAAACACTTCTTAGAAAAATACTCTCCACTCATCCCAGTACTTCTACTGCCTTATCTGTCAATTCAGGTAATTCTCCTTGATATTTTGACTCTGGTTGTTGCAATCATATGACTTCTCAATCCCTGTTATTTTCTTCCACCTCTCCCACTATAAATATTTCTCCAATTTTCACTGCAGATGGCTCACAAATGCTTGTAAGTCAGTCTGGCCACATATCAACATCTACACTCACATTACCAAATACATTTCTTATTCCCAAACTTACATTCAACCTTATTTCTATTGGTCAACTATGTGAACTTGGATTAGAATTGATATTCTCCATTAATGGTTGTCGTGTGCAGGATCCGCAGACGGGACAGATTCTTGGGACAGGCTGTAGAATTGGACGTCTGTTTGAACTCACCTCTCTGCATCTTCTTTTAAATCATTTTTCCCAACTATGTGATGTATCTACTCCATCTTCTCTTCACTTGTGGCATATGCGTCTTGGTCATGCCTCAATAAATAAACTCCGTCATTTAGTTTCTAATGGTTCAATAGGTTATGTTAAAGATCAGTCTTTCCATTGTGTCTCTTGTCAACTTGGAAAACAACCAGCTTTATCTTTTCAACATAATAAACATAATTATGTTGTCCCATTTGATTTGGTCCACTCTGATGTATGGGGACCTTCACCTACGGCCACTATGGGAGAATCTAAATATTTTTTCTTGTTTATTGATGACTATTTTTGATTCACATTGATCTTTCTTATGAAACAGCGTTCTGAACTGCCTCAAATTTATATTGACTTTGCAAACATGATCAAAACATAATTTTCCAAAACTATCAAAATTTTGAGGACAAACAATGCCAAAGAATATCTTGACTCAAAAATTCAACAATTTTTAAAGGCCCAAGGAACCATTTCACAACGATCCTGCCCATATACCTCTCACCAAAATGGACGAGCAGAAAGAAAACATTGTCATATTTTAGATTCCACTCGATCTATGCTCATTTCATCCTCTTGTCCTGAACGCTTTTGGGGTGAAGCTGCCCTTACGGCTGTTTATGTTATTAATCATATTCATTCGTCAGTCACCCAACACAATTTGTCTCCTTATGAGTGTCTTTATGGTGTTTCCCCTCCTTATAATCTTCTCAAGGTTTTTGGGAGTGTTTGCTTTGTTCTTCTTCCTCCCACAGAGCATCACAAGTTAGAACCTCGTGCCAGACTTTGTTGTTTCTTAGGATATGGTATTCAACATAAAGGGTATCGTTGTTGGGATCCCGTGTCAAAGAAACTTCGCATCTCTTGTCATGTTATTTTCTTGGAACACATTATGTTCTTCTCTCTTTCTAAGTTCACAGTGTCACCTTCAGATCCACCTCCACTTTTCACTAATCCATCTTTCGAGTTGTTTCCACCTAATGTAGGTACTCATAGTGAGTATACAGATGTCCAACCTCCATCACCGCCTGTTCCTGATGATGCCCCTCTTACAGATACTGCACCAGAGACCATTGGTGACTCATCTCCACCCTATCCTACCCGAGTAAGAAATCTTCCCCCTTATCTTCAAGATTATCATTGTTTCTCTGCTCTTGTCTCTTTGCATGAACCTCAGTCCTATAGGGAGGCTTCTTCTAATCCTCATTGGCAGCAAGCTATGCAAGATGAATTACAGGCATTGACAAAGACTGGTACTTGGGACTTGGTTGATCTTTCTCCTTGCAAAAATCCAGTGGGATGTAAATGGGTTTACAAAATCAAAACACATTCAGATGGATCTATTGAGCGTTATAAAGCACGTCTTGTTGCTAAAAGATTCACTCAAGAGTATGAGATTGATTATGAGGAGACTTTTGCGCCTGTTGCTCGCCTTACCTCAGTTCGCAGTCTACTTGCTATTGCTGCTGCTCGGAAATGAAGTCTGTTTCAGATGGATGTCAAGAATGCTTTTCTCAATGGTGATCTCACTGAAGAAGTTTATATGAAGCCTCCTTCAGGTCTTGATCATCCACCAAATACAGTATGTCGCATGCGACATGCCTTATATGGTTTGAAGCAAGCTCTTTGTGCATGGTTTGCCAAATTCAGTACCGTTATCAGACAGATTGGATTTACCTCCAGTCCACATGATTCGACCTTATTTCTTCGAAAATCCGAAAAGGGTATTGTGATATTACTTCTTTATGTTGATGATATGATTATTACTGGAGATGATATTTCAGGCATAACAGATCTCAAACAGGCTCTTAGTGATCTTGGTCATTTGAGTTATTTTTTAGGCCTTGAGGTTATTTTTTCTGATGATGGTTATCATTTCTCGCAAGCCAAGTATGCCTCTGATCTTCTTTCTCGTGCTGGCCTTACAGATAGCAAGACAGTTCCAACTCCAATTGAGTATAATATTCGTCTTACACCTATAGATGAAGATAACACTCTCATTGATGATCATACTCTCTACAGACAATTGGTTGGAAGCCTCATTTATCTTACAATCACTCGACCAGACATTTCTTATGCAGTTCACATTGTCAGCCAGTTCATGACCGCTCCCCGTTCCACTCATTATGCTGCAGTACTTCGCATTCTTCGTTATGTTAAAGGAACTCTTTTTACATGTCTCCATTTTTCTGCTACTTCATCATTGGTTCTTCGAGCCTATTCTGATTCTGACTGGGCAGGAGACCCTACTGATCATCGATCAACTACGGGTTACTGTATTTTTCTTGGTGACTCACTTATTTCTTGGCGCAGTAAGAAACAGACATTGGTTGCCCGCTCGAGTACTGAGGCTGAATATAGAGTTGTTGCTGCTACTACAGCTGAACTTCTATGGTTACGTTGGCTTCTAGAAGATATGAGAGTCCCTCAACCATCATCCCTCACTCTTTACTGCGACAACAAAAGTGCTATTGAAATAGCACATAATGATGTTTTTCATGAGCGCACCAAACACGTTGAGATCGATTGTCATTTCATTCGCCAACACGTTGCTTCTGGCACTATTTCCTTGAAGTATCTCAAATCCACTGATTAGGTAGCTGATGTCTTCACCAAATCCTTTCTTCTGGGACGTTACATTACACTTGTTTCCAAACTCAATTTGGTTTCGTCTAAACCACCTTGAGTTTGAGGGGGAATGTTAGTTGTTAGTTGTGTGTTGTGATTACAGTAGTTGTGTCGTGTTATTAGTAATTGTTAATTGATAGTTGTGTAGATGTATTTAATATAGTAGTTATGTATTTATTATGGTAGTTGTATTTAATGGCTATATATATGTGTGTGTGTGTGTGTGTAGTGAGGTTCTAATGAGTAATCCTCCAATTTATTAAATAGCGCGACAACGAGAAAATATATTTACTTTCTCGGTATTTTTTGTTCGACCTGACATAAAATATATATTATCATTGGCGGAGACATATATATGTCAATGTGGTAAAATTTGATAAAATATATCTTATAGATTAATGAAAATTTTGATTTTTTAATGATACAAATTTACTTTACTCGGTTAAAAATGAGAATTTATACTATATTTTTTTTATGAAAATCAAAATTTACACGCACACAAGAGATGGATCAATAGATTTTTAAAATAGGCTTATTTTTACATTAATTAAGAGATTTTAAATTAATAGCTAATCAATGGTTGAGAATTATTGACTTTCATGCTCAAAATTCTTTAATACTTTTTCTCTTTCTTTTTCGTGGATCCCAGCCTCCCCACTCTCTCTCCTGGCTAATATTTTTTGTCCATCTTCATATACATTTCAATCTTTTCTCGGCAAATTTTTTTCCCACTCTATGTCTTCTCTTTAATATATTATTATTCTCTCTATTTGGTCCAACTCCTCATTAACTCTTAAAAACATATTTCGTTAAATATTGTGAAGCTGAAAGTCCTCATTTGCAAATGGAAAATTTATAACGTTAATAGAGTAGAAAACACAAATTCTTAGTAACCAATTCGATAGATATTTTTAGTGAACAACGAATCGAGATTTATTAATTTGATAAATATATAGAGAAAGAGATAAAATGGAAAAAGAAGGATAGAGATTGAAGGAGTGAGATATTCTTGAGAGAAAAATTATTTAAAATTTTGAATATTAATGACAATAATTCCCAACCGTTGATTAACCACTAATCTAAAAACTATTAAATAGTATATAAATAAATATATTTTTAAAGGTCCCTTGATCCGTCTCCATATATATAGAGAAGAAAAAGAGAGGACCGATCACATATAAATCATATAATATAATAATATCCGGACGTATGAACTAATACTTGTATTATCTCGTTTTAAATTTATCTCATAATTGTGTAGTTTATATGTGATCAAATTTATGTGTATGTGTGTATATATTTTGTAGAGTTTGATTTTTTAAAATTATTAAAAATAAATTTCATCCTTATCCAAACTAAACGATCAGAAGTGATTTTTTAAGACAAATTGATTATAAATGTAAATGCAACGTAATTAAACAATAAAATAAAATATTAAAAGAATGCTATAATTTGAAATAATTTATCGGAAGAGAGTAAAATGAAATTTAAAAAAAAAAAAAAAAAAAAAAAAACAATCCCACGTGGATTGCTGTGGTGGGATTGCCTTTAATGGAGCCCACAAGAAAATGAAAGAGAAAGAGAGGAAGACACTGTGTTTGAATTCATATGTATGGTTTGCCACGTGGCGTAAATATGGGCATAGTATTAGCCCCCCACCCCGGCCGGTGCCTGTATCTTTAATTAGAGAGATTTGAGTTGTGTTGATTTTGTGATTGTGCACTTAATCATCGGTCCTGTTTTTTTAATATGAATAATATGTGAATTTCATTTACCTATTTACTAGTAAATAAATTCTCCACATGACATCCTAATTTTGATTAAAAAAAATTAGATGTATAGAATAAATACTCATTTAATATATAATTATAGTTAAATGGTGGGATTATATACACTATAAAATTTGTTATGAACACTATTAATTTTATAAAATATTTTATTACATAAAGGTCATTGAATCAAATTATAGAAGTAGACACATTACCCAAATTTTTAAAAAACTAAAAAACATGTTAACAGACAGTTTCATCCTTCAATCTGTTGTTTAATTTTACAACACCAATCTCTTATTCTTTACCCACAATCAACAAATTCTCAAAAAAAAAAAAAAAATTACATTAGGATCTCGCAAACATGCTATAATACCCATCAAATTATCTCAAACTTCATTTTCACATCTTAATTGCCACATATTCTGTTGCCATCAAGAACTATTATATATGAGTATTTTCTTCTCTTCTTTATGAGCATGAAAGTTGCTTTGAATTTAAGAACTCCATATTTATAAAATTTTCCAAAAAAACTCATCTTCTCAAAGTCATCAGCCGGAGAAGAAAAAGTGAGAGGAAAAATAGGGTTATGTTTGTAACTTTAATTAGGGTTATGATTGGAATCATGAAGAGTGTTGAGAGTAATATTTTGATATTCAAATTTTAGTAATGGGTGTGGAAAGTAAATGAGTGTTGAAAGTAGAAATTAGAGTAGTCTCATCGACAATTAAATTATAATTTAAAATTATATATATGCATATATATTACTTTTTAAAATAATAATAATAATAATAATAATAATAATAATAATTAATAATAATAATAATAAGTCAATAACCCGGATCCTACGCATCTCAAGAACATCTTGATTTGCATGGAAACCGACTGTGGGGGCCCGCCAGCCATATCGTCAGACTCAGACACTTGTATTTGTGATTTATAATTATGAGGAGGGAAAATAATAATATTGTAATATTTTTATTTAGCAAAATACCTGGTTTAATCGATCATGTGCTTGGAATTTCACTCTATTATATTGTTTCCTGCCAATGTCAAATTCGTCATTCGCCCATGATTTTATTTATCGATGAGTATCAGAAACTGTTGTGTGTTAACTTTTTTTATAAATTATTACTAATATGTTTATTTAATACCACCAATTATAGCAAAATCATGCATATTCTTCTGAGTGAGGACTGTTTTAGTAGCAAAGCAGAGCAATATTCCAAGATATAATTAATGTTAAAGTCAAATAGCTTTAAGAATATTATGCTATTAATTAGAGAAGCATTAAGCAATTATATTTTTTTCTCTTGTGAAGCGCTGCTATCATGTATATGTTTTTTTTTTTTTTTTTTTTAAAGAAATCTGAAAATATGGTGGTGACAAAAACACTTTGTTTTCTTGTAATAAATGTATCCATGAAAATAAAAACCAAACCAAATAGAAAAATTCTCCTATTTTCTGAAAGGTGGAGGGCTAAAGATAATATTTAATTAGTCCAAATGAATATCTCTTTCAACTTCTTAAACTCATTTTCAAACTTTCCTAATAAAGTAAGTAGTACTTACTCTTTAATTATTTTATTTTACTTATGAAAGCACGCTCAAATCTTCTCACAATCAAAAATGAAATGATTACTTCAATAACGTATATAACTACCATTTCAATTCATAATTCAACAACCCATTAAGTTCAATTCACACATTTCAATTCTCTCATGGACTAATTGCAATTTTACCTTATCATTGACGTGAAATGAAATGCTTGGAGCAATCAAAGTTATATTGATGTGACATGCATAGCTTAAAATGAAAAGCAACTGCTTTCATAAAAGTGATTAAAAAGTTATTTCAGATGGATAAGCAGTGAGATAAGAATAAAGAGAATAGCAAATTAAATGAATCCAATTCAAGATAGGATAAACTTTAAGATATATCCACACAGAGTTTTAATGTAAATATAATTAATTTAATAACTCATATGCACTTGAAATTTTATTATATTTATTCTTCTAGTTAGATTTGGTAATTCATGTTATCATGTCGTGTCAAATTTAAATGAATATGACATGACCCGTATAATAAATAGATTGACATGATACGATACATTAACTAGATTAATAAGCAAGTTAATTTTGTGTTTGACATGATTAAGACATGTATGCTCGTTACCATGATTACACTATTAATAAATTGACCATAGAAGGTACTCGTATCATGTTGACATGACTACGCGAATATTATTTACACCATAAATGAATAAATATGTTGAGATGATGTAATATAAATTCGACACTATTAATAAATAAATTTATATGACATAATAAAATTATTAATCGTGTAAATTTATATCAATTCGAATATAAAAATATGTATTGTATCCTTGTCATCACCCATATTAACATCTATAAATTCATACACTACTGCTGGGAAGTCAAATGCTTGATCATTTCTTATGGTACAAGATTAACGTGTTAAAAAGAAATACATTTATGAGCAATGTGCATGCCAGCTTCTTCTAATTGAGCCACCCACGTGCATTTCAACATCATCAATCAATTTATGTTTGAGAACCCTAAATGATGTGTTGCCATCAACCCAATTCTCCCAAAATAAAAAAGTTTTTGGTATGTGAGATAAGTGCTTTTATAGCACCCGTTTGCTTTCAAGTTATAAAGAAACGGCATAAAATACTAAATTAACATGTGTTTGGAAAAATAATAGCGTGTCTTAAAAAAGTAATTATGTTGGTGCATGGTAGAGCATGATCGGTTAGCATCCGACCCGTTTTATTTGATGGTTCGTTAGAAAATATTATATGATATTTTATGAGATTTAGACCATGCATGTATATACAAGCATATATTTGTTTTTTTTTTCAAACATTTTACGTAATGTACGTGCACCTCTTTTATATTTTCTCTTTCACCATAACAAAAACACATTAACTATTTAGATGTTGTCAACACATTAACAAAAAAATTAGATTGAGGCAATCCTATTTGCAATTATTTACCCACGTTTTAATCTAATGGGGTTTCTTGAAGAAGTGCTTAGGTAAAGAAAACCTAGAGAAGACAAAAAAAATCACATACTTGATGCATGTTTCACATCTTAAAGCACATGTCAGAAACCACTGAAATCACTTTTGGAGAAAGCAGGTGAGTTGTTCAGAAGCAATTCCACCACTACTACTCTACTTGTAAGTAGTAAGAAATAAAAATTGAGATCTTATCTTCAACCCCATTAAGTGCATTTTTTTTTTTGCTAATTATCTGAAAATTCTGAAAACGTCTCTGGAATTGTCTCTTTTTTTCTGGGGTTATATCTCGAGACTGATATAATTTGTCAGTGACTGAGCTCCTGAAAATCTGTTTTATGAGAAAACAAAATTGTTTTTGTTTGTTTTATGAGACAGAGGAAACAGCTTCTGATTCCACCATATCTTTCCCGCCACTCCACAACAAAATTGTTTTGGTCTTTCCTCTGTTTCTTTGTATCAATTCCCGGCTTTCTTTCTTTTTTTTTTTGTGGCTGCAACGTCTGACACAACACATTGTAATAATAATAATAATAATAATAATAATATCACTGTTTCTGCGTTACATTGCATATTTTGTCATTTTCATCTTCTACGTTACAGCACAATTCTCATTTTCATTATGTATAAAATATGGTTCAATTTCCTTTTAGTTTCTAGAGAGATTAATTACTTAGTTTACTGTGTTGTCTAAAATATTTACTTTTTTAAACTGTTGAATTTAATTTTTCAAGAGTAAAATAGTATTATCATATAACATGATTTGAAATTCTAACAAATTAGGCATTCAACAGTTGTTGAAATATATAGAATAATAAGATATATTTGATTGAAATGAGTACTCTCATCAACACTAAAAACTAAAGTAGAGCATCTTTCTTGATGCTTAAAGAATATCACCGAGGAATTCATGTTGGGCAAGAAAATGGGTTGATATTTTCATGTCAATGGCTTTTATATTTATTGAGTCATTAAGCTGGTTTTATATAAAGTTTTGGATTTGATAAAATGAGATCTCAAGATGCGGGTGTCAGTTTAGTTAGTTAGTAAAATCACTTTAATGGAAATAAGAAATCTAAGGTACGAACCCTACTCACGAGAGGGAATTGAGTTGGCATTACGCTAATCTTGGGAAAAAAAAAAGAGATCCCAAGTGTAATAATTTTTATTGGTCACTTTATGCCATATTGAGGAAGGTTACTGGCTCATCAAGGAGTTAATAAAGTATGTATTAAATTTATAATATCAAGGGAGTAAACAGTAACTTGGAGTGATTATAAATCAATGTAACCAAAAGTTGGTATGCTTTTGTGAAAATATTAATTGAAAAAAGGATTTGATTCATAGTGGGTGGCTTTTGTTTCTTGTTTGCAGTTTTAAGTAAAATTGCCTATGAGACTTCACTGGGCAGGTTTCCTGCCTGGAATTATGAATTAATTCCAATGTAAGGTGATTGTGATTATTTATTTATTTTTTTTGAAAGTGATCGTGATTATTAATAATAATTACAAAAGAGAATTATATTAGAAGAGAAAACTGGTTTCCTTGAAAATTGAAACATGAACTGTTATTGTACATGGCTAATTCAGAAGTCCCTATGCATGATAAATTAACAGTTAAAAAGCTTTAAAATAAAAGAAAATAAAAAAATTAAAACATTACGAGGGTTAAACTTACAAAGGGGTTCTTAACATTGTCTTAAGATGATGAACACAAAAACAGTTCTTGTGAACCAAAAGACTCTAAACAGTTTGAGTCTTTCCATTCATTTCTTCAATTCTTGTAGTAGCCTTGTTATTGCTGCTCCATTGCTTGTGACCAGCAACCCACTTGGGGCATTTGGTACTGAAGTAGTTTGACACAACCCTCGAGTTCAAAAGTTCAACAATGGGTGCAAATTTCACACATCTTGGTGTCTTGTACTGGTTTATTGATGCACCAAGGCTAATGGCATAGTCCATGAGCTTGTCAAAAGTCCCTGGCTCAACAATCTTGATCTCAAGTGGCCCAATTGATTTGTCACATGCACGGCCTTGGCGGTACACACTGTTGAGTGACTTTTCAATAGTTAAGCAACAGTCCTCAAAGACTGAGGGAGGAATTGAGGTTGTCCCATTGAGACTAAGTTCCCAATATAGCACATAGTGTCCAGGAATTGTTGTGGTATCTGCATAGCTTGTGTACTCAGCTACTGCTGCATCAAATGGAACCAAATGTTCCACTGCATTCTTGACTGCATTTTGTAGCTCAACCTCATCAGTCTTGTCACAATCAATGCTTAGCACCACATTTTTCCTGCATATGAAGTTGAATTGTGGTGCCTTGTTCTTGAATCCAGCCACCCTTAGCACATCTCCAACTCTATAGCGATAAAGCCCTGAAATAAATAAAATGAAAACATATAATTAAGAAAATAAAATGTAATATTAAGGAATGCAAAGCATTTAAGATTTTTTTTTTTTTTTTTTTAAAAAAAAAAAAAAAATGAATTTTACCAGCATATGTGGTGACCACAAGCTCATATTCTTGGCCAAGTTTGACATCAACAAGATCAACCAACTCTTGTTGCTCCTTCTCATTGAGTGATTTGGGCATGGAAATAGAGTTAGTGACACCATTGTTTCTGTGAACAGGCAAGAACTCAAAATAGGCCATGGTAGGAACAAGGGTGTAAGAAACCTCACTTGGCTTGCAAAGTGGGTTAAGGTTGACACCAAAATAGCACTCAGAGGAAGCATACATGGTGCAAACAAGAGGGATGCCATTGCTATAATAATCAAGAGTTGGGATGTACTGTGACATGGTCCCAGTCACAATAACATCCACATACTTTGTGTTGGGCCATAACCTTGTTATGATCCCTTGCCAATAATTCTTACTGCACTCATTTTCAATAAAATCAGCAAGTTTTGGGTCTGGTTTAAGGATCTTCATGACAGCTTCCCTAACAGATAAGTCAGTGATTTGGGAGTCAATGGTGCCAGTTCTAATATCTTTAACAAGAAGAGGCCATTGTTTCTCAAGAAATCTAATTGCCCTAATGAAACCAGAGGCAAAAACAGCACCGACCCTAAGAACTTCTTTGTTTTGGCAAAGGCCACAAAGCAATTGAGAGTACATGCTTTGGTAAGAATCAGGGCACAAAATGGTTTCATTTGGGCTAGTGTAGTAAGTATATGGGTCATAGGGTCTGTCTTTGAAGTGAGCGCTCTTGTAGTAGCTAGTTAAAACTGGGCTAGCCACAAGACCACCAGGGGTCTTGGCCTCAGATTTTATGAACAAAAAGTACATTCCTTTGCCTTTGTCTAGGCCAGGAATGAACTGGCTCATCACAGGCATCAATAGGCTATAAAGCAGGGACCTCCTCTCAAGTTCTTCTTCAGTTGTTGGCATCAACTTTCTTTCACCTCCTGATGTCCCTGAACTACAAAAACAAAACACACCCATTAAGCCAAAACAACTATTGAAACAATTAAAACAGCATATAACTCAAAAGACACACAAATCATAACAACCCATTAAGCCAAAACTACCAAAAAAAAGTCATAAAAACCAAAATTTGAGATTTTGAATGTTAACAGTTTTGTGCTTTTATACCTAGTCAAGAATTCAGAAATGGGCTTAGAACAGAGGATTGGAGAAGTATCTCCATTGGCAATACGATTGATATCAGCTTGGATATCTTCATAAGTCATTACAGGCATGAGTTTTTTGAAAGACTCTCTATCAGTTTGGCCATTAAGGCCGTTTCTTTGCAAGTACTCAACATGAGCATTGCGTGAGAGGATTTCTGAAAGAACCTTTTTTTGAACCTCATCAGCGTTTACAGTAACATTTTCAATGAACTCAAGTTTCTCCTTGTTCATCTCAGCAAGGTTATAATCACTCGACTCTAATGTGTTCTTTGGTGCTTCAGGCATGGTGGCTTTGGCAGTTTTATTTGAAAGAGATAAAGATAAAAAATAATAAAAAAAAAGTTTTGGGTTTGTGTGTGTGACAGAGCAATGTGTGTGTGTGTGTGTGAGAGAGAGAGCAATGAAACTAAAGGGAAGCTTTGTGTTGGCTTTGGAGTGAGAAAAAAAATGAAGAGAGTAGTGGGTATATATAAAGGAGAGGGAGAATTAAAGGTCGCTATGCTTCATTTATTTATTTATTATTATTATTATTATTATTATTTTTTTTTGAAGAAAAACAGAAATTCATTGCTTACTTAGATGAATATACACCTAATGTTTGAAGAAAAACTATCTTTCCAAATAATATGATAAACTTCGCTAATTGCCAACTTAGCAAAAGCGTGGGCAATAAGATTACAAAGACGAGAGGCATAGTCAACAAAAAAATCTATCTAAACAGCCTAATTTCTCAACAATATCTTCAATAATCCACAGAATCTCTGACATCGTGCTCTTCCTGTTAGAAATCAAATCCACTATCTGGGTACAGTCCGTTTCCACAATTAGATGACGAAATTTCATTTCTTCCGCAACTTGGAGTCCAAACTTTATAGCTTCGGCTTCTGCCACCCGCACATCCCCATTAAAACCTACGTTTTTCACAGTTGCACATAACACCTTTCCCTCTGAGTTTCTAAATACCACCCCCAGGCCTGCTTTGCACTTACACACCCCTACTGCCACATCTGTGTTCATTTTTTTCCAACCCTCTGGAGGAGGTTTCCATATGCGATTTTCATCCCTAACTTGCTTGGACGAGGAATCCACTTTGGAGATAAGATAGGGGCGGTATAGAATCCACCCTCGCTTGAGCTCTTGCAATCGACCTGGAAGGATCTTCAGCATTCCCTTCAAAGATTTGTTTATTTCGCGCTTGCCACACTACCCAACAAATAGCCCTGAAAAATTCCAACCCTTCCGCCTCCATTGATTTTGCTAGCTCAGCCATCATCTCCAAAATCCCTATCTTCTTATCGACTATACCCCTGAGAATACATGAGACAATTTCCAAACTCTTCGCGCATGCTTACACTGGAAATAGTAAACAAATAGTGCAATTGAGGACTTTATTGTAAATATATTATTATTATTATTTTTTTTTTATCATCATATTATGTAATTTCCCTTTTTATAACATGTTTCTTTTTTACACGGCCATGAACACGAAAATTTCATGCTTTTATGGTCAAATACCATGTTAAATGAAAAAGATTATTCATGCAAATTCCTCCTCCGAAATGACATACTATAACAATAACTATTTTTTACAAGAGCAATCATACATATATAGACAAATAAAATATATTCAATTTATATAACTGGATATGTGTCATTGAATATGGCTTTTTTTTTCTCTCTCAATGACACAGATCCAACTATAAGCATATGTGATTAAATCTATGTCAATTATCTGTATTCATAATATTTTCCTTTTTACAATATCCTTCTCTTTTGTTCAATTTGATTAATTCGAAAAATAAAATATTTTAAATATCACATTACTTTTTTTTTTGAAACATTGTAAAAAACATATTACATTACAATTGTGAGCAAATACTAAAATTTAAACTTTCAGAGTTCTTAAGCTTGAAGAGTTGTAGTAGTAGTAGTAGAACGCATATCCCACTTCTAAATGTGCCAAAATTATTTTCAGAATTAGATATGTGATTAAATCAGTAATTTAAAAAGTTCAATGAGTTAGTGATTCGATCGGTTGAACCATTTTGAAAAAACTAACTGAACCGATATACGTCATAAATAGTTTTATTTAATTAAAAATTATAAAAATATTAAATTTTAGTTTTCATTTTAAAAATAAATAAAAAATTTGAACGATTCACATGTTTTTATCAATTTTTTTACTAATCAATTTTTACTCAATATCCATATCAGACTTACTGTCGATTCGACCGAATGTTCTGGTCCGGTTTTCCAATCATATCCACACATCTGTAAGTAACTGGTAATATCCGGTAAAAATGTCCGACAATGACCGGCAGTCCCCGATTGACCGGCATTAATTTCACCGGTTACATGGGTGCTTGTATTGAGGGTGTTTCACAAAAAACGGCGTTAAGTTTAATATCTCGCGTATTATTTAGTCAATAAATCGCGATAAAATGTAATAGTAAAGAATAAAGAGAGGACCGAGGACGGTGTGAGTGTGTGTACGGTAAAAAAATTAGAGAGAGTTTTCTTGTTGAAGTATCCAAGTCGGACCAGCCAGCTGGCTGCCAAACTTGATGGGTATTGAACTAAAAATCCATCATTTTTTAAATCTTCCCTTGCATCTCCTTTTATTGCCTCTAATGTTATCATGTGATATTTTCAGGATTTTATATTATAATAAAGTTCTAAAAAATTATAATCATTAGCGATTAAGTTATTTTGGGATTATTATAAAAATTTGGAATGCCAAGACCAACCCTATATATAATGATATGTTATATATAACTCAATCTTAATTTTAATCATATATAATAGTTGATAACAATACAGAAATGATGAGAAAAAACAAAGAAAAAAAAATCCTCAATACATTATTTTTTTTTTAAAATCTCGTTGTCCAATAATTCCCAATAATCTCCAGGTTCTAATATGAAGTGCATCCCCTGGATTTAAACCTAAGATTTAGATAGCTAAATCTTAAATTTCATACCACTAAGTTACATTATTAAAGGACAATTCATTATTATTTACTCGTTATATTCCTCGACAATACCACTGACTTTATTTATTTTATATCCCCTGTTTCATTTCTACATGTAGGCTATGTACTTCCATTGCCCTTCATCAACATATATTACTACCAAGCACATGCATAAATGATCTGGTTGCGTATTTCCGTAACTTTATGTGAATGAATTAACTCGATGATATTATGTGATAGTGTCACTCACCATGATATGAGTAATATTATTAGATGAATAATTAAACATGCATTCTTAATTAAGCAAGTGGCGCATTTGTAACAAATAAATGCAATATTGTGTTCGTACACAAACTAGCGAAGGTTGGTGAAGGAAAGCAGGGAACAAATTTGATTGTCTTTTTTGTTAGATGTGAACAGAGACAGTGAAGGTTGAATAAGAGAAAAATGGTTAACCTAACCAAGGCTGCAATGGACGAGAGAAATAGACCCATAACTAAATTTGCCCTAATTTTTGTTGAGACTTTGTTGCGTATTGAGAAGCAATATTTGGAAAGAAACTTCATGGTAGCCATATGATGAAGAAAATGGAACGAAACTACTACTACCAAGGCTAGCTAGTGGATTGCATTGCTTGTGGACACAACAACAATGACTTTACTTAAATTGAATTATATATATATATATATATGGCCAAAATTATATAACACTCGTGTGAAAGATTTTAGATCAAATGCCTTGTTAAGTTGGTTAAACTTAGACATCAAGCATCATATATATTTTGCTTCCAAAAATAGTCAAATTAAGTGTCTAAGTGTTTACAATTTTGAGTTTTGCATAGACATAAAGTTTGACAATAATTTATGACACAATATATACGTCTCTTTGATGGAAAATAGAATGAGTATGTCAAAAGTCTTCTAATATGGTTGGAAATTTTTATTTCACTTCATTTTATAACAAAACATTATAAAGGAAATGTGTTACACATCATGATGGTAGTTTAATTGGTTACAATTAGTTAGGAAAGATTAAATAAAATTAGTTAGTGGTTAATTATTCTTGTAAAATCTTCACTTGACTATATAGCTTGTATGAGGTAGCTATTAATAAAGAACAATCATTTTCAATAAATTAGCTTTTTCAAAGGCTTGGAGTGTTTGGTGAACTTCCACTCGAGTTATTAGCTAACAATTGGAGATTTGTAAGTTTGTCTCGAATTAAACCTAACAATTGATGCTTTCGTTGAGAGATTCTTCGTCAATGGAGAAATCATTTGGCGACATCAACGAATCACAACGCGAAATTGAAAAGTGAAATTTCCTACAAGCAATGCAACAACAAAACTCTATATTCCCAAGAGGGGGTGAATTTGATTATTGCCTAATAATGCGAAATTTAAAATCTTTACCGATTTTATCTATTTTTACCGATTAAGCTTAGGTTGATTTTCTCTATATCAATATATCACTTATATGTAAGTTTCTAAACAATAAACATATATATAAATGAAAGCTTGCAATAAGTAAAGAGTTAAGGATAGAGAAAATAATACCGTGATTTATAGTAGTTCGGCCAACAATGCATACATCCACTCCCCCAAGTCGCGCTTGAAGATTTCCACTATCAACGAGTTTTCTATGGCTCACCCTCAACTAAGAGTTTTACACACTAGGTTCACTCCAAATCTCTTACAATGAGTTTTATATATAGGCTCACTCAAAAACCTCTACAATGAGTTTAATGCGTAGGCTCACTCAAAAACCTCTTACAAATATTTGATAAAAAAGATTTTTAACTACACTTGGGTACTCACAAAAATAATGAAGATTCTAAGTATGAGTTGCTTACCCAAGTGTTCTAAGCTCACTACCAATGGATATGAAGGTGTAGTGTGTGAGCTTGATGTATGAGAGTGTATGAATATGAAGGTTCGTAAGACTCTCTGTTCTTGCCTTAGAATAAAATGTATGAAGGTTTTCTGACTTTGCAAAAATGAAATTGAGGCTCAATTTATAGTAAAATACAAATTGCCCCAAGTTACCTGTCTGAGATCAGTATGCCGATCTGGCTTCTCAACGGTTATCAACGGCTAATTACCGTTTGAATATATCCGTTGGGACCGGTATGATCACTGATATGGTCCTCACCAATTCCAGTGAGCATGCAAAATCATAGGGCTCATTGGTATGTGTACTGGTATGGTCCGTGCCGGTTCTAATAAGCATGCAAAGGTTATACTCACCGGTATGGTGACCAGAATGATGCATGTCGGTTCCAATGACTATGAAATCTCCAGGAAGACCTGTATGGTAGGCCGGTATGGCACCAATATGATGTGTTCCGGTTCTAGAGAGCTTGAAAACAGAGCAAGTCCACTGATATGATGATGGGTATGGGACCGATATGCCTGTCTCAGTATAAAATACAAGATTTGAAGGTTTAAAATATTTTACACATGACCCTAATTCATCTTTATGAATGTGCACGTGTCCTATGAGCTTAGATACTTAAGTAAATAATTCACTTTACATTTAGTACCCTAAGCTAAGACTAAGCAAGATTATCTTCGATTTGTCGCTAGTCTTCACGTTCATTGCTCTTCATCACCATTGTGCTTCGATATCTTTTTGTAATATCTCGTTAATGCGCGTCGAAGACTTCAAGTATTGATGTCATCAAAATCCATCTTGAAAATATGTCACTAACAATCTCTCCCTTTTTGATGATGACAACCTTTAAAATTTGTGAAGCTTTGAGAATATACATTATTGACGATTTTGCTCCCCCTTAATATTAGCCCCCCTCAATATGTGTCTTCAATATATTTCTATAATACTTAGACAAACACATTAAAACACATTTGCTCCCCTTTAATACAAGAGTGAGGATAACACAAGTTTGAATCTCATTTCGATGATTTCTCCCTCTTTGACATTATCAAAAAGAGTGGATAATCAATAATTACGTTTTATGAGTTATCAATTTAGATGTGCAATAAACATATGCAAATTCATTAAAATGCACACTTTGCCATAAAAAAAAATACATATAACATAAAATATACATAGATTAAGGCAATAGTCATTTTATAAAGTAGCTATAAGTATTAATATTCGTGAACATTCACCAAAATACATCCAATTTATGTAAAAAAAAATGTAGGCCATAGCGATAAGCTAGAGATCTCCAGTAAGTGAATCGATCTTCTTTTCCATGGAGTTTAGGCGTTGTTCTACTAGAGTACTGAAGGTAGTGAACGAAGTGGAGAGCTGAGTGATATTTGTGGAGAGAGTGTCTAAACTGTCAGCTAGAGAATCAAGTCTAGTCATGACAAGGTTGTGCTGCTCTTCCGTAGATGGTCTAGAACTTGATGGTCCTGCTGCATCAGCTGCTGCAATGTCGGCTTCCTCATCAAAATCAGCAACACTGGTTGTTCTTGGTCTTTTGGAGTTGGAAGCTTCGGGAGATTTGTTCTTGGCCTTCATACCCCAAGCACTGTTGACTTTCTCCCACTATTTAGCGTGAAAAGTGGCTAAAGTATATTGTTGGTCGGGAGTGACAATGAATGCAGGCTCATCAGGGTTGATTTGAACATGATATTTCTGGAGAAGTTGTGTGATCAGAGAGCCGTATGGAAGACTTTGCTAGGGATGAGATCATGCGATTTGCATGTACTGACAAACCAGAAACCCCATGTCTATAGGAACGTCTAGCCATAGAGATCCCATAACCTAAATATCTAATAGGTTAATTGTATTGATATGGCCCTTTCGAGGTAAGAGAATGTATTGAATGATTTCAATGAAGACCTACATGTCAAAGCCTAAGTCAACCATTTTAAGAACGTGAATATCCGGATATGGACGAGGGACAAGAGCATCTTTCTACACAAATTCAATAACGCTAGATCCAGAAATGTATTCAAGTTGACAGAAGGCTCTTTGGGAGGAGGCATAAATAAATCTGGAGTTAAGAGTACGGATGAGACGATTAACAGAATTGGGAATGACTGTGAAATGAGTACCGTTTACCGTAGTCCTAAAAACGTCAGGAGTACTAATAGGAAACTCCATATTTATGAAAAATACTTGAACAAGGTTGGGATAAATAGGATCACATATTTGATAAAAGTTAGTAAGTTCATGACGAGGAGAATGGAGTGACATGGAAAATTAGATAAATCTATAGGATTGTAAAAATAAGGTTTAGAAAGCACTTTCTTTTTAATAAATTTGTTGTAAATTGGCTTTTGACGATCATTTTGAAAGTACCGTTCATGATCAAGCTCGAGGTTTATTTTGCAAAAAGTGCAGAATTTTGGGGTTTTTGTGCAAAATGAGCAAAGTTTGGGGTTTTTCAAAAACGACATGATTAATGCAAAAAATTGATGGATATAGGTTCTAAACACATCCTAGAGTGATTTTGAAAAAGAAATTTTAACAATAACAACTTAAAAATACTGAATCAAACAAATCTAACTCTATGGTTTTCAAAATCTAAAAATTGGGAATCTAAAGAGTAATAAATGACAATAATGACCAAAGATTAGTAGGAGAGGGACGAAATTACCTTAGGAGGAGTTTGGAGGTTGATGGAGATGATTTGTGAATGAAAATGGCGAAATAGGCTGAGAAAAATGAGTCTGGCGTTTTAAATCCACGAGGCCGGTATGCCGGCCTCTCAAATCGGTAAGTGCTTAGCCAGATCGATAAGCGCTGCCCGAGACCGGTATACCAGTCCCAGAAGGGTCATGAAGGTGAATATCAGTGTTTTATCGATAAAATGGCCCCAAAAGTAATTTTCGAGTATATTTAATGATTCACACAAGTTATTTATTAGCTTAATGAGATCCATTAACACTCAAAAGAAATAATTCATATCAAGAAAAACACACCATGCATAATAACACTTAAAACTTGTGAATATGTGATGAGCGGAAAATATATCAATATTTATCGCCCATTTTACCTAATATTTTGTTTAGTTTCTTGGGTTTGATGAACGTTTTGATATATTTTAGTTTATTTTACAGATAAAATAAAATAGGGACTCAATGAAATCAATTAGAATAAATGTGGAACAAATAAGGTCAAAAACTGGACTTGACATTTGGATTTTAGAGGATGGAATCTTGAAATAGCGTTCTAACGAAGTACAATTTCGGAAATTTCAGCTTTGCGTAATTTTCATATTTTGGCAATAACTTTCTTTGCTGATATCGGATTGAGGTGATTCAAGTTCCAGATTGAAGAAGACTCATAATAATTTTGAATTCTTTTCATGACCGAAATTGATAAAACATCCGAAAGTGTGTTATGTGCAATTATTAAAGTCATTTTTAAAACAAATAAAATAAAATAAAATAAGTAAATGAAAATTGTCGAACTTCCACCAAACATGCTTGCATGTTTGGTGGAGGATTTGGTGCCATGTTTTGTGTCATGTTTGGTGCCATGTTTGGTGGAGAAATTGGTGGAGAAATTAGTGAAGGCAAAATTTTTCCTATAAATACCAAGCCATTTCATTTGTAAATTTCATACTTTCCTTGGTTCCTTGAATAAGAATTACGGATTGTATCTTGTGTGTTTTATTTAGTAGTTTTGTAATGTATTTTTATTTTTATTTTTAGTAGTAATAATAGTTTGTGTGTTTTTACTTTCTTTTATGTTTAGTAGTTAATTTCAACTGGGGGAAGGGTGAAACCTTTAATATGATAAGGTAGATTAATCTCACTTAATTTATAATATGAAAATTGTAATATAATAATATGGATTAAAGTTGATACCGCCTTAATGGCTGGTTTTATTTATTTGACATAATGTGACACCGCCTATATGGTCGGTCTTTAGGTGACAGATAATTACTGCCTATATGGCTGGTTTATGGACAAATAATAACACCGCCTTTATGGCTGGTTTGACTTAATTGGATAGCATTAACAATTTCTATATTATAATAAAGTGAGATTTCTACATTTGAAATATTAAAGGTGGATCCCGTAACCCCATCATTTTATTTTTATTCTAGGGAAGTGATGAAACACGATATTCATGAGTTTAATAATTGATTTAATTATATTATGTTTAATGTTTTGGTTTTTTGATTGAATCTTAAACTTAATGTTTTTTGTTAACTGGCCATTAATAAGATTGATGGGGTAACTTAAAATGAACTTGGAAAAAAGATTTTAGGTTTCAGCCTTATATTCAATAACTCACGATCTCACCTTAGGGTATGGTGACTCTTAGGTAGATTTCCTTCCAGGATAGACATATACCTGTCGGGCGGGGGTAGCCACAATTAGAACTTGAACTTAATAAATTCAGGTAACTTGGTTAACATAGACATATGATGAATTGGGTTGTACTGAGTATTTGCATCTGACCATCGGAAGAGGCTTTTGCATATCCTCGTGTTCCAGGTTAACAGACTGATTTATTACATATATATAAAAGAATCAATTCATCATTAAAGCAATATTGTGTGGAATCACAACCCTAGATATTTGTGTCTTTTGTTTATTTTCCTTAGTATTTTCTTTTGTGTTTTTAATTATTTATTTATTTAGCAAATCCACATTCAACCAACCAATCAGCAATCATTCCCTTCTCCCTTTAATTAGATACCTGTAAATAAATAGTATCAATAATTAACAACAACAGTAGAAATTAAGTCCTCGTGGGATCGATATTTTTATACTACTTGAGCGATATGTGCGCTTGCGTTACGTGTGTGTTTACCACCGATCAATAGGCAATCAAAATATATTTCATTTATTTAATGCAATAATGCCTAATTACTAGTATACTTCAAAATTAAGATCAATTTATATTTATTGAAATAAGCATATTGGAGGAAAATGTACCAATATTTCCGTAAACATGGATTTTACTTATTATTGTTGTCATCAAGTGACAAATCCACCAATTATCCAAATTCATTCATATTTTAGGATTGCATTTGATATTATTTCTTTGTTGAGATCTTCCCTAATCTCTTTTGAGTCTTTGGGATCAATTGCATTTCTCATTGATTGACTATTCTCAAAGCTCTCCATAAAAAAATTATTTAAGTGTATTTTGGTACCCAAACTTTCTGGGGTCAATGCGGGTTAATTTTGATTCTTTGGGGAATCCTTGCATTTACATTCACATTGTTGTTCATGCACTCAAATATTTTATGTCATTTCTTATTGCATGCATGACATGTGATATTTCATTAGTAGCAATATTTGCATGAGAATTGGATGCCTTAACAAAATAGTTCTTCAAAAATTTTCTTTTAATGTAAGACCTATATCATAATCATTCATTTTTAAAAATACATTTTTGGGATCCAATCAACATATTATTTTTTTTTTCTCTCCCAAAGTAAATTTTATTACAATATTTTGCAAATCTATAATCTTTTTATTTAATGAAATATTTTCATTCATAATAGATTCTCAATCACATGTATTTGAGCTAGATGGCATGCTAGAAATGCTCTTTTCGATTTTTAGCTTTTCATCATTTAAACACGCAATTTCTTTTTTCATGCATCTTATTTTCCTCAACAATTGAAGCATCATCATTTAATAGTAATGAATACTATTTTTTAATCAATTTATGCTTCTTTTTAAGAAAATCATATAACTCATGTAATTCATTAAAAGCATCAAGCAATTCATTATATTCATGGGAGTTATGTAGCTTTTATTCTCCGCTTTCAAAGAAGAAGTCTTCATCCTCAATTGTCATAAGTGCAAGATTGATTCTCTCTTATATTTTCTCCTCGGATGAGCTGGAGCTGGAGTCGCTATCGCTCCAAGCAGCTTTCATTGCATTCTTTTTGGATTTTCCCTTGAGTTTTCTTAGCGGACAATCGGTAGCTATATGACCCGATTTTTCACATTCATAGCAAACTATTTTCTTGTGCTTATGTGGCCATTTTTATTCTCTATTCTCATTCAATTTTGATTTTCCTTTAAGTTTTTCAAATTTGAGGAACTTCTTGAATTTATTAGTCATTTGTGCCAACTCCTCATCACTATCTTCCTCTTGATCACTTGAACTAGCATCGTATTCTCTTCTTGATTTCAAGGCTAGATTATTTCTTATTCTTTTCTCATATTCTTTCTTTTTATCTATTTTGATCTTATCTCATATTCTAGTAATTTTCTGACCAAATCATCTAACTTCAAAGTGTTCATGTCGTTTGCTTCTTTGATGGAAGAAGTGTAGCTTTTATACTATTTAGGTAGTGATCTAAGAGTTTTCTTCATTTGATCGCTTGGTCCAATGATTTTCCCTAGAGCACCTAGATGATTTATAATGATTGTAAACCTCGGAATCATGTGATCAATTTCTTCATCGGCTTTCATTTTGAAGCTATCTAACTCATACATGAATCGGTTGATTTTTGACTCATTCACCTGGCTTGTGCCTTCATTGACCATTTACAAAGACTTCCATAAATCATATGTATTTCCACACTCTGGAAGCTTGTTAATTTGAATCCGATCAATATCACAAAGAAGTTGGTTGACTGCCTTAGCATTTTGTGAGGTTAGCTTGAAATCCTCATCGTTCCATTCTAAATTTGGCTTTGGAATATCTAAGCCATTGCTATCCATATTCATTGGCATTTTTGAACCTTGTGTAACCACCTTGAAGGATTACACATCAACAGCTAGAAGGTAGTTCAACATCCTCATCTTCCAATAATTATAATCGGTTCCAATGTAGAAATGAGGTCTAGTAGTTGAAAATCTCTCGGCAAGAGTTGATGAGTTGCTTGTAAAATCCATGATCGATTTCTCGGACGATTAAGTCTTTATTGAGAAGACCTCACTCTAATACCAATTGAAAATTCCTACAAGCAATGCAACAACAAAAATCTATATTCCCAATAAGGGTGAATTGGGTTATTGCCTAATAATGTGGAATTTAAAATCTTTACCGATTTGATCAAATTTTACCAATTAAGCTTATGTTGATTTTCTCTATATCAATATATCACTTATATGCAAGTTTCTAAACAATAAACATATATATAAATGAAAGCTTGCAATAAGTAAAGAATTAAAGATAGAAAAAATAACATCGTGATTTATAGTGGTTCGACCAACAATGCATACGTGACCGGCGTAATCACACACGTATAACGCAAGTGTACATATCGTTCAAGTAGTATAAATGTATCAATTCCACAAGGACTTAATACCTAAGCTATTAATTTATGAAACCAAATTTTTACAAGTATCTAATGGATTGGTTGTTTGATTGGATGGTGACTTTAAACTAAAGACAAATAAATAAAACAGTGCGAAAGTAAATTAAGGGAAAATTCAATATTAAGAAACTATTTAGGGTTGTGGATCCTTCCAATATATTTTTAAAGATGAAGTGAATATTTTATGTTTGTGCAATATATTGGTTTACTAGCCTGGAACACGAATTTATGCAAAAGTCTCTTCCGATGGTCAGATGTAAATACCCAGAATAACCCAATTAATCATATTCCTATGTCAACCAACTTATATGAATTCATTAAGATTAAGTTCCAATTATGGCTACCCCGCCTGACAGGTATATTCCTATCCTGTAAGGAAATCTATTAAAGGGTTATCTATCATCAAGGAAGATCGTGGGCTATTGAGTTTAAGGCTTAAACCTAAAATCTCTTTTCCAAGTTCATTTTAAGTTTACCAGGTCAATCTTATTAATGGTCAGTTAACAAGAAACATTAAGAATAAGGCTCAATAAATAAACCATTATATTACCCAAACTATAAAATAACCCCTTATAAACCAGTGATATTGGAATTCATCACAACCCCAGATAACATGTTTAGTTACTACACATAACTAAGACTAGTAAAAGCTTAAATAAAGTAAATGACATAAAGTAAATGCTGGAAATTAAATAAAGTAAATGCTGGAAATTAAAAAGGGAAAAGTACAATAAAAGAAAATATTGGGGGTTAGAGGATCCACTTTTATTACTTCTATTTTAGATATCTCTTTTATTATAATATATTAACTTTTAGTGATATTACCAACCGATCATATAGGCGGTATCCTGATTAAGTCAAATTTATAATTAATTCCAACCGACTATACATGCGGTATCCAGTTTAGTCAGGTTAAAACCAATTTTATTAAGTCCAACCGACCATAAAGGCGGTATCCTCATTGAGTCATGTTTTAAATAGTTTATATATTATAATTAGTGGAGATTAATCTAAATATTAGTAATAAAAGATTTACCTTTCACCCCAGGAAGGGGGAGTTACCTCCTCATTACTGAAAAGTAAAGAAAGGAAAGTACTATTGCGTAAAAGTAAATGAAATTAAATACAAAAAGTAAAGACTGAAATGTAAATAAAAGAAAGTGCTAATGCGAAATTAAATACTGAAAGCTGTAAATAAACAAACAAGATACAATATTCTTAGTATTCTTAAGGAATTCCTTAGAAGAAATTATGATTTTACAAATGAAATTCGGCCTCAATTTATAGGTAAAATTTTGCCTCACGCGTCATGACACGTGGAACATTGCGCGTCGCGACGCGTCGTTGATTGAAGACACGTGGCGCTGGCTTCGCGGAGATGGTAACACGTGGCGTCGATAAAATTATTATCTCAATTATTGGCTTGGCGTCGCGATGTATAGGGCTATTTGCGTCGCGACACTGACGTCAGCATGATGTCAGTAATGACGTGTTTCAATGATGAGTGTCGGCTATTGGGGTAGTTGTGGAACCCCTAGAGTCGGATTGGTATCCCAGGTAGACCCGGCCAAGGTTCCGGTTCGGACCGGAACCGAACCGGTTGGAACCGGACGGTTCTGGTTCCAACCGGTTCCGGTTCCGGTTCCGGAACCGAACCGGAACCTAACCGGTTCGGTTAGGGTTCCTCCCCTAGCCGAACCGGTTGGAACCGTTCGGTTCCAACGGTTCCAACGGTTCCGGTTGGAACCGGATTAATATATTTTTTTTAATTTTTTAAATAATAATTTTATTTGTAATTTAGTGTAATTATGTAATGTAATTTAACGTAATTTGTAATTACATAATTTTATTTGTAATTATGTAATTTTATTTGTAATTATTTTCAAAAAAAATAATTTAAAGTAATTATTTGTAATTTAACTTTTATTTTCAAAAAAAAAAAAAAAAAACCGAATGGAACCGGAACCGGAACCGGAACCGAACGGTTCGGTTCCGGTTCCGATTCCGGTTCCATTTTAGTGTGGAACCGGAACCGGACGGTTCGGTTCGGTTCCGAACCGGAACCGAACTGCCGGCCCGGTCTAATCCCAGGCAGCGGAAATGGGTTTAACCCATGGATATCAAGTATGGGTGTAATGTTAAATGATTTAATAAATACTATATTCCATTACGAGTGTATAGGAAAAAATCGGGACTGAATCGGAGTCCGGAAGCTCCTGAACGAAGCAAAACAAACTGTAGCGCACATCAACTGTCCATTTTTTTAATTGTTTTCAATTGTTTAGCAAAGTGCACAGCTCTCTGGAAAATTTCCAGAGAGCTGATGCAATTAGGGTCTATTACCCTAATTGCTTCCGGTCTTCCCTAAACACTTTAAAAACACCCAAAATTAATTTTTAATTTCAAAACTAATATTAACACATGTTATAGAATAAAAATCAAGTTTTTCAAAATATCAAATATTTTTAGAAAAACATAAGTTTATTATAAATACGCACTTGCGTAAATTTGGAATCCATTACACAAATCAAATTAGAATCCCCATAAGAAATGTCTCGTGAACAATTCTAGGTCACCCAAAGGTGGTCAAGTGATTCTAGAATGGTAGCCATAGCTCTAAGCTTTAATCTAGAGTTACAAACTCTTATTAATTGTTCTATGTCCAACATGAACATCTTTGACCTAATTACAAGCATGTTGTGTTTATACTTCTAAAGTATCATAACACAATTGATTAGCCTTTTCAACATTAAGCTATGTGATCATGCATCTAATACACAAATAAACATAGCTTAGGAGAATATCAAACTTTACCTAGTAAGCTTGATGAAAGATCCAATCTACTTCTCCTTGTTGAAATCGTTGGAGAACCTCCAAGGTGTGCAAGCTTGACTTCAAGATCCAATCTTGTTTCCAATGCTTCCAAGCTTCACTTCAAGATCCAATTTTGATTTCTCCTAGATGAAATGTTGTAGAGACCTCACAAGCTTCTCTAAACACTTCTTTAACTTAGGCTAATCTCTCAAGAATTTGCTTATGCTTGTATTTGAACATGTAATTAAAACCTTTCTAAAGCTTGCTATTTATAGAAAAACTTAGGCAATTTTTAATTAATAAAAGTTCTAATCAACTTTTAAGTGGGCTTAATCTAATTTGTCCAAATATGTATAATTAGGTGTGACTAATCTCCATTGTCTCCCACTTTAATTTAATCCAATTAAATCAAGCCAAGGATTAGGAAATGGATTAGTTAAATGTTTGACACCTTGATTTAATCTAATTAAATCAAGCCAAAATCACATATTATTACATACTTACAATTACCATAATATCATTAAATGGTAGAGATAATTATGATTTTATAATTAAGCCATTGTGTAATTATTGAATTAATCCAATTAATCCAATTAGGTCAAAGTAAATAATCAATGTTATCCAATAACACTTGATTATCTTAGTTGATAATTATAAAATCGAATATTATCTTTTATCAAAATTAATTGGCTACCAGCACACTTCATATTGGGACTCTCTAAGTTCAGACACGTTTGTCATATAAGCATAGCTAATATGTACGTAATTCGGCCACCTCCGAATTTGCGAAGAACACAGACGATCTTTCTTAACTATAAAAGTCGAGGTCATCACATATGTTTAACAATCCATCCGTCGTAGGCTATCCGAGTTGTGCTTAGGAAACATAGAATATACCGTCAAGTTTCCGAGACGCACATCTCATGTCGACATGTCCACGATTCTTCATAACTGATACGATCCACCCTAGGTGATCAACTTTGGCCAAAGATTTAAGAATCGTGACTTTACTCACATGGATACATAAATCCCTTATGGTATACATACGGGCCGACAGATCCTATCTTGCTTCGCACTTGATTACTGAGTGCATCGGTCCACACCCAACGAACATCTAGAGGCCAGACCATGAAAGGTTTCTGACATACATGGCATCAAAGTGTGAAGGATCTCACACAAAATCAATGTTATCCTATAGTCAAAGGATTACATATGCTACTCGACTCGAGGAGATTCCTATTGATGGTGGTGTGTTCTTCCAACTATTAGGAATCACCTATGAGTCATTCAGTATTCGCTCCAACGAATACCCAAATGTCTATACGAGTTTTCAAAACTCATGGTACATCACGTTAAACCATTGGAACTCCAATTCCAATATACGACATGTGCTAGTCTTCTAGGTTATATGAATTCGACCGTATTCCAAAACCAACGACTGTAAATATTTACTTTAAGAATAGTTTACACCTAGTGTCAAGACTATTGTAAGGTCGATGTCATTTTTAGCATATCTATACATCAATTTAATACGCATAATGACAATACCATTAATAAGGTAAGAAATGAAAAATGTAATTATTTTATTAATAAATAATAAACTATATAAATCGGATTGGCACTCCAAGCACCAACTCTATCATCGGCAGCATGTGATGATGACATGTGTCTGGCGCACGTTAGTAGATATTGACACGTGGCAGACGTATGTTAGCAATGGCACATGATAGCAAAACTTCTCTGATCGGTCCACGTGTCTGGTGCATGTTAGCAGTATTGGACAATTATGACCCATATCATCACTATTTGTAAAAGACATTGTGGTTTTTGTACAAATTAACTATGTGACGAAGGAAATTGCTATTTTATCATTTTGTAATTAGATTATTTTGATATATAAATGATAAAAGTCCTTATGATTAGTTCCAGATTAATAAGATATGAGACAGTTGTAGGCATTGCATTTTTGCATGTGAAACCCGATGATGAGTCTCAGTTGGAGGCACTACCTTTTTAGCTAAGGATATTGCGGGAAACGGAGGTCGGAAGGGGAAATTCAGAATAAGTACGTCATCAAGTTCATTTCACAAGCTCACTGTCTTCGTTAGTGCTGCGTTCGTTACTTCGTTCGAACGTCAGGCAGATTGCGGATGTTCGTGTAGCGTTCGAATTGGCGTTCGAACGGCGTCGGTGTTTCTGGTTTTGCTGCTAGCCTCGCACCCCAGCCCAATTAGCTCCCCAAAGCCCATAAAACACATCCCAATTTAATTAAATTAAACATTAAATAAAATATTTAAACCATTTACCAATTAAATAAAACACAAAATATAATCATACCTAATGAAGATAAATCAAATATATTAACTTCCTAACTAAACAAATCACATACTAAATTAAAAAAGATGTCATGCCTAATTAAAATCAATCATAACAAATTAAAGATATTGACTTCCTATTCTAGCCAAGATTTGTCCCCCCTCAATCTTTGACTTTCCTTGCTCAACACCAAATCAAATCCTCATTTTAATGCCAAATCCCTTCCTTGTGAGACAAGGTGAAGCCCTAACCCTTCTCTATATAAACAACCCCTAACCAAAGCCATCCCACTCCTGGTTCACGCCCATCACAAGAAATAAAAGAAGAAAAGAATTTCCAACCCCAAGCTCATACACATAATATACACATAACTCACACAACTCACAAGAGAAAAGGAAATAACCCCAAGCCTTCACATTAAAAGCACATTCACAAACCAATCAGCCCTACACGTCCATAAACCTCACAAATCTTCTCCACTCCATAACCAAAAATAGCAGCCCCCTAAGCCTCCACACATTACCGAAAATTACACCCCCATAAACACCTTAGATCACCGAAAAATATAGCCCCAAAACAGTCCTCACAAGTACCGAAAATCACAGTCCCATACAGTCCCTAAAAAACTTAAAAATAATAATATAAAAACTGCATTCATAATCCTTAAAATAATCACACAAGACTGCACTAAGAACCCACACAAAGACTTGGAACAGTCCGTTAAAACGTCAAACAGGTGACCTGAACAGTGAGCAGCAAAACAGAGGCCGAACAGTAGCAGAACGGAGTTCAAACCGCAAGCAAAACAGCAAACCTTTCATGCGCTTGATCACATCCTGCATGCAAACATAAAGACAATCATATCAAACCTTGAAAGGTTTGTTGTTTTGCTTGCGATTTGAACTCCGTTCTGCTACTGTTCGGCCTCTGTTTTGCTGCTCACTGTTCAGGTCACCTGTTTGACGTTTTAACGGACTGTTCCAAGTCTTTGTGTGGGTTCTTAGTGCAGTCTTGTGTGATTATTTTAAGGATTATGAATGCAGTTTTTATATTATTGTTTTTAAGTTTTTTAGGGACTGTATGAGACTGTGATTTTCGGTACTTGTGAGGACTGTTTTGGGGCTATATTTTTCGGTGATCTAAGGTGTTTATGGGGGTGTAATTTTCGGTAATGTGTGGAGGCTTAGGGGGCTGCTATTTTCGGTTATGGAGTGGAGAAGATTTGTGAGGTTTATGGACGTGTAGGGCTGATTGGTTTGTGAAGGTGCTTTTAATGTGAAGGCTTGAGGTTATTTCCTTTTCTCTTGTGAGTTGTGTGTATATTATGTGTATGAGCTAGGGGTTGGAAATTCTTTTCTTCTTTTATTTCTTGTGATGGGCGTGAACCAGGAGTGGGATGGCTTTGGTTAGGGGTTGTTTATATAGAGAAGGGTTAGGGCTTCACCTTGTCTCACAAGGAAGGGATTTGGCATTAAAATGAGGATTTGATTTGGTGTTGAGCAAGGAAAGTCAAAGATTGAGGGGGGACAAATCTTGGCTAGAATAGGAAGTCAATATCTTTAATTTGTTATGATTGATTTTAATTAGGCATGACATCTTTTTAATTTAGTATGTGATTTGTTTAGTTAGGAAGTTAATATATTTGATTTATCTTCATTAGGTATGATTATATTTTGTGTTTTATTTAATTGGTAAATGGTTTAAATATTTTATTTAATATTTAATGTTTAATTTAATTAAATTGGGATGTGTTTTATGGGCTTTGGGGAGCTAATTAGGCTGGGGTGCGAGGCTAGCAGCAAAACCAGAAACACCGACGCCGTTCGAACGCCAATTTGAACGCTACACGAACGTCCGCAATCTGCCTGACGTTCGAACGAAGTAACGAATGCAGCACTAACGAAGACAGTGAGCTTGTGAAATGAACTTGATGACGTACTTATTCTGAATTTCCCCTTCCGACCTCCGTTTCCCGCAATATCCTTAGCTAAAAAGGTAGTGCCTCCAACTGAGACTCATCATCGGGTTTCACATGCAAAAATGCAATGCCTACAACAGTATCAATCCACGAACGGTTTAATCATTAAATATCCCTAGTCGTAGTATTATTGAGACTGTACATCGATAATGTGGAATAGACTAGTATTACACTTGTGCGAGTTATGGAAGCTTAACGACATAGTTCTCATATATTTAAGTATATGATACTTATGCAAGTGTGATAGGAGGTTCTGTTAACCGTTGGACCGAGAACAGCTTCGCTCTGGATAGACCCCTCAGAATCCCATTGGTAGTATGACTATGTGTCTATGGGAATCCGAATCAGGGTAGGTGTATTTGGTCTTAACCTAAGACTTGCATCGCTAATACTTGCGAAAATTAGTACTCTTTGGTTTTGGTCGTCCGGGGCTTTAAAAGGTTCTGTGTACGCCACTTCTGGGTTTACTGAGAATCATAGTGTATTGGGTGTGATGTCAAGATGGAAGTATCACTTCAGTCATATGGAGATGATGATCACGCAGGGATACATAACTAGTACTCTCATATGCTGCAGCTATCGGGATAATATGACAATGTCATGATTATCCGATTAAAGAGACTAGTACTGGATCATAATACGCAATACATAGTATATTATGCCTGATATAGATTATTTATTCTTTGTTGAATATTTCTGGAGAATTGGGTAGGCACTGTGCTTTGCTAGAAGCCAACCATGTCTTGTAAATTGGTAAGAACGTGGTACATGGTACGCACGTGTTCGGGTAGTTCGACAATCAGATTTACTGCCAACATATACAGGGATCTCTTGGGTCGCTTCCCAAAGATTCACCGATGACATTTGACTCGAACAGAATTAATCTAGGATTAATTATAAGAGAGAGAGAAAATTAATCTGGGATTAATTGCGGCAAGTATTTATCTGGGATAAAATTCAAATAGAAGAGAGAACGCGATTACTTTGGAATTAATCGATTAAATAATATATTGGATATATTAATTGAAATCGGATTTCAAAAGCGGAATTAAAATTAGATTTTAATTCGTGCGAACGAATTAATTTGAAATTAATTCGCAAGCGACTTTCGTAATAATTTTGCTATGCATTATTATTTAATTAAATTGGATTTAATTATGTCGCGACAGAAAATTTGTTTAATCAGATTAAACGAACCCGAGCCCGAAGTGTGTTGAGCAAGCCACTTGAATTTTGAATTTAAGATGTGGGGTCCACCAACTTACATAACTAGTCACTTGAGTGATGGAAGTGGTTGGGCATTTAATGCCATTTTCCCTCCAACACTTTTTCTTTTGGTAAAGCATATACTCAACTTTTGAGAGTTGACTTTGTAATTAGATTTTGGAAATCAAAAACACAAAACACAAACTCTCTCTTCTCTCCCTTGCCTTGGCCGAACCTACCTTTACTTGTTCTTGAAATTTTGCAACAAAATTTCATCCAAGCTAGCACTTAAGGAGTCAAAAAAGGTGATAGGGAAACTCACCATTGGATTGGATTCACTCAAAGAAGGCTTGGAGCTTCCAACAAACATACAAAATTTTTGAAATCAACATCTGATCAATGTAAGTTTTTCCGCAACTCTCTTGATCATTCACACACTAAATCATGTATTAGAGACCTTGGGCATGTCTAGGACACTAACAATGGTATCATGAGCCTTTTCTAAGCATGATTTTATTCTAGGGTTTATATACTTTAATTTGAGGATTTTGTGTTTGGAGCATGATTTTTTCAAATTGGTTGCTTGGTTGAGTTTTGATGATGATGAATTTGATTTATGCATCATAGGATTTGAGAAAAATTAATTGGATCTAATTTTCCCCAATTTCTTCAAGTGGCCGAATATGAACCCTAGCATGTATCATGGTGATTTTTTGATTTTAGACTATTGGATATGTTTAAAGCATGCAATGAATATTAAATGTTGATTTAATTGGATTGAAATCAAATTGATTGTTATTTTATGCCAAGTTGACGTGAACATAAGAAGCATGGAATGAGTTGTTTTGCTTCAATTTGTGTTGGACATAAATTGGATGATAAAACATGATTAATTAGTTTAATTGATGTTTTGGAAATATTAGTTTAATTAATTATGATAATTACACTTTAATTAAATTAATGTGATATTTGGAATGTTATATTAATTAAAATTAGTCTTTAAAATTGGATTGGACTAATTTTGTTGTATTTGGGCTTATTGGGCTTGGTTGGGCCAAGCTTAATTTTGGACTATTGTATTTGATCCAAATTGGGCCTAAAACCATTTCCATAAAGTCCAAATATATCATTTGGGCCTTTTAATATTTAATTGGGCCTAATGGGGCAGAATTGATTTTATGGCAAATGGTGATTCCTAATTGGGCATTGGCATCTTGGATTGGATCCATATTAGCCAAAGCCCATGCTTTAAGAATTAATTAAAAGCCCATTGGACTTTAATTAAAATGTATTGGATACTAATTGGGCCTTTGAGACCCATTTAGATTAGATTTAGAATCTAAGTCTAAAAGGCACTAAAATAAGTGTAATTATTTAATTTGGAATTAAATTAGAATTAGTATTGAATACAAATTAAATTGGATTTAAAATTGTAGTTCGATATAACTCAAGAATACGTACTTTTAGCATTTATTCTTAAACGAGTTGGACTCGCGCAAATCAAATCGTTGTTTGAACATTGGATGGTCATTACTTCAAAGATTAATTAATTGGATTAGATTGATTGAATAACATGCTTTGTGTGAATACATGGATGTAGCGTATGAATAATGTATATCAGATGGATATTAGAAGGGTGGGGGCAATTTTGGAAATTATTGTAATAAATTTAGAATTTATTAAATTGGACCTGTGTGTCCAGCCTATTATCTCTTTGCTCCTTGTATTTCTCTTCTCACCAATTCCCCTCAATGTAAATGAGGTTTCTTTAATGTATTATGTAATTGGGTAGAAGTTAGAATAGTGCTAGCGCGAGAGAGGAAATGGAGAGATTTGTTTTAGGAACAAAGTTTGTTATATATCCATCCGCATATCGTTATTAATTTATTTCACGCCTTATTATGCTTTTAGAATGCATGCTTAAGGGTGTATGATGAGACCTAATTAAAGAAAATAAATTGGTTGCCAATTTACGCGAAAACCCTCACTCAACTATTAAGCGTTTTCCTTCCATTGAGTGGTTCTTTCTCAAGATCCAAAATTGGCATTGGTTTGTTGGCCAAAGTAAAGATTAATGTCCATCGCGGATGTGTTTGAACCACGAAGGCTTTGTTATATATCGCATGTCTTGGGCAGTTGTGACTTGTTGGCCAAAGTCAAGGTCACTTCTGTACATCGACGTGGATTACGAAACTTTCCCACTGTCAATGGGTCGCGCTTAACTGGAATCATTAAGCTTGTTGAGCTAAAGCCAATGCTTAGTTGATTCAGAGGAAAATTTTAGGAAATATTTTGGATATATTTACATATATTGGGTATATGTTTCGGACTTGAAGGTCTACCTACTGGATCTAGGATTTGGATGAGATCCAATTGATCTTAAAGATCTACCTAGTTAAGTTTCATACAACTTGTTGGCCAAAGTCAAGGTTGTGTGTTATTTAACGGGATCATAGCCCACTAGGAAACTAGGTTTCCCGAGTACTCAACAGAGGGTTAGAGGCTCGCCAAAAAATAGTGGGAGGCCAGTATTAAATTTGCAATTTCGTTTAATACTTGCCAAATACGTGCTTTCAAATTATTTTTGTCATTATATATTTATATTAGTTGGACTAATATCTAATTATTTTCTTTTAACAGTTGGACTGTACCCGAAATCGTTAATTAAATAGTTAGACTATTGCAATTAAGATGACTGGAAAGATCAACGTTAGGGACATTATCATGGGCGAAAATATCTTTAACGGTGCGAACTTTCCTGACTGGGATATGAACCTCATGATTGTCCTGGGGGCTGAAAAGATGCTCTATACGATAGAGAAACCTCTCGGGCTTAAGCCCAGAATTGAGCAGCCACTTGAGCTTGAGCTTTGGAAGACTCACAGTAATGACAACTCAATTGCTCAATCCGTCATGCTTGTTGCAATGACCCCACAATTTCGTCGTCAAAACAAGGGATTGGATCCCTACGAAATGATGTTGAAATTAAGGGACCTTCACCGATCTAACCTTAAATTGCAGAAGAAGCTCTTTCGCTCTCGTATGTCAGAGGGTACATCTTTCGAGCACCATGTATCGTAGATGATTGCTGACATCGAACAGCTGGGTCAGCTAGGCATAACCTTTGAGGCTGAGACTTCCATAGATTTGATCTTACAGTCTATTCCTAACAGCTGGGGCGGGTTCATCATGAACTACAACATGATGAACCAAGAGAAGACTCTTGGAGATTTGATGGAAATGCTGAAAGAAGCAGAGCCAGAGCTTCTAAAAGGCAAGAAGCATGAGGCGCACTTCGCTTCGACATCTCAGAAGGGCAAGGCTTGGCCAAAGCCTTCTGGAGGTGTGAAGAAGAAGAAGAAAAGAAAGGGCAATGGCAAATCATCACAGTCTTCTGGGAAGACCAATGACAAATCCCAAGATATCTGCCTGTAGTGTGGCAAACGGGGTCACTGGAAGCGTGACTGCCGTGAGTACAAGGCACACATGAAGGAAGTGAAGGCGGGCAAGGCTCTGGCTTCAGGTATGTTTGTTATTGAAATAAACATGTCTACTTCTAGTTTTAAAAATTAGATTTTTGATTCTGGATGTGGTACTCATATATGTACTGATGTGCAGGACCTTCTGATTAGCAGGAGACTGGCTTCAGGAGAGATCGACCTCCGAGATGGAAATGGGACTAGAGTCGTCGTTTTGGCTGTTGGGACCTATATTTTGGAACTGCCCTCGGGGCATGTACTTACTTTATCAGACTGTTATTATGTACCTAGTTTGACTAGAAATATTATATCCGTATCTTGTTTAACCCAATGTGGGTATACTTTTGTATTCAGAAACACCGGGTGTTTTGTTTATAAAAATGATTTTGAGATATGTAGTGCTGATGTTAATAATGGTCTTTATATTTTGAATATAAATGAATCTCAAACATATAACATGACAAACAAAAGGCTCAAAATGAGTAAAACATATGAAACTTATCAGTGGCATTGTCGTCTGGGACATATAAACAAGACTCGTTTATCCACACTTTCGAAGAGTGGATACTTGGAGGGATTTGATCCTAATTCATACGACGTCTGCGAATCTTGTTTATTAGGCAAAATGCCTAAAACGCCTTTTATCGGTAAAGGTGTACGTGCCACCGAACTATTAGCCCTCGTTCATACTGACGTATATGGGCCCATGTCTGACCAAGCTAGAGGTGGATATGAATACTTCGTAACCTTTACGGATGATGTATCACGTTATGGTTATGTGTATCTTATGAGACACAAGTCAGGAACGTTTTAGAAATTCAAAGAGTTTCTACACGAATTAGAAAAACAGATCGGAAAAAGTTTTAAAACATTGCGGTCGTGTTAGGGATATGCCCTATACCCAACTTGTGGATGGGCTATATGTACATGTATTTGTAATATTTTCATTAATTAATAAAATGGCAATCTTTATTATATGTGTCTTACATAACTTATATGAATCATCAACACTGTAATAAAGCCCTTGGAGTAATAAGACGATGGCTTCCACGCCTTATGAGAATCATTACTCTTAAATGTTCCTAGTCATAGTTTTATGAATAATCTGGGCGTTCACAAAGCGGAGAGACTAGCATGATGATATGATATGCCCTTAAGTGGAGTAGCCGATCTCATAGGCTAGTAGCAGAGATCCGTCCACTTGGTGTATCACATGGATGCATGAGTTGCTCGTGTCCATCAAACTGACCGCCGAAAGTTTTCATATGGAGTGTTTATCCCATGTGTCTGTGAGAACTTTCATGTATCGATTATATGACTAGTCCTTAGACTTGAGGTCTTTACAATCTTATGTGTGGATCAAATAACTTTGACATTCTCCTTCCCCGGTTCAAATTTTCGGTCATAAGGTATGATTGGGTCATTTGTTGAAACACATGAAGTTTGTAAAGATACAACAGAGAATCGCCACTCTCTCGGATAATATTTTCTTATAAGAGTAGTATTCCAGTTCGCAGGTTGATATGTGTGATCAATGCTTAAGACTGTGGCCACAGCGGAAGAATCATGTGAGATTCTTGGGTACGATTCATGACACTATCAACATCATACATTTGACCATATGGGTAGACACTTTCCATACCCTAGGTCAATAGGTGGGGATACAGTGAGACAAGAGACCGTATCATATGTAAATCGCATACATAATGGGTATATATATTTCCTTCTCATTTTGGGGCATTGGCATGTTGCTAGATGTCAACATTGGTCATTGAAATCGAACGACCATCTGATCGGAGGATAATTTATGTTCGATTAAATTATCACGATTCATTTCATGTCCAACTTGAAGGGAACCCAAAAGGTCACATACAACAAAGTCAAAATCAATGGTTAATTGTGCACAGTACAAATATAACAGCATATATGATTGTTGTAGGAATTGTTCATAAATGGTTCAATGTGTTTAATTATTGAACAGATCATTTATGAGGTTCTATACTGGCTTAGGGATTGGTGAATGACGATGAGGGCACTTTTGGAATTGGAATAAAAAAAAAATTACTATTCACGTGAATAGTAAAAACAATTTATTTGTTTTGAATTCCAATTCGGGCCAAACTCTTATTAGGGTTTTATAATCTCATTAAACCACTAAATTAAGATCCAATGGCTAAGATTAAATTAGCTTTTATCCCACATCGGATTCTTAATTAATTTTGTTGTCTTTGGAGCACTATATAAACCCAAAGAATTCTTCACAAATTTGCAACACCAAAACCTTTCATATCTTGGGTTTATATAAGTTAGCAACTCTAAAGTTTAAGAGTAAGCCACTGATTTTGAGGATCCTTAAGTCTAATTGACTACATGAACCTCGAGTTAAAAGTTTTGAGGTATTTGCCTAGGTTAGCACCAAGGGCAAAATACCCGTGCACTCAAGGCGTAGTCTTGCCGTTGAGTTTTGGCTTTGGTGTGTGCATCTTTGGAGGCCACACACTTGGGTGGCTCTTTGGAACGTGGAAGAGCTTACTGAGTTCGAGAAAAGCTTGTAGATTGTAGGGAGGACTGGAGGAGTCTTCGGTTCAAGTAAGTCTTTTTCTTTCTTTATTTTAATTAGAGTTCTTATGATAATTAGAATGTTTAGGTTTATGTTCTTTGCATGTTTGATGAGTTTTATGCTTAGAATATATAGTAACATGCCTAGGCTTGTAGAATAATCAAAACAAATGGGTCTTGGCCAAAGGGAAATCGGCATAATAATTTTTATTTTCCGCTGCGCACTCGCGGCCGCTTCCCAACAGGTCGGACCGTGGTGGAGAATACTTGAGCAATGAGTTTCTCGATTACCTGAAAGATATGGTATTCTTTCACAGTGGACTCCTCCAGGAACACCTCAGTTAAACAGTGTGTCCGAACGGAGAAATCGAACTTTGTTGGACATGGTAAGGTCTATGATGAGTCGCACAGAGCTACCAATTTCCTTCTGGGGATATGCATTGAACAGTGCAATACTTATTTTGAATAAGGTTCCGTCAAAGTCTGTTGATCAGACTCCATATGAAATATGAACAGGAAAGAAATCGGGTTTCACATTCATGAAGATTTTGGGATGCTGGGAATATGTAAAACGTTTAGATGGTACCAAACTAGAACCCAAATCGGATAAGTGCCTATTTGTAGGTTATCATAGGGAAACCAAATGATATTACTTCTACAACCCACAATAGAACACGATATTTGTTGCTCTACATGCGGTTTTCCTAAAGAAGGAATTCCTAAATGCAGTGGTAAATGGGAGGAAAGTAGAACTCGATGAAAATCGTAGTGATACTGTTCCTGGCACCGACTCCCAAACGGAACAAGAACAGTTCATCAGGGATGAGACTGTACCACAATCTTCTTGTAGACACTGCATTTTTTCATAAAGCCCGATGATGAGCCTCATATGGAGGCACTACCCGATAAGTTACGGAAGTCGCGGGAAACAGACGTCGAAAGGGAAAATTCAAAAATAAATACCTCGCCAGATTTCATTCATTTGCTTAGCCTCGGGTTCGCTCGATTAGTCTCTATTAAAACTTATTCTCGGCCCAAAATCCTCGCAACCCACACCAAGCCCACCAAGGAACCAACCACACGCCCAAGCCCATCCATCCCCTCCAAAAAAATATCCAACACATTAAACACCTGTTAAAATATAAATAAATCACCTTCCTAATTAAAATAAATCACATGCCTAAATTAAAGAAATCAAACCAAATCCCATAAATCTCTTTCCTAAACTAAAACAAATCACTTTCCTAATTGAATAGATCCTTTCCTTATAACAAACTAATTAAATATTCCCAATAATTACACAATCTTGATTTCCTACCTGTAGGCACTGCATTTTTACACATAAGTCCCTATGATGAGTCTCATTTTGGAGACACTACCTTTTAAGTCACGGAGGTCACGGAAAACGGACATTGGAAGGGGAAATTCAGAATAAACAAGGTTCACTGTTTTTGTTCGTGCTGCGTTCGTGTATGCGTTCGAACGGCAAACAGATTGTGGGCGTTCGTGTCGCGTTCGAGGAGGCGTTCGAACGGTGTCGGTAATTCTGGTTTTGCTGCTAGCCTCACATTAAGCCCAATTCGCCCAAGCCTTGGCCCACACGCCCAAGCCCACTTTAAACACATATTTAACACATGGTGAAATCAAAACAAATCTAAAAATCACATACCAAATTAAAAAAGATGTCATGCCTAATTAAAATCAATCAACCAATTACATTCCCAATTAAAAATATATATTCCTAACTTAAAATATTCTATGCCTAATCAACACAAATTAAAGATATCACCTTCCTAATTTGAATTAACCTTGTCCCCCCTCAATCTTTGACTTTCCTTAAGACCAAATCCTAAATCACGCCCAAACAGCAGTAATTTAACCCCTAAAACAGCAGCAAAATACACTTACAACATTCCCTAAAAAACCTTAAAAACAGTAACATCAAAACTGCATTCATAATCCTTAAAATAATCACATAAGACTGCACTAAGAACCCACACAAAAACTTGGAACAGTCCGTTGAAACGTCAAAACAGGTGACCTGAACAGTGAGCAGCAAAACAGAGGCCGAACAGTAGCAAATCGGAGTCAAAAGCAGCAGCAAAAGACGGAGAACGACGACTCCAAACAGTGAGACAAGGAACGAGAGCAGTGAACCAGTGAACCGAAAGAGTTGCGGAGCATCCACCCTTCCGACGACCGTGTACCGTACATCCGAGAGGTGATTTAAAAGGTTAGACCTGATGGTACTTTTCACACTCATCTTTATTTGATTTTTGTTATTTATTTTGATTGTATTTTACTTATTTGTTAAATCTTGTTTGTGTATTATGTGTGTTGTGGGTATTGGATGAATGGAAGAGTGTCGTCTCTTGTGGTATATAGGATGGAAACCCAGAAGTAAATTCCGTAGCCGAATCTGAATGGACGGTAGTGCGGTCTATACTTGGGATACAACTCCACATACCGCTTGAGTAAACGGCACCCTCTTCTGTTTTGTGTTGCTTAGGTTTATTTATTTTTCGTCACTTGAATTCTGCATGTTGCTTATTTATGCATGGTTCAATCAAGCGCATGGGCTTAGTAAGTGGAATGAAAGATCCCCTATGGGGAGGGGTTAAAGCCCTTTACCACAATGATTTGCCGTGCCGGTTGATGTGTGTTCGGTTGGATGTAAGATGTGTTCAATCGGGCATACTTAGATTGATATGATTGTCTTTATGTTTTTATGCATAGCTCAATCAAGATCATGAGCTTAGTAAGTGGAATGAAAGATCCCCTATGGGGAGGGGTTAAAGCCCTTTACCACGATGCTTTGCCGCGCCGGTTGATGTGTGTTCGATTGGATGTAAGATGTGTTCAATCGGGCATACTTAGTTTGATATGATTGTCTTTATGTTTGTATGCATGATGCGATCAAGCGCATGGGCTTAGAAAGTGCGATGAGAGGTCCTCTAATTGAAGAGGTTAAAATCCTTTACCACGATGCTTCGCCGCGCCTCGCATTGTACTATTTGCCATTTATGTATTGCGTCCCATTTCATGCATCAGGTCTGTTCCCGTTCGAACGCGCATGCATTTTTGCCTTATCATGCATCAGGTCTCATCTCTGTTCGAACGCGTTCACGAACGCCATACGAACGTGAGCATTCTGTTTCATTTCTGTTCGAACGCGTTAACGAACGCCATACAAACGTGAGTATTCTGTTTCATTTCCATTCGAACGCGTTCATAAATGCCATACGAACGTGAGCATTCTGTTTCATTTCCGTTCGAACGCGTTTACAAACTCTACTCGAACGAGAACCTTCTGTTTACCGTTCGAACGCGTCTACGAACGCTGCACGAATGCCCACGGTAAACAGATCCTCTTGCATCACATTACGACATGTCCATCTTAGCACATAGTTACCTTTTTTTACGTTATGCATTTGTATTACCTCTCTAGTTGTCTATTTCCGTTATGCGCTTAAATATCTTTTCTTAATATGCATGCTAGTAAGAACGCTATTTGTTTGCGCTTCTGTGTCCACCAATGCGTTCATTAACTTGTATGTTTGCCGTATGATAATCCTTATGTATGCAAATTGAGACATAGATTACATGCAAATAGGGTGTATGCAAATTCGAATATGTGTTACATATAAATTTAAATGAACTTGTTGATGTATGTATGTGGATTTAGAAGCATGATATTCTTAGAAATAAGTGTCACTTAAGCTTGATTAAATTTTTATATAAATCCTTTCATTACAAGTGGCATAAGTAAGGGACCATTCCGAACCCAACGGTTGAGGTCTTCCCTTGCGAGGGGTGAGTGCGGCCTTAAATCTCATTTTCCCGGTTCACACCGGGTGGTGACTCCATTATTCTCCGGTTTAGTCCCCCGTGGCTACTCCGTACTCCCGACCGGGCCGCGAGCCCGGGACAGAACAACGTCGCCCAGTTCCTGTGTTCCCACACTACCCATACAAGGACAACCCTAGCCCACTCATATAAAAAGACACACAAACTAAACCCAATGAGAGCTCTCTTCACTCAAAACTCTCTATCTCTCTCTCACGCCCTATAATTTAACAAAGTGAATAAACCCTAATAGCTCATTCACGCCAAAGACCCTTTCTCTCAGCCACGGCATCATCAATCTGCCTCCATTCCCTCTCATATCTCTCTACAAATAAAATAAAACCTTAAACAAGAAGCCAAAAAAGCTCGCCCTCTATTTATCATCAACTCTCAGCTCGTCCCCTCTCATCTATTCTCTTCCATTGGTCACTCGGCCTCATCTCACGCCACTCACACTAGGCAGCACACACTCACGTTAACAGCCCCTCGCCTTCACAAAACCCACAAGCCAAATCAAACCTACATAAGCACACGCTCAGCCCCTCTCATCAAACACACTCGGCAGCCCTTCAAACAGCCTCACAACTCTTAACAACCCCTCATGATACGACTCTGAACACTCAAACCGACACTGCCAATCCACCGAACGCCCATTCTCCATGCAGCCAAACATGTAAAACACAAAGCAATAAGCCCTTCACAAAAGTAGCCCACACAGCCCTCCAAAATCCCACAAACTCATCCCCAAACTGTACCCTCAATTACAGAAAACTGCCCCAAAAATAACCCTGAAACCATGACCCAAATCACCCAAAAACAATGAGCGAACAGTCCCAAAAATCAGCCCATGAACCAATCCAAAAACAGTCCAAAACAGTGAAGAAACCGAGACAAAACCGTGGAACAACAACGGAAAATATTGAAATAGCGAACCAGAAAAGTTACGGAGCATTAACCCTTCCGGCAACGTCCCGACGCACTCCCGAGAAGCGACTTAAAAGGTAATACCTGAGGGCACCCTTTGTTATATTTTATTTTTGTCGTCCTGAAAATGACATGCTCGGTTAAACGTGGAATACGTCCAACCGGGTATGCAAAGTCCTATATTGAAAACGGCCAAGTTCTTTGGTCATATATTTATTATTCCGTATTTATTTCGCATCATTAGTTTTTTATTATTTCGCATTTAATTTCCGTTTATTGTTGTTTTATTATTCCACATTCGTTTTGTTCTCTTCGGTTATTTATAGCTATATGCATTATCATGTTTCATGCATGTCAATATTGGGTTAGTGATTGAATGTTGCTTCTCGTGGTATATCGGATGGAAACCCAGACGTAAATTCCGTAGCCGAATCCGAATGGACAGTAGTGCGGTCTGTACTTGGGATACAACTCCACGTACCGCTTGAGGAAACATTCACGCATATGTTCATGAGATTGTGTGCTCGCTTTTATTTTGTTTATTCCTATGTGTGTAAACTTAGATATTAGTTAATCTTGCATGTGTATGTTGCGTAGATTTGGTTATATTATTGCATAAATCCGTTCATTACAAGTGACATAAGTAAGGGACCATTCCGAACCCAACAGTTTGAGGTCTTCCCTTGCGAGGGGTGAGTGCGGCCTTAAATCATTTCCCAGTTCACGCTGGGTGGTGACTCCATTTATTTCTCCGATTTAGTCCCCTGCGGGCTACTCCGTACTCCCGACCAGGCCGCGAGCCTGGAACAGCGTCGTCGATTTCTGGGTCCTACAATATGGCGACTCCACTGGGGATAGAGAATCAGCCCCGAAATAATGTCTTGTAATGTTTGTGATTTGTGCTTTAGTTAACCGTGTCTACAGTGGGTTGAAGGGGTTTAATCAAAAGCATTATAAGAGCTAAGTAATGGTTTGGTGTCTTCCTTCATTCACTACCTTTCTATAGCTGAAAGGAAAAGATGTGAAGGCACCTAGATAATCATTTAGTCGAAGCTTACCGTGATGGACTAATTTGGAGGACCTATTGGTTATTCCTGTCAGCAAGGCGATAAGAGCCTAAGAGGCTTGGGTATTGAAGAGAGTTCGCTTCACCCTCTCTCTGGGGAATCTTCAATAGGAAATCCATTAGACAGTCAGTCATGCACCATAACTCGTTGGCACGTACCTTAAGGTATAAAAAAGGTGTGTTCACTTGGTCGCTCGAACCATTGAGTGGGGAGTCCTAGTTGTAGGCAATCTTTCGTCAGCGGGAGCCTTTGTCTACACTCCCATAAACCCACATGTGAACCATAGTTGTATGATCAATAGGAATTATCTCTTTATGCTTGTGTTTGGGACCATCATCATTTGGATTTAGTTGGACTTATTGTCAAGAGATATGAACTTGTTGGGCCATTTAAACTGGGGCGAGTTCGTATCCTATGACAATTGGGCCAAAAGCTTCTAAAATGCCGATGGGCCATTTTGGGTTTGGGCCTCTTATCATTTGAAGTTGTTTAGCCATGTTATCGTAAAAGTGTAAACCTGTTGGGCCTTTTTCAACTGGGGCAAGTTTGCACCTCGTAATAGTATGATTGAATACTTTAAAATGATAATGGGCCGACTTATATATTCCATGCATCGCACGCATACATGCTGACTAAAAATTTTAAAAGACACCACAGATACCCGTTGGGTTAGGGAAGAGGGAAGACTCGTCAAAAGACCGTTAGCAAATATGAGCGAATCAGAGAACGAGGGATCTCTTATGGATCAGCTAGAGACTAGTCTCACTAAGGTTACCGAACAATTACAAGCTTTGACCACTGCTATGGCTAATATGGCTGTGCCCCGCGCTGGGGGATGCTATGAGAATGTGAGGCGTGAAGAGCCTCCGAACAGGTTGAGTGATGATATCCATGTTTTTAATGATGATGTGGCTGAGTATGCCGCCGGAAGGATAGCCGGGTCTCAGGCAGAGTTGCAGAAACTCAGGGATCAGGTAGAGTTAGTTACCCGCAAGATGATGTGTAAGCATGAAGATCTGCGAGACTATGAGGCGATGACTTTTGAGGAGCATCTTCCGGCTCAGTTCAAGATGCCTGATATAGCCAAGTTCAACGGGAACAGGGACCCGAGGGTCCATCTTCGACAATATGTTTATGTGACGAGTTCGGTGGGTCTGTCGAATCGTCAGGTTCAGAAGATGTTCGAGATGTTGCTTGAGGTGGCACCTGTGGTATGATATCATGGCCTTGAGAGTAATGTCAATGATGATTGGAGGGCATTGGCGGAGGCCTTTCTAAATCAGTAGGTCACAGATCTGGAGATCGACTTGTCTCTTCACGACTTGGAGAATACCAAACAGAAGCAGGAAGAAAGCTTCAAGTATTATGTAGATCGTTGGAGGAGCCAGCTTTTGAAAATGCAGAGTCGGCCCTCGGAGAAAGTCCAGATCAAGATGATTATCAAAGGCACTAAGCCTTCTATTTACGGCAAGCTGAGAAGGATGACCTCTATGATTGGAGATTTTCGACAGTTGAGGGAGACTGTTATGGACATTGAGGAGGAAAAAGCTGAGAACATAAATTTTTATGGCCAGAATATAAGGACTTTTGGGGGGCCTTCAGAGACTAAGCCCGCTACCACTGAGGTCTCTACCGTCAGAAACATGCGATTCTCCAATCTTGGTATACCTTTGTCAAAGGTGTTTGAAAAGCTGAAGATGTAAGGACTTCTAAAACCTTTGGAACCTAGGCCATTTCCAAACCCTGTGCCACCGCACCTCAACCTAAACATGTATTGTTACTTCCATCAAGAAAAATGCCATGACACCGACAACTGCACCCGCCTTAGGCATGAGATCCAAAACCTCATTGATTCTCATAAGATACCCGATCCAGAAAAAGAACAACCTAACATACACAGAAACCCCCTACCTAACTACCACTCTGTTCCACCACCCACCTACATGATCAACTCTGGCCTACCCGAAAGCTTTGTCCTCCAAACTCTCAACCACCAAACTTCTTGCATGGGGATATGGGATGGTAGCAGTGGAGAACCATAGGTTGAGGAAGAAGACAATGTTGCAGATGATGAAGATGTTTTCCTTGGTTTATTTGATTGCAATCCCGCATTTTTAATAAAGACATTGATTTTGCCTACTTGTTCGAGTTTTTACTCAATAGTTAAAGCATTAGTCCGATGATGAAATCGTTTGCTTTAGGGTGAAACCTTAGAAACAATAAGTGCGAGATGTGCTCTCATCTGATATTTTGAGTGGTTGATCTCGATTAGACTCGCGAGCACTTAATTATAGGATCTTAGCAGTAAAAGCTTAAGTAGTCGGCAATGTGACTAGTTAAAGAGATAGCAGATCAGTGAATGATCGTTCGCTTAGATGTTCATCCTGATTTACTTGTGTTACGATATGTGGTTTGGTTGGAAACGAAAGAAAAGTCTCTGAAGAAGAAAAAAAAAAAATAAACCACCTATAACCGATGAGCGTGAAGCTACCCATGTGCGAGTATTAGGACCACCATAAGGAGAAATGCTACCTTAAATGGTAGGTGTGTTGAAAAAAAAAATATGAAGAGACGAAAGAAAAGAAGAAGAAAACCATATCATATTGAGTACGAGGAAGTAATTGCAGAGTATGATCAAGACATCTAGGTTGGTTAGACCCACTGATCCCATTCTTCGAAACAAAATCATCGAGTTGGCTTACTTAAGGATTAAGCTGTGAAAGAACCTTGGCACACACACACTCGGAGTCTAGTTCAGATCATTCATTCAAACGGTCGTATTTGAGTTGTATCAGGTACTTTGAAGATTCTCTGGTTTCGACACTAGGCATCCTTTGAGGACGAAAATATGTATAACTATTGGGACTATCTCGTAAAAGAGGGTAATATAGTATGACAATACGGGACACCCCATCACATGATCCACCATGACCTAGTGTAAACAATAGAGAGCAGAAAGCTAAGCCAAGTCCGGGGGCGACCAGTCTGTCCCCCGTGAATAAGGGATGTACTGAGAACTTGAGCCATGAGACAAAAGAGAATTGAGAAAATCACCAGAAGAGAACTGGTAGAAGGAAATTATAAGTAGACCCAGGGGGCGACCAGAGACATTTGTAGGCAAATGGAACCAAGGAGCACAATGAAGGTCTACCCCATCGGAATAGGAAATACATCCATGCATACATGCATACACGTCACATACACGCACTTTTTGTTTTGTTTTTGTTCGTAGGTCTTGAAGAAAAAGAAAAAGCGGCAAAAACAAGCAGTTTCGGGAATGGATCCCAGGGCCGAGGCCCACACTATCAGCATTTTCGGGAATGAACCCTAGGGTCGAGGCCCACACTATCAGCAATCTCGAGAATGAACCCCATGGTCGAGGCCCACACTATCAGCAATCTCAGGAATGAATCCCAGAGTCGAGGCCCATACTATCAGCAGTTTTGGGGAGTGGATCCCAGGGCCGAGGCCCATATTATCAGCTGTTCGGGAACGGATCCCAGGGCCGAGGCCCACGTTATCATCAATTTCGGGAATGGATCCCAGGGTCGAAGCCCACACTATCAACAGTTTTGGGAGTGAATCCCAGGGTCAAGGCCCACATTATCAGCAGTTTCGGGAATGAATCCCAGGGTCGAGGCCCACACTATCAGCAGTTTCGGGAATGAATCCCAGGGTTGAGGCCCGCATTATCAGCAGGTCGGGAATAAAGCCCAGGGAACAAAGCCCACTCTCTACACAACTAGGGAACAAATCCCACATGTGGTTCAGGAACAAAGCCCGAGGTCAAAAGCACCTCGCCATCACATTCAGTACAGTTTGGGAACAAAGCCCGGGGAAAAAAGCCCACTCTCTACACAACTCGGGAACAAAGCCCACAGGTGGTTCGGGAACAAAGCCTAGAGGTCAAAAGCACCTCGCCATCATATTCAGCACAGTTCGGGAACAAAGCCCAGGGAACAAAGCCCACTCTCTACACAACTTGGGAACAAAGCCCACAAGTGGTTCGGGAACAAAGCCCAGAGGTCAAAAGCACCTCGCCATCACATTCAGCACAGTTCGAGAACAAAGCCCACTCTCTACACAACTCGGGAACAAAGCCCACAGGTGGTTCGAGAACAAAGGCCAGAGGTCAAAAGCACCTCGCCATCACATTCAGCACAGTTCGGGAACAAAGCCCAGGGAACAAAGCCCACTCTCTACAAAACTCGGGAACAAAGCCTACAGGTGGTTCGGGAACAAAGTCCAGAGGTCAAAAGAACCTCGCCATCACATTCAGCACAGTTCGGGAATAAAGCCCACTCTCTACACAACTCGGGAACAAAGCCCACAAGTGGTTTGGGAACAAAGACCAGAGGTCGAAGCACCTCACCATCAACTCAACTCAGTAACGGTTCGGGAATGGACCACCTCACAGTAACGGTTCGGGAATGGACCACCTCATACAGTAACGGTTCGGGAATGAACCACAACTTATCAGCTCAGATCAGTAGTGATTCCTAGAGATCGCAACATCTTACAGGGATAAACATCAGAGGTCGCAGCACCTCACCACCAAATCAACTTAGTTCGAAGCAACAGGCAAGTCAGACAGCAGCTGGCTAGCCAGGTAAATAAAAATGCATTGCATAACTTTGATAGGATTGTCACTATCACACATTGCACAAGCCCATCAAAGTGGGGGCGACTGTAGACACTGCATTTTTGCATAAGGCCCGATGATGAGCCTCATATGGAGGTACTACCCGATAAGTTGCGAAAGTCGCGGAAACGGACGTCGGAAGGGAAAATTCAAAAATAAATACCTCGCCAGATTTCATTCATTTGCTTAGCCTCGGGTTCGCTCGATTAGTCTCTGTTAAAACTTATCCTCGGCCCAAAATCCTCGCAACCCACACCAAGGAACCAACCACACGCCCAAGCCCATCCATCCCCTACAAAAAAATATCCAACACATTAAACACATGTTAAAATCTAAATAAATCACCTTCTTAATTAAAATAAATCACATGCCTAAATTAAAGAAATTAAACCAAATCCCATAAATCCCTTTCCTAAACTAAAACAAATCATTTTCCTAATTGAATAGATCCTTTCCTTATAACAAACTAATTAAATATTCCCCATAATTACACATTCTTCATTTCCTACCCATACAAGGACAACCCTAACCCACTCCTATAAAAAGACACACAAACTAAAACCCAAGGGGAGCTCTCTTCACTCACAACCCTCTCTCTCTAAAAAATTTCACAAAGTGAATAAACCCTAATAGCTCATTCACGCCAAAGACCCCCTCTCTCAGCCACAGCATCATCAATCTACCTATATCCCCGCTCGTATCTCTCATCTCTCTACAAACAAAATAAAACCCTAAACAAGAAGCCAACACAGCTCGCCCACTATTTATCATCAACTCTCAGCTCGTCCTCTCTCATCTACTCTCTTCCCTTGGACACTCGGCCTCATCCCACGCCACTCACACTAGGCAGCACACACTCACGTTAACAGCCCATCGCCTTCACAAAACCCACAAGCCGAATCAAACATACATAAGCACACACTCAGCCCCTCTCATCAAACACACTCGACAGCCCTTCAAACATCCTCACAACTCCTCAACAACCCCTCATGATCCGACTCTGAACACCCAAACCGACACTGCCAATCCACTGAATGCCCATTCTCCATGCAGCCAAACACAAAGAAATAAACCCTTCACAATAGCAGCCCACATAGCCCTTCAAAACCACATAAATAGCAGCCCACACAGCCCTCCAAAATCCCACAAACACAGCCCCAAACTGCACCCTCAATTACAGAAAACTGCCCCAAAAATAACCCTGAAACCATGACCCAAATCACTCAAAAACATTGAGTGAACAGTCCCAAAAACCAGCCCATGAACCAATCCAAAAACAGTCCAAAACAGTGAAGAAACCGAGACAAAATAGTGGAACAACGAAGGAAAATATTGAACCAGCGAACCAGAAAAGTTATGGAGCATTAACCCTTCTGGCGATGTCCCGACGCACTCCCGAGAAGCGACTTAAAAGGTAAGACCTGAGGGCACCCTTTGTTATATTTTATTTTTGTCGTCCTGGAAATGGCATGCTCAGTTGGACGTGGAATACGTCCAACCGGGTATGCAAAGTCCTATATTGAAAACGGCCAAGTTCTTTGGTCACATATTTATTATTCCGTATTTATTTCACATCATTAGTCTTTTATTATTTCACATTTAATTTCCGTTTGTTGTTGTTTTATTATTCCGTATTCGTTTTGTTCTCTTCGGTTATTTATGGCTATATGCATTATCATGTTTCATGCATGTCAATATTGGGTTAGTGATTGAGTGTTGCGTCTCGTGGTATATCGGATGGAAACCCAGACGTAAATTTCATAGCCGAATCCGAATGGACGGTAGTGCGGTCTGTACTTGGGATACAACTCCACGTACCGCTTGAGGAAACGTTCACGCATATGTTCATGAGATTGTGTGCTCGCTTTTATTTTTTTTATTCCTATATGTGCAAACTTAGATATTAGTTAATCTTGCATGTGATGTTGCATGGACTTGGTTATATTATTGCATAAATCCGTTCATTACAAGTGACATAAGTAAGGGACCATTCCGAACCAAACGGTTTGAGGTATTCCCTTGCGAGGGGTGAGTGCGGCCTTAAATTATTTCCGAGTTCACGCTGGGTGGTGACTTCATTTATTTCTCCAGTTTAGTCCCCCGCGGGCTACTCCGTACTCCCGACCGGGCCGCGAGCCTGGAACAGCGTCGCCGATTTCTGTGTCCTATACTTCTAATACACAAGAATCACGTAGATCAGAGAGAGTCAGAAAAAAATCTGAGAGGTATGGGTTTCTGATCTCACCTCATGTAAATATCAATCTTATTGAGGAAAATGAGCCGGCTATGTATGAAGAAGCGACAAGGTATCGACTCCACTTTATGGCAAGATGCCATGAAGTCCAAAATAGAATCCATGTATACCAACCAAGTCTGGGCACTGGTTGATGCACCAGAAGGCGTTAAGCCGATTTGTTGTAAATGGGTCTTCAAGAAGAAGACCGACATGGATGGCAACATACAAACGTACAAAGCTAGGCTTGTAGCGAAAGGGTATCGTCAACGACATGGTGTCGATTACGATGAAACTTTTTCACCTATTACCATGATTAAATCCATTCGGATAATGCTTGCTATTACTGCATATTTCGATTATGAAATATGGCAGATGGATGTCAAAACCGCTTTCTTTAACGGAAACTTTTTGGAGGATGTTTATATGTAACAGCCTGATGTTTTTTTCGTACCAAAATATGCAAACAAGGTTTGCAAGTTAAATCGATCCATTTATGGATTGAAACAAGCATCGCGTTCTTGGAATCAACATTTTGATGATATCATAAAAGAATACGATTTCATTCAAAACGAAGATGATTCTTGTGTATATAAGAAGGTTAGTGGGAGTGCAATGACATTCATTGTCCTTTACGTTGCTGATGTATCGCTCATTGGCAATGACATTCCCATGCTACAATCGGTGAAAGCTTGGCTTTCATTAAAATTCTCCATGAATGATCTGGGAGAAACAGTCTTTATTTTGGGAATAAGGATCTACCGGGATAGATCTAGAAAGCTGCTTGGACTCTCCCATAGCTCGTATATTGAAAAAGTGTTGAAGAGATTCAACATGGATCAGTCCAAGAGGGTACTGCTTCATGTGTTACATGACGTCTCTCTATCTAAGGACATGTGTCCTAAAACTAAAGATGAGAGAGAAGCAATGAAACGGATCATGTTTGCTTATGTAGTCGGATCGATCATGCATGTCATGATATATACGCGACCTGATGTCTCGTATGCTTTGAGCATGTGTAGTCGCTATCTGGCCGATCCAAATGATGGTCACTGGATTGCGGTTAAGAACATCCTTAAGTATCTTAGACGAACTAAGGATGCTTTCTTAGTCTATGAAGATGGAGAACTTGAGGTGACTGGGTTCACCGACGCAAGTTTCCAAACAGATAAAGACGGCTCTAAGTCGCAATCAAGGTACATATTTTGTTTGAACAACAGAGCAGTGAGATGGAAATCTTCCAAGCAAGAGACTGTTGCCGATTCAACAATAGAAGCAGAATATATCGCTGCAGGTGAAGCAGCAAAAGAGGCAGTTTGGATCCGTAAATTCCTAATTGGATTAGTAGTAGTTCCGTTAGCAGTTGAGCCTGTTCCTTTGTATTGTGACAATAATGGGGCTATAGAACAGGCTAAGGAATTGCAGTCTCATCAACGATCTAAGCATGTACTTCGATGTTTCCATATGATTCGTGAGATCATTCATCGTGGCGATGTGAAGATCGAAAAGATCACTTTAGATGACAACATTGCAGAACCGCTGACGAAAGATATTTCTCAGCAAACGTTTGAGCGACATGTGCATAGTTCAGGGGTTAGATACTTGAGTGATTGGCTATGAGCCAAGTGGGAGATTGTTGGACAATTATGACCCATAGCATCACTATTTGTAAAAGGCATTGTGGTTTTTGTACAAATTAACTATGTGACAAAAGAAATTGATATTTTATCATTTTGTAATTAGATTACTTTGATATATAAATGGTAAAAGTCCTTATGATTAGTTCCAGATTAATAAGATATGAGACAGTATCAATCCACGAATGGTTTAATCATTAAATATCCCTAGTGGTAGTATTATTGAGACTGGATATCGATAATGCAGAATAGACTATTATTACACTTGTGCGCGTTATGGAAGCTTAACGGCATAATTCTCATATATTTAAGTATATGATACTTATGCAAGTGTGATATAAGGTTCTGTTAACCGTTGGACCGGGAACAACTTTGCTCTGGATAGACCCCTCAGAATCCCATTGGTATTATTACTATGTGTCTATGGGAATCCGAAATAAGGGTAGGTGTATTTGGTCTTAACCTGAGACTTGCATCGCTAATACTTGTGACAATCAATACGCTTTGGTTTTGGTGGTCCGGGGCCTTAACAGGTTCTGTGTACGCCTCTTCTGGGTTTACTGAGAATCATAGTGTATTGGGTGTGATGTCAAGATGAAAGTATTACTTCAGTCATATGGAGATGATGATCATGCATGGATACATAACTAGTACTCTCATATGATGCAGCTATCAGGATAATATGACAAGGTCTTGATTATCCTATTAAAGAGACTAGGTGCTAGTGATCCGATATATCTTCGTACGGGGCAGACACAATTCCAGCCCCAGGCCTAGCATGTGACATCCGATACTGGATCGCAATACGCAATACATAGTATACTATGTCTGATATAGATTATATATTCTTTGTTGAATATTTCTGGAGAATTGGGTAGGCACGGTGTTTTGCTAGAAGCCAACCATGTCTTGTAAATCGGTAAGAACGTGGTACCGGGTACGCATGTGTTCGGATAGTTTGACAACTGGATTTACTGTCAACATATCAATGGATCTCTTGGGTCGCTTCCCAAAGATTCACCGATGATATTTGACTCGAAAAAAATTAATCTATGATTAATTATAAGAGATAGAGAAAATTAATCTGGGATTAATTGCGGCAAGTATTTATCTGGGATAAAATTCAAATAAAAGAGAGAACGTGATTAATTTGGAATTAATCGATTAAATAATATATTGGATATATTAATTGAAATCAGATTTCAAAGCGGAATTAAAATTGGATTTTAATTCGGGCGAACGAATTAATTTGGAATTAATTCGCAAGCAACTTTCGTAATAATTTTGCTAGGTATTATTATTTAATTAAATTGGATTTAATTACGTCGTGAAGGAAAATTCGTTTCATCGGATTAAACGAACCCGAGCCCGAATTTTGTTGAGCAAGCCACTTGAATTTTGAATTTAAGAGGTGTGGTCCACCAACTTACATCACTAGTCACATGAGTGATGGAAGTGGTTGGGCATTTAATGCCATCTTCCCTCCAACACTTTTGCTTTTGCTTTTGGTAAAGCATATACTCAACTTTTGAGAGTTGACTTTGTAATTAGATTTTGGAAATCAAAAACACAAAACACAAACTCTCTCTTCTCTCCCTTGCCTTGGCCGAACCTACCTCTACTTGTTCTTGAAATTTTGCAATAAAATTTCATCCAAGCTAGCACTTAAGGAGTCAACAAAGATGATAGGGAAACTCACCATTGGATTGGATTCACTCAAAGAAGGCTTGGAGCTTCCAACAAACATACAAAATTTTCGAAATCAACATTCGATCAATGTAAGTTTTTCCGCAACTCTCTTGATCATTCACACACTAAATCATGTATTAGAGACCTTGGGCATGTCTAGGACACTAACAAGCAGTCTCCGGCGCACGTTAGCATATGGCGTATTTTAGCACGGCACATTTTAGCAAATACCGTATTTTAGCAGGAAATTTACATTTTTGCCCTTTTTGTCAGTTTTCCACTGTTTTGGCCCTGAATTGCCTCCAAAGAGTCCTGTTATTTTTTTTATTTTAAAAATACCACAAAACACATCAAAATATTCACAGAACTCAAGAAACTATACAAAATATTAAGTCAAATAAGTGGGAAATAGTGATTTATTTACCACTCATCAATACCTCCAATCCCTCAAGCCGCGGTTGAAGATTTCCACTATCAATGAGTTTTCCGTGGTTCACCCGCAACCTAGAATTTTACACACTAGGTTCACTCTAAATCTCTTACAATGAGTTTTAGATATAGGCTCACTTAAAAACCTCTATAATGAGTTTTATGCGTAGGCTCACTCAAAAACCTCGTACAAGTGTTTGATAAAAAGATTTTTAACTACACTTAAGTACTCACAAAAATAATGAAGATTCTAAGTGTGAGTTGCTTACCCAAGTGTTCTAAGCTCACTACCAATGGATATGAAGGTGTAGTGTGTGAGCTTGATGTATGAGAGTGAATGAATATGAAGGTTTGTAAGACTCTCTGTTTTTCCTTAAAATAAAATATATGAATGTTCTCTGACTTTGCAAAAATAAAATTGGGACTCAATTTATAGTAAAATACAAACTACTCCAAGTTACCTGTCTGAGACCGGTATGCCAGTCTCTAGACACCGGTATGTCGGTCTACTTAGGTGGGTGTCGCGACGCGAGACAAAAATAGTCCCATATCATTTCAATTCAACTTAGGATGTTAGAGGCCACATATAGAGTCTCATATCGGCATATGTATACGCATTACACCATGTCACAAACATGATATATCATGAAGAGATAACAATTAGTTGAATTGAGAATCTTAGCCAAGTTCTGAAACATAATTCACGACTTATGTACTAACCAAGTCTATTGATTTTAGATTATCGGCAGAAACTGCAATTCTTTTCGACGAATGGAGGAAATACCAGCTAGATTTCAAATCTGTGAGTGGACTCTTTTCTTAAGTTGTGTTTACTTACATGTTTATGAGCTTGAAACTTACTTTTTCGCACCTAGGGCATTAGCCAAGTTTGTTTCAGATGTTTTATGAATAAAAATATTTTGAACAATGTTTTAAAAATTCATGATTTATAAATCATGTTTTTGTGATTTTTGGAGGCATTAGGGAAAAACCCACCTCAAATGTAACTTGACTCAGATATGAAATTGACGATTATTGGAATTGATGGACATGACATGTGCACATGTAAAGTAGGATTAGGGGGACAGTGATACGTAACGTCCCTAGATCCTAGATTTTAGGGATTGGGGGATGACGATATGTAACACCTCTATACCTTAGATTCAAGGACATGACAGTGGCATGCATTGGGGGACAACGATACGTAATACCCCAATAGCATGGATTTGCACACCTGGATCAAGTTCAATGGCTTAGGGGACGACGATACATAACGCCCCAAGACCACTAATTTAGGCGTATGAGGGGACGGCGATACGTAACGCCCCCATGTGCCAAGTTTTCTACAGATACTCAAGGATATGGTTTTCAGATTAGGCATATAGGGGACGGCGAGACGTAATGCCCTTATACGGTAAGTTTTTCAGAGATAGATATTTCAGAAAGAAATATTTTCAGAAAAGAGAGTTTTAAGAAAGAGTTTTCAAAATAAATTGTTTTATAAGAATTTCAGAGATTTACAGACAAAAAGTAATTTTCAGAAAGATTTTATAGAGAGAGAAATATTTTTCAGATAAGAAAAGATATTTTAGAAAAGATGATCTCCTTGAAATTATATTGATTTTAGAATCATGGAATTTCAATAAGTCAATTTCGTTTTCATTGTCCACTCACTAGGTCGTTCATACGATCTAACCTCCACTCCCAGTTTTTCTGTTTTATAGGTTTACTCGGAGGACAAGTTCGAGAGGATGTATACTGATGGTAGTCACTAGGGTGTTTGGTCCACCAAGTCGTGTACAAAGTTTCAGCACAGTGTCAAGTAAAGTTATATATCAGATATTAGAAGTGTATGAGTCTTGTGATGAGTTACAAGTGTCTATGAACAAGGTTGTATAAATGAATAATGTTGAGCATACGATTTTGAGTTTTGAGTTGCATTTCATGTTTATGAGTTAGGCAACGGTCCCTATGCATGAGTTATATTTCAGACGAGTTTAGCAGTGTTGATCATAGTTAGAAAGTCAGAGGTTCAGGGGATTAGGACGGCCTATTCCGTGTCGGTAGCATCTCCAAGAGAGGGATGTTACAATGATGGTATCAGAGCATGGTCTTGGGAGTCAGTGACTGCAGTGGTAGAGTGATGGGGTCTTGTATATATAGTATGCCCGAGGTATTAGTATACGAGGCACTACCTCTCCAGTATCTGATCCTCGAGTACGTCTTCAAGCCCTATAGACAGGTTATTAAGAATTCCCAACTATCTGAATAATCTTCTTATGAATGTAACCATAATCCTTGTTCTGGTTGGAAATCCTTCCGTTGTTATTCTGGCTTATTATCGAAAGTCCAAGGCAAGTTATGAAAATAGACAGTAAGAATCTGAGAATATCCACCCATGAGAGTAAAAGAGAAAGAGAAAATTATAAGAAAAGAAAGGAATGATGTACATATGTTTAAGGCTACCAGAGACAAAGAGAAGTAAAGAAAAAGAATGAGATAATAAAGAAAGTGCCAGGATTCATAGTAATAAATGGAATATAGTAAACCCGAGCAAAAACTAATGTCTAGTAGACTCAAACAAGATTCATTTCCTCATCAGAAAATTCATCCAAGCTGATCCAATAGCCCTAGAGTACCTTGCATAGATAGCAAGTTCCCCAAATAGTAAAGGATAGCCAGGAAGATAAAAGAAGCAAGAAATCAAGATTTTTCAGGAGTTTCCAATAGACACAAAATGCCACAAAGGATGTAAATGTTCTAAATACCCAAACCCAGGCTCCTAAGAAAATTAATTGAATGACGTAAGGAAAAATGATTACATGCATTAACCAAAGAATTCGATATAGATAAGCCCTTAAGCTGCCCAGATCTCGAATCTCTCAGTAATATCGGCTAAGGAAGTTGTCCTAACGTAGTCTATCTCATACCTATCGAACATGAGTAATAAATTCTACCAGGACATAGGATATAGAGTAAAGACAACAATATCCATTGAGATGTAAATTCATAACCCAACCTTTACCAAGATAGACAAGGATAACCGTACGAAAGCCCAGTACTCGTAGTGTTATATTTTGAGAAAGTGGTAGCAAACTTTGAGGGATGGTTCACCCAGAAATAGACCAATGAGGCTTCTAAGGCCAGATAAGAAAGAACCCAACCCAAGCCGGGATGAGCAAGTCCACAATACTAGTGAAACATAGATCGGATCATTACCAGCAGAAATCTGAGTGGACTTAAAAATGGCAGACCCATGAGATTGGAGGTACTCATGAGCTAACAAGATTATCAGCATGAACGAATAAGATTAAATAGCATAGTTATGGTGTATAGTGAGAGCATAGATCTACAAAGTAACCCATAAGAATGAATCACCACTAGCCTCAGCAGCACGGCCTAGAGCCAAGAGATAGAATATGGAAACAATAAAGATGGATGCGGGAAGTGACAAGAAAGTTCAATACATACAGACACATAGATAACATAGCGTGAAGGCAGAAACGTAAATGGAAACCTCGGTATAGTAGATAAAAGCTGTGGAATCTTTAAAACTTGGAGTAGTCGATGCAGATTCCAACAGAGTAGGCGATAACTCTTCTTTCCAATAGCCCCGACCCTAGTAAGAGAATAGACACCCAATCAGACCATCGTGGAACTTAGACAATTATCAGAAACATGTATTCTCATATCACTATGAAATACAAGTATTCATCCCTCAAATTAGAGCCCATCAAGAATTTGAACAAGTAAAGTATGACATTTGACAAGACACATAAAATTATGGGGCAGTAATATAGTCGAAGCAAAGAAATTGAGAGAACCTAGATAAGAATCATAAGATAGAAATACTTTGAATGAGATGGAGTAGCTCGAATTCACAATAAGCCAAGCTAAGTCTAAATGTGATAACCAAATCCATTGTGAAAAAATATGGCCTCAAAGTAGGTAAAAGTTCAAAAGGGTAAAAAAATCGTAGAGAGCAATCTTCGGAAATACAGTATATGACTTATAAAGAGCCCAATTACACTAGGATGGAAGAACTAGTAAGAGAGTAGTATTCGAACCAAAAGTATTAATAAAGAGATGCTCTACTGATAGAAGTTGATGTAGAGTTTCCAGAGAAGAAATGACTTAAGAGGGTTAAAAACCTGAGATAAGTTAGGAATATTTATGACCGTGAAGATAAGAGTACACGATTGATAAGGCAAAGATTCAATACACTATCAATAAATTTGAGTTATAGAGTAAAACTTTAGAAGAAATAGTAACAAGAGAGTATGGTAAGGTTTTGGAATAGTAAGGAACTTAAGAGGATTCTCAGTAGAGGATAATATGACCAGCAATTGAAAATAAAAATCAAGAGTAAAGTTGGAAGAGGTAATCTAGATAGTTCCTAGCAGTAGTACCTTAGTATGCGATCCCAGTATCATATATCTTATAAGGAAATCTTTGTATTATAAAAAAACAGTATGTGTAGTGAGCAACTTGTGCAACTGTGGCACCGGTAGTTAGTGAGACCACGACAACCAGAAAATACCTCATAACCAACCCCACCCTCCCAACCCTCGCTAGATAACACAGTAAAGATGGACCTCAAGGTTCTTCCCAATGATGTTCCGTGAAATAAGTAAATTTGTGGTATATTACAGTAACCAATAAGATAGGATAAGAAACCTTTAACATATAATACCTCTTGGATAAGAAGACAGAGGCATAGAGCACATAAGTTTTATAGATAGAATAAGAGCATAAGAGATGGGGAAAAAGAACTCAAAGTAAGAGATTTTAAAAAAAGAACTGTCTAGATAAGTAATGATATGAATACATGAGTAATTGCGTTAGACATGACAATGATGAATAACAATAGACTTTTCCATTTAGAAATTGAAGGAAAAATGGCATCAATAAGGTACATAATGAAATACATAGCAGCAAGCCTCTAAGTGCTGGCGTGAGACCGAAGCTATAACAAGTATAAAGTTGGAAGAAAGGTAATGATTATAGCCCATAGGTCTTCCTTTGCAGCGAAACGTTACAAATGATGCTTGGATGAATTAAAATAGACTTATTGAGGTATATCATAAGACGGTTAAGGAAACTGAATATATATGATATTGTTGAGACCGAAACGATATTTGTTAGAGCAAGATTTTAGAGGCAATTGAGGGAAGAATATTCTGGAGTGCAAACCAGAAAAAGAGAGCAATTCGTCTGAAAGACAGTTAACCAGATCTAGATTAGCAACAAAGGTATAGGTAAGAAAGAAACATGAACTTTAGCCAGAACCAAATCGCCAAGGTCAATGTTAATAGTAATGAATACAATTTAATTACTAGTATGCATACAATTAAGCTTAATGTGAGTACTTTATTCCCTAAGTCTATAGCCAATTAAGAAGGATCTTTAGAAGATCTACTCAGAACTAATATCATGGAGTTAGAATATCAAAAAATTGAGATGATAAACATAGGCCATATAGGGAGTTTGATCATAAACTATAAAGTCTTAAGCCCCACAAATAGGTAAAGATAGGAGAATTTGGAGGATGGAGCCCATAAGCAGCTGGAAGATAGCGAAGAGGAAATAGGCTGTTAAGTAGTTAAGTTAAGAGAATGAATGCCAAGATCGGGTCAAGCATGTGGAACTGGAGATGTATCAAGTACAATTATTTTACTAGCGACAAGGATTTTTCTGGTACATATTTATCCCTGAGCTATTTGTAGAACGTGAAGAAACCTAGTATTTATAAAGACGTGAAGGCGTCAGCTAAGAAGAAATTGAAGATACACTTAATAAGGTCATTAAATGAGCTATATTATAAAAAGGAAGTGAAGAACTCGAGGTATACCTAAAGCCAGGGAAACGAAGGTCATGGCTGTAGTACAAAGTGCAATAATAATACATTAATTAAGCATGAAAGGTAACAAAAGCCTCAAAAGATATTTAAGAATTAAGATTATCATGGTAAAAGATATAAGATGTTGCAAACAAGAGTGGAACTAAGATATGAGGATTAATGACTCAAATGGAATAATTGTAGATACGACCATGTTAGCATAAGTGCATCAAATTCGGTCAAGACCTTACAAGTTAAGTATGCTTAGGTCGAAGCAATAATAAGGAGTGACCATTTAGGAAAAATGTTAAGAAGTATTCAATCTTTAAAGAAAAGAAATAGATAAATCTTATGAAATTTAAAATATGAGATAGATAAATTTTATGGACGAAAATTTATGTGAAGGAAAACATTTCTGAAGACATAATATATATTTTATACTAACTTTATTTTCACAAGAAAAGAAGGATTGCTGAAAGAACTCCCAAGAACTAAGTATTTAGCTATAAGGATTGTTTAGGGTATATCAGGACTAGAGATTCCCAGAAGTCACAGTACCGAGTTCTTGAGAAGCAAAGAAAAAAGGGTGATAAGGAAGATAATAGTAGTAAAAACCAGATGTCTTCAAACCAATAGGGACCTAAGAAGTTCAACATTAGAAGGGATTCGAGGACGAATCCTATTTAAGGGAGGGAGAATTTGTAACACCCCGGTAAATCCCGAAAACTACTAAGTTATGGATGGCATGGTACATGATATAAATCATGTTCCAGCATGCCTATGCTCATGAAATTACTTTTTAGACATTCTGTAACAACCCCGATCTGGGAGATGTTACCGGGAGGGGATAGACCGTACTAACCCCATAAGCATATGAATTTCTAACCATAAGCAAACACTGATATTATTTTCTTTAATTTATTTTATTATGTGGGGGACTGTAGCCCAAGCTACTGAACTAGAGCCGATAGTGCTGATCCATGCTACTACCTGACCCTGAAACTAAGGTCTAGGGGCGTTACGTATCGCCGTCCCCCTAGCCCTGCTCTAGGATCTGGAGGCATTACGTATCGTCATCCCCCAGTCATCTACATGTGCACATGTCTCTGTCCGTCAATTCCAAATTGTATCAAGTTACATACTGGGGTGGGTTTTTCCCACATGCCTGAAAACATAAAACTCATGTTTAAAAACATTTATTTTCTAAATCATCTCTTAAACATGCTGAACAAACTGTAATTGATAAATAAATTGGCTAACGCCATATAAGCGAAAAAATAAATCTGTTATCAAAATTGTTAAATGAAATCAGTTTGAGAAAAAAATATCCACTCACTGTTTGGAATCTGGCTGGAGTTATACCGCTTCGACGAAGGAGACTGCAACTCCTGTAATGGTCTATAAGTGATGACTTGGTTAGACTAAAGACCACGAGATAAGTTCTGAAACTAGGTTAACCTACGAAATTCAAATACGTGATATCGTAACTTGGTATATTATATTTGTTCTAAGATGTAATTTATGCAAACGAACTGATACGAGACCCTAAGGGTGGTCTCTAACATGTTCAGGTGGACCTGGGTGGTTTAAAACTAATTTTGGGAAATTTTGTGCCTCGCGTCGCGATGCGCAGCGTCCAGAGAGGTGCCATCATTTTCTTCTTGCGTGTCGCGATGCAAATCCCTTTTGCGTCGCGACACGAAACATAATTGTAGGATTCTGTTATTCTTCTCCAAATTCAACTTCACCAATTTTCAATTCCCATTATTTCCATACTAAAAATCATAACACAAAACATCATCATGCATCATCCTCACACATTTTAATTCAAGTTAACATCCACAATACTTTATTAATCATATCATTCTCACTTTTAACTTAAACCCTTAGAATTTATCAAATTGGGTGCTTATGCAACAACCAATTCCTTTACTTATCAATCAATAAAAAGAAACAACTCATAGCATGCTAATACCTCTATCTTATCATCAATCATCTAAAATTCAACAACTTAAATTTTTGGGTCAAGTTTGCTTACCTTCTTTTCTTATGAATTCCTTCATTATTCCAAGGATGATATGCTCAACTTGCTTCATCTTTCTTATTTTCCTTCCTCTTTCTTCTTCTTTTTCTTCTTCCTTTCTTCTTCCCATTGTTTTTCTCCTTCTCATTTCTCGCATTCTTTCTCTCTTCTACTTTTTCTCCTTTCATTTTGTCTCAAAATTATGAATTTGTGAATAGTACTCCCTATATATAATAGGGGTCCTTTGATATTTGGAAAATTGGAGAAAAGTGTAGAAGTGTGTGGAAAGTTTGGGATTCTTGCAATTGAGCCCGAAATTACTATTCATCTGAATTTTAACTTATATTTTGACCTCTTTATGGTCTGATTTGGGAAAAATATTCAACGCGAAAGTTGTAGATCTCGACCTCATATTTTCGGCGGTATAAAATTCATAGAAATCGAAGTTCGAATGAGAACGTTATGGCCCAAATACTATAGGCTATCCGAAGTTGTAAGTTATACAATCTCGTATCGAAATTTCGAAAAATTAACCGAACATCCCGAAAGTCATTTCATGAGTGTTTTTGTGCCCGTACATAATTTATATTATGTTATCTTCATCTCGTAATACCACAATACCACAACGTAACATTAATAGGACTACGGGTCGTTACAAATTCTCCCCTCTTAAATAGGATTCGTCCTCGAATCCTCATTAAACTTGGGATCTTATCATATATCAGAGGGTTTGTGGGTTCCTTATAAATCTCCAGCTCTAATTGGCTATAAGCACATCGCATTTGCCTCAACCACTGCATAACCACTTTCTGACAACTTTCTATGTGCTATCGTTACATTACAAGGCAATGTGACTTAACAACGAAGGTCTCTGCTCGGTCGATCATTTTTCACTGGACTGGTAGGCTTATGCATTCTCCACCATTCTTAATATCTTATTTATGCCTTGAACCTTTTGCCATACTCGGGTAAGCTACTTCAGAATTTGTGGCTTTGGTGAACATCTTTTAAGTTCTTTACTGTGAGGTACAACCTCGTTCTTGCTTTACAAGACCTTCGCTGAGTATTCTTAATCTCCTTATTTCTGGACCTCTAACTGTGCTCAACATTCATTTGACTTGATCAGGTTCTTAATAGCTGGTACATTTGACTCATACTAAAATACTGATGTCTCCGTACTGTACCCAATACTCTTTTTGCTCCACTTGTCCAACTTGATCTTAATATTCTTCCTCACTACTTAGGTACTTAATTCTCTATATCCTACTTTCCGAACTTCATCTGTTTATGATATTTTCTAGGGTTTCTTATCTTAGTATTGTTATCTACCAAAAATGATTATACTAAAAGTGTTATTTCTGAGTGGTTTCCTAGTGGTCCCCCCTCAATTAGCTAAAGCTTCATGCTTAAGGGCGTGTATCTTGATACTCAAACCGTATTCCATGCTATTAACATCGAATCTGGTATCTTGATCCTGATTAAAGGTCATATTCTTTTGTACCTTGCTTCCATTACTACTAAAAATCTAGTTACGGTATTCCATCTTAGCTTATTTTCCATATCCTAGTGCCTCCAAGGGCAGGGTCATTACTTAAACACATGCCCTTTTACTGAACCTTGAGGATCCACCTACTATATTAATTACAACATTGTAGGCACTGCATTTTTTTCATGTAAGTCCCCATGATGAGTCTCATTTAAAGGCACTACCTTTAAAGTCGCGGAAGTCGCGGGAAACGGACGTCGGAAGGGAAAAGTCAGAAATCAGTATTTTATTTGATTTGATTTGATTTGTTTTAATTAGGTATGTGATTATTTAGATTTTATTTTATTTGTTTTAATTTCACCATGTGTTAAATATGTGTTTTGTTATTTTTGGATGTGTTTTATTGGGCTTGGGCGTGTGGGTGGCCTTCTTTGGGCGTGGGTTTGGTTTATTTGGTGGGCTTGGTATGTGTGTGGTGGTGTGTGGGCTTGGTGTGTGTCTTGCGGGGGTTTAGGCTAAGGATGTTTTAAAATGGAAGTCCAACAAGCGATCCCGAAGCTAAACAAGCGAATAAAATCCAAAAAATACTGATTTCTGACTTTTCTCTTCCGACGTCCGTTTCTCGCGTCTTCCGCGACTTTAAAGGTAGTGCCTCTAAATGAGACTCATCATAGGGACTTACATGAAAAAATGCAGTGCCAACAGTCGCCCCCACTTTGATGGGACTTGTGCAGTGTGTGACAATGACAATCCTATCAAAGTTGTGCAATGCATTTTTACTTACCTGGCTCGCCAACTGCCACCTCACTTGCCTGCTGCTTCGAGCTGAGTTGATGATGCAGTGGACCTCGATCCTGGGACGCATCCCAATAACTGCAACCGATAATGGGGGCCTCGACCCTGGGACGTGTCCCAATATCGCTGACAATATGGGTCACGACCCAGAGACGCATCCCCAAAACTGATGATGCAGGGGGCCAATGACCCAGGGACGTATCCCGATAACTGCAACTGACATCGAGGGCCTCGACCCTGGGACGCATCCCGATAACATTGACAATGTGGGTCACGACCCTGGGACGCATCCCCGAAACTGATGATGCAGGGGGCCAACGACCCTGGGACGCATCCCGATAACTGCAACCGACAACGGGGGCCTCGACCCTGGGACGCATCCTGATAACGTTGACAATGTGGGTACGAACCTGAGACGCATCCCCAAAACTGCTGATGATGTGGGTCACGACCCTGGGACGCATCCCCAAAACTGCTGATGATGTGGGTCACGACCCTGGGATGTATCCCCAAAACTGCTGATGATGTGGGTCACGACCCTGGGACGCATCCCCAAAACTGCTGATACTGATGCTGATGTGGATGTGGGCCTCAACCCTGAGACTCATCTCCAAAACTGATACTGATGTGATGTGGGTCTCAACCGTGGGACTCATCCCTAAAACTGATGCTGGTATGGGTCTCGTCCCCGGGACTCACCCCTAAAACTGATACTGATGATGTGATGATTCTTTCCAACATATTGTACTGCCTCTCACAAGATAATCCTGATAGTTAAACATATTTTTCCTCAACGGATGCTCAGTGTCGAAACCAAATAACCTGATACAACTCAAATCCCACCGTCTGAGTGAATGATCTGAACTAGACTCCAAGTGTGTGTGTGCTAAGGCTCTTTCGCAGCTTCACCCTTAAGTAAGTGTAGGCACTGCATTTTTGCACATAAGTCCCTATGATGAGTCTCATATGGAGACACTACCTTTTAAGTCACGGAGGTCACGGAAAACGGAGGTCGGAAGGGGAAATTCAGAATAAGTACGTCATAAGTTCATTTCACAAGTTCACTGTCTTCGTTAGTGCTGCGTTCGTTACTTCGTTCGAACGTCAGACAGATTGTGGACATTCATGCCGCGTTCGAATGGGCATTCGAACGGAGTCGGTATTTCTGGTTTTGCTGCTAGCCTCGCACCCCAGCCCAATTAGCCCCCCAAAGCCCATAAAACACATCCCAATTTAATTAAATTAAACATTAAATATTAAATAAAATATTTAAACCATTTACCAATTAAATAAAACATAAAATATAATCATACCTAATAAAGATAAATCAAATATATTAACTTCCTAACTAAACAAATCACATACTAAATTAAAAAGATGTCATGCCTAATTAAAATCAATTATAACAAATTAAAGATTTTGACTTCCTAATCTAAACCAAATTTATCCCCCCTCAATCTTTGACTTTCCTTGCTCAACACCAAATCAAATCCCTTCCTTGTGAGACAAGGTGAAGCCCTAGCATTTCTCTATATAAACAACCCCTAACCAAGACATGCACTCCCCTAGCTCATTCATACAAGAAAAGCCTCCCCTAGCTCATACACATAAGATACACAACTCACACGAAAATCACAACACACATAGAGACCTTCAAAACTCCCCCATTGTCGTGAACCTCAAGCCTTCCTCCATCACCATCTATCACCTTCACTCCTAAAGCCATCACATAGCCCCCCTATTGCCGCATCTTTAACCCACTGCACTGCCCCTTTCACAGCCCTAATTCACACAAAAATAGCCCATACAGCAGTCCTAAAACACACATAAAACAGCCCCCAAACCACACCGTAACACCACCGAAAATCACGCCCAAAACAGTAGCCAAAACATCCCAAAAATAGTAACTAAAATACAGCAGCAAAACAGTAGCAACGGCAGCGAATTGGAGTCAAAAGCAGCAGCAAAAGATGGAGAACGACGACTCAAAACAGTAAGACAACGAACGAGAGCAGTGAACCAGTGAACCGGAAGAGTTGCGGAGCATCCACCCTTTCGACGATCGTCTACCGTACATCCGAAAGGTGATTTAAAAGGTTAGACCTGAGGGTACTTTTCTCATTAGTTTATATTCGTTTTTTTATTGAATTCTATTCGCATGAGAGTTGTTTGTGTATGATGTGTGTTGTGGGTATTGGATGAATAAAAGAGTGTCGCCTCTCGTGGTATATAGGATGGAAACCCAGACGTAAATTCCGTAGCCGAATCCGAATGGACGGTAGTGCGGTCTGTACTTGGGATACAACTCCACGTACCACTTGAGTAAACGGCACCTTCTCTTGTTTCATGTTGCTTTGATTTATTTATTTATTTTTCGTCACTCGAATTCTGCATGTTGCTTATGTATGCATGATTCAATTGAGCGCATGGGCTTAGTAAGTGGAATGAAAGATCCCCTATGGGGAAGGGTTAAAGCCCTTTACCACGATGTTTCGCCGCGCCGGTCGATGTGTGTTCAATTGAATGCAAGACACGTTCAATCGAGCATACTAGTTTGATATTATTGCTTTCAATTCTATGTATGCATGATTCAATCGAGCGCATGGGCTTAGTAAGTGGAATGAAAGATCCCCTATGGGAAAGGGTTAAAGCCCTTTACAATGCTTCACCGTGCCGGTCGATGTGTGTTCGTTTAAATGCAAGATACGTTCAATCGGGCATGTTAAGTTTGATATTATTGCTTTTAATTCTATGTATGCATGATTCAATCGAGCGCATGGGCTTAGTAAGTGGAATAAAGATCCCCTATGGGGAAGGGTTCAAGCCCTTTACAATACTTCGCCGCGCCGGTCGATGTGTGTTCGTTTGAATGCAAGATACGTTCAATCGGGCATGTTAAGTTTGATATTATTGCTTTTAATTCTATGTATGTGTGATTCAATCGAGCGCATGGGCTTAGTAAGTGGAATGAAAGATCCCCTACGGGGAGGGGTTAAAGCCCTCTACCACGATGCTTTGCCGCACCGATTGATGTGTGTTCGGTTGAATGCAAGATACGTTCAATCGGACATTCTGAGCTTGACATTGTTGTCTTTATTCTTTGTGTTACATGCATCAGGTCTGGCTCCGTTCGAACGCATTCTCGAACGCTACACGAACGCGAACCTTCTGTTTATCGTTCGAACGCGTTTTTAAACGCTACACGAACGCACACGCACTTCCTTAGTCTCATCATGGTTCCGTTCGAACGCGTTCTCGAACGCTACACGAACGCGAACCTTCTATTTATCGTTCGAACGCGTTCTTGAACGCTACGTGAACGGACACGCACTTTCTTAGTCTTATCATGCATCAGGTCTGGTTCCGTTCTAACGCGTTATCAAACGCCATACGAACGCGAACCTTCTGTTTACCGTTCGAACGCGTTTACGAACGCTACACGAACGCGAACACACTGAACTGAGACATATTCATCACATGCAATGTATAATTTTTTCTTAGGTGATTTTTTATGAAACCCCATATAGTCATTCTTATCTTTGTGCACATCGTAATGAAAAGCATGTTTATTCCATTGGTTGCGTCATCTGCCTTAGTCTTGATTTAATGCATTACGATTCATATACCTATGTCATGATGACTTCGGAGTATTATTTCTTGTGGTATATCGGATGGAAACCCAGACATAAATTCCGTAGATGATTCCGAATGGACGGTAGTGCGGTCTGTACTTGGGATACAATTCCACGTATCACTTGGAAAAGTGCTCACATGTATGCTTGTATGGTTAGTATGTATGCTTGTGTTTTCCGTGAACATGATATGCTAAATGAAGTTGTATGTTCGATGTTACTTTGAGGTATTTTCAAGCATGCAATCTTAGATGTGAAATGTATGTGTAAGTTTCATTTTGTACATGTGAATTTAGAAGCATGATACTCTTGGAAATAAGTGCTACTTAAACCTAATTAAATTATTACATAAATCCTTTCATCACAAGTGGCATGAGTAAGGGACCATTCCGAACCCAACGGTTTGAGGTCTTCCCTTGCGTGGGGTGAGTGCGGCCTTAAATCTCATTTTCCCGGTTCACACCGGGTGGTGACTCCATTATTCTCCGATTTAGTCCCCCGTGGCTACTCCATACTCCCGACCGGGCCGCGAGCCCGGGACAGCATGCGTCGCCCCAGATTCCTGTGTTCCCACAGTAAGCCAACTCGATGATTTTGTCTCGGAGAACCGGATCAGTGGGTCTAACCAACCTAGATGTCTTGACCACACTCTGTGATTACTTCCTCGTACTCAACATGATATGGTTTTCTTCTTTTTTCCTTTGTCTATTTCTTTTCTTTCTTTTCATTTTGAACTTTCTTTTTCTCTTTTTTTCGACTCACCTACCCTTTAAGGTAGCATTTCTCCTCATGGTGGTCATAATACTCGCCCATGGGTAGCTTCACGCTTATTGGTTATAGACGGTCTATTTTTTTTCTTTTCTTTTCAGAGACTTTTCTTTGTTTCCAACCATATCGTATATCGTAGCATAAGTAAACCATGGTGGACATCCAGGCAAACAGTCATTCACTGATCCACAATCTCTTCGACTAGTCATCTTGTTAACTACTCAGGCTTCTATTGTTGAGATCCCGTAATCAAGTGCTCGTGAGTCTAGTCGAGATCAATCCATTCAGAATACCGGATGAGAGCACATCTCGCACTTATCGGTTCTAAGGTTTTTCTCTGCAGCAAACAGTGTCATCATCAGACATATGCCTAACCATCAAAGACTTCTCTCTTTTCCGAAATTCCTCTTTTCAACCGCTGACAATGTGGGCTTCGCCCTCTGGGATTCATTCTTTGAAAATTGCTGATATCGTTTTGTTTGCTTTAAATTGCTTGTACTTTACCATTTTCCCTTCTTTTCTTCGAGACCTGCGAACACAAACAAAACAACAGAATAAAAACTCATGCAGGTGATGCGTACGTATGCAAGTGTAGAGGTACTCCCTGTTTCTGGTGGGTTAGATCCGCATCGTGCTCCTTGGCGCCATGTGCCTACACGTGTCTCTAGTCGCCCCCTTGGGGTTCGGTTCTCTTTTACCGGAAACCTGCAAACGTAAAACAGACAAAACATAAAAAAGAATACAAGTATGTTACGTGTATGCATGCATGAATGAATTCCTTATCCCATTGGGTTAGGTCTTCTGCCAGGTCTTCTCTTTCTCAAGCGAAGTACTGTTTCAATCTGTCCACGTTGATCGGCTCGGTGAACTCGTTCCCTTCCAAATCTGACAGTCTCACTGCCCCATTTCCCATTACTTTCTGCAATATGTAAGGTCCTTCCCAATTAGGTCTGAACTTTCCTCTCGGATCTGTCGTCGACGGCCTTGACTGCTTAAGTACCAAGTCACCCTTTCTGATCTTAGTAGGGCACACCTTCTTGTTGAATGCTCGGGCCAGCCTTTTCTGATATATCTGCATGTGATGTAAGGACTTCATTCTCTTCTCATCCAGCAGTGCTAACTGTTCAAATCTCTGTGCGGTCCATTCTTGTTCAGGTAACTCTGTTTCTGCTGATACCCTCAAGGACTGTATCTCTACTTCCACTGGCAGTACTGCTTCCATTCCATAGACCAAAGAGTAAGGCGTGGCTCATGTTGCTGTTCTCACTGATGTTTTGTACCCCCACAGGGCATATGGTAGTTTGTTGGCCCAATCTTTGCAGTTTTTTGTCATCTTGGCTAATATCTTCTTCACTATCTTATTGGCTGCCTCGACTGCCCCATTTACCTACGGTATGTAAGGTGATGACTTGTGATGTCCAATCCCGTATCTCTATAGCATCGCCTTCGTTTCTCCTTGAAACTGAACTCCGTTGTCTGTCACTACATGATGCGGCATCCCATACCGACATATGATGTTCCGAACTATGAACTTTGCCATCTGCTTTGCTGTAACGTTGCGAAATGACTCGGCTTCCACCCATTTTGAGAAGTAGTCCACTGCCACTACTATGAAGCGATGTCCATTCGATGCATTCGGTCGAATCTCCCCGATCATATCAATTCCCCATGCTGAGAAAGGCCATGGCTCTGATAGCCCGTGTAACTCTGTGTGAGGCAGATGGTTCAAATTACCGTGTGCTTGAAAATCATGACAATGTTTTACCAGCTTTGCACAGTCTGTCTCCATGGTCAACCAGTAGAAGCATTGTCTTACAATCTTGTGAGAAAATTTCAACCCATTCATGTGCGGTCCACATACCCTGGCATGTAGTACTTCCATTGTCTTATGAGCTTCTTCTTTTCTCAAACACTTCAGCTGAACCGCATTTGCCTGTCTCTTGTACAATTCTCCTTTCAAAACCACATACTGACTAAGAAAAGCCTCTTCCAATGCTCTCCAATCATCCTTGACCTTCCTCTCAAGGCCATGGTACCATACTACGGGTGCCCCCTCAAGCGACATCCCGAACATTTTCTGCACCTAACGTTTCGATAAACCCACTGAACTCATAACTGAAATATACTGACAGAGATGGACCCTCGGATCCTCATTCCCATTGAACTTGGCCATATCTGGCATCTTGAATTGAGCTGACAACTGTTCTTCAAAGGTCATTACCTCATAATCTAGCAGGTCTTCATATTTATCTCTCATCTTGTGGGTAACCGATTCTACCTGATCCCGGAGCTTCTGTAATTCTGCCTGAGACCTAATCATTCTTCATGCCGCATATTCAGCCATGTCATCATTAAAAATGGGGATGTCATCCTCCGACCTGTTTGGAGGCTCCTCGCGCCTCACATTCTCAGAGTTTCCCCCAGCACGGGGCACAACCAGATTAGCCATAGCAGTAGTCAAGGCTTGCAACTGTTCAGTAACCTTGGTGAGACTGATTTCCAACTGATCCATACGGGATACCTCATTCTCTGATTCGCTCATATTTGCTATCGGCCTCTTGGTGAGTCTTCCCTCTTCCCTAACCCAACGGGGATCTATGATGGCTTTTTGAACACAAGGGGTTAGCATGATGCGTGTATGCATGAGGTGCATGAGATGCGTGCGATGTATATAAGTTGGCCTTTTGTCATTTTAAAGCATTCAATCACATTATCGCGAGGTGCAAACTTGTCCCAGTTGAAAAGGCCCAACATGTTTACACTTTTACGATAACATGGCTAAATAACTTCAAACGATAAGGGGCCCAATCACAGGATGGCCCATCAGCATTTTAGAAACTTTTGGCCCAATTGTCATAGGATACGAACTCGTCCCAGTTTAAATGGCCCAGCAAGTTCGCATTTCTGACAAGAAGTCCAACTGAATCCAAATAAGGATGGTCCCTAAATACAAGCATAAAGAGATAATTCAAGCATAAAGCAATAATTTCTACAGAGCGGCCCATCGACATTTCAGAAGCTTTTGGCCCAATTGTCATAGATACGAACTCGTCCCAGTTTAAATGGCCCAACAAGTTCGTATTTCTGACAAGAAGTCCAACTGAATCCAAATGACGATGATCCCTAAACACAAGCACAAGGAGTGTAGACAAAGGCTCTTGCTGGCGAAGGATTGCCCACAACTAGGTCTCCCCACTCAAGGGTTCGAATGACCAAGTGAGCGCACCTTTTTTATACCTTACGGTACGTGCCAATGAGTTATGGTGCGTGACTGACTGTCAAATGGATTTCCTATTGAAGATTCCCCAGAGGGAGGGCGGAGCGAACTCTCTTAGAAACTCAAGCCTCTTATCGCCTTGGTGACAGGAATAAACAACAAGTCCTCCAAATTAGTCTGTTACGACGAGCTACGGGTAATGATTATCTAGTTGCCTTCGCAGCTTTTCCGTATAGAAAGGTAGTGAATGAAGTAAGACACTAAACCATCACCTAGCCTTAACAATGCCTTTGATTAAACCCCATCAACCCACTATAGACACGGTTAACTAAAGCACAAATCACAATCATTACAAGACACTATTTTGGGGCCGATTCTCTATCCCCAGTGGAGTCGCCAGACTGTAGGACACAAAAATCGGTGACGCTGTTCCGGGCTCGCGGCCCGGTCAGGAGTACGGAGTATTCCACGGGGAACTAAACCGGAGAAATAAAAATGGAGTCGCACTCACCCCTCGCAAGGGAAGACCTCAAACCGTTGGGTTCAGAATGATCCCTTACTTATGCCACTTGTAATGGAATGATTTGTGTAATAATTTAATCGGATCTACGCAACATATATTCCAAGAGTATTCTATTTCTAAGTTCACATGCATAAAAAATGAAGCTCATGTCTAAGTTTGCATATAACCTATATCCGAGTTCGCATGCATAAAAGTAAACTGGAATAACGGCAAACATATAATCTCATAAACATATTAAATTGATAAACACGGCAATACGAGTAAAACATAAATATAGGAGAGACATAATTAAGTTTATAGTGTGAAAGAAACAATCATGGAATCAATCATGTATGAGAATATAATGGAAGAAACAAGCATGCACGAAATGAGATGTAATAGGTGAAAGCTCGTTCGTGGAGCGTTCGTAAACGCGTTCAAATGGAGAAGGGCCGAGAGCATGCGTTCGAAGTGCATTCTTGGACGCGTTCGAACAGGATTACAAAAGAAATGGAATTTATGGCGACATGAACACATATGCGAAGGAACAAATACATAATATGGGACCTCGTACGCCCAATTGAACATGCTTACATCTAATCAAACATACTTCATCCAGCGCGGCAAAACATCGTGGTAAAGGTAGCCTTTAGGCATTTCCCTCGAATAGAGGACCTTTAATCCACCCTAGTTAGCCCATACGCACTAGAATGCAATGCATGCGTAAATAAAGCAATGATATGCAAAGGGTAAATGACATAATAAAAGGCGCAGCAAAACATCGTGGTAAAGGTAACCTTCAGGCATTTCCCTCGAATAGAAGACCTTTAATCCACCCTAGTTAGCCCATGTGCATTATATTACAATGCATACAAATGAACAAGACAATAATGTGGAACTCCATATGTCCGATTAAACATATCTCACATTCAATCAAACACACTTCGTCCGGCACGGCAAATTATTGTCGTAAAGGTAGCCTTTTGGACTTTTCTTCCTTCAAATAGGGAACCTTTAGACCAACATACTAAGCTCATGCGCATTAAATCACAATGCATAGAAAGTAAAGACAACAATATAGGACTTCGTATACTCGATTAAACATATCTCACATTCAATCAAACACACTTCGTCTGGCGCGGCAAAATATTGTCGTAAAGGTAGCCTTTTAGATTTTTCTTCCCTCAAATAGAGAACCTTTAGACCAACATACTAAGCCCATGCGCATTATATCATCAATACACAAGCAAGTAACGTGCGGAAAGTAAAAGACAGAATATAAAATGCGAATAATAAACAAACAAGATAAAATAAAGTGAAAGATGTGCCGCTTGCTCAAGTGGTACGTGGAGTTGTTTCCCAAGTACAGACCGCACTACCGTCTATTCGGATTCAGCTACGGAATTTACGGCTGGGTTTCCATCCGATATACCATAAAAGAAGACACATTTTCCATTCATCCAATGGCCACAACACACATTAACCAACGACTCTCATGCGAAGGAAATTCAATAAATAATTAAAAGATGAATGAAAATAAATAAGAAAGGTGCCCTCAGGTCTAACCTTTTATGTCGACTCTTGGAAGTACGTCACAAGGCCGTCGGAAGGGCTAACACTCCGCAACTCTTCCGGTTCACTGGTTCAACATTTCCTTCCGCTGTTTTGCTGTTTGGGCTCTGTTTTTACTCCATTTTGCTGTTGTTTTCATTGTATTTTTTGGTCACTATTTTACGGTGTTTGGGCTGCTGTTTGTGGGTGTATTTTTGGTTACTGCAGAGCGGTTTTTGGTGTGATTTTCGGTCAGGTTATAGTGCAGTTTTAGGTGTGGTTTCACGGCAGTATTTGTGCGAATTGAAGGCAGTGTGAGGGCAGTATTTGTGCGTGAAAAGCTTGGGTACGTGGGCTGCTTTTTTGTTTTTTTTATTACGTTAGTGGGGGGCTGTGGCTTGTGCGTTCAGTGTGGGTGAGGGGCAGTTAACGTGGTACGTTAAGTGGGTAAGGGGCAGTTGACGTGGTGCGTTCAGTGGGTGAGGGCTTGGCTTTAATGCGTGGGTGATAAGTGTTTTGGTTTCTTCTGCTTTGTCGTGTGTTCAGGGTGGCTGCATGAATTGAGGGGCGTTATATTTTATTCGTTACAGCTCGGTGGGGCAGTGAGGGTTAGGGTGTAGGTCAGCATGGGTTGTTTGTAGGAATGATTTTGGTCGATGAGTGGAGTGGGCTGTTCAGAGATGTGTTTCGGTCACTGCAAGGGGTAGTTTGTTGACTGTTTTCGGTGAATGGAGGATTATTTTTGGGGGGAATAGAGTGAGGGAGAAGAGAGAATTATTTTTGCTTTTTGCTTTGTCTTGGGCGTGTAGAGCTAGGAGAGGGCAAGAGTTGGATTTTTGTTTCTTTTATAGGCAAGGATAGGGTTAATCCTTGTTTGAATAGGAATGGGATCAAGCAATTATGGGGGAATATTTCTAATTAGTATCTCACAAGGAAAGCATCTAATTAAATTAGGGAGGTGTATTTATTGATTTTATTTGATTTGTTTTAATTAGGTATGTGATTATTTAGATTTTATTTTATTTGTTTTAATTTCACCATGTGTTAAATATGTGTTTTGTTATTTTTGGATGTGTTTTATTGGGCTTGGGCTTGGGCGTGTGGGTAGCCTTCTTTGGGCGTGGGTTTGGTTTATTTGGTGGGCTTGGTGTGTGTGTGGTGGTGTGTGGGCCTGGTGTGTGTCTTGCGGGGGTTTGGGCTAAGGATGTTTTAAAACAGAAGTCCAACAAGCGATCCCGAAGCTAAACAAGCGAATAAAATCCAACAAAATACTGATTTCTGACTTTTCCCTTCCGACGTCCGTTTCCCGCGACTTCCGCGACTTTAAAGGTAGTGCCTCTAAATGAGACTAATCATAGGGACTTACATGAAAAAAATGCAGTGCCTACAGTCACCCACACTTTGATGGGACTTGTGCAGTGTGTGACAATGACAATCCTATCAAAGTAGTGCAATACATTTTGTCGCCCCCACTTTGATGGGACTTGTGCAGTGGTTGACAATGACAATCTTATCAAAGTTGTGCAATGCATTTTTACTTACATGGCTCGCCAACTGCCACCTGACTTGCCTACTGCTTCGAGCTGAGTTGATGACGCAGTGGACCTCGATCCTGGGACGCATCCCAATAACTGCAACCGACAACGGGGGCCTCGACCCTGGGATGCATCCCAATACCGCTGATAATGTGGGTCACGACCCTGTGACGCATCCCCAAAACTGATGATGCAGGGGGCCAACGACCCTGGGACGCATCCCGATAACGTTGACAATGTAGGTCACGACCCTGAGACGCATCCCCAAAACTAATGATGCAGGGGGTCGACGACCCTGGGACGTATCCCCATAACTACAACCAAAAACGGGGGCCTCGACCCTGGGATGCATCCTGTAACGTTGACAATGTGGGTCATGACCCTGAGACGCATCCCCAAAACTGTTGATGATGTGGGTCACGACCCAGGGACGCATCCCCAAAACTGCTGATGATGTGGGTCACGACCCTGGGACGCATCCCAAAAACTACTGATACTGATGCTGATGTGGATGTGGGCCTCAACCCTGAGACTCATCTTCAAAACTGATAATGATGTGATGTGGGTCTCAACCTTGGGACTCATTCCTAAAATGCAGTGCCTGCAAACATTGCAGTAATTTACCTTCTTAATTATGTACTATGCTACAAATCTATTAAACCACCATCTATTCGTAGTCTAAACTGTTGGTGTTCCATTCTTATATTCTTGCTTCAAAACCTTGTCTCTGCTGATCTTTTCATTTACCCTCCTACTCTGTTCTGTAACTGGAACTTCTACAATCTATATCTCTGTCTCATTATCCAAATATGTCATCTCTTACATATCTCTAGTCATGTTTAACATTGTTCATTCTCTATTTATTGCTTCATCTAGATAACTTCTCCTCTAAATCTCTCACTTGGAATTATTCCTTATTCTATCTATCCTTATACTATTTCTAAAGGTTTTCTGTTTCGGTCTCTTTCAACTACGCATTCACTTGGTTGTGAAAATATCTTAAGACGAACATCGAAGTCTATTTTCGTTGTTGTTGTTTAACGAAGGTTGGGATAGTGGGAGCTTATATTGAGGCTTTTGTGCTTATGATGATCTAATGGCACATATTCTTCGTCTAGGAGTCTAGGATCCTCGTATATACATGTATGGTGTCCTTTCCTACACTAGGGTACTACTGCTAAGACTTGTCTGGCTTGCCTTCTCCAATTTAACTCTTGATCATTTTTAACAATTGATTACACCATATCTTCTGTAAAATCTTCCCAGTGCCATGCTCCCTAACATCTTCCTCGTACAACCTTTTTATTCCTTCATGTTAATTTCTGTTACTTAACTCTCTGAAGTCGTTATTTTCTTTCTCTGAGTACTGCTATACTTTCTTAGGAGACTTGTTATGCTATAAAGTTTTCTTTTGTGTCTTGGTTTCTTAAACTCCTTACTTCTTTACTTTCCTGAAAACTCTATCTACTTCGACTACTTAGGACATCTCATACTCATCTTTGGTTCAGGTACTGCTTTTTTCCTAGTCTTTCTTCTCAAATCCATGAGACCATTTATAAATCGATCACTATATTCCCAATAAGCATTCTCCATGATCTCTTCGTACTTTTAAGCCTTTACTTCTTCAAGGGTTCCTTAATTCTATGGTGACTTCCAAACTTAGCTCGACTTATTGTAGCTTTAAACTATTCTATTTTTTGCTTCCTCTCTATGTTTCACTTGAGCTTATCAATTTAGTTGTCTAATCATCTCGCTATATGTCTAACCTATCCATTGCTCTACTTTATTGGTCTTTTTCTTTAATGGGTTCTAACTTGAGAAGTGGGCGTATGCTCACTGGCTTGGTTAGAGTATTCACTCACTCTGGCTATCTTCAAACTACATCACCCAATCTCTAAACGTATTAAATCTTCCTGACACTTCTGTTTTCCTTTTTATCGGCTCTACACCATACTACTGAGTCTAATGATGGTTCGTTCTTCGGGCTACTTTCTAAATCTCTGTTTTGTACTCCAAGTCGCAGCTATGGCATCTTGTTCTATTGTTCATACTAATACTTTTGTCACTCCCAAAATATCTCAAATTTTACAGGCCTATTCTTTTATATTTCCACATTTTCCTATTGATTTTGGTCTACTCTGTAGGTCCTGTCGAGTTTAATCTGTCCTGTGGACTTCTACTAATATTGTAAACCTTATGTTGTCTTATCTAGATCTTTTAGTCTATACTGGGTTCTTTTCCTCGAAACTTCCTTAATTCTTCTTCTAGGTGGTCTGCCTTCCAAGGTCTTTCCATTTCTTAATATAAACTTTCGTTGGATTTCTTACGGTCGCCTATATCTATACTGGCATGAACGACTTTATATCTCATCAGTTCTTTTCTTTATGTTTCGATGGGTTTCAAGATCCTTGTTCTAGTACTCTATGTCCTGGTAGAGTCTATTACTCATGTAAGGTAGGTATGAGATAGGCTCTGTCAGAACAACTTGCTTAACTGGTTATGACGGAAGGGTAGGGATATGGGTAGGTCGGGGCCTTATTAGATTCCTTGATGAGGACAACTAGTCATTTTCCTGTTGTTATTCCTCTGATTGGCTTGTGGGCCTAGGTTTTGGGAACCTGGAATCTCTGCGTGTTTATGGTACCTCACATCTATTAGAAACCTCTACAACTAATCCTGATTTCTTGATTCTTATGCCTTATGGCTGTTCTTAGTTACTCGGGGAACTCGCTATTTATACTAAGTGTTCGAGAGTTATTAGATCAACTGGAAGAATTTCTGAGAAAGAAATGAATTCTCACTTGGAAGGAAAGGACTTTACTTAGGTCTACTCAATATTTTACTCTTGTTCGGACTTGCTATATTCTACTTCTCTATTCCAAGTTCTGGTGTCTTCCATATTATCTCACTCCGTGTCTCTAATTCTTACTACTATAGATTTTTGGCATTTTCTTATCTATCTACTTCCATACCTCTATCTTCATTTACTCTTGATTACTTAAATATCTACATTCTATCTTTTACTTCTCTTTCTAACTTTTTTCTTTCTCTTTCTATTTTCCTAGGTGGGTACTCTTGGAACTCACTATCTATTTCTGTCCTTTTATCTTTCTTTGTCTTTGGCTGTCTAATCATTTATACATTCTCTCTAGCTTCCTTATAGCTTTCTTATTCCATTCCATTAGGTAACTTTTCTTATATTTTTGCTATCTGATTTCATAACATTGTTTGTACTTCTGGTAATAGGCTGAATAACTTCAAGAAGATTCATAACTTAGATCTAGAGTATAATTGTTCTTGAAGAAATACCATTCAAATGATCTAAGAAAGCTTACTATCTTGTTTATGGAACTTTGAGGACGTACTCGAGGATCAGATACTAGAGAGTGTTGGACAGTTATGACCCATAGCATCACTATTTGTACAGATCATGGTGTTGTTGTACAAATTAACTATGTGACAAAGGAAATTACCATTTTATCCTTTGTAATTAGATTACCAAGATGTATAAATGATGAAAGGTCCATATAATTAGTTCCTGGATTGAGATGATATGAGACAATATCAATCCACGAAGGTTTAATCATTAAATATCCCTAGTCGTAGTATTATCGAGATTGGACATCGATAATGCGGAATAGACTAGTATTAAGAATCGTAGTGTATTGGGTGTGATGTCGAGATGGAAGTATCAATCCAGTCATAGTGGAGATGATGATCACGTAGGATACATAACTAGTTCTCTTATGTACTGCAGTCATCGGGATAATATGACTAGGTCATGATTATCCGATTATAGAGACTAGTTACCAGAGATCCGATATGTGCTTCGTACGGGGCAGACACAATTCTAGCCCCAGGCCTTGCACGTGACATCCGATACTAGATCAAAATACGCAATACTACGTATACTACGCCTGATATAGATCACTTATTCTTGTAAGGATATTTCTGGAGAATTGGGTAGGCATGACACTTTGCTAGAAGCCAACATTGTCTTGTAAATCGGCAAAAATGTAGTACTGGGTACGTACGTGTTCGGATAGTCCGACGACCGGATTTACGGCCAACATATCCGAGGATCTCATGGGTCGCTTCCCGAAGATTCACCGATGACGTATGACTCACACTTTATTAATCTGGGATTAATTAGATGAGAGAGAAAATTAATCTGAGATTAATTACGGAGATATTTTATCTGGGATAAAATATTATTTAAAGAGAGAGAACGATTAATTTGGAATTAATCGATAAATAATATATTCGATATATTATACGAAATTGGATTTCAACGCGGAATTAAAATTAGATTTTAATTTGGGCGAACGAGTTAATTTAGAATTAATTCGTTAGCGATGTGAATAGTAATTTTGCTAGGCATAATTATTTAATTACGTCGCAATGGAAAATTTGTTAATTTAGAATTAGCGAACCCGAGCCCGGGAGTGTTTACAAGCACACTCGCATTTCGAATTCAAGTGCGGCCCACAAGTCACATCAAACGTCAAATCACTAGTCACATCAAGCATCAAATCACTTGTCACTTTGAGTGATGTGATGTCTAGTCACTTTTGATGTGAATAATTGATGGAAGTTGATAAGAAATGATGGAAGAGTGTTAGACACTCAAGTGTGATTGAAAGACATATACCATTATTTTTATTAATTGGTATTTGACTTTTAATTTTTTGGTATTAGATATACATTACACACAACACCATCTCTCTTACTCTCTCCTCTCCTAGAATCGTCCAAGGGCCATATTCTCTCCAAATTTCTTCAAAATGCCGTGAGCATGGAAGAAGCAAATGTGAGGATTTGTTGCAAATTTTCACGGAGTGCTAGCACGCTTTAAGGGTCTTGCGAAAGTGATAGGGAAACCGACTTGTGAGCATGGAATCAAAAAGCTTGGAGCTTGGATATCCATCCATGGGAGCACACTAAGGGGAGAAAGCCGAGAGCTTCAAGGGAGCAAAGGGTTTGTGTTCATCGCATCGCAAAACCGCTCAATGTAAGTATGATTTCGCCGTACTTCTTATGTATTCACATGTATTTTCATTGTTTGATTTGATCCTTGGGACCTAATAGAAACCCAACAATGGTATCTTGAGCCTAATTGAGCATGAAAATTGATTTAGGGTTAAAATTGGGTAAAATCAATTTGAGCATGATTTGATGAAATTGTTTGATTGAGTATGCTTGAATGATGTTTAATTGAAGTTGGATATGATCAATTTCATGAAAATTTGATTGGATCAATTTTTGCCCAAATAGTAGGCTTGGCTGAATTGGATGGACCCTAGATGTCATGGTGATTTTTGTGTTTTTGATCATTGAATGAGTTGGAAAACATTGGGTAATGTTGATTTTAGATTCAATTGGATTGAAATCGGAATTGGACATAAAAACCCTATTATTGACGTGACTTGGAAGCATGAAAATGATATGATTTTGTTTCAATTTTATGTTGGACATGAATTGGAAATGATGAGCAAGATTAGTTGAATTAATTAGTGTTTTGGAAACATTAGATTAATTAATTAATTTTGGCTAATACACTTTAGTTAATTAAGTTATGAAATTTGGAATTTGGTAATTTAATTAATTGGGCCTATTTTGGAAATTGGGCTTGAAAAGTTGTAAATGGGCTTAATGGGCTTGGTTGTACCAAGTTTGGTTTAGGCTAATTGGTTGGATCCAATTGGGCCCAAAACCATTTCCATAAAGTCCAATTATGACTTAAATGAACCTTTAATTTTAATTGGGCCTAATGGGCCTAAATTGGTTTCTTGGCAAATAATGGTGATTCCTTAAATGGGCTTTGGTATTTGGGTTTGACCCATATTGACCAAAAGTCAATGCCTTAAGAAATTAATTAAAATTCCATTGGACTTTAATTAAATTAACATTGGATGTTAATCGGGCTTTGAGACCCGTAACGATTAGATTTGGAATCTAAGTCGAAAATGTACTTTAAAAGTGTAAATATTTATTTTGGAATTAAATAATGAATTAGTATTAAATACAAATTAAATTGGATTTAATGTTGTAGTTTAATTTAATTCAAGAATTCGTACTTTGAGTACTTATTCGCAAAACGAGTTTGACTCGCGCAAAATCAAATCGTTGTTTGAACATTGGATGGTCATTAATATCAGATTAATTAATTGGATTAGATTGATTGATAACATGCTTGTGTGAATACATGGTTGCGATGCATGAATAATGTATATCGGATGGATATTAGATGGTTGGGGCAATTTTGGAAATTGTTGTAATAAATTTAGAATTTATTAATTGGACCTGCGTGTCCAGCCTATTACCTCCTTTCTCTTTGTATTTCTCTTCTCACCTATTCCCCTCAATGTAAATGAGGTTTCTTTAGAAGTGTTATGTAATCGGATAGAAGTAATACTTGTGCTAGCGGGAGAGAGGAAAGGGAGAGATTTGTTTTAGGAACAATGTGTTAAGTATCCATCCACATATCATTATTATATTTATTTACTTACGCGCCTTATTATGTGTTTAGAATGCATGTTTAAAGGTGTATGATGATGAAACCTTAACAAAGATAATTAATTGGTTGCCAATTACGCGAAAAACATTCAACATCATATTAAGCATTTTTCCCTCCATTGAGTGATTCTTACTCAAGATCCAAAACTGGTATTGGTTTGTTGGCCAAAGTCAAGACCTTTGTCCGTCGAGGATGTGTTTGAATCATGAAAGCTTTGTTCCATATTGGTGTCTTGTCCAAGTTGTGATTTGTTGGCCAAAGTCAAGATCACTTCTTGTCCATCGACATTGATTACGAAGCTTTCCAAGGTCAATGGGATCCGCTTAACTGGGATCACTAAGTTTGTTGTGCCAAAGCCAAAGCTTAGTTGATTTAGAGGAAACAGGTTAGGCAATATATTAGATATATTGGCATATATAAGATATGTGTTTCGGACTTGGATGTCCACCTACTGGATCTAGGAATTGGATGGGATCCAATTGATCTTATAGATCTACCTAGTTAATTATCATACAATTTGTTGGCCAAAGTCAAGATTGTGTGTTATTTAACGGGATCCTAGCCCACTAGGAAACAAGGTTTCCCGAGTACTCAACAGAGGGTTAGAGGTTCACCGAAAAATAGTGGGAGGCAAGTATTAAATTTGCAATATTCGTTTAGTTACTTGTCATACGCGCTCATTCAAATTTTCGTCGTTAAATTAATATATTAGTTGGAGTAATATTTAATTATTGTTTAATTAAAACAGTTGGACTGTATTCAAACTATTTCAATTAATAGTTGATTTTATAATTGGATTATAGTAATCAATATAATTGAATTTATTCTATTAAATTATAGTTGATTATATAGTTGGACTATAGTAATCATTATAATCAATAGTACCTCAAATCGTTGATTAAATAGTTGGACTATTAGAATCATGATAATCGAAAGATTAGTGTTTAAAAACATAATCCTGGGTGAAAATGTATTTAAACGACTTTAATTTTCAAATTGGGAATAATATATCAGGATAGTCCTGAAAACTAAGAAGTTACTTTATTTGATAAAATAACATCTTAAGCCTAAGCCCGGAGTTAAGCAAATAGAAGAACATGATATTTGGAATATTCATGTGATGATAACTTTAGTGCTTAATCCATTATGCTTGCCAAATAGATTCTTTAATTTCTTAATCGGAACTAAGGATTAGATCCTTATAGTATGATAATGAAATTGAAGGATCTTCATAGATCTATTCTTAGATCTTAGAAGAACTAATTTCAATAGTAAACTCTTGGAGAGTTAATGGCTATTCTCAAGGAGACAAAGCCAAAGTTTGTAATAAGGTAAGAAGTGCAAGGCGCACCTTACTTCGATATTCTAGAAGGCCAAGGCTTGGTCGAAGGCTTCTGGGGTGTGGAAAAGGTGTTGGGATTCTACGGTCTAACCGGGAACAATTAAAGCAAAGAAACATCATGGGAATACATCAAAGAAGTTGCGGAATACTTACAATGATCGGTTGAGCGATGCGACAAACACAAAAACTTCAAGCTCCCCTCCATGGTGTTCACGGCAATGGACTGTTTTTGGGCTCTCCAAATTCGGCCATGGATGATCCATCAAGCTCCAAGCTTTGGTTGATGATTCCATGTTCACGGGTGCGGTTCCATATCACCTTCGCAAGACTCTTTTGTGTGCTAGCACTCTGATTTTGCAACAAAATATGCACTATGCTTCTTCCATGCTCACGGTTTTTGAAGAACCAAATAAGAGAAGAAATGGCCTCTAAGGCCTAGAGAGATGAGAGGAGGGAGAGAGTTAGATGTGTTAGGTTGTTGGAAATGTGTATCTAATACACAAAATATTGAATTCAAAATTCTTTTTCAAAAGTTTTGCTTTCCAAAAGTCAAAACAATAAAGCCAACAACCACTTCTATCAACTACCATCATTATTCACTCAATCAAGTGACAAGATGTCACATCAATCAAAGTGACAAGTGATTTGACGCTTGATGTGACTTGTGGGCCGCACTCGAATTCGAAATGCGAATGCGCCCGCAAACACTCCCGGGCTCGGGTTCGCTAATTCCAAATTAACGAATTTTCCGTTGCGACGTAATCAAATAATTATGCCTAGCAAAATCACTATTCACGTCGCTAACGAATTAATTCTAAATTAACTCGTTCGCCCGAATTAAAATATAATTTCAATTCCGCTTCGAAATCTAATTTCTTATAATATATCGAATATATATTATTTTAATCGATTAATTCCAAATTAATCGTTATCTCTCTTTAAATAATATTTTATCACATATAAAATATATCTGCAATTAATCCAAAATAATTTTCTCTCTCATTTAATTAATCCCAGATTAATAAAGTGCAAGTCATACGTCATCGGTGAATCTTCGGGAAGCGACCCATGAGATCCCCGAATATGTTGGCAGTAAATCTGATCATCGGACTATCCGAACACGTAAGTACCTAGTACTACGTTTGTATCGATTTACAAGACAAGGTTGGCTTCTAGCAAAGCGACATGCCTACCCAATTCTCCAGAAATATCCTTACAGGAATATGTGATCTATATCAGGCGTATTATACGTAGTATTGCGTATTTCGATCCAGTATCGGATGTCACGTGCAAGGCCTGGGGCTGGAAATGTGTCTGCCCCGTACGAAGCACATATCGGATCTCTGGCAACTAGTCTCTATATCGGATAAACATGACCTAGTCATTTTATCCCGATGACTGCAGTACATAAGAGAACAAGTTACGTATCATACGTGATCATCATCTCCACTATGACTGGAGTGATACTTCCATCTCGAAATCACACCCAATACACTACGATTCTCAATATACCCAGAATAGGCGTACACAAAACCTGTTAAAGCCCTGGACGACCAAAACCAAAGTATATTGATTGTCGCAAGTATTAGCGGTGCAAGTCTCAAGTTAAGACCAAATACACCTACCCTGATTCAGACTTCCATAGACACATAGTCATATTACCAATGGAATTCCGAGGGGTCTATCCAGAGCGAAGCTATTTTCCGTACCATCGGTAAAACACAACCTCCTACTACACTTGCATGAGTATCCTATACCCAAATATATGAGAACTATGCCGTTATGCCCTAACAACTAGGGGTGAGCACCGGTTCCGGGTAGACCCGGAACCGGACCGAAAATCCAGGTTTGGAATCAGAACCGGTTATAATCGGTCCGGTTTCGGTTCCAAATAGATGGATCCGATTTTTAACCGGTCCGGTTTCGGTTCCAGAATAATAGGAACCGGACCATAGAACCGGAACCGGACCATAGAACCGGAACCGAATATAGAATCGAATTCGATACCCGTATTGATAATAAGGTAGCAGGCATTTGCAGCAGCCGTGGTATGCATAATAATCATGAGCTGCAACTTTATCCCCATTGTAAGCACCTTATTCAGTGACTGGAAACTATGGATTTATATAAAAAAAATAATAATAATAATAACCCTACACTGATCTGTGCTTATTGATGTGTGCTCCCGCGTTTGTGTTTTCAATTTAAGATAAGGCTTGTTTGAGAAGAATTATTGGTTGCTATATTGGCTGGCATGTGCTCTTCTTTTGTTGGCAGTTTCAATTTTTAAAGTTTGATAATATTATATAAATAGGGTAATTCGGAACTGGACCGGAATCGGACCGGAACCGAATAATAGGGTACCCTATTTAATTGGGTAGGTTCCGGTTCCACTTAGTTAGGAACCGATTTTTTCCGGGTAGGTTTCGGTTCCATGCGGAACCGGAACCGAAACCGATTTTGCTCACCCCTACTAACAACGCGCACAAGTGTAATACTAGTCTTTTCTGCATTATCGATGTCCAATCTCGATAATACTCTGACTATGGATATTTAATGATTAAACCTTCGTGGATTGATACTGTCTCATATCATCTCAATCCAGGAACTAATCATATGAACTTTTCATCATTTATACATCTTGGTGATCTAATCACAAATGATAAAAGAGCAATTTCCTTTGTCACATAGTTAATTTGTACAACAACACCATGATCTGTATAAATAGTGACGCTATGGGTCATAACTTTCCAACAAAAGAGGCAACGGCAAAGTCATTATAATCTTCTGGGAAGATAAAAGACATATCCCAAAATGTTTGCCTAAACTGTGGCAAACGGGGTCACAGAAGCGTGACTGCCGTATGGACAAGGCAGACATGAAGGAATAGAAGACGGTGCAAGGCTCCGACTTCAAACATGTTTGTCATAAACATGTTCACTACTAGTATTAAAATTGGATTTTTGATACTGAGTGTGGTACATAGATATGTGCTGATGTGCAGAATCTGTTGAGAGCAGGATATTGACTTCGGATGAGATCAATCTGCGAATCGGAAATGGGACGAAAGTCACTGTTTTGACCGTAGAAACCTAAGTTTAGGAACTACCCTTCGGGTGTGTACTTAAATTAGGAAACTGTTACAATGTAACTAGTTTGACTAGAAACATTATCTCTATATCAGGGTTTAACCCGTTGCGGGTATACCTTTATATTCTAGAATACTAAAGTATTTTATTTTATAAAGATGATATTGAGATAAACACATTGGATGCGAATAACAGTATTTATATTTTGAATATAAATAAATCTCAAACGTATAACATGACAAACAAATAGCTCAAACTAATTTAAATCAGTTGAGACTTATATGTGGCATTTTTGTCTGGGACACAATTAACAAGACTCGTATATCCACACTTTTGAAGAGTGGGTACTAGGACAAATTTGATTCTATTCAAATAATATCTACGAATCTAGTTTATTAGGCAAAGTGCCTAAAACACCTTTACTTGGTAAAAGTGCAAATGCCACTGATCTGTTAGCCCTCGTTCATAGTGACGTAAGTGGGCCCATATATAGCCAGGCTAGAATTGGATATGAATGTTTCGTGACCTTTACGGATGTGACATCGCGTTATGGTTATGTGTTTCTTTTGAAACACAAATCGGAAACTCAAAGAGTTTCGACACGAAGTAGACAAACAGATCGGCTAAAGTATAAAACCATCACGGTAAGACCATGATGAAAATACTTAAGCAATAAGTTTCTCAAATACTTGAAAGAGTATAGTATTCTTTCAATGAGGACTCCTCCCAGAACACGTCAGTTTGACGGTGTGTCTGAACGGAGAAACCGAATTTTGTTGGACATGATAAGATTAATCATGTGTCGCTCTGAGCTACCATTTCCTTCAACGGATACGCATTAAACAGTGCAAAACTTATTTTGAATAAGGTTCCATAAAAAATCTGTTTGACAGACTTCATATTAGATATGAACATGAAAGAAACTGGGTTTTCTCATTCCTAAAGATTTGGGTATGCTAGGCATACGTTTGGATGATACCAAACTAGAACCCAAATCGGATAAGTGCCAAGTTGTGGGTTATCCTAGGGAAACCAAAGTATAATACTTATACAACTCACTAGAGAACAATGTAATTGTTGCTCGCCATGCGGTTTTCCTAAGAGGAATACCTATATGCAGTGGTAAGTGGGAGGAAAGTAAAACTCGATGAAAATCGGAGTAGTACTATTCCAGGCATCGATTCCTTAATGGAACACAAATAGTTCATCAAGGATGAAACTATACCAACAATCTTCGAATACACATGAACCACGTAAGTCGGAGAAAGTCAGAAAACAACCTGGGGTATGGGTTTCTGATCTCACCTCATGAAGATGTCAATCTAATTGAGGAATACAAATTGACTACGTATGAGGAAGTGATACAAGGTATCGACTCCCTATTATGGCAAAGTGCCATGATATCTGAAATGGATTCCATGTATACCAACTAAGTTTGGATACTAGTTGAAGTACCGCAAGGCATTGTGCCTATTGGTACTATATAAGTCTTCAAGGAAGACATACATGGAAGGCAACATACCAACGTATTAAGCTAGGCTTGTAGCGGAAAGGTATCGTTATCAACATTGTGTCGATTACGATGAAACCTTTTACTAGTTGCCATTGTTAAATCCATTTAGATAATACTTGCTGGTGCTGCATGTTTCATTTATGAAATATGACAGCTGAATACCAAAACCACTTTCCCTAACGGAAACCTTTTGGAGGATGTTTATAACATACTGACGATTTTATCATACCAAAACTAGCAAACAAGGTTTGCAGGTTATTCGATCAATGGATGGATTGAAGCAAGTATGGCATTCTTGGAATTGTCGTATTGATGTAATCATAATGGTATATGATTTGATTCAAACGAAAATGATTCTTGTGTATATACGAAGGTCAGTGGGAGCACACTAACAGTGATGTCCTATAAATAATGATGACATATCATTTCTTGGAAATGATATTCCCATAATAAAATCGGTGAAAGCTTGGCTTTCATGAAAATTCTCCGTAGAATTCTTGGGAGAAACAACCTTTATTCTAGGGATAAAAATCTATTGGGTTAGATTTAAAGTTGTTAGTACTCTCTGAGAACCCGTACATTGAAATATGTACGCGACCTTGTGTCTCATATGCTTTGAGCATATGGAGTCACAATCTGGAAAATCCAAGTGATGGTCATTTGATTGATATTAAGAACATTCGTTAGTATCTTAGAAGATCTAAGGATGCTTTCTTATACTATGGAAAAGGAGAACTTGAAGTGACTGGGATCACTGCTGCAAGTTTCCAAACCGATAAAACGACTATAGGTCGTAACAACGGTATTATAAAGTTTGAATAACGGAACAGTGAGCTGGAAATCTTCCAAGCAAGATACTATTACCGAATAAACAACAAAAGTAGATTATTGATGCAGCTGAGGCAGCAATAGAAGCCATTTGGGTCGATAATAAATCTAATTAGATTAGATATAGTTCTGTTAGCAGCTGAGTTAGGCTACAGCGCAAGCTAAAGAATTAATGGTCTCATCAACGATCCAGATATATACTTCAATTATACATTTGATTCGTTCAGATCATACATCGTGGCGAATGTGATGATCGAATAAATCGCATCAGATGATAATTATGCAAATCCGCTGATGAAAGCCTTTTCTCAGTAGAAGTTTGAGCGAACCGTACATAGTTCGGGTGTAGGACACTTGAGTGATTGGCTATAGGCCAAGTGGGAGATTGTTGGACAGTTATGACCAATAACATCACTATTTGTACAGATCATGGTCTTGTTGTACAAATTAACTATGTGACAAAGGAAATTGCCCTTTTATCATTTGTAATTAGATTACCAAGATGTATAAATGATGAAAGGTCCATATGATTAGTTCCGGATTGAGATGATATGAGACAATATCAATCCACGAAGGTTTAATCATTAAATATCCATAGTCGTAGTATTATCGATATTGGACATCGATAATGCGGAATAGACTAGTATTGCACTTGTGCGTGTTATGGGAGCATAATGGCATAGTTCTCATATATTTGGGTATAGGATACTCATGCAAGTGTAATAGGAGGTTTCGTTTACCGATGGTACGGAAAACAGCTTCGCTCTGGATAGACCCCTCGGAATTCCATTGGTAGTATGACTATGTGTCTATGGAAGTCCAAATCAGGGTAGGTGTATTTGGTCTTAACCTGAGACTTGCACCGCTAATACTTGCGACAATCAATATACTTTGATTTTGGTCATCCAGGGCTTTAACAGGTTCTGTGTACGCCTCTTCTGGGTATATTAAGAATCGTAGTGTATTGGGTGTGATGTCGAGATGGAAGTATCAATCCAGTCATAGTGGAGATGATGATCACGTTGGATACGGAACTGGTTCTCTTATGTACTGCAGTCATCGGGATAATATGACTAGGTCATGATTATCCGATTATAGAGACTAGTTACCAGAGATCCGATATGTGCTTCGTACGGGGCAGACACAATTCCAGCCTCAGGCCTTGCATGTGACATCCGATACTAGATCAAAATACGCAATTCTACGTATGTTACGCCTGATATAGATCACTTATTCCTGTAAGGATATTTCTGGAGAATTGGGTAGGCATGGCGCTTTGCTAGAAGCCAACCTTGTCTTGTAAATCGATAAAATCGTAGTACTAGGTACGTACGTGTTCGGATAGTTCGACGACCGGATTTACTGCCAACATATCCGGGGATCTCATGGGTCGCTTCCCGAAGATTCACCGATGACGTATGACTCGCACTTTATTAATCTGGGATTAATTAGATGAGAGAGAAAATTAATCTGGGATTAATTACGGGGATATTTTATCTGGGATAAAATATTATTTAAAGAGAGAGAACGATTAATTTGGAATTAATCGATAAATAATATATTCGATATATTATACGAAATTGGATTTCGACGCGGAATTAAAATTAGATTTTAATTTGGGCGAACGAGTTAATTTAGAATTAATTCGTTAGCGACGTGAATAGTGATTTTGCTAGGCATAATTATTTAATTACGTCGCAACGAAAAATTCGTTAATTTGGAATTAGCGAACCCGAGCCCCGGAGTGTTTGCGGGCGCACTCGCGTTTCGAATTCAAGTGCGGCCCACAAGTCACATCAGACGTCAAATCACTAGTCACATCAAGCGTCAAATCACTTGTCACTTTGAGTGATGTGATGTCTAGTCACTTTTGATGTGAATAGTTGATGGAAGTTGATAAGAAATGATGGAAGAGTGTTAGACACTCAAGTGTGATTGAAAGACATATACCATTATTTTATTAATTGGTATTTTACTTTTAATTTTTTGGTATTAGATATACATTAAACACAACACCATCTCTCTTACTCTCTCCCTCTCCTAGAATCGGCCAAGGGCCATATTCTCTCCAAATTTCTTCAAAATGCCGTGAGCATGGAAGAAGCAAATGTGAGGATTTGTTGCAAATTTTCACGGAGTGCTAGCATGCTTTAAGGGTCTTGCGAACGTGATAGGGAAACCGACTTGTGAGCATGGAATCACAAAGCTTGGAGCTTGGAGATCCATCCATGGAGCTTGATCGAAATGGAGCACACCAATGGGAGAAAGCTGAGAGCTTCAAGGGAGCAAAGGGCTTGTGTTCATCGCATCGCAAAACCGCTCAATGTAAGTATGATTCCGCCGTACTTCTTGTGTATTCACATGTATTTTCATTGCTTGATTTGATCCTTGGGACCTAATAGAAACCCAACAGAGAGGTAGTGCCCCGCATACAAGTATCCCGGACATACTATGTATACAAGGCCCCAGCATTCTACCCACTGCAGTCACTAACTCCCTAGACCATGCTCTGATATCATCTTTGTAACATCCCAGATCTGGGAGATGTTACCGGCTTGGGATAGACCGTACTAACCCCATAAGCCTCTGACTTTCTAATCATAAATAGACACTGATATTCTTTTCTTTAATTTATTTTGTTATGTGGGGGACCGTAGCCCAAACTCAAAATCATTACATATAAACTCTACGTTTGAATCTGAAAACTCAATAACACACATTTACAACGACTACCTCAATGTCAAAGACTAATACAAAACTTTTAATTGGGTTCGACTGACTCACACTCTGTCAGACTTGTACTTGGTGGACTCCATACTATAGTGACTACATCAATATCCTTCCACCCGAGCTCGTCCTCCGATGATACCTACAAAACAAGGAAACTGGGAGGGGGTTAGATCGTCGTACAATCTAAGTGAGTGGACAGAAAACTGGGATACTAATATCAAAACATTTAGTTCTAAAAACAAAGTGGTAGAAGAAATATTTATATGAAAACTCTTTTATAATACTGCGTCTGAAATCTTTTTTATAAAACTCATCTTTCTGAAAACTATTTTTGGAGCTCTGGTTTCTGAAAACTATTTCTAAAATCTGATTTCTGAAAACTACTTTCTGGAAGTCTGGTCTCTAAAAACTGATCTGTATCTGAAAAACTTGATGTATGAGGGCGTTACGTATCGCCGCCCCCCATACGTCTATCTGGAGCCAGGAAGCAAAACCATGACTTTGGGGTGTTACATATCGCCGTCCTCTAAAACATGCCAATCATGTCCCTGAAACTGGTGGTCTTGGGGCGTTACGTATCGCCGTCTCCAAAGCCACTGAACTAGAGCCGGTAGTGCTGATCCATGCTACTACATGACCTTGAAACTAGGGTCTAGAGGCGTTACGTATCACAGTCCCCCTAGCCCTGCTCTAGGATCTGAGGGTGTTACGTATCGCAGTCCCCCCCAGTCCTCTACATGTGCACATGTCTCTGTCCGTCAATTCCAAACAATATCAAGTTACATACTGGGGTGGGTTTTTCCCCCATGCTCCGAAAACATAAAACTCATGTTTAAAAATATTTTTATTTCTACATCATCTCTTAAACATGCTGAACAAACTGTAACTGATAAAGAAATTGGCTAACGCCCTATAAGCGAAAAAGTAAATCTATTATCAAAATTGTTAAATGAAATCAGTTTGAGAAAAGAGATCCACTCACTGTTTGGAATCTGGCTGGAGTTATACCGCTTCGATGAAGGAGACTGCAACTCCTGCAATGGTCTATAAGTGATGACTTGGTTAGACTAAAGACCACGAGATAAGTTCTAAAACTAGGTTAAACTACTAAATTCAAATACATGATATCGTAACTTGGTATATTATACTTGTACTAAGATGTAATGTATCCATACGAACTGATACGAGACCCTAAGGGTGGTCTCTAACACGTTAAGGTGGATCTGGGGTGGTTTAAAACTAATTTTGGGAAATTATGTGCCTCGCGTCACGACGCAACCTTTGCGCATCGCGAAGCGCGGCGTCCAGAGGCGTGCCATCATTTTCTTCTTGCGCGTCGCGATGCAATTCCCTTTTCATCGTGACGCAAAACAGAATTCCAGGATTCTATTCTTCTTATCCAAATTCAACTTCACCCAATTGCAATTCCCATCATTTCCATACTAAAAATCATAACACAATACATCATCATGCATCATCCTTACACATTTTAATTCAAGTTAACATCCACAATACTCCATTAATCATATCATTCTCACTTTTAACTTAAACCCTTAGAATTCATCAAATTGGGTGCTTATGCAACAACCAATTCCTTTACTTATCAATCTATAAAAAGAAACAACCCATAGCATGCTAATACCTCTATCTTATCATCAATCATCTAAAATTTAAAAACTTAAATTTTTTAGTCAAGTTTGCTTACCTTATTTTCTTGTGAATTCCTTCATTATTCCAAGGATGCTATGCTCAACTTGCTTCATCTTTCTTCTTCTTCTTCCCCTTCTTTTTCTCTTTCTCATTTCTCTTCTTCTTTCTCTCTTCTACATTTTCTCCTTTCATTTTGTCTCAAAATTATGAATTTATGAATAGTACTCCCTATATATAATAGGGGTATTTTGATATTTGGAAAATTGGAGAAAAGTTAGAGGTGTGTGAAAAGTTTGGGATTCTTACAATTGAGCCCGAAATTCCTATTTATATGAATTTTGACTTACATTTTTGACCTATTTCTGATCTGATTGTGCAAAAATATTCAACACAGACGTTGTAGATCTCGATCTCATCTTTCCGACGGTATAAAATTCATAGAAATCGGAGTTCGAATGAGAAAATTATGGCCCAAAAACTATGGGCTGTCTGAAGTTGTAAGTTATACAGTCTCGTATCGAAATTTCGAAAAATTAACCGAACATCCTCAAAGTCGTTTCATGAGTGTTTTTGTGCCCGTACATATTTTATATTATGTTATCTTCATCACGTAATACCACAGTACCACAACGTAATAGTAATAGGACTACGGGTCGTTACACATTCGGCAAATTCCTTGCAGTTTCAATGCGGAATTTAACTTACATTCCATTCCAAACAGCTTTTAGTATTTGAGGCATAACTTTCGAGTTTGATATTTTTCCAAATTCGAATCAGAAATAAGTCAAAAATCATGATTTCCATAACTTCTACAGTTGAATTCGAGAATGAGCTAGAAAGAGATGATGTGGCAGAATCTGGACCACCCACTTGATTATAAAAATCAGCCACCTTCTTCTATAAATATGGCACTATTCCCTCATCTCTCAAAATGGTCAAAAACGAGAAGAAAGAAAGAAAATGGGGGAATTCTCTTTACTCCATTTTTGTTTGATAAGGCTTCCATTTTTCATGTCAAGTGGTAGATTCAAGATGGTAAGCTTCATTTTCTCTTTTCATCTTCTCATTTTTCAGTTTTGGGGCAAAGAGAATATAACTTAAATTCGCACCTTGTAAACCCTAGGATTTGGAATTGCTTAATTAGCTTTGATTAAGTTTCTAGCATGCATGATTGTGCATTTCATGATAATATAAGAATGAAATTGTACATTTCATGTGAATGGGTGGCCGAATATGTCATTATTTTTAGATGATGAGTTATTATTGCTTTGATGGAAATTAATGATGAAGTGTGCTTAGAATGATGTGTATTATGAGAAGAATTTGATTTAGTGTTGAAACTTTTAAGGTTCTAGTATGCATGTTTTGATCTAATAATATATAAAAAGTTGGGGATTGAGGTTGGCTCTTGTATATGGATATTGAAGTTTAGGGAATTGTCTATGTAAATATATTAGTGTGATTGTGGGGATTGCATTGAGTATTGTTATTGGAAGAGTTGGAGATAGACCTTGAAATTGGGCAAGCGTCGCGACGCTCGACCCCCAGCATCGCGACGCGTAGCAAACAGAAGCACTCTACCTCGATTCTATTTGAGTGGGTGTCGCGACAGCCAGCATTTAGCATCGCGATGCGGAATAAGCAAAGGCTCTACCCCGGGTCAGATCAGGTGGGCATCGCGACGCGTGGAGTTTGGCGTTGCGACGACAAACAGAACATACTCTATGCCTGGGTCTGCTTAGGTGGACGTTGCGAAGCAAGATAGAATTAGTTTCATATTATTTCAGTTCAACTTAGGATGTTAGAGGCCACCCTTAGGGTCTCATATCGTCATACGTATACGCATTACACCATGTCACAAGCATGATACATCATGTAGAAATAACAATTAGTTGAATTGAGAAGCTTAGCTAAGTTTCGAAACATAATTCATGACTTATATACTAACCAAGTCTATTGATTTTAGATTATCGACATGAACCATAATTCTCTTCGACGAATGGAGGAAATACCAACCAGATTCCAAATCTGTGAGTGGATTATTTTCTTAAGTTATGATTACTTACATGTTTATGAGCTTGAAACTTACTTTTCCGCACCTAGGGCGTTAGCCAAGTTTATTTCGGATGTTTTATGAATAAAAATATTTTGAGCAATGTTTTTAAAAAGTGATGATTTATCAAGCATGTTTTTATGATTTTTGGAGGCATGGGGGAAAAACCCACCTCAGATGTAACTTGACTCAGATATGGACTTGACGGAATTGATGGACATGACATGTTCACATGTAAAGCAGGACTAGGGGGACAGTGATACATAACGTCTCTAGATCCTAGATTTCAGGGATATGGGGACGACGATATGTAACGCCTATAGATCATAGATTAAAGGACATGACAATAGCATGCATTGGGGAATGACGATACGTATGCCCCAATGGCATGGATTTGCACACCTGGCTCCAGTTCAGTGTTTTAGGGGACGACGATATGTAACACCCTAAAACCACTAATTTAGACTTATGAGGGGACGACGATACGTAACGCCCCCATGCATCAGGTTTTCTACAGATACTCAGAGATATGGTTTTCGGATTTAGGCGTATGGGGGGACGGCGAGATGTAACGCCCTCATACGTTTAGTTTTTCAGAGACATATATTTCGAAAAGACAGATTTTCAGAAAAGATAGTTTTAAGAAAGCGTTTTCAAAAGAATCTGTTTTATAAGAATTTCAGAGATTTACAGACAGAAATCAGTTTTCAGAAAGGTTTTCCAGAAAGAGAAATATTTTCAGATAAGAAAAGAGATTTTCAGAAAAGATGATCTCCTTGAAATTATTTTGATTTAGAATCATCGATTTTCAATAAGTCAGTTTCGTTTTCATTGTCCATTCACTAGGTCGTTCATACGATCTAACCTCCACTCTCATTTTTTCTGTTTTACAGGTTTACTCGGAGGACAAGTTCGAGAGGATGGATACTGATGGTAGTCACTAGGGTGTTTGGTCCACCAAGTCATGTACAGAGTTTCAGCACAGTCAGTGTCAAGTAAAGTTATATATCAGATATTAGAAGTGTATAAGTCTTGTGATGAGTTACAAGTGTCTATGAAAATAGTTGTATAAATGAATAATGTTGAGTATACAATTATGAGTTTTGAGTTGCATTTCATGTTTATGAGTTGGGCAACGGTCCTTATGCATGAGTTGTATTTCAGATGAGTTTGGTAGTGTTAATCATAGTTAGAAAGTCAGAGGTTCATGGGATTAGGACGACATATTCCCTGCCGGTAGCATCTCTAGGAAATGAATGTTACATAAATATGCTAAGAATGACATCGACATTAGAATAGTCATTTAGTAATACTGGACACTAGATGGTCCGACATTGGGATAATATTACTATTATAAAATATTCTTAAAGTAAATATTCGTAGTCATTAGTTGTGGAATACGGTCGAGTAGCATATATGATCCTTTAATTATATGATAGCATTGATTTTGAGTGAGATCTTCCACACTTATATGTCATATATGTCAGAAATCTTTCATGGTCTGGCCTCTAGATATTTGTTGGGTGTGGACCGATGCACTCGTTAATCAAATTCGTATCAGGATTGGATCCGTCGGCCCGTATATGTTCCATAAGGGGTTTAGGTATCCATGTAAGTAAGTCACAATTCTTAAAACTTTGGCAGAATTCGATCACCTAGGGTGGATCGCATATATCAGAAATGATTTCTGATTAGTTGTAAGGAATCGTGGACATGTCGACATGAGATGTGCGCCTCAGAAACTTGACAGTGTATTCTATGTTTCCTATGCACAACTCAGATAGCCTACGACAATGTTTCTGACGTCACGAGTGATGGATCAATAACTGCTGAGACTAGTGAATATTCATACAGCTGAGAATTCAGCTGATATGTTAACAAATGTGGGTACTCGAGACAAGCTAGAGCTGTATAGAGACATAGCCGGGATAGCTGTCAAATGACAATCATTTCAGATGCAGCTGGAAGGGGAAAATTGTAATGTCCAACTGTTTTTTCTTCAATACAAATGCCACCATTGTCAAATATTGAGATCACACTTTTTGACAATGGTGCAACAACCTTTGAAAATGGTGAAAAGTACTAAAATACATTTAGGTGCATTTATTAAGTGATTGTAATAATGAGCTTGAGTTTCACTATAAATGGATAGCTAATTGGGAGCTCAAACCATCCCAAAATATTAAGCTTCAAGATAAGAAAGCTTGGAGAGTGTATAGAGTAAGGTTTTTTGTTTTTTTTTTTTGTAAAGTTTAAACACTTTGTAAATTTATTCTTGTAGTAATATAATTCGGTTTTTCCTCATAAACACTCTTAAGTGATCAGAGAATCATAACAATAATGATTATAAGAAAGCAATGGTTCACCGTGAAAGTAGCATCTCCCACCCGCGATAGGGCGGTGCAGTGACAGAGAAGTGGCAAAGCAGAGCCGCCATAGGCTGGTGCAGTGACAGAGAAAATGACTAATTTGATTGGCCGAATTATGGGTAGTTAAAGAGATTTGTTACTACAATGATGATAAAGTGACATGAGCTGACGTCATGAGCGGTGAAATAGTGAATTTGGAAGCCTATATAAATGGGTTGAAATCTCATATTAAAGGGCTGACAAATTCCGGATCTCGAAACTTCAAGAGAAACTGAGAGTTGAAAGGGTATTAATAGAAAGAGAAAATAAGTTGGCACCCGACCACTTAAGAGAATTGTAACGAGCTAGTGTAAGACCCGATGAGTTGAAAAATCTTTGAAAGTTCATTTTCCCACTTGTAGCTTGGGTCGGTCTTGACCCCGGACAAGTAATAAAATACACCCCATTTCTCTCGTAGATATGGGTTGAAGCCATTCTCCACAGAACCACGTAAACTTTGTACTTTCTTGTCTGATTTCTAAATTTCTTTTGGTTCCCCACTAACCAAACAAATTCACTGCTGAGAGAGGTTTATTGGAGAGATTAATTTCTTACATTGTCATTCGAACGAGAAACAGCTGTCAACACCCTCATTATCTTTTAACAAAATTTATCATATTAAATTAATAATAAAAGAACTCAAAAAGTAGTTTTTCGTTTACCACTCCAAGATGTAATGATTACTTAAGATAATAAAAAATTTAGTGATGAAAGTGGTGATATTGAAAAACATTACGGACTTAAGTGTTATTGTCCAAGAAAGAAAAAACTAAGGATGTTACGGACTTCAGCGTTATTGTCCAAGAAAAAAAAACTAAGGACTATAAACAATCAGTAAAATGAATGATGTAGGTGAACAGTGATGGAAAAATTAACAAAGATAAAACAAATTGAATGAAATAAATGATTAATAAATTAATAATATTGATGGTGATTTTCGGACCCGATGAGATTTAAAAAATATGAAGAAGGGTATTAAGGGGATTTCACTTGCCAAGCTGGGGGCTCAAAGTCTTTGCGAAGTAGAGGGCTCAAACTCAAGATCCTGAGGAGTCTGACCCGACCAGTGGATCAGAATCAGTTTCATTTGAAGACCGATCTAAGGATTTCGGTTTTGGCCTTGAAGCACGATGAAGGGAACTCAGGATGAACCAATAGAGACATTGTCATATACGCCCAGAGGGGATGATCATTGAGAGATATAAGTGTAGGCACTGCATTTTTACACATAAGTCCCTATGATGAGTCTCATTCTGGAGACACTACCTTTTAAGTCACGGAGGTCACGGGAAGCGGACATCGGAAGGGTAAATTCAGAATAAACAAGGTTCACTGTTTTCGTTGGTGCTGCGTTCGTTACTTCGTTCGAACGTCAGGCAGATTGCGGACGTTGGTGCCACGTTCGATTAGGCGTTCGAACGGTGTCGGTAATTCTGGTTTTCCTAGTAGCTATCCCCACGTGTATGAATACGAATATATTAATGTATTACAATCCATATGCTTATGTCGTGATAACATTTGAGTATTATTTCTTGCGGTATATCGGATGGAAACCCAGACTCCGTAGCCGATTCCGAATGGACGGTAGTGCGGTATGTACTTGGGATACAATTCCACGTACCACTTGGAAAAGTGCCCATATGTGTGTTTGTATGGTTAATATATGTGCTTGTGTTTTCCTGAATGTAATATGCAAATGAAATTGTATGTTCGTTGTTATTTTGATATATGTTAAGCATGTAATTTTAAATTTAAGATATATGTGAAATGTGTACATAAGTTTTATTTTGCATATGAAAATTTAGAAGCATGATACTCTTGGAAATAAGTGTTACTTAAGCTTGATTAAATTATTACATAAATCCTTTCATTACAAGTGACATAAGTAAGGGACCATTCCGAACCCAATGGTTTGAGGTCTTCCCTTGCGAGGGGTGAGTGCGGCCTTAAATCTTTGTCCCGGTTCACACCGGGTGGCGACTCCATATTATTTAGTATTTCCCAACTAGTGCCGCGAGCCTAGGAACGGCGTCGCCCAAGTCCTGTTGTCCTACAGTCTGGCGACTCCACTGGGGATAGAGAATTGGCCCCGAAATATTGTCTTGTAATGAGTGGATTTATGTTTTAATTGGCCATGTCTATAGTGGATAAGTGAGGGTTTAATCAAGGGCACTTTGAGGCTAGGTAATGGTTTGGTGTCTTCCTTCACTCACTACCTTTCTAGAAGGAAAAGCTGTGAGGACACCTACATGGCCATCTACTCGTAGCCTTTGTGATGGACTAATTTGGAGGACTCGTTGTTTATTCCTGACACCAAGCGATAAGAGCCTAAGAGGCTTGGGTATTTAAGTGAGCCTCGCTCCACCTTCCCTCTGGGGAATCTACAACGGGAAATCCATTTGACAGTCCATCACGCACCATAGCTCATTGGCATGTACCTTAGTGTATAAAAAGGGATACGCTCACTTGGTCGCCTGAACCCTTGAGTGGGGAGACCTAGTTGTGGGCTATCCTTCGCCGGTGAGAGCCTTTGCCCATACTCTTGCAAATCCACCCATAGACCGGTTTGTATGGTTAAAGTAACAATTATTTCCTTGAGAATGTGCTTATGGACCATCCTCATTTGGATGCGGTTGGACTATTGTCAGAAATGCGGGCTTGCTGGGCCATTTAAACTGGGGCAAGTTCGTACTGTATGACTATTAGGCCCAAGGCTTCTGAAATGTTGATGGGCCATTATGTAAAAAATATTATGTTATGTTTGCATTATCGCCATTCTATGCTTGTGTTTGGGAACATCACCGTTTGGATCCATTTGGACCATTTGTCATGGGATATGGACTTGTTGGGCCATTTAAACTGGGACAAGAATGTATTCCATGACTATTGGGCCAAAGGCGTCTAAGTGTTGATGGGCCACCTTGTGCTTGTGTTCGGAGTATTATCATTTGGATTTAGTTGGACTCCTTGCCATAAGATATGAACTCGTTGGGCCATTTAAACTGGGACGTGTTCACTCTTATGACAGTCAGCCCAAAAGCTTCTAAAATGATAATGGGCCGACTTGTTTGAAAATTTTATTGACTTAGTATGATTTATATGTTATATGCCTCTTATGCACATCATGCATACATACATCATGTTAACCCTTGTGTTCTGAAAGCCATCATAGATTCCCGTTGGGTTAGGAAAAAAGGAAGACTCATCAAAATACTGGAAACAGACATGAGTGAATCAGATATTGAGGTGTCCCGTATGGATCAGTTGGAAAACGGTCTCGCCAATGTCACTGAACAGTTGCAAGCCTTGACTACTGCCATGACAAATATGGTTGTTCCCCGTGCTGGGGGAAATTATGAGAATGTAAGGCACGAGGAGCCTCCGAATGGGTTGGGGGATGATATCCCCGCTTTTGATGATGATATGGCAGAGTATGCAACAGACAGAGTGATTGGGTCTCAGGCCGAGATACAGAAACTCAGGGATCAAGTTGAATCTGTTACCCGCAAGATGAGGGGTAAGAATGAAGATTTGCTAGATTATGAGACAATGACGTTTGAGGAGCAGTTGCCGGCGCAGTTTAAAATGCCGGATTTGGCTAAGTTCAATGGGAACGGAGATCCGAGGGTGCATCTCCGTCAGTATGTGTCTGTTATGAGTTCAGTTGGCCTGTCTCAGCGCCAAGTACAAAAGATGTTCGGGATGTCACTCGAGGGGGCACCCGTAGTATGGTACCATAACCTGGACAAGCAGGTTAAGGAAGATTGGAGGGAGCTAGCTGATGCTTTCTTAAAGCAATATGTCACGGACCTAGAGATTGACTTGTCACTCCGTGACTTAGAAAATATCAAACAGAAGCCGGAGGAAAATTTCAAGGAATATGTGGACCGCTGGAGGGGCCAGCTTATGAAGATGCAGACCCGGCCCTCAGAAAAGGACCAGATCAAAATGATCATCAAGGGCACCAAACCCTCTATTTATGGCAAACTGAGGAGAATGACTTCGATGATTACTGATTTTCGACAGCTGAGGGAGACAGTTATGGATATTGAGGAGGAGGAAGCCGAGAACAGAAAGTTTTATGGACAGAACAGAAGGAATATTGGGGGACATTCAGGGACTATGCCTGCTACTGCTGAGGTCACTGCCATTAAGAACAGATGACTTTCTAACCTTGGTAAGCCTCTTTCAAAGGTATTCGAAAAGCTGAAGGCGCAAGGACTCTTAAAACCTTTGGAATCTAGGCCCATTCCAAATCTTGTGCCACCTCACATGAACTTAAACTTATACTGTCACTTCCACCAAGAAAAAGGCCATGACACCGACAATTGCGCCCGCCTCAGACATGAAATCCAAAACCTCATCGATGCCCATACAATACCCGACCCAGAGAAAGAACAACCCAACGCACACAGAAATCCCCTACCCAACTACATGATCAACTCTGGCCTACCAAAAAACCCTTGTTCTCCAAACTCTCAACCACTCAGCTTCATAGGAATAAGGGATGACAACGGTGGAGAACCATAGGCCAATGAAGAAGGCAATGCTGCGAATGATGAAGTTATTCCTCCTAGTTTATTTGATTCTGCACTTTTAAAAAAAAAGACATTGATTTTGTTTACCTGTTCGAACGTTTCCTCAACAATAATAAAGGCGATCATTTCATTTATCTGCCTAAGACTATTACTTTCAAACTTGCAACATGAGTGTGTTCAATCTTGGTAATGTGATGCTCAGAACGTAGGGAATCCTCAAAAGAAGCAAGCAGAAAAGATAAGTTAGCCATTCAAGAATTGGGAAATGAAGACAGTGAGACTGTTAGACTTGGAAAGAAACGGGTTCATAGAACAGATCAGTGCAGACAGGTTGGAGCAGTACTTTGCCTGAGGAAGAATTGGCGGAAGACCTAACCCAATGGGATAGGAAACTCATTCATGCATGCATGCATACACGTAACATACTTTGCATTCTTTTGTGTTTGTTTTGCTTTGTATTCACAGGTTTTGAAGCAGAAAGAGAGAAAGCGGCAAAGACAAGCCAATCAGAAACAGCTAAAGCACAGAAACAGATTCGGGTAGTTATCCTAGGGCCGGAACCCATATCAGCTTAGGGGGCAAGGCCCCACATCATCTTTAGCTTGGGGGCGAGGCCCATGTCAGCTCGGGGGCAAGGCCCATATCAGTTTGGGGGCGAGGCCCATATCAGTATCAGATCGAGGGCGAGGCCCATATCAGTTCAGGAAGAAAGCCTATATTTAGTTCAGCTCGGGAATAAAGCCTACATTCGGTACAATCCATGAACAAAGCCTCATGTCAGTATAGTTCGGGAATAAAGCTCTTGAGGAATAAAGCCTCATGCCAGTATAGCTTGAGAACAAATCTCAAGGGGAAGAAAGCCTCATGTCAGTATAGTTTGAGAACAAAGCTCAAGGGGAAGAAAGCCTCATGTCAGTTCAGTTCGGGAATAAAGCCCACACTCAGTTCAGTTCAGGAAGAAAGCCTACATTCAGTTCAGTTCAGGAAGAAAGCCTACATTCAGTTCAGTTCAGGAAGAAAGCCTGCATTCAATACAGTTCAGGAAGAAAGCCTACATTCAGTTCAGTTCAGGAAGAAAGCCTGCATTCAATACAGTTCGAGAATAAAGCTCGGGATGAATAAAGCCTCATCTCAACAGTTCGAGAATAAAGCTCGGGAGGAATAAAGCCTCATCTCAACAGTTCGGGAATAAAGCTCGGGAGGAATAAAGCCTCATCTCAACAGTTCGGGAATAAAGCTCGGGAGGAATAAAGCCTCATCTCAACAGTTCGAGAATAAAGCTCGGGAGGAATAAAGCCTCATCGCAACAGTTCGGGAACAAAGTACAGAGGAATATAGCCTCATCTCAATACAGTTCGGGAATAAAGCCCACAGTCCAAACAATCATGGAATAAAGCCCTATCTCTACACAGTCAGCAGTTCAGGAATAAAGCTCGGAGGAATAAAGCCTCATCTCAACAGTTCGGGAATAAAGCTCGGGAGGAATAAAGTCTCATCTCAACAGTTCGGGAATAAAGCTCGGGAGGAATAAAGCCTCATCTCAATACAGTTCAGGAATGAACAGGCCGAGAATGGCACTCCAAGAATGGAAGCACGGTTCGGGAATGAACCAGGGGTCGCAGCACCTCACCATCCAAATCAACTCAACTCAACACATGGTAAGTCAAGTGACAGCTGGCAAGCCAGGTAAGTGAAAATGCATTGCATAACTTTGATAGGATTGTCACTGTTGCACATTACACAAGTCCCATCAAAGTGGGGGTGACTGTAGGCACTGCATTTTTACACATAAGTCCCTATGATGAGTCTCATTCTGGAGACACTACCTTTTAAGTCACGGAGGTCACGGGAAGCGGACATCGGAAGGGTAAATTCAGAATAAACAAGGTTCACTGTTTTCGTTGGTGCTGCGTTCGTTACTTCGTTCGAACGTCAGGCAGATTGCGGACGTTGGTGCCACGTTCGATTAGGCGTTCGAACGGTGTCGGTAATTCTGGTTTTCCTAGTAGCTATCCCCACGTGTATGAATACGAATATATTAATGTATTACAATCCATATGCTTATGTCGTGATAACATTTGAGTATTATTTCTTGCGGTATATCGGATGGAAACCCAGACGTAAATTCCGTAGCCGATTCCGAATGGACGGTAGTGCGTTCTGTACTTGGGATACAATTCCACGTACCACTTGGAAAAGTGCCCATATGTGTGTTTGTATGGTTAATATCTGTGCTTGTGTTTTCCTGAATGTAATATGCAAATGAAATTGTATGTTCGTTGTTATTTTGATATATGTTAAGCATGCAATTTTAAATGTAAGATATATGTGAAATGTGTACATAAGTTTTATTTTGCATTTAAAAATTTAGAAGCATGATACTCTTGGAAATAAGTGTTACTTAAGCTTGATTAAATTATTACATAAATCCTTTCATTACAAGTGACATAAGTAAGGGACCATTCCGAACCCAATGGTTTGAGGTCTTCCCTTGCGAGGGGTGAGTGCGGCCTTAAATCTTTGTCCCGGTTCACACCGGGTGGCGACTCCATATTATTTAGTATTTCCCAACTAGTGCCGCGAGCCTAGGAACGGCGTCGCCCAGGTCCTGTTGTCCTACAATAAGTTAGAAGAAAATCATAACAGTTCAGACTGTCATCAAAGGAAACTATTTCTCAATACTTCTACATGCAGATGGGCTCAGTGCTGGCTTGAACTTTTTGAAGAGAATATGAGGGGAGTGAAGGTTCTTTTTTTCGACCTGACATTCTAGTAACTGCGAGGAAGGGCTTCACTTATTTCGGGATATCGACACGAGGTTATGGGTCGGGGTTGCAACATTATGCTCTTAGACGGAAGTTTGAGCTTCCTAAGGATTGATGAGAAAGTAGTAGGCCTGCGACTGATGGGATGGAAAAGGATTTCAAGCTTATTGACTGACACACGCAACCGCGTGGGTGGTTGACATACAGGTTGGCACTTGGGCAAAGTGTATGGCAATTACCAAAAAAAGGTGCATTAATGAGTTTTAGATGGCAGTGCGTGGTTGTGTCAGGCATCAGAGCTACTACTTATAGGTTGGTTGGGGAAGAGAGTCTACGCAATAATGATTTGGTAACGTGGCTGACGTCACGAGTTGGCGGAATGGTAGGTTTAGGTGCATTATGTAGAGGGGTTGAGAACTCACTGTAAAGGGTTGGTTGGCTAATTTTTCTCACACATAACTTGTAAAAAAAAAAAGCAAGAAGCTTAAGTGTAAGCGAGAGTTAGAGCAGGTCGGTCAGACCCGAGTACCTAATAAAGATTTTATTTCCTTTGTATCTGGGGACGTAGGTTGGATTCATTCCGCCGAACCACGTTAAACCTTATGTCTTGTCTGTTGTTGCTATCTTTTGCCAAGTTTGATTTAGTTCCCAACTAACCAAACAAATCCACTGCTTATGAGAGATTTGTTCGAGAAGTGGTTTTTCCCGAATTACCCCTGGAACGAAAAACAACCGTTAATAAATAATAAAATAAAAGGTAAATTAAAAGTTTCTATTATGATAATTTCTTTATATTTTACTCGGTATTGTGGAGAATTAAACATGAACAACTCAAAAGCTATTGTGTATCATCAATGTAAGTTTACAGTAAGATATTCATTTAATGGAAGTCATATGGTTTTGGATCAAAGAAGACAAAATTGAACAATTCCTTTTAGTTAAACAGACCAAGCTCATACAAGTTATTGTCAAAAATCGATAAGAACTGAGACCAAAATCAAAATTTATCAATCTGATAATAATTGCAATAAGGAAAAAACAAAAATTATTGCTTATTTCATACATTTTTACGCGTGTTTTTTTTTTTTTTTTTTTTTTTGATAAAGAGGAGGTAAAGATTTTATTAAAAATAAAGAGACACCAAAGTGAGCATTTGGAAATTACAATATGTGTGATAAGTTTCAGGACATAAAATAGCTAATATTTATCTTTAAAAATAATTAATACATAATTTTTTTTCACCAACCTGACCCACTTAAGTTTGAAATCTCAAATTTCGGGTTCAGGTTCGGCGACGCGCATGACCTGACCCGATCAGATTTCGTAAAATTAAAATAAAAAACCGACTTAACTCAACCCGTGAACACCCCTAGGGGTGTGCATCGGTCGGTTTGGTCAGTTAATCCTTGATTTTTTAATCGAACCGAAATTATTTGGTTAAGTAAATGTTCAACCGATTTAACCATATGATGACACATAACCATTAACCAACGTAACCATTATTTTTCAATCGGTTTTGGTTAATTCGTTTATTAACCATTCCAAAATATCCATAAATAACAATTCACATTAACACATTAATACAAATTTAAATTCATCAAAAAAACAAACATATATGTGTTTAACAACAGAAGATAAATTTAAATTCATCAAAAAACAGTCTACAACTACACTCAGTAGAGGCATAAGGTAAAAATTTTAATTTCGTTTTAATTAAAAATATATATAAAGACAAATTATGATTTGTAATCGGTTAATTGGTCGGTTCGGTTAATTGGACATGTTAAATAATAATAGGTAAAATGAGCGAACTGTAGAGACAAAACAATAAATAAAATTCAACTTCTTGAATCATGAAAATTCATTTTCCCGAATATATTATTTCTCATTTTCAAGTGTACAAAGCATGGAGTAAAGTCCTCTATTGTTATGTATGTAACTATAATGAGATAAGTAAATAATCCTTAATTTAAAGAGATAATAGGAGTTGCAATTGGGTTAAGATTATAAGTGGGAAGATTAACAATTTGCTTGATGAATATTATTGTTGTCAAATGAAATAAATTATAAATCATTCAATAATCAATACTTTCATTCAAAGAATTTACACCAAATAAAGAGAGCATCTCATTTATTTCAAAACAAATGAGGGAACTACATTTTGTTCTCAACTTAAAGAGATATAGATATCATTAAGGATTCATTAAATAACTTCAAATGGATTCCTCTTAAAATCTATAATTTCATAAACACCCATTGAAACCAAATATTGATTGACTTTTTGTTTTAGAAGTATTTTAGTTTCACTTGATTCTTCAAGAAATCGCATTGATAATGATATTGTAGCATATATTTATGCATCAAAAAAGCTACATGAGTATGTCATAAACCATTTGCATCAAAAAAATATTTTAGTTTCACTTTTAATATTTTATGTTCATCGTTTGAATATCCGATATCAATCGAAATAAAAAAAAATTAATTGAAAATATACTAATTAACGAATATCAAATATGCGATATATGAAAATTTAATTAATTATTTAATCCTTTAAAAAATTAATTTTTGTTTATTATTATTACGATATTATTTAGTTTTTATTTTATTTTTTGATTGGATATAATATATTCAATATCTAAAATATTAAAAATTATAACGGAATGAAATTAATTTTCATTACAAAATTTTCAAACTATAACCTAAGTGTTTTTCATTAAATATCGGATATCAAATTTTTTTTACACAAGATATAAAAAATAAGTGAGAATATTATCAAGTGAGAGACATGGGTTCGAGTTCCCACAAAAGCAGTGGAGACTCAAAATCTTCCTCCATAGGCTAGGGAGGGTCTGGAGGAAGATTTTCTCATGTATGAAAGTTGATTTTCAAATTGTGTCTTGGTTGATTGATAATAATTGAGTTCCGAACTGCGTCTCGGTTGATTTCTGGACAGTGCCATAACTTGTATATATCTAGAATCCAAGGTAATAATTCAAAAAAAAAAAAAAGTGAGCATATGATCACTCCTCCAAATATCAACATATCCCAATCTTATCTCTTAGGCTTTCCCCATAATTCAAGGGAAATTGTTGGGTAAAGTCGGTTCAAGTTAACATCAGTGCCACGTCACCACAATGGCATCCCCCAAGGATGACTCCACTTTCGCCACGTGTACCCGCCCTCCCCCTATCGCAGCTTGTCCGAGTGACCTCACCCCTCCACGCATTACCGTCACGTACGACCACTGTAATATGATCAGACGGCTAGAAACACTAGAAAAGCAAAAAATAAAAATAAAAAGGAAATTTTCGTGGGGCCCAGGTGCTAAGTGGGAGGAGGAATTGGGGGTGGGCGGGTTCACTGAGGTAGGTAGGCCCGCACCCAAGTGGGGCGTGCGCAGCGTAGTGCTTCATGTAGTAGTAGTAGTTGTAGTTGTAGACTTGTAGTTAGAATGTGTGGTGTGTGGGGGGAGACAGTGCAGATCCTTGACCGTTGAATTCTTATTAAGATATTTTATTATTTTAATTAAAATATTTTTGTGGGGGTTTTAAAGTTTTAAAATCTCGAGAAATATGGTATGAAAATGGAATTAAAAAAAAAAAATCAAATAACGTGAATGTAAATAAATAATTAAATTAAGGGTGAGACTATTTACATTCTACTAATTTACTTTAAACAATATATTATTATGTATACTCATTTACTAAAATTTTAAAATTAATTTTTATTCAATACACTTTTTAAAATACCAAAAAAATAATTTCTTCAATTCTTTATATTATTATCTTTATTTACTCTATCAAATCATTAGAATATTCAACACCCAAAAAAAATAACTTTGAACACTACTTTTCATTAAAATTTATTTAAAAATATAATGTTCCCTCTACTCTCAAAATTCCTTTGCTTGTGAGGTGAATATCGAGCTCTTGCAAATGCAACATTGGAGACAATGCGGCTTTCGGCTTCCACTAAAAGTAGCTCCTTTACAAGTCTATGTGATAACCTTGGTGCTACGTACCCGAGTTTCAATCCGAATTAATTAATATTAACGCATGAAACATATACAAATCAATCTTCATTTTGTGAGTGATCTTGTTCAACGTGGCTCTCTCCATGTTCATACACAGGATCAATTGGCCGACCTGTTGACAAAATCATTATCAAGACAAAGAACATGAATCTTGAGAAACAAGATTGGGATTACTGAAGCTAGCTCAATCTTGCGGGGATGTATAAAGACAAATTACAAGAATCAAGACCAAGATTAAACATAACACATCTTGCCTACAATCAAGCAAAATCATTCAAAATCAAATCTGTATATTTTTGCAAGTGTTGCATAGTTTTAGCTAAATTGATGTACATTGCCATAAATAGTTCTTCCTCATTGTGTATATAAGTCAGCTCCTATTACATCGATAATTAAATTTTGAGAAATTGTTCAGTGAAACAACAACAATCTCTGCTTTCATAGGTGTTGACACTATTTGAATAAACTAATAGATTGATACAAAATCAAAAAAAATAAAAATAAAAATAAAAAAAAAACTTTATAAATATATGTTTAATTAATATTTATATTTAGTATGGCTCATCGGTCCTTCTTTAGATGCTATTATTCATAGTAATTACCCGAAATACCTCATGATTGCTGTTATTAGATTTAGTTCGTAGATATATTTCTTGTTTATTTATTTATTATTTTTATTTAATAAAACTGAATGTATTTTTTTCTTTTATATTCTAAAAATGGATGTTCATTTTTTATACAAAAACAAGTGCTTGTTGTTTGAATGAGTGTGCCAAATGGTGGGAAGAGTGATAGCTTCAATTAAACATAATTAAATTATCCTTTTTAGTAAATTATATCAGGAATATTTTTATTATAAATTATTTTATTAAAATATGAGTATCCAAATTATATTTTAGAGTATAAATAGCTTCACTCTTAAATAAATTAATTGTAAATTAAATAATACAAAATTAAGAACACTCAAATCCCTGCTCTTCTATCGTGTCCCCCAATTATTCTTCCAGCTTTTCTTACTGTTTCCTCCTTACGCGTTGGATTAATTAATTAATAATTGGTCAATGGATGCTTATATTTATTTTATAATTATCAAGTGGGAAGAAAAATTTTATTTTGAGAACTTTTGTCGGTATTCTTTATATTTTGGGATTAAGAAATTAGTATAATGTGACATGGCCAACAAAGTTGGGTGCCTCGAGTTAGATATACAAAATCCTAGATCTAGTTTTTCTTTCGTGTATAAGGGAAGGAAGGATAGCATGTTCAAGCAATAATAAGTTCTCAAGGTTTGTTGGTCCAGACAAAAAAATGTTAACATAATTTGGAATGTATCTTTTCTTTTAAAAAAAAAAAAAAAAGCATTATTATTTTTTAAGTAACCGCAAATACATGTTAATTCATATATAGTTTTAAATGCATTTGTCATTAAGAACCATTAATTTCATGCATACAATTATTATATAATTACGTAAACACAAAGACAAAATCTTGTAGCACGAGGGAGAGCTGATCATAGATGGTTTTATGACATAATTCCAACCCACAGCACATAGTAAATCACAATTATATTAATTAAACAACTTAATTAAAAAAATTTGAACATAACCCAGATAATAATGTGATCCCATATCTCTTTTTTCCCCAGTTGGGGTATATGTTAATATGCGAAGATTATGCAATTTTACCAGATCCATAAAGGGATTTGCATCGTTAAGGTAGGATCATGTTAGATTCGGCCACAGTTCCGAAACCGAATTGGAATCTGAATCAAAAATTTTCGATTCGGTTAGGGTTCATCTCTAATCGAAAATTAAGTATGTACTAATTGTATGTGAATCACATGCAAAGTGATCTATATGTAGTCCTGGGGTGAACAGAAAGCTGTTTTTTTTTTTTTTGAGTGACACTTTGAAAACGTTTTGGTCCTTGTATTTTAATTTTTCTTTCTCATATTTTCCTCTATATATCTCTCACAATTACAAATTTAAACAATATCAAATCATATGGTTCAAAGTTTTCCGACATCCGACGATGATCTCATTGGATTCGGGAGAAAGAATTAATATGATATTATTGGATCGAATCGAATCGAATCAAATCTGACCCGATCTGATGTCCAACCCTACTAAATATGGATGTATGAAATGATGGGACTGAAAGAGTGAAGAAGAAGATCGCCGCATGCAAATTAAAATGGCCTATGGCTAGTGACCTAGCTAGCCATTTTTGTTGAATCATTGTCATGGCTTTATATTTTTATCTGGTCTTTCAGGTGAAAAGAAATCATAAATGCAGCAAAATCATGAAACGTTTGAAACATGTTGCCAAAGTAAGTAAAATGTGGCAATTAATTGTTGAATCCTCTAAAGAAGTTTCAGGGCAAATTCTTCATAATCTTCATGTCTCAAATTCTATCCCCACTGGCTACTTCAATGAGTATCATGTTTGACATTGTGATCCTCATGCACTAATGGAGGGCCATGCCTTTTTTCTTTTGACTTTTGAGTCACTTATGGTGACATTTTCTTTTTACCAAAGATAAGATCACGATAAATTTGGATTATATTTATTTCTGTTTTCCTAATGTTAATTTCTTTATTTTAACAAAATGCGGACTTGTATATATGACCCTAAATAATTTTAAGATTCTCTTCTGATATGAATTTTTAAAAACTGCGAATATAGCTTAATTTTAAGGGGAAAAATAATGTTATTTTAATATTATTAGATAGTGTTGAAATTACCAATAAACGGACACAACAAGCAGCTCTCTATATCCAAGGGAGAGGGAGTGAATTGGGTAATGACATAATATTGCGTAATAATAAATGTTTTCAATTTTATGCTACTAAGCTAATAGTTTTACCAATTAAACTCATCAATCAATTTCTCATTCATATTAATGACATAATGTTCCTAAATTCATTCACAAACATTTACAAAAGAGTTATATCTATACGTTCAATCTTTATCCTTTATAATGAGTTCTGTTCCTAGGCTCATTCACAAACCTTTACATAAATCATCCTTTTGAGTATACTCACTCACAAAGAGATTTCACAATCTCAAGTGTTTAATATATGAAGATTAATAACTCACTTGGACACTCACAAAATATAAGAGGATTAATGATATGTGTTTCTTTCCCAATTAACTAAGCTCTCTAAATGATATGAAGATGTATGTAGTGTGTGAGCTTGAGTATGAAAGTGTATGAAGATGAAGGTTTTGTTTACTCTTTGTTTTTGCATTAGAAGAAATTGTATGAAAGTTCAAGAGAATGGCGAAAATGAAATAGAGACTCAATTTATAGACAAAATGAAAGCAGTGTCTAATATTTGCGCTGAGGCCTGTATGGCGGTCTGCAGAGGCCGCTATGTCGGTCTGCCATTTCAACGGGTATAAAATATTAATGTTTGATACCGATAATCGCAAACATGACCGGGTTACTGACTGGTATGGATACCGGTATGGATTATGTCGGTTCCAAATAGCATGTAAAATAAGAATGTTGAACGGTAGGAATGCCGATATGCTTTAGTCCGGGTCCAATAATTGTGCAACACTTACCGGTATGAGAGACCGGTATGTAGTAGCCCGGTTTCAGAGGCGATGCAAAACTTCTCAAAACAGAGTAAGGTTGACAAGTATGAATGCCAAAATGCAGGATTTGAATATTTAAAAATATTTTACACATAACCCTAATGCATCTAAATGAATGTGAATGTGTCTTATGAGCTTAAAAACTTAAATTATATCAACTCACTTATAAAAGAGAGCCTTAAACTTAGACCACGGTATAAAATATTCTTTAATTTGACGCTTGAGTCTTCACATCCATTTTACTCTTCACGACCAATTATTTCGACATATTTTTTTAATATCCGTTAATGCGCGTCGAAGTTTTCCACGATGCATCATCAAAATCCATATTGAGTGATATGACAGTAACAAATGTTGCTTCGTATAACACTATTTTTCCCAGGAAAAAAAAATTCTCCCAGCAGGCTTGTTAAATATTAAAACGTTAAGTAAACCCCTAATGATTGATCTTCATTTTATTAAAAAAATTACTTTAATTTTATTATTATGTAAATTTAATAATCTCTTACAATTTTATATATTACTAGTGTTATTAAAAGAAGCCCATTTTTCCAAAATAAATGATTGGTTTGGTATTGTGATTTGACCTGTACTGAGGTGATAAAATTGTGTTTTGACCCAAATATAATTTTTTAGTATTTGGTTAATGATAAGAAATTACGATTATTAATCGTGATTTCTTTCAAAAATTATGTTTTTCAAAAACTAAAAATTTTAGCTTTTTCCCACCATCAAAATATTTAAAAAACGCACCATAATTATGTTTTTAGTATAAATCAAAATTTCATAACACCATTTATATATCACCGTTTGTTCATCATATTTTTTTTATTAGAAACACCAAATAAAGCCGAAATGTCTGTGTCTATCATTGCATACTAGACATTCAAATATGAAGTTTCATATATCTTCCAAAAGCTCGATTAATATTTATCTTTACATTCAACGTAAAGCATCTCTATATATGTTGAATTATTGATGCAATTTATAAAATTTATAATTTTTTTTTAATTATCAATCAAATACCACTAAGATTAAAGGTAACCCTAGTATTGTCATATCAATTATAGCTTAATTTATATGGTGGTTCCTGCATGTTAACATAATATAAAAAGTAAGAAATTCTCTAAAAGATAGAATATTTATCCATTTTCACTATAACTTTTTAATTATATGAATTTCACTTCTATAAATTTAGGAAAAATAAATAGACACATAAATTTCAAATATTGATAGCTTTTTATTTTTGCTTGCCGACACAAAGAGCATTATCGATCATCACCATCGTAATAGGAAGAAAAATGAAAATGAAGTGACACTTGATTACCGCACTGAAGATAATGATGCTGGTACTTTGGCACGTACCTCCATTCCGGACATTTTCCTTACAATTCTCAATAAAAAGCATATTGAAAAGAATAACAAAGTGTCTTTTAACTTTATGGATAAAATATGACGCCACTCCATGCCTCAAGATAGGTAACCCCTATAACTTGAAGGGATATCACTAGTTCAAATTCGGATTATTATGTCATAATTAAAATAAGGAAAGAAAAAAGAAATTAAAATCTGAAAATAAGAAAGAATTAAAACGTTCTAATTGAGGTTCGAGACTTTTTTTTTAAAAATAGTTAAGAATCGGTATATTAGAGATAAAAACAAATACAAATGGCGAAATTAGGACAATTTAAAACTGCAAACATCATATCACCTACGTCATATTCATATTCATATTCATATAATGGACTCTCATTGGTTTGCTGGATAATGAAAAGTGAAAACGTTTTCTCCTAACTTTGTAACCTTTTTTGACGTGCCTGACTGCCTGCCTTTGTAGTGTTTAATGTTGCTTTATTTCAATTTAATTGAAAGTGAAATTACATTACTCACCCCATAGGCCATAGGTCATAGGCCATAGGCCATAGGTGTTGAATTTGTGTTTGCTCCTACATTGATCATAGCCATGGGAAGGGGTGGCTGGCTCTAGCCTCTATGCTCTGCTACAAAGTTATCCAGGCACTTTCTGTGATTATTCAAACCTTGTCGGTAAAGTGAACCAACATTTAAACAAACAAAACTGTAGTGTTGAATTGATGCCAATTCCACCCAACCCAAGGTTGATATTATCTTCACAAGATTAAAATATGGCTACCTCTACCTCTACCTCTACCTCTACCTCTACCTCATTAACTGCATTCTTATGTCTAGCTTTAGCTCTAGCATGTAGGAACTATGGGTGATGATAAAACCATTAATCTAAAGTTGACAAAATATAATTTATAAAAGAATAATATAAATTTAAACCTGACAAGATGGCCACACAAAAAAAAAAAAAAAAAAAGATAATTATTTTTGGAAAAAATATAAAGAAGATGACTTTTAGAAAATTGGGATTAGCCTATTTGATTTGACTTTTAAATAACGTAAAATCATATATTTAATCTCAAAAATTCTTATTTATTATTATTTATTTATATATATTTTTTTGCTAATGTTTGGTTTTATTTAAAATATAGTTTTTAAGGATTAAAAAAATATTATTTTACCTCAATCAACAAAAGTTCAAAATTTTAGTTTTTGGGATTAGAAGTTATAAAGCTTTTTTTAAAAGCTAAATTATCTTTATTTTATTTCACTTTATTATTTAATTTTTTCATAACATAACTTTAAAAAAAAAATTATCTTTTAATGTAATTTTATAATTTTAATATAAATTTCGATTAACAATCAAATAATTATCTTTTTAGGGATAATAACATTATTTCTAAAAATTCTATTTAAAAAATTATACAAATCGAATAAATTTCTCTTTTAATGGTTGTATTTTGGTTTCCTAATAAAAAAGGCAATGTGATTTAGACTTTTGACGTCTTCAGGGCGTGATTTGTTGATGTAGTACTTAGAATCTGACTTTTAGGTCATATATTCGAATCTAAGTGGTACGTTTCTTATAAGAACCTGAGACATCAAAGAATTTACCTACTCTACTTAAATCCGAATCGGATAATTTAACGATAATATTTCCAACATTTCCAAAAAAAAATTTAAACTTTAGACCATGGAGTTAAATATCAAATCCAAATGATCAATTTGCTTAGCTAATACCTTTCAGCCGATCATTTCATGTCTCTAGTTAGGCTAACCAGTGGGTCCTTTTTATTGCAAACATCCGCTCGACCACAAGTGAATTATACTCATTTTGAAAAAATAAATTAAAAGAGAGGAAGCAAATCTTCTTTAGATTATGATTGCACTCTCCATTGGGTTTGTGGCCCAATATTATAAGGACATGGGTTGAGTCTTTACAAATTCTGATTTTATATTAATAGACGTCTAAATAATATTATAAATATATCTATTTAGTTTCTCAATAGATTTTAGATCTTAAATATTTTAAGAATTGTAACACTCATAATTTTTTTTTAAAAAGAAGAAGAAGAAGAAGATTATGATTTCACTCATTTGCATTTTGTAGTGTTAGAATATGTGCTTTACTTTCTTTCTTTCTTTCTTGTTTGCTACATTCATTCATTCTATTTTGTTTGAAAACAAAATGTGGGGGTGAGAGAGAGAGGGGTTTTGGATATTTAACAACTTGAGACCAATTAAGGTGGGGAGCATCACAATGATATAATTACACGGTCATAATAATTCCAAAATTAACTTAGAATAATATAAGATTCAAATTATTTAGAATAAAACCTAACAACATAAAACAATATATGCATTATGTGATTTTCGTAACTAATAGAGATACATATTCACACCTAAGAAAAAAAGGTGGGAACATATTCATATGGAAGTTGAAAAATAACATAAATACATATGCTCATAGCTAGATTGCATATAAATGTGTTCCTCGTTTCGAAATGAGATGCATAGTCTCAAGAAGAGTTAGTGCTATTTTTATTTTTATTTTTGAAAAAGAAGCTGCTTTATTTAAAAAGCAGCACTAAATATATTAAAAAGAACCCAAAGTACAAATAACCGCAGCTGGGGGATCATCTCTCCAAAATCCAGCCACCGGAAAATTACAAGCTATTTTCGCCAAACTATGTGTTATTGAAAGTGACTCATGGATTATGGGTTTCTCTATTAAGTTAGGGCATGGTTCTGTTCTACAAGTTGAGTTATGAGGGCTACTACACGGACTTCGAATGTGCCTTGAGATGTGATGCAACTCCCTCATTGTGGAAATGGATTCAAAAGAATGTGTTCACCTGATAAATAATCAGATTCTGCAGACACACCCTATGTTCAGTTTAGTTAACTCCTGTAAGGATCTTATTGCAGAGGATTGAGAGTGCTCAGTGACTCACATCTATAGAGAAGCCAATGTTATTGCAGATTGCCTGGTCCACCTTGGTTATATTGGGAGTTGGGAAATGACATGGTTTGATCAGCCACCAACACAAGTTCATAACGAACTACTTCGTGAATCCTCTTTTTAATTTCTGTTGTTCTGGGCTGTTTTAACCGCCTCTTCTGTACCAAAAAAAAAAAAAAAATGGAGATATAAGCAATTTTTGTTTTTGTTTTTGTTTTTTAAAATTAATTTATAATTTGTCTCCTTTTTTTGATTTGTGAATTATATCTTCTATATATTTGCTGGTAGGTATATGGACATTAACAAGAGCTAAGGTATGTTGCTGCCATCTTAACTAGTACTCTTTTCACACATTCGATTGCTTGTCTATTATTTTCCTTTTCATTTTTTTTTTAAATAATAATAATTTGGTATATATTTTTGAAGGGTTGTTATATTAACATACATTTTAAATCAATATATAGAGAATTTTTGTACCAACACTGTAAATGCAGAAAGGTAAAAATTTGAATGCATTTCATTATTTTATATACTTTGAATCAATATATAAAGAATTTTAATTTTGTTATAAATATATTTATAATTATTTGAGTTATTTTCATAAATAAAAAGATATAACGCCAAATTAATAGATACATACAATATTTATTCTTTAAATATTTCTTAATTTAGATTGAACTAATCAAATTTATAAATATAAAATCCCGGACAGGGAGTTTTGCATAGTTTTAAAATATGAGATGTTTTGCTTAAATTTATAAAACATCAAAGGTTTCGCTCATATTCACGTGAAGGAAGCAATGACATAAATAACATATACCTAATATATATATAATATATATATATATATATATATATATATATATATATATATATATATATATATATATATATATAAATTTCAGTAGACCCTTATAGTAGTTGAAAATTAGGGGTGGACACGTTTTGATTTGGTTTAGTATAATTATAAAAGTAACCATTTGTTTTTTTTTTCTTTTTTTAAAAAACTAGTAATTATTTTAATTTTCTATTCAGTTCGGTTCAATTCAATTTTTTCAATTTTTTAATAACAAAAATAAAAAATAAAAAATAATAATATTCATTGAATCTAACATTTATACAGATTTTGTACACTATAACTTTTATAATCACTATTTATTTATTTATTATTTTTTTTTTTGGAAACGATGGAAACCCCGCCACCAAACCACCCATTCTGGGCCGCGGCGCAGGTAAAACCACCGGCTATCCCAGGCTCTTACAAGAGGTGCACCCCCTGGATTCGAACCCAGAACCTCAAGGTGAGATCCTGAACCCTACACCACCAAGCCACACCCCTTGGGGACTTTTATAATCACCATAACTACACTAATATAAACATTTCATGAAATATACTCATCATTGAAATAATTTAAAAATGTAGGAAAATAAAAAAGAAACAAGACCAAAACTAAAAAATAAAAACATTTAATAAACACCAAACAATTTTATAATGCAACAAATATAAAATATAAAATAACAAAAAGACATGATAAAAATTAAGAAAAAAAAATCAATAAATTCAAATTATTCAATTAATTTGATTTGGTTCGATTATATTCGATTTATTTTATTTGTTTTCTGTCCACCCCTAGTGCAAATTTAAAAGACCTAGATCGTGGACAGAGATCGCATAACTTGGTGCACATGATCTGTTAAATCTTTGTCGCAAATTATTCGTCAAACCAATCAATCGAACAATCAAGACGCAAGATTTTTACCGTGGTTCGCCGGAAAAATTCCCGACTATATCCACATTGAACTCCGGAATAGGGAGCTCGCTGCACTAATCAATTTCAAGATTACACACAGAATCTTGAATCCTTTACAAATTGTAATTCCCCAAATCTCACAAACCCTAATCTCTAAAAGTGTCAATCTCTCAAATTCCCAATTGAGAATTACACTAACTTGGACTAAGGAACAAGGCTAACACTTAGCCAAAAAAAAGGGAATACAAATAATGAAAACCTCTTTTTAATTCTCAACCTAAGTGGCCTTTATATATGATGAGCAAATACATGTAATTGAGACAACGGCAAGGATTGCGCCACGTGCCACGTGTCTCTTATCCAACGGATGATAAAGCTTCACATTTTACAATCTCCACCTTGAAGCCCAAAAAACATCCATCACTCCCAATCATACACAAGGACACATAAAGGTCAAGATGGCACATCAAACTCACCTACTCACATCATCGCTCATGTCGGCTGCAAGGTCAGCCAACCCCCACTTGCAACAGCTTCATGCAGTGGGAGAGTTTGGTTGCAGTCACAATCTTTGTTCCCATGTCAGATGGGTTGTCTTCAGTTGGAACCTTCTTAATCTCAATCTTACCGCTTGAGATAATTTCCCGCACAAAATGATACTTCACATCCACATGCTTGGTTCTCTCATGATGTACTGGATTCTTGCTCAGATGGATTGCACTCTGACTGTCTGAATACACAACTGTCTTACCATGCAGCTGTTGTATTTCGGTTAAGATACCCTGAAGCCAAATTGCTTCCTTGAACACATCAGTTATGGCTATATACTCCGCTTCGGTAGTTGACTTTCTTGAGTCTCTGTCACCTGCAAAATCAGAATCAACATACCCTACCAAATCTAAAGCGTTAGATTTGTTAAAACATAAGCCATAAGCAATAGTAGTATTCAAGTATCTTAACAACCATTGTAAATCACTCCAGTGTGCTCCACCTTGATTAGACATAAACCTACTTAATAAAGATACAACATAAGACAAGTCAGGTCTAGTACTAATCATGACATACATCACAGAACCAATAGCATTTGCATAAGGTACATTTTCCAATTTAATCACCTCAGGTCTAGTACTAAGAGAAGACATCTCATCTTCCATAGCCGCTTCCCATTCAAGTTTATGGGTAGACTTTAATGCCTCTCCTAAGCTAGCAAGCTCAATCCCATTAATTTCATGACTTGATATTAATGCACAGAAATACAAATCATTGGTTGAGTAATCATACCTGGTAGGAGGGCTTACCTGTCTCCTACTTCTGTCTCTTGCTAGCTGGTAGTTGGCTAATGTGTCTTGAGGTGTTTCATCATGCTGCTCAGTGTGATCCACTTGATCTACTGTGTCCACTTCAATTTGTTCTTGTATGTCTGCTACTTCATTTCTGTTTTCCTCATGGTTATTTCTCATGGGTTGGGAGCCCTCAGATGTCTCTGTGCCTGACATGTCACCAACTTGCTCAGCCGTCCTTGATGTCCATAGCTCACCTGCATCTGAGCTCCACCTGCAAGATCAAAATCTGCTAGATCCTTTTCTAAGGCACATGCATTGTTGTTAGTAGATTTACAAGGAAAACAAAGTTCATTGAATATAACATCCCGACTAACTATGACTTTGACTCCAGGTGACTCCCTTTCCCATAACCTATACCCTTTTGTCCCTTCTTGGTATCCTAGGAAAACACACTTGATTGACCTCGATTCAAGTTTACCTACGGACTGGTTAGCATAAGCTTCACAGCCAAACACTCTAAGGTGGGCAAGCTTATGAGCCCTACCAGACCAGATTTCTTATGGTGTCTTAAACTGAACGGAACTATTGAGGCTCAGGTTAACTAAATGAGTAGCAGTATTGAGGGCTTCACCCCAAAAGACCCTCGGAAGTTCGGAAGAAAATAAAAGATATCTGATCTTTTCTAATATGGTTCTATTCATTCTTTCCGCAACTCCATTCTGTTGAGGGGTGTTTCTAACAGTCCTATGTCTCAGGATACCCTCACTAGTACAGTATTGATCAAACTCAGTATTACAAAATTCTAAGCCATTATCAGTTCTCAAGACTTTTACTTTGTTACTAGTTTGATTTTCTACCAATACTTTCCATTCTTTAAATTTAGTCAAAGTTTCATCCTTTGATTTTAGTAAGAATGTCCATACCTTCCTACTGTGGTCATCAACAATAGAGATGAAATATTTCTTACCCCCATGAGTCTGGACCTTTGCTGGTCCCCACAGATCACAATGTAGATACTCCAGACTCGCCTTTGACAAATGAATTCCAGTTGGGAAGCTCTGTCAGTGCTGTTTGCCCAACACACAGATCTCACAAAACTCAAGTGGCTTCAACTGGTCCTTTCCAAATTGTCCCTGCTTGCTGAGTACCTGCATTCCTTTCTGGCCTATATGGCCAAGTCTCAAGTGTCATATATTAGTCATATCAACATTAGAAGTTAAAGCAGAAATGGGTTTATCCGAGAATACATGTTGGCCATTTAGAACATACAATCCATTTCTTTTATACCAGTTAGGATTAGTTTATTACCCTTAGATATGTGCATGTTTCCTTTGTGTGCTTTATATGTGAAACCTAATTCATCTAGTGTTCCTAGTGATATCAGGTTCCGTTTCAAGTCAGGTACATATCTAACGTCAGTAAGAATCCTAACTTTACCCCATCATGGAGTTTAAGTGTTATGTCCCCAACTCCCTGTATCCTACAAGTATTGTCATTACCCATATACACAGTGCCTTGGTCAGAATTTCTAAAGTTGACAAACCAGTCCCTATACGGACTCATGTGAAAAGAACACCCGGAGTCCAGAATCCATTCTCTACTAATGTGATCTCTACACACAGTCAATGCCTCAGATAGGCACATCGACTCTTTTTCGGCAGCCACAGTAGCACTGCCTTCATTTTCCTGTTCCCTAATGAACTTATAACAATTCCTTTTAAGGTGTCCCATCTTTCCACAATGATAGCACTTCTTGTCACTATTCTTATTCTTATCATGTTTATTCTTTTTCTGCCCTTTAGGTTCTTGGTTATTAGTCTGATGATTATTCGGATCATTATATTTCCTTTCATTTTTTCCTTTCACGAATAAGTTCGCTCCTCCTCTCCTACTGGTTCTAAGTTCTAACTCTCTAGCCCTTAAACCAGATATCACCAAGTCTAGCATAGGTACAACTCATGTGTACTGTAGAGAGTTCTTAACGACACTATATTCTTCAGGCAGTGCATTTAATAGAATCATAGCTTCGCTAGAGTCTCCTAGGGCTTGGTCAGTTCCTTTAAGGATTTGAGTCATTTTCGTGAATTCATCCAAATTATCATCTAGTGACTTATTAGTGTCCATCTTGTAATTAAACAAATTTCCTTTTAAGAACACTAAATTTGGTGCAGAAATAACATAATAAAGAGATTCGAGTTTACCCCAGAGTTGAATGGCCGTGTCCATTCCATCAACTTTTCTGATGACCGAGTCTCCTAAGTGGAGGAAGATCAGGTTGTAAGCCTCTTCCAGGATTTCGTTCTTCGCTTCCTTTTCCATCTTCGGCCATTTTTCTGGATCCGGTTCCAGCGCCAAGGCCACCTTATGGTGAGAAAGCAAAACCCTCATTTTCTTCTTCCATGTGGTGAAATCTCCCTTTCCGTCAAATATGCCGATGTCGAGTCTCATGGTCGACATTTCTGTTTTCTTTTACAGTAATCACCCGATGAAAATTCCGCAATCACTCTCGGTAATTACTCACCCAATCAACCCAAACACGATTGGCAGATTCTCACCCAAACAGGACAGTAAAACACACTACACACAGGCCACAATTTCTCAGATTTCAACCCCCAAAAAACGAATGAACCAGAGAAACACACACCATGATTCTACTGCAACACTCTCACAGTGTCATGCCCAAACAAAAAATTTCAGTTCAATTCAAGAGACCTCAAACCAATTAGTCAAAACAAAACAGAAGCAACAATTAGGCTAAGCCTTCTGATCACCGAGCAACTTAGGCAACACACTGTTTTGAGACAAGCAACATCATTTGGCTATCCAAATTCCTTTTCTACTCAGATTTGTTCTTCAACCCAAGATATGATGCGGCAACCCAGATTTGATTTGGCCACTCAAAATCTTGTATCGGCGATCCAGGAGCACGGTCGCTTGATCTTGGTTGTTTAATTTCAGATCTGGATCTTGATTGGTTGGTTTCAAATGTTGTTCTTTCGAATCCATTGTACTGCCCCAAGAGTTTTGAGTCGCCTAGCTCTGGATCTTGTCTTGGTCACGGTAGCTCTGTTCTTGTTTTTCGAGTATTGATTGGTTGTTTTTTGATCTTGCTTTCTTGTTATGTAATCTTCAATTTTTATTTCGTCTTGTGACTGAGGGTTTCTTGATCGTCTGATTGCTTCTTCGATGGCTTCTCTCTTCTGCAATTTTTTGAAGGTTTTGGTTCTTCGGTCCTCTGCTTCACCGAATGAGGGTGAACCAAATCTTGGGCCTTGATCTTTCAAAACTTACTTCTCAGCCCACTGAATCTTTCTTCCACAAAGAAAAGCTCTGCGATCTTTCAATTTGTTGACCTTTGATCGCTCCTATGTACCTTGACTAGCAGCTTTAGGGTTTCTTTGGCCGTGATCTTCTTGTCCTTCGGGTGGGGCTTTGATCTTGGTAACAGATCAGTCTTCAATTCGGCCCACTGGATCTTTAATCCGCTCTGATACCAATTGTTAAATCTTTGTCGCAAATTATTCGTCAAACCAATCAATCGAACAATCAAGACGCAAGATTTTTACCGTGGTTCGCCGGAAAAATTCCCGACTACATCCACGTTGAATTCCGGAATAGGGAGCTCGCTGCACTAATCAATTTCAAGATTACACACGGAATCTTGAATCCGTTTACAAATTGTAATTCCTCAAATCTCACAAACCCTAATCTCTAAAAGTGTCAATCTCTCAAATTCCCAATTGAGAATTACACTAACTTGGACTAAGGAACAAGGCTTAACACTTAGCCAAAAAAAAGGGAATACAAATAATGAAAACCTCTTTTTAATTCTCAACCTAAGTGTCCTTTATATATGATGAGCAAATACATGTAATTGAGACAACGACAAGGATTGCGCCACGTGTCTCTTATCCAACGGATGATAAGGCTTCACATTTTACATGATCAAATTTAAAAGCATAATAATGGTGTTCACAGTTACAGGAAGGGAAAATAGACTGTATCTTCAATCTATATCGTTTTTCACACACGGTCTCTCATACATAAAACTTCACATCAACAGTGACAATTCTCCTCATAATTCAACGTGTCATCCATCCAGCCACTTGTTGATATTTCTCAAAATGTCAACTTCTTGACTGCCATTTTGTTTACTAATAATAATAGGAAAATTACACATTCTGGGCCGTTATGTTGATTGCCAACACAAGCATGCACATATATATATATATATATATATTATATATATATATATATATATATATATATATATTCACACACTAATTAGAGAAATAAGCTGAGAAAGATGGATTTAATATAAACTCACAAGTTTTGAACAACCAACTTAAAAACTACTATTTTCCAGAAAAAATAAGCATTGCTTCTTAGTAAGCTATGGCTGTCTAACTTATTAAAACTTTTAGCTAACAATGCAAACTAGAAACTAATCAGCCCATTCTTTGTTTCTTCCTTCACCACTTTGAGCTTAAACTTCATCAATGTTTATGAATTTCTAAACACAAAAAGCAGTTTTCCGACATATTTATGGGTTCATAAGAGTAAGGTTCGAAAACACTGTCTGCAGTGCAGTGCGAGACGATCCCTCGCGTGAGGGAAGGTAGGCAGCCTCCAGGTGGTCGAGGCGACAGCCTCAATTCGAACACGAAAAAAAAACTAAAAGCATAAAATTATCAAAATAAAATCATCCACAACACATCTATATCAACTAATACATAAAAACATCCATCAAAACTAAACAAAATGAAACATAACAAAAAAGGTTCATGAAATAAAATGATCACTAATCTATAAATAGACATCACTTGTGTCTAATAGCATGAAATGTGGGTCTGAAATGTCATCCGCCAAAGAGTCAAAATCATATCTAATTTATATCACATAATTTTTATTAATAACATATTATAATAAATAATATAATAATTGGTTATTTTTAAAGATAATAATTATTTTGCCATTTTTGACGACGCATACCCGGCCAACGCGGTTAATAACATTGCCGGTTAGGCTTTCAAAATTGGGGATTTTGTTTCTGTAACTTTTTAGTAAGAAACTCAAGTCGGGACTCTTTGTTCGAATTTCATCTCCCTTATATAATTTTTTTTTTTTTTTTTAAATAGCAATTTTAGGGATTTCGGGTAAAGGCGTCTGCCTCAATCCACCTCAACTCGAGGAGTCATGAGGCGGGCCACCTCAAGCCTTTGAGGCGGGCCCATTGAAAACTCAGCATGAGGCAATAGACCTGATGCGCCCCTAGCCTCAAATAGAGTTTTCAAACTATGCACAAGTATGGTAGTCTAAGAGACAAAAGGAGGATGAACTATAAATGTCCCATACATGTAGAGAGTGGAACCTGGAGACATAATCCAAATAAAATTCTCAGTAATGCAGATATATTGAGAGGAGTCAATTACCTGATTAGAAAATGGAACCTCTTGCGAGACTTCCCACATAGTAATGGTATACTCACTCAAATTGGCTCCAGATAAATCACTAGAAGAGACAAATTGCTTTCTATCGATTGCAAATTCAATGTCAAGAATTATACACAGACTTAGAAAATATTCACGTGCCACCTTGCCGGTTCTAATATCCAAAAATCTGAGGGAGACCTTTGATCCCCCAGAAAGGAAGAGGTTGCAGTGTTCTGGATGGAACTTGATTGCTCTAACAGCCTGATCCTCTCTGAAACTTTTTTGTCTCTATCCCCTTTTCAACATCAACTAATCTTGATGAGCAGCATACCCTCAAGAAACACAAGTGGTCTGCTGTGACCACTTCACATCGGTCACAGTTAGAACTGGCCACCGGTCCAGTTCGGTTCCGGATATTTATTTATTTGAATTTTATTAAATTAAATTAAAAACAAAATAAAAACTTAAATTCCAGTTGGAACCGAACGGTTCCAACGATTCGGCTAGGGCGGGAACCCTAACCGAATCGTACGGAACCGGTTGCGGTTCTGGTTCTCGAACCGAAAGGAACCGGAACCGTCCGGTTCCTTCTGGTTCGGTTTCGGTTCCGAACCGGAACCGTGGCCGGGTCTAGTCACAGCTACACAGTGGAACTTAAAAATACGTGCTAACTTCTGATCTCTGCTCCTCAAATTCCATATGCAGATTGTGTGACCCATCCCAGCATAAGCAAGAAGATGAGCTGCAGACTGACTCAAATGAACACATCAATAAGGCCAACAATATAATCAACAGGCACGGTATTTTATGAATACTCGAGTTGGTGGAGGGATGATGAAGAGGAAAATATCATTTCAATTGAAAGAAACTATGAAGTTTATAGATGGAAAAAATGAATGAAGATTTAATATGGAATGGATAACATGTTGTTAGTAATGAGAGCATACCACGAGTTGGTGACCAATTTACAGCATTGACAGCCTTCCAGGTATTTTGCTTCATTGTGCATGGCCCTTTGGTTGATGTCTCAATGATGAATTGATGATGAGAAAATATCATGTTGTAGATCTGAATCTGAAATACTTCATTGGACTGATTAACAAGATGAAATATGGCAGTGAAGCGACAGAAGTCTATCAGTAGAATAAGAGTCAGTAAAAACACAAGTTAACACCATAGAAATATATATATGTGTTGGCACAATCGCCCATCCACTGCATATTACATCAACACAAAGTCTTGCAAAGGACTGTTCCAGATAAAGTCCAAATCCGAACACACATTTATACATTGCAGCTTCAGAATTTAATCTTTACACCAAAGGATAGATCCGCATATTTCAGTAGACATTTACTTAAAAAGAAATCAAGTAATATATCCATCTCGAAGTAACTTAATATTCTTCTAAATAAAAACAGATGTGATCAAGTTTGGTAAGGATGCTGCTTAGATCCAAGAAAGTAGTTTCGCTCAACTGCCATCTTAAATCCTATTCTACGTGCATATTTGTAAGTGAAGTGCTTCTTGAAAGCACAAGAGTAAGAATATTTGGTACGCTGTTTATACCCGACAGCTAGAGGTTTCATTCTACAATAACTACTACCTTAATTCACGATTTAAATTATTTAATTGATTATTACTAACATAAGCTAAGCATAGACCCAAACATTTGCAGGTATTATATTCAACACTGCTCTCACTAATAATTGCAAAATGATAATTATTTTCATTAGACAATCTGAAGAATCATAGCTAAATCAACACAGCTCTAATCAACTTCAACTACAGTCATGTAATTCTTGAACATACTCCTAACTTCATCAACAATTATGTATTAAAGTTTAGAAAGCACTTCTAATCAAAACTGTTTTAAACAAAAAAAGAAAAAAAAAAGAAAAAAGAGCACTCCCACAAATGCATCCATGATCCATCCTCACAACATTTACACAAGTCATTTCAAACTACAAAGAAAAGCAAATGGGGTTTAACTAAAGACGAATAATGACAGGTGTTGACGGTGGATTTTGGTCTCAGGGTAATATTGGAATATTACTCCCAATGAAATCCTCCTTCAACTGTGAATTTGTTTGGTTATGGGGGACCAAAGGCAAATTTAGCGGAAAACGAGAAAATACGCCAATCAGACAAGGTGATTTAACGTGGTTCGGTGGATGTTGGGATCCGACCTACGTCCACGGGCAAGAACAGGGTGGTGCTTTTTATTACTCAAATGCACTTCTCGAGGCTCTTCCTTGCTTTTACAAATCAGAGCTCTATGATTCTAATCTCTCACTCTTGTGACGATTTTCAGATCTCTTTTACACATGCTCTACCCTTCTATTTATAATAATACAGAAATCCGATTCCTATTTGTATAAGAAATCCTATTTGAACCCAATCTTCTCTTCTTGTAGGGTTTCCTGATCCGGTATTGCCTTCTCTTTTAGTATTCCCTTTTGGATTCTGACTCTTTCTCCTTGCGAAAGTAGGATATCTTCCTTATCTTATCCATAAGAATGGGGTGCTGTTGTCTTGAACACGGTCCGTCGTCTGGTCGGTTTTAATGAGGTCGGCCATGACAATCTTTTATGCTGAGAGTGCTCTTGCTGACATCTCTAGTGCTCGGTCATCCGAACCAAAGTGGTCGGTCTTCACATGAACTGATCGGGTCGGCTTGATGATCTCAACCAGATAGCGAACTTACCCTTTTGTCCTTGTCGTGCTGTCTTAAATGCTGTAGCGCCTGAAAACACCATCAACATCTGTCCCCTAGTTCTCGGTTCCAACGAGTATGTGAGTTGGTGCCGGGAACTATATGAAGAGGGTGTGCTGATTGTCTTCGCTGGTAGTCGTCCTAGGATGCAAAAAAGAATTTTCTTGCCGTTCCAATCATCTTTCCTCGAGACGCACAACCGTCGTGTCTTCTTAAATGCCTATCAAATCAACTTTAGGGTTTCTTCCAATGTTCGACACTTGTCAAACATCCGCCGGGTTCCCGCCAAAAGAGGGGACGAATCGACCGTGCAGAGGCGTTTTCACAGTGGGCTGATCCCAGCTGTCTGTTTGAACTGGGGAGGCCCCTTCTGTGGCCGACACTTGGCGTTCATCCGGGCTCTCCCTTTAGATCTAGTGGTCACGAGCGTCCTGGTCACGACTATAAGAAGGGGAGGCTTCTACTGTTCCATCTTTTTCGGCAATTTCTCCTTTCTCTCTGCAAGTATCTCGGTTGATTTGCTCATATCTGCATCTTGGATTTCAACTGCGGGCTTCGTTCTCTGCTTCATTGTTTGTAGTTTTGAAGGCGAATTTGAGGGCGAGCAGTATCTCTTCTCCTTGTTCACTTTTTAGTGCTACCCCCGCTCCGTAGCCGTGTGAGCTTGCGGATCCGTCCACAGACATTTCCCACCTGTCTTCTTCCACGGCCAGGACCTGTGGTTCCGTGAGCTCTGCTATGAAGTCTGCTAAGGCCTGCCCTTTTATCGCTGTTCTCGGGAGGTAGGAGATGTCGTGCTCGCTTATTTCTACCGACCACTTCATTAGTCTCCCTGAGGCCTCTGGTTTTTGCAAGATTTGTCTCAGGGGATAATCCGTGTACACTTTGATAGGATGGGCCTGAAAGTAGGGTCGCAACTTCCGTGCCGCAGTGACCAGGGATAGGGCAATGAGTTCGTGCATGGGGTATCGAGTTTCTGCGTCCAGTAGGGCTTTACTGACATAGTAAACCAGTTTCTGGACATGGTCGGTCTCTTGTACCAGTGCCGAGCTTACTGCGTGCTTTGAGACGGCCAGGTATAGATACAGTGTCTCCCCTGGGAGGGGTTTGGCTAAGAGAGGGGGTGTGCCAGGTTTTGTTTTAGGTGCTGGAAGGCCTCTTCGCACTCAGGCGTCCAGTCGACCCCTTTTTGAGCTTTTTTGATGACTTTGAAGAAAGGATGGCACTTGTCGGTTGCACGTGAGATGAACCTGTTGAGTGCGGCGATCCTTCCTGTAAGGCTTTGTACTTCCTTAACTGTCCGGGGTGGTTTCAGGTCTAGCACGGCTTGTATCTTCTGCGGGTTCGCTTCAATACCCCGTGAACTTACCATGTAGCCCAGAAATTTTCCTGAGGCTACCCCGAATGCACACTTCTCTGGATTGAGCTTTAAACTGTGTTTCCTCAAGAGTTCGAAAGTTTCCTTCAGGTCGGCCACATGGTCTCTGGGTTCTCCGGACATTGTTATCATGTCGTCGACATATACCAGCATGGTTGTGCCGATGAGCGGTTTGAAGATCCTGTTCACCAGTCTCTGGAAAGTCGCCCCTGCATTCTTTAATCCGAAAGGCATCACTTTGTAGCAGTACAGCCCTTGGTCAGTGATAAAGGTGGTCTTCTCCTCGTCCGCATGGTGCATCTTAACTTGATTGTATCCCGAGAAAGCGTCCATGAAGCTTAGCAGCCATTGGCAGGCTGTTGTGTCTACCAGTTGGTCTATATTTGGGAGGGGAAAGCTGTCTTTTGGACATGCTTTGTTGAGGTCGGTGAAATCTACGCACATTCTCCACTTTCCGTTAGATTTTTTCACCAATACTACGTTGGACACCCACTCTGGGTATTTTACTTCCCGGATGAAACCGGCTTTCAGCAATTTTTCCACCTCGGTTGCTACTGCTCCGCATCGCTCCTGGTTGAATATTCTCCTTTTCTGCTTTACTGGTTTGTGTGACGGGTTCACTGCTAAGCGATGGCTTATGAACTTTGGGTCGATTCCGGGCATGTCATCGTGTTCCCATGCAAAAACGTTGGGGGTACCCTTGTAGACATTCCAACAAGTTTTTTCTTAGGGCCTTGTCTAGACTTCTCCCTATTTTTATGCTTTTCTTTGGCCCGTACAGCTTTACTTCTTCTAATTCTTCGGCTGCTCCGAGCCGTGCAGCTTTATCGGGCCGAGGAGCAGGGTTTTTCCTCGTGTTCTCGTTGTCCTCGTCTCTCTGTCTCTTTTTGGTGCCTCTTTCCACGCAGAGGGTCTCTCGCGAGTAAGTGGCAAAACAGTTGCGGGCTATCTTCTGGCTTCCGCATATGATCCCGATCCCTTCCCGTGTGGGGAACTTTAATTTTAAGTAATAACAGGACATTGCGGCCTTGGTTTTCATCATGAAGGGGCGGCCGACAATGACTTGATAACTGCTCATGCAGTCTACTACAGTGAAGTTTATCATGATTGTTCGGGTTTTGGGGGCGGCCCCGATTGTCATTGCTAGTTGAATTCTTCCCAGCGGGACGACCGTTGATCCCCCGAAACCGTACATGGGGGTGATGTCTTTGGTTAGAGCTGTGCATTCTACCCACAGACGGCGCCAACTGTTGACGGTGGATTTTGGTCTCAGGGTAATATTGGAATATTACTCCCAAGGAAATCCTCCTTCAACTGTGAATTTGTTTGGTTATGGGGGACCAAAGGCAAATTTAGCGGAAAACGAGAAAATACGCCAATCAGACAAGGTGATTTAACGTGGTTCGGTGGATGTTGGGATCCGACCTACGCCCACGGGCAAGAACATGGTGGTACTTTTTATTACTCAAATGCACTTCTCGAGGCTCTTCCTTGCTTTTACAAATCAGAGCTCTATGATTCTAATCTCTCACTCTTGTGACGATTTTCAGATCTCTTTTACACATGCTTTACCCTTCTATTTATAATAATACAGAAATCCGATTCCTATTTGTATAAGAAATCCTATTTGAACCCAATCTACTCTTCTTGTAGGGTTTCCTGATCCGGTATTGCCTTCTCTTTTTGTATTCCCTTTTGGATTCTGACTCTTTCTCCTTGCGAAAGTAGGATATCTTCCTTATCTTATCCATAAGAATGGGGTGCTGTTGTCTTGAACACGGTCCGTCGTCTGGTCGGTTTTAATGAGGTCGGCCATGACAATCTTTTATGCTGAGAGTGCTCTTGCTGACATCTCTAGTGCTCAGTCATCCGAACCAAAGTGGTCGGTCTTTACATGAACTGATCGGGTCGGCTTGATGATCTCAACCAGATAGCGAACTTACCCTTTTGTCCTTGTCGTGCTGTCTTAAATGCTGTAGCGCCTGAAAACACCATCAACAACAGGAAAGCTCAAAGCTTTTTTATTACCTTGAGTGGTGGAAACTAGGGAATTCGGGTCGGGTTTTGGCCCTTTTGGGTCAGTAACAGCGGCTTAAGATTTCTCGCTCGCGCCAACCGGAGCTTCGGTTCGAAGAGCCGGGTGGTGTTGAGAGGGTGGGGCCTTGTCTGGGGATACCAGTATTCGGGTCTCGGTCGCATCGAATGAGGATTTTTGGATCGGAATTCGGGTTCGTGTATAGATTCGGGTTCGTCACTGTTGTGTTGGAGTGCGCGTTGTAGAGATGATCCCTCCCTAGCGAGAGAGTACGTGAGAGAATTTTGGCAGCGGCCTAACAAATATTGAGGGTGTATTTGTCATTTTGAATACTGGGCCAGTGGATTTGAGACCAAAAGTACTTTATCCAAAAGCTATTGGGCCAAAACAGCCCAGTCCAACCTAATTCTTTTTCCAGGCCAGTCCAATAATGGCTTCAATCTAAACTGCAAAAAACCAGAAAAATGAGCAGAGAATTGAGGACCTGCTGCAGTGAAAGCACAATTAATGCCTTAAATGGAACTCAAATTAAAATTAAGCAAAGGCTTCATTTTCTGTTCATCTGCAAGACAAACTGAAATAAGATGATAATATAAAAAAAAAAAAAAAATAAAAAAAAAAATAAGATGACTTTGCTGGCCATTGAAAGTTTGAAACAATGCCAAAATTTGGCCTTTGTACCAGGATTTGATGTTCCAAAATTAGGAAAAAACCACCTTAAGGCCCTTGTACTCTCAATATTTTTTACATTACACTTCTGTACTAAATTTTCTACACATCGCACCCCTATACTCTCAATATTTTTTACATTACACCACTGTACTAAATTTTCTATACATTGCACCCCTGCACTCTCAAAAAATTGACATTCCACCCTTATTTTAACGGCAAGTTAACATAATTGAGAAATATTCTGACATCACCCACCCTTATTTCGGATTGGACCGAGCAAATTTTTTTACTTTGAAGTTATGCTAGGGCGCATAACTATATGTTAGAGCGCATAAATATTATGCTCCTTCTGATACATTCAAAAATCCAACTAATTTATTGCAAAAATTAGATCAAAACTACGATCTTGAAGTGTTATTAATGAACAACAAAAAACAAACAAAGATGTTTCACGGTTATCAGACATCATTCCTAAAGAACGACAACGAGTATTACATGTCATGCGTGCACATTTATAGCAAACACCCATCTTTTTAGCTCTTCTCTTTTTAGCATATGTGCTTCTTCCTAAACCAGGCAGATATGACACAAATAAAGGTGGGTGATGTCAGAATATTTCTCAACTCTGTTAACTTGCCGTTAAAATAAGGGTGAAATGTCAATTTTTTTAGAGTGCATGGGTGCAATGTGTAGAAAATTTAGTACATGGGTGCAATGTAAAAAACATTGAGAGTACAGGGGCCTCAAGGTGGGTTTTACATGGGTGCAATGTAAAATTATGCATAGGCAGAGGGACGTGAAAAGAATATTATCCACAATTTCATAGACAAAAAAACATATGTGCCAAACCCATTGTAATTCTTGTTTAACATGGTAACATACTTTTTTTTATATATCTATATTCCAACAACATCAATAAAAGCGCTTCTATTGCTATTACTGGCCCCTTAAGCATAGCTCAACTAATCGTGGGCCTTTGTGCCTGTGGTCACTCGAGTTCGAATAATAATATAAGGCAAGGGTGGGTTTAATGGGTGTGGTTTCTCATTCCCATCCAAATCTTTTTTTGAAAAAAAAATCACGATATTATTCAAACTAAGCAGGAATGAAATGCTCATACCAGAAAAGAAAAAAGCAAGAAACCATCATCCACAATTTATTTATGCATATATGGATAAATATAATCTAAAATTATGTAAGACAAGAAAAATCACTATGTGAGAGAATCTTAATTTTATTCTTAGATCTTTGCTTTTCACTGCTTTTATGAATAGAGCATCCTGTATTACTGATGAGTTAATCAACTTTTAATCCCGATTAAGAAACGCAATCCTGTTTAGATGCATCGTCGGTCAAACGATATCGCAAGTTTCAAACTCGTTGAATTGCGATCATCACTTAGGAGGTTTCTTAGGACGAGGAAAAAGAGCGAAGCAGGGCCAAAGGGGCAACTGATATGGCAAGGGAGCCCCGGAGGGGAATGCGGTATAATCAACTTTTAATCTATTACTTGGTAAAATTTTGCATATTATATGCACAGATGGTGGAGATTCTTGAGTTTTATTTATTAACTAAATTCCCGCCAATTTGGAGTAGAGGATGTGCACTTTTAAGATATCTGTAGACATATTGATAATTTTGATAGTGAGTTCAACAAAGTAGTTTACAGTCACCATAACAGAGTAAGATCCAAATGATAACCTGGTACTTTAAATTAGAAACAGCCAAATTGGTCGTTTCATATCTAATTTTGATAGTGAGAACTTTTTGCAATTTTAGACCATCTAGCTTTCATATCAAGTATTTTCATATATAACTCAATTTTCAGGTGCTAAAATAATAATATCTCCAAGAAAAAAATGAGTAATAATTTAATTAATTGCTTATGTTTTTGTTGAATTTGGACATATATTTAATATAGGATGCACTGCTCCAAAAAACGCTTTTATCGATATTAAATTAGTGTCTGTAAAGATTTTTACTCACATTTGTTAATAGTGTCAGTAATATAGAAATCGAGAAAATTGACAATAGTTATTAATGTCAATAATTTTTTGACAACACAATATCAATAATATTCTAATACAACATTATCAGTTAGGGGTGAGCAAAATCGGTTTCGCTTCCGGTTCCGCGTGAAACAGGAACCTATCCGGAAAAAATCAGTTCATAACTAAGTGGAATCGGAACCTACCTAATTAAATTGGGTACCCTATTAATCGGTTCCAATTCGATTCCGCATGGAATTGGAACCTACCCAATTAAATATGGTACCTTATTAATCGGTTCCAATTTGGTTATGCGTGGAACCTAAACCTACCCAATTAAATAAGGTACCATATTAATCAGTTCCGGTCTGGTTCTGATTTACCCTATTTATTTTTTATTGTCAAATTTTGAAAATATAATTATTTCTCACACTTGAATATTACATAATATTCTTGGCAACTGTCCATACATAAATAAAATAATAAATAGGACTGCATATTGCATAATATTTTTGACTCAATATATAATATTCTTGTAGAAAGTGATTGGTTTTAAATTAGGTTTTAATTGGGTTTAAATTGAGTTTAAATTTGGTTTTAATTTGAGTTATGAAATTGGGTTTTAAAACTGGTTATGAAATTGGGTTTAAATTGAGCTTTAATTTGGGTTATAAAATTGGGTTTGAATTGATTTTAATTTGATTCCGAAATTAGTTCTAAATTCGGTTCCCAAAAGAAATTCGGGTTTCAATTCCGAAATTCAGTTCCCAAAACAGGTTCCAGTTCAAAAATTTGGTTCCTAAAATAGGTTCTGGTTCCGTTCATGACAGAACCGGAACCAGACCGTTTAAATTCGGTTCTTCCATTTCAGAATCGGAACCGGTCCGGTTCCAAACCCGAAAAATCGGTCCGATTCCAACCGGTTCCGGGTAGAACCGAAATTGGCGCTCAACCTTAGTATCAGTGATATTTTGATACGAAAATATCACTAAAATATTGATACTAAAACATCACTATAATATTGATACGATTTTAAGTATCAATATTTTATGTTACCATTTAGTGTCAGTAAATTGTGTTACCATGTTATCAGAATTTTTTTAAACAAAATTTAAATATATACATATTTTTTCCTGTTTAATAATAGATATATGAAATTTGAACTAACATAACCAAACACCACAAAATATAGAATCTAAATTCATATAAGCATTTCATACATTCTACATTCTTACAAAAGTCAGGTAAACTAACACCATGGTTTCAAAATAAACACAATATTATTAGTTATATGGTCATTAGCCAACAATTCTAACAAAAATATTAGATAAGTATTCAATTAATAAAAAAGTAACTACCACCACTGATCCAAAATACCACTTCCAACATACACCATCCGCCTTTCTAACAACTTATGTTGGCAACTGTTTTTCGTTCCAATGGTGATATGAGAATTCAACCTCTCGAACAAACTTCCCCCAATCATTGAATTTATATGGTTAGTTGGGAACCAAAGCAAACTTAGCAAGCAAATGGAAAATCACATGGGAAACAAGAGATTAACGTGGTTTGACGGAGAGTGGCTTCGACCTATGTCCATGGGAGTAAAGATAGGGAATTTTATTACTTGCTCGAGTCAAAACCGAACAATTTTCTCTCTCTATCACTAAATTTTCGGGCCTCTCTTTACAAATGAAGAGATATTAAGATTGCTAACAAAAAAACCAACCCTTCGAATTGAGTCTTCGATTCCTTTGTATAGACTTCCAAATCTAATGTTCTACCAACCCACGACGCCAGCCCACGTCATTCTGACATTGCTGCCAATGATTCTTTTCCCCAACCACTCTGCAAACAGTAGCTTTGATTTCTGACTCAACCACCCTCTGTCAGCTGAAGGCCATCATTCCAATATTATGCCCATTGCTACACGTTCTGCCAACGTAATAGTCTGTAACCCATCAACCCCAGCATTGTTCCACTTGTCAAAGTCTCTTTCCAAGGGAATTCGCTGACTTACTCCCGTCACATCAGCTTTCTGGAGGCCCAAACTTTCATGTAGGGCATGCGTCATATGCTCTCAAGTACTAGATACCTTGTGGTCTCAGCTCTGCTCATCGGGTTGGCGTGCCGAGGTGAATCATGCTTGGTCATCTTTTTCATCTTCCTCAACACAGTTGGGTAGGCAAGTTCAGACTATCTCGTGTCAGCCTCCACTAATCCTTTTGTGATTCCAATTATAATACTTCTTCAGGTCGGGTCGGTATCCTAACTCTACTTCATTAGCCGATATTGCTCTCGATAAGACTGTGGTATAATAGGCTCGGGTCCCTTATCTGACCGCGGCCTCTCTGGATGCCCTTCATTCTCTTGGTCAAGCACAATCTCCACCCTTCCTCGGGATTTTAACTTATTGAGGGTGAAAAACCACCATCAACATCTATCTCATAGTTCTTGATATCAATGAGTTAACGAGTTGATGTATGGAACTATAATAAAAGCGTAGATATCACTCATGTCCTCGGGTCGTAGTTCGCAACTATTCTTACTGCCATGTCCCTCGGGTCAGGAAGGCACACCTATCGCCAAAGATTCTCTTTTTGTAATGACTGTCTCCCTTTCACCGCCAATTGAAGAGTATTTCTAGGGTTTCTGAATCGCCTCTAGGAAGATACATAGCCTTAATGGAATTCCTTAAATGCCCGTCACATCTTTCGAGGCTTTTTTTTTGGCTTCGTCTCCCCGAGATGCCAGATGTCACGCATCCGTGGTTAGCGTGCCAAAACCCAAGACAGCTGTGCCCAACCGAAACCGTGACTTCAATCTAAGCCTTTCATTTGAATTCAAAAGCCAATATCTCTATTATACGTGGCGCTGGTCTCATCCACTTGCTTCAATCCAACGACCAAAACCACCATGAGTAGCCTATTTAAAACTAATTCTTCCCAAGTTCTCCTTTTACCACTTAATCTTCTCGAAGGAACTCTTAGAGCTTCTCACATTCTTCTGCAACTTCAACTTCACATAACTCTTTATACCATCTTCAAGCTCTACAAGTAAGTTCCCTATTGACTTCCTCATTCTCTGTTTATGCTTAATGTTTGTGAAAATGGAGATAGCCTATTTGTGTGTATGTCTGTGTTGTTTGCCTATTGTTCTGGATTTTCTTGTGTGTTAATGGCAGTATGAAGGGTGAGTATACTTTTATGTGAATGTGTTTATGTTTTTGTGTGTTTACTTGGGTGTGTTATTTCTGGGTTTCTTGTTATGGATATGAAACATGTGTTTCCGGGGTTCTATATGGGTGTTTTTGCTTTGTACAAGCTTTACATTTTCGTGTTTTGCCATTTTTAGGGTGCTTAAAGCATTTTAAGGTTAGTCCCTTAGTAGAGACGATGACACAGTAAGCACTAGTTATCACATACTTAGTTTTACTAACCATAGAATTAGCTTTTAGAACCAAGTATTTTGAACTAACCTCCCTTCTCGGGTCTTGTCATTGCAAAAATGTCAAACTCAAGATCCTATTCTCCAACTCCCCTCAACATTCTACCTCCCATCGTGGGATCAACAAGCCGGGAACATACGATCAACATACACAGCTCGGGGTCGGAGAGCCTCAATGACTACGAAACCACGCCGACCATTTCTGAAGAGGAAATTCAGTCCTACCGAAGACGGATGCCCCGATGACCGGTGCAATCACACGCGTATAACGCAAGCGCACGTATCGTTCAAGTAGTATAAAAAGTATCGATCCCACGAGGACTTAATACCTTAATTTTATGAGGTCAAATGATTACTAGTATCTAACAGGTTGATTGATTGATTTGAAATGGTGATGATTTTAATTTTAAAAACAAGTAAATAAAATTGCACGAAAGTAGGTTTAAGAAAATTCAATATTAGGAAACTATTTAGGGTTGTGAATCTTTCCAATATCTTTTAAGAGATGAAGTGGTTATTTCATATTTGTGCAATATATCGGTTTACTAACCTGGAACACTAAATTATGCGAAAGCCTCTATCGATGGTCAGACGTAAATACCCAGTATAACCCAATTGAACCACATGTCTATGTCAACCAAATTACCTGGATTCATTAAGTTTAAGTTCCAATTATGGCTACCCCCGCCCGACAGGTATATGTCTATCATGTAAGGAAATCTATTAAAGGGTTATTTATCCTTAAGGAAGATCGTGGGCTATTAAGTCTAAGGCTGAAACCTAAAATTCATTTGTCAAGTTTATTTTAGATTTACCAGATCAATCTTATTAGTGGCCAATTAAAAAGACGCATTAAGTTTAAGACTTAATAAGTAAACCTTTAAATTATCCAAACTATAAAATAACCCCTTATAAACCGGTGATATTAGAATTCATCACAACTCCAGATAACTAACTTAGTTACGACACATAACTAGGGCTAGTAAAAAAGTAAAAACTAAAGTAAAAGTAAAAGACTAAAGTAAAACAAAAGTAAATTACAATCTAATAAACAACTTTTACTATACATTATTCATTTAATATAATATATTAACTTGTTATTATTTTATCAACCAGCCATATAGGCGGTAACTTGATTAAGTCAAATTAAGTCCAACCAGCCATAAAGGCGGAACCAAAATAAACCTGCCATATAGGCGGTAAGAAAATTTAATTACCAACCGACCAATCTGGAGGTATCCTTGTGCTTAGTCAGGTTTAAACCAGTTTAAAATGAATTACCAACCGACCAATATAGCGGTATCCTCATTAAGTCAAATTTTAAATAGTGAATATATTATATTTAAGGGAGATTAATCTAAATAGTAATAGTAAAAGAATTATTTTTCACCATAGCATGGGGAAGTTACCTCCTCATGTTGAATAGTAAAAACTATAAAAGTAAAGAAAGTAAATTACTATTATTACAGAACGTAATTAAAATTAATTACAAAACTGAAATTAAAATAAATTAGATAGAAAACTTCATATTTACATCAGAGAATTCAGAGAGGAAGGTACATCTGAAACTAAAATTTTGAGCTCTATTTATAGGCGTCAATAAGGCCCGCGCGTCGCGACGCGCACGTTTCTTCTTGCGTCGCGACGCGATAATGTGTCGGCTCATGATTGGTCGGCTTAGATTCTTATCTGACACGTGGAGATTACGGATAAGGTGATAAGGTGACACGTGGCAAGGCGGCTGGCAACTCAATGATTATGCTGACGTGGCGATGACGTGGCGACACGTGGCGATAGTGATTGTCGGCACCATAGAATGATGACACGTGGCACGCTGTGATTGGATGATGATGACGTGGTAGTGACGTGGCATGTTGACTCGGTCAACTGGTGATGTGGACGATGATGTGGCTGACACGTGGCGATGTCGATTGTCGGCACCGTAGGATGATGACACGTGGCACGTTAGCAGATCGGTTGTGATGGTGACACGTGGCATGGCGCACGTTAGCAAAGTCAAACTTCTCAGATTCTGACACGTGGACCCGGCGTAGGTTAGCATGGATCGGCGCAAGTTAGGCGTCGCGATGCGCAAAATGACCAAAATGCCCTTTTGTGTTATTTTTCACTGTTTTGGCCCCAAATCACCTCTAGAATGTCCTGAAACTTTATTTATCTACAAAATAACACAAAACACATCAAAATATTCACAAAACTCAAGAAACTATACAAAATATTAAGTTAAATGAGTGAGAAATAGTGATATAATTACCACTCATCATACCCCAAAACCTAACATTTTGCTAGTCCTAGAGCAAAACACAGAATAAAATAACATAAACATCTTTAAAATTTAACTAAGCCACTTTCGTAGGGGACACAGTTGCATTTAGCGTATGCAACAAGCCTTTAAACCCCTAGGTGTCCCTAGTGGACGAGTTGTAGTCTCGTGAGGGTTTACAGCAATGATACCCACAAACATTTTACAAAAGTAAAAATGTAGTAAAACTAATGCACACAAAAGTAAAAAGACAAGAGAAAAGAGAATAAAGAAGTTAGTGACTAATCAGGTGAAACTTCTTATCTAAGTCAATAATTGTTTTGTTTCTTTCTAAATTACCGAATAAGTAAATTCTCCGATTATTTTTACCATTCTCCATATACACAGCCAACAAAATATTAATCAACTCATTTTTGCCCACAACAGTCACAAGTGCAGTTGAAAAGAGAGTAATATTTTTGTCCTAAAGTTATATCAGAATTCACATATTTTTTTAAGCAATGGAATAAATTTTTATGATTTTTATGATTTTTTCTTTGATTTTGATTTTTTTTATTTATATACAATATCTTCCATCTATGTAGCGAGTGTTGGGTTAGTGGCTCCCAAACCAGTTGGCTTTAGGGCACCAGGTGTTAAGACACCCTTACGGACTTAATTACTCAGACTTCAGATATATATATTTTTGCAACATCCTTGATCCATGTAGCGAGTGTTGGGGCAGTGACTCCCAAACCAGTTGACTTTAGGGCACTAGGTGTTAAACACCCTTACAGACTTAATAACTCGGATCTCAGACGTTTTTTTTTTACTCCATCACTTTTTGAGATGCTTCCTCCAATTAAACTAGAGCACTGAATATTACAAAATTTTCAATTTTAGCTCATGTTTGTATGTTATCAAGCATGTTGATAATACCTGTCAACTGAGTATATGAAGATCCATTTTAGTCAGTTTTATGGAGAATTTACAAATTAAATAATTCAAAAGGAGATAAACAAAAATTAACTTGTTTTGAAAATAAGTTGAAATACGTATCAGGAGTGGGAACTCCTTACACTGTTATCTCTCACCAATTTCACTTTTTTAGTCAAAATAAAAACAAAAAAAATGCAAAATATTTTTGTAATTTTTGAAAATTTTTCAATTTTTTTTGTATTTTTTTTAAAAAAATTTGGACTAAAAATAAAAACAACACACAACTAAAAACAAGATACTGATCAACTAATTCCCTCCCCCAAACCTAAATGAGACATTATCCCTAATGTCTTAAACAGTAGAAGAAGAATTTAGAAGATAGTACCTGGTTAACTGAAATGCTACACGAAAAGTTAAAGGTTAAGATCTAGATTAATCCGACGCCTCTTACCACGATCGTCCTCGGAAAAATTTATCTTTGAAATGATAGGGTCAATTTGTGGTTCATAGGCTAAGATTTGGTCAATTATATCCGGAGCAGTTCTGGTAGTGAAGAGGAGTTCTTTTAAAGGTTTTGACATGAACCCATTTCTCCGGGCATCATCAAGAAACACACAAAGAAAATCATAAAATCCTTCAACGTTGTACAGTCCAAGCGGTTTCTGGTGTATGTTCAGGTTCGCCCAAGATAACACTGTAAAAATTTCCTCCAATGTACCCAAGCCACCTGGCAAAGCAATAAAAGCATCAGCACGTTAATTATTTCTACTAGTCGTTCAGACATACCTGGCACGATTAGTTCTTCTCCGTTTGATGGTCCAATAAGATTTGCTTTTGCCAAGGGTTTTGGGATGATTCCCAAGACTTGACTGCCTCCTTCCTGTACAGCTTTTGAAACGATCCCCATAAGTCCAAGATTGCCTCCGCCATATACTAAGTGCATATTCCTTGCAGCTAAGACTCGACCCAATTCCTATGCTACTTCTACGTATTGTGGCTTAACACCAACACTAGTACTGCAAAACACACAGATGTTTTCAACTCGTCTTCTTGAAGTGGCTTCCATGTTTTACTCTGGATGTCTTCAAAAGTGCAATGATGAGTTGAATTTATAACACCTGAAAAAGGGTGAGTAAAATAATAGCACTAGTACCTGCCAAATGACAATTATTAGTTAACAGTAAAATAAATCGTGATAGTCAAAAAGGTCTGGATTCTGTCGGAGAAAATAAAAGAAAACAACAAAACAAATCACAATTATTAGGAAAAGACAAAGAGATATAATATGTACAAGAAAAGTAGCGGCTTGATTGATGTCTATGCGTCAGGGACAAGCTTCCCATCCAATTTTCTTATAAATTGGCAAACATGGTCTTTTTTAGTCAGATTCCCGAGACTTAACTATTGTCTTTCTTTATGGAATTGTGCATATAACACATGAATTTCGTGATACACATATCCACTGGGATGCGTCTCAAGAGTTTTAGATATATCATCCAAAGACTCCTTACTCAATCCATCCCTAATGAAATTAATCTTATCTTCGCGGTTATCAGACACCATTCCTAAAGAACGACAATGAGTATCACAAAACATACGAGCACATTTATAACATACACACATTCTTTTGGCTCTTCTCTTTTTAGCATAGGTGCTTCTTCCTAAACCAGAGTCAGAAGACTCACCTGCCAATCGGACCCGTGCTTCAATAATCCAACGAATGTTAGTAGGAATACCTTTGATCATCAGTAACCTCATCCGTTCCAAGCAAGCTTTGTAAACTTTTATCAGAGATTTTTGAAGGAGAGAAGGAAATTGCTTGTAAAGATTTGTGAGAACTTATTCCATCGTGAAATGACTTTTCCTGCAAAAATTAAACACACAAAAATAAAACACACTAGATCATAATATATACACAAATTGCATGGGTTGCCTCTCTGCAAGCACTAAGTTTAAAGTCGTCAGCTAGACGTGACTTCTCGAACGTTAGGTTGGATCTGAAAGTGTGACACTTTCTTTTTGTCGCTCAAATGATTCTCCCCAATAGTGCTTGACACGCTTGTTTTTAACCTTGAAAGTTTTGTTGGAGTCAGGATCATGTATCTCAATGGCTCTGTCTGGTAAAACCTTGGTTATCACAAATGGACCTGACTACCGTGATTTTGGCTTCCATGGGAAGAATTTCACCCTTGATTTATTTAACAGTACCTTCTGCCCTGGTTCCAGTTGTATGCGCACTAACTTCTCATCAGGTCTCTTCTTGGCCTTTTCTTTGTACAATTTGGCATTTCTCAAAAGGCTGATTGTGAAATTCCTCCAATTCGTTGAGCTGGTGGAACTTTTTCTCTTCTGTTGCTTGTAATGCAAGAATTGGCTTTTTTAGTGCAAAAGACGCTTTATCTTCAGGCTCCACAGGCAATTGACATGTTTTAAGTTTGTCAATAGAACTTTACATTGCATTGGAGTTCTGAATGGTACTTTGTATCACATTAAGTCTGAAACATTCCTCATTCTTTTCATCATCTGGGAAATTCATGGCCTTGAAAATATTGAATGTTACTTCTTGGTCCTGTACCCTCATGGTTAATTCTCCTTTTTGTACATCAATAATGGTTCAACCTGTAGCCAAGAACGGTCTCCCGAGGATGATTGGCACGTCTGCGTCTTCCTCCATATCAAGGACAATAAAATCTGCTGGGAAAATGAATTTGTCAACCTTGACCAGCACATCCTCAACTACGCCTCTTGGAAATACGAGCGTTCTATCAGTAAGTTGTAGAGAGACTGAAGTGGGCATTGTTTCTCCAATCTGCAGTTTCCTGAAAATAGAAAAAAGCATCAAGTTAACACTTGCACCTAATCACATAAAGCCCTGCCAAAGTTATGTTCTCCTATGATGCAAAGAATGGTGAAACTGCCAGGATCTTTCAACTTTGGGGGAAGCTTCCTCTGAATGATGGCGCTGCATTCTTCTGTCAATGCTACTGTCTCGTAATCTCCCAATCTCCGTTTTCGTGAAAGAATGTCTTTCATGAATTTTACATAGCTGGGCATTTATTCCAAAGCTTCTGCAAATGGAATGTTAATGTGCAGCTTTTTGAAAATTTCCAAGAATCGAGCAAACTGCTTGTCCAGTTTGTTTTTCTGAAGACGCTGAGGAAAATGTGGAGGTGGAGTGATATGTTCTTTTTCCTTTGCTTCTTTTTCCTCCATCTGTTGCTTTGTTTCTTTTGGAATATCTTCAATTGTTTCCTTGATTACAACATCTTTGTTGATTTCAGTACCGCTTTTTAACATGATGGCATGACATTGTTCATTTCCCATGTTCCTTGGATTTGGCTCTGTGTTGCTGGGAAGAGTACTTGGCGGTCTGTAACTCTGAGCATTGGCCAGTTGTCCCATTTGATTTTCCAATGCTTTAATAGAGGCTGAATGACTTTGATTCAATGCTACTTGATTTTGAACCATAGCTGCTAAAACATCATATTTTGCTTCTTGCTTCTTCAACTGGGCCATCACTTCTATTATTCCTGGTTTATTTTCATGCTCCTGACTTTTGTTCTGTTGCTGGAATCCAGGTGGTGGATAGTTCTGCTGTTGGAATCCATGTGGTGGATTGTTCTTTTGCCCTGAATTGTTGCTCCATGAAAAATTAGGATGATTCCTCCACCCTGGGTTGTAGGTGTTGGAATATGGATTGTTCCCTTGTCTGTTGAAATTGTTAACATAATTCACCGTCTCTTCAAGTTGGTTTGGTTCTGGTGCTCCTCCATATGGTGAACTTGTGGATCTAGTGGTAAGAGTCTCCATAAATTTACATATCTGATCTAGCTTGGCGTTGACTGCTGTATTGGCTCCACTTTCATAAATTCCTGTAATTATTTGGATCATGCTCATTTCTATTGGCCACAAGGAATTATTGTTGGCCATTTCTTCGATTAGGTCCCATGCTTGATCTTCTCATTTTTCCATCAAAGCTCCTCCAACAGCAGCATCAATTGTGGTTTTCATCAGTCCAGAAAGTCCGTTATAGAAAGTTTGGACTTGAAGCCATTTTGGAATCTCATGGTGAGGACATTTCCGGAATAAATCTTTTTACCTTTCCCAAGCTTCGTAGAGAGTTTCCGAGTCTTGTTGTACAAAAGATGTGATGTCATTCCTCAGCTTTCCAGTTCTGGCTGGTGGAAAGTACTTTGCAAGAAATTTGATGGCTAAAGTGTTCCAAGTTGTGATGGAACCTGCTGGTAGTGAATGTAGCCAAGCTTTAGCTCTGTCCTATAAGGAGTATGGAAAAACCCGCAGTCTCATTGCTTCTTCAGCTCCTCGGTTGTAATTGAAAGTGCCACAAACTTCCAGGAAGTTGCTGATGTGGGTATTAGGATCTTCAGTTGCTTTCCCCCCCAAACTGTACTGACTGTTGAATCATCTGAATGCATGATTTGATGTCACACGCATTTGCTGGTAAATGAGGAAGTACAATACAAGAAATGAAGCCGTCGACCACCGGAATGGTTCTGTCTCAAATGGGTATCAGTGGTGCAACGTTCAAAGGTTTAGGTTCCATGTTAATGATTGCTTCTTGGCATTCACGTCTTTCCCTTCACAACTATCTGATGATTCTTTCAATTTATGGGTCGAGCGGTCGGAGTTCAAAGCTTCTGGTTCGTCTCATGTAGTTTCTGAGAGCCTGAAACACAAGAAAACAAAAACAATAAGTAAAAATAAATTAGATACAAGTAACGTATCTAACCTCAAAACTAATAGTGAAAGATAAATAAGTCCCCGGCAACGGAGCCAAAAACTTGACCGGTGCAATCACACGCGTATAACGCAAGCGCACGTATCGTTCAAGTAGTATAAAAAGTATCGATCCCACGAGGACTTAATACCTAATCTGTTAATTTTATGAGGTTAAATGATTACTAGTATCTAACAGGTGGATTGATTGATTTGAAATGATGATGATTTTAATTTTAAAAACAAGTAAATAAAATTGCACGAAAGTAGGTTTAAGAAAATTCAATATTAGGAAACTATCTAGGGTTGTGAATCTTTCCAATATCTTTTAAAAGATGAAGTGGTTATTTCATGTTTGTGCAATATATCAGTTTACTAACCTGAAACACTAAATTATGTGAAAGTCTCTATCGATGGTCAGACGCAAATACCCAGTATAACCCAATTGAACCACATGTCTATGTCAACCAAATTACCTGGATTCATTAAGTTTAAGTTCCAATTATGGCTACCCCCGCCCGACAGGTATATGTCTATCATGTAAGGAAATCTATTAAAAGGTTATCTATCCTCAAGGAAGATCGTGGGCTATTAAGTCTAAGGCTGAAACCTAAAATTCCTTTGTCAAATTATTTTAGATTTACCAGATCAATTTTATTAGTGGCCAATTAACAAGACGCATTAAGCTTAAGACTTAATAAGTAAACCTTTAAATTATCCAAACTATAAAATAACCCCTTATAAACCAGTGATATTAGAATTCATCACAACCCCAGATAACTAACTTAGTTACGACACATAACTAGGGCTAGTAAGAACTTAAAAGTAAAAGACATAAAGTAAAAATGCTGAAAAGTAATTGCGGTAAAGTAAAAGCTGAAAAGTAAATTACAATAAAATAAAATGCTAAGGTAAAATGATCAACTTTTACTATTTACTATTTAGATATCTCTCTTAATATAATATATTAACTTGTTATTATTTTACCAACCAGCCATATAGGCGGTAACCTGATTAAGTCAAATTAAGTCCAACCAGCCATAAAGGCGGAACCAAAATAAACCTGCCATATAGGCGGTAAGAAAATTTAATTACCAACCGACCAATCTGGCGGTATCCTTGCTTAGTCAGGTTTAAACCAGTTTAAAATGAATTACCAACCGACCAATAGCGGTATCCTCATTAAGTCAAATTTTAAATAGTGAATATATTATATTTAAGGGAGATTAATCTAAATAGCAATAGTAAAAGAATTACCTTTCACCCTAGCAGGGGGAAGTTACCTCCTCATGTTGAATAGTAAAAACTGTAAAAGTAAAGAAAGTAAATTACTATTATTACAGAACGTAATTAAAATTAATTACAAAACTGAAATTAAAATAAACTAGATAGAAAACTCCCTATTTACATCAGAGAATTCAGAGAGGAATGTACATCTGAAACTGAAATGTCGAGCTCTATTTATAGGCGTCAATAAGGTCCGCGCGTCGCGACGCGCACATTTCTTCTTGAGTCGCGAAGCGATTAGGGGTGATCACCGATTCCGGGTTCCGAGTAGACCCGGAATCGGTTGGAACCGGACCGAAAATCCGGGTTTGGAACCGGAACCAGACCAAATACATGGAACCGATTTTTAACCGGTCCGGTTCCGGTTCTAGAACAACTGGAACCAGAACCGGACCATGGAACCGGAATCGGAACTGAATTTAGAACCGTATTTGATACCCGTATTTATACCCGAATTTGATACCTGATTATATAAAATGACATCATTTTGTTTTTGCAGGATAAATTAACTCAAGAACTGAAGCAGCAACCCTAAAAAGGCTAAAAAAGACCCATTAGCAATTGCCTCGCCGCCACTGGCCATCACACATTTCTTAGGTTGATTCTTCTCAGCTCTCCTCACTTCTCAGTTGTCCTCATTCCTCACTGACTTGAGCAATAGTCAATACTGCTTGTCGGTCTAAGGTAACCTTCTCAGTTGTTTTGTTATTCGGTTATGTGAAATGAGGACTCCTCAGTTCTCATTTCTTCGAATTTGAATCTCAATAGTCAATACTGTTTGTCGCTTCTTACTTCACGGCAACACTAAGGTATACTTTTTGGTATTTCGAGTGTAATTTATATGAAAAAATCTGAACTTGGATGGGTTTGATGAGTAAAATTCCCTCTTTGAAATTCTAAAATTCGTTAGAATATCCGCATTGTAGCTAAACTCTATGAAATTTACCATATTCTCAATTTATTTTTGAATTTGTTGTTTCACAACTTCTCTTTTGAGCCGATAACATTTTTTTTATTCCATTAATTAAAGATATAGGCATGTTTATCGTTTGAACTATTGAACATGTTTCTTGTTTTAGTTTTTAGTTTTTTTTTTCTTTATCTCCTGTTTTGGACTTTTGGTTAAGTTCTTGATCTCTGTAGCTTCAAGTTTGACTTGTTTCAGTCTTTTGAATTTGGCATGGACTATGATGGGATGAATTTCATTACATGTTTCTCCACTAATAAATTACAAACTGGGATGCAATTCGAATTCCGAAGATTCAAATTTTTTTTTAGTTCAAATTCCATTAATTTCACAAAAGAAAGCACAAGCATTAGTCAACTGAAACTGGTTTCATGTTCTCAGCTAGCATGAACAGTCTGAAATTAAAAAAAAAAAGACTAAAACTTACTAAAACATTCAATTTAAGTAATCATAAAACAACCTAATGATCATTGCGTTAGTAACAGAGAGGGAAAAAAATAGGGTAATTGGGAACTGGACCGGAACCGAATTGGAACCAAATAACAGGGTACCCTATTTAATTGGGTAGGTTCCGGTTCCACTTAGTTAGAAACCGATTTTTTACCGGTAGGTTCCGGTTCTATGCGGAACCGGAACTGAAACCGATTTTGCTCACCCCTAGACGCGATGATGTGTCAGCTCGTGATTGGTCGGCTCAGATTCTTATCTGACACGTGGCGATTGCGGATAAGGTGATAAGGTGACACGTGGAAAGGCAGCTGGCAACTCAATGATTATGCTGATATGGCGATGACGTGGCACTGATGTGGCGACACGTGGCGATAGTGATTGTCGGCACCATAGAATGATGACACGTGGCACGCTGTGATTGGCTGATGATGACGTGGCGGTGACGTGGCATGTTGACTCGGTCAACTGGTGATGTGGACGATGACGTGGCTGACACATGGAGTGACATGTGGCGACACGTGGCGATGGTGACTGTCGGCATCGTATGATGATGACACGTGGCACGACGCACGTTAGCAGATCGGCTGTGATGGTGACACGTGGCACGGCGCACGTTAGCAAAGTCAAACTTCTCAGATTCTGACACATGGACCCGTCGTAAGTTAGCATGGATCAGCGCACGTTAGGCGTCGCGACGCATAAAATGACCAAAATGCCCTTTTGTGTTCTTTTTCACTATTTTTTCCCCAAATCACCTCCAGAATGTCCTGAAACCTTATTTATCTACAAAATAACACAAAACACATCAAAATATTCACAAAACTCAAGAAACTATACAAAATATTAAGTTAAATGAGTGAGAAATAGTGATATAATTACCACTCATCACCCGACCTGAGCCCAATCACCCCGAGCTCGACTTTGTAAACCTGGATATGGATCAGGCTTCATTAATAACCGAGTCCAGCCTAGAACAACTTAGGGCATGGTTCAACATCCCTGAGGCCATCACAGTGAGTGTCCCAATAGAATTGGATCAAGCGAGTTGTCCCTACGATGATTAAGTGGTGCTCTGCATGACCTTTTTTGACATGGGGTTGCGTTTGCCCATGCAGAAGTACTTTACGAAGATGCTGGCAGCAATGAATCTGGTCCCATCCCAGCTGAATCTAAATGGATGGAGGGTGCTGGCCGGGTGATGAGCGGAAAATATATCAATATTTACCGCTATTTTGACCAAATATTTTATATGGTTTCTCCGCTTTTATGAACGTTTTGACGTGTTTTGTTTGTTTTGCAGATAAATAAAGTTTTGGGACTCAATGGAATCAACTCGGGGTTAAAACGATGAAAAACAGATGAAAAAGGGCAATATGGGAAAATTATTGTTCACGCATCGCGACTTGCACACTTCTCTGCGTCGCGACGCGCCTCAATTATGTAGCATGCCGAGACACATCATCGCTTACATCATCATTGCTCCCGCATCACGATGCGTATGAATTTATGCGTCGTGACGCACCGACAAATGCGTGCCACATGTCAACATCTCATTAAACCGCATACATGTGTCAGCAATCAACGCGCAAGCCCAAATTTTGCCTATAAATTGAAGTTGATTTGATTTAGAAAATTTATACTTTCCTTAGCTTTCTTAATAAGGAACTGAGGATTATATCTTGTTTGTATATATTTACAGTAATGTATTTTTATTTTGAGTAATAATAATAGTTTGTTTGTTTTATCTTTATTTTATGTTTTGTAGTTAATTTCCGTTGGGGGAAGGGTGAAACCCTTAATATGGATAATTTAGGTTAATCTCCCTTAATTTAAAATATATAAATTATCTTAAAACCTGACTTAATTGGATACCGCCTTTATTGTCGGTTGGACTTAATTAAATTAATTTTAACCTAACTTAATTGGATACCGCATTTATGGTCGGTTGGAATTAATTAAAATATGACTTAATCAAGATACCACCTATATGGTCGGTTGGTAATATAATGCAAATTTATATATTATAATAAGAGAGATTTCTAGATTTGAAATAATAAATGTGGATCCCCTAACCCCAATATTTTATTTTTAATATAGGAAGTGATAAAGCACAATATTCACGAGTTTAATAATTGATTTAATTATATTATGTGTGATACTTTGGCTTGTTTATTGAATCTTAACTGTAGGCACTGCATTTTTGCATATAAGTCCCGATGATGAGCCTCGTGCGGAGGCACTACTCTTTAAGTTGCGGAAGTCGCGGGAAACTGATGTCGGAAGGGAAAATTCAGAAATCAGTACCTTGTTGGACTTAATTCGTTTGCTTAGCTTCGGATTCGCTCGTTGGACCTATGTTTTGAAATCCATCCTCAGCCCAAAACCCCCACAAGCCACACACTAAGCCCCACATCAAGCCACAAATGCCCAAGCCCACACACTGGCCCACACGCCCACCAAAGCCCATTAAATCACATCCAAAATAAAAATACACACATTAAACACATGTTGAAATCAAAACAAATCACCTTCCCAAATTATAAAATCAAATCAAATCCCATAAATTAAATTCCTAATTCAATTAAATCCCTTTCCTAAACTAAAACATTAACCTTTCTAAATTAAAAAGATCATTTCCTTATGATACATAAATTATAAGATATCCCCATAATTACACAATATTCTTTCCCTATTCGCATAAGGTAAACCCCAACCCTTGCCTATAAAAGAAGCCTAAACCAACACATTCAGGGTTAAACATTCACGCCTAAGCTCTATGAAGTTCCCCTCATTGCCGCACAAACACCACCAAAAATACTCCTGAAACCAAACCCCAAACTGCCGCACACAGCCCCTGACCTTCACGCAAATCCCCCTCACACAGCCCTTGACCTTCACGCAAATCCCCCTCACACAGCCCCTGACTTTCACGCAAAAATCCTCCTCACACAGCCCCAGACCTTCACGCAAAGACCCTTCAAACAGCCCCTGACCTTCACGCAATAACACCTTCAAACAACCCCTGACCTTCACGCAATAACACCTTCAAACAGCCCATGACCTTCACGCCAAACTGCCTTCAACTCAAGCCCTCAATTGCCGCAAAATAGCCCCTGAAAACTGTCCAATAAACTGCCCAAAATCGCAACCCCCCTATACACCTAAAAACCATAAAATAGTCCATAATTACCGCAGAAACGGTGAGCAAACAACAGCCCAAACAGCGAGGCAACGAAGGAAAACAACGAACTAGTAAATCGGAAAAAGTTACGGAGCATCAACCCTTCCGACAACCGCGTAGCGCACTTCCAAGAGATGACTTAAGAGGTTAGACCTGAGGGCACCCTTTATATTTATTCCCGCACTTTCTTTCTGTTATTTATTTTTATTACTTCGCATGCGTATTATAGATTCATGTATGTTGTGGCCATGGGATGAATGAAATATGTGTTATCTCTTGCGGTATATCGGATGGAAACCCATACGTAAATTCCGTAGCCGAATCCGAATGGACGGTAGTGCAGTTTGTACTTGGGAAACAACTCCACGTACCACTTAAGAGACACACATATTTTATTTCATCCAATCTAATGTTTATGCATTATTTAGTCGTTTAGTATGTTATTTATTTTTCTAAGCATGATTTAGTCGTTTAGTATGTTATTTATTTTTATGCATGATTAGGTTGTTTAATATGATTTTATGCATGATTTATTTATGTTTCCGCATGTATTAATTTAACGTATCATGAGATTGTTTGCTTGCCGTTATTCCGACTTACTTTTATGCATGCAAACTTAGATATATGTTTTGTTTTCATGTACGTAAACTTAGATATAAGTAGTATGCAAACTTAGATGTAGGTTGTTGTTGTTGCGTAGACTCGATTATATTGTTACATAAATCTGTTCATTACAGGTGGCATAAGTAAGAGACCATTCTGAACCCAACAGTTTGAGGTCTTCCCTTGTGAGGGGTGAGTGCGGCCTCAAATCATTTTCCCAGTTCACAATGGGTGGCGACTCCATGTTATTTCTCCGGTTTAGTTCCCCCATAGGCTACTCCGTACTCCCGACTAGGCCGTGAGCCTAGAACAGCGTCGCCGATTTCTGTGTCCTACAGTCTGGCGACTCCACTGGGGGATAGAGAATCGGCCCCGAAATAATACCTTGTAATGTTTGTGATTTTTGTTTTAGTTAACCGTGTCTACCGTGGGTTAAAGGGTTTAATCAAAGGCACTATTAGAGCTAGGTAATGGTTTGGTGTCCTCCTTCATTCACTACCTTTCTATAAGGAAAAGCTAGGAAGGCACCTGGATAATCATTTACCCGAAGCTTACCATGATGGACTAATTTGGAGGACTTATTGTTTATTCCTGTCACCAAGGCGATAAGAGCCTAAGAGGCTTGGGTATTTAAGAGAGTTCGCTCTACCCTCCCTCTGGGGAATCTACAATAGGAAATTCATTTGACAGTCAGTCACGCACCATAACTTGTTGGCACGTACCTTAGTGTATAAAAAAGGTGCGCTCACTTGGTCGCTCGAACCCTTAAGTGGGAAGTCATAGTTGTGGGCAATCCTTCGTCGACGGGAGCCTTTGTCTACACTCCTATAAACCCGCATATGAAATGTAGTTGTATGACCAATAGAAAATATCCATTTATGCCTATGTTTAGACTATCGTCATTTGGATTCAGTTGGACCTTTCGTCATGAGTTGTGAACTTGTTGGGCCATTTAAACTGGGACGAGCTTGCCTCTTATAACAATTGGGAAAAAAGCTTCTAAAATACCGATGGGCCACTTTATGTTTAGACCTATTTTCATTTAAAGTTGTTTAGCCATGTTATCGCAAAAGTGTAAACCTGTTGGGCCTTTTTCAACTGGGACAAGTTTGCACCGCGCTATAGTATGATTGAATGCTTCAAAATGATAATGGGCCGACTTATATATTCCATGCATCGCACGCATACATACTAACATGCAGTTTTAAAAGACATCATAGATACCCATTGGGTTAGGAAAGAGGGAAGACTCGTCAAAAGGCTGTTAGCGAACATGAACGAACCAGTTAACGAGGGATCTCGTATGGATCAACTGGAGACTAGTCTCACTAAGGTTACCGAGCAGTTGTAAGCTTTGACCGCCACTATGGCTAATATGGTTGTGCCCCGTGCTGGGGGAGGCTCTGAGAATGTGAGGTGTGAGGACCCTCCAAATAGATTGAATGATGATATCCCTGTCTTTGATGACAACATGGCCGAGTATGAAGCATGCGCCTTTGGACTGACGACACTGATAGCCTTGAGAGCTAAAAATGTAGAAGTCTACGGAGACTCGATGTTGGTAGTCCGACAGATGCAAGGGGAATGGGAATTAAAGGAAGAACGGTTGAAACCTTACTTGTTCCACCTCAGGAGTCTGGCACAGGCCCTCCTCGATTGCAAATTTCAGCACTTGCCACGAGAAGAGAACCAAATGGCAGACGCGTTAGCTACACTGGCCGCAACTTGGGAAAATTCAGAGAAATTGGTAATGAGACCTCTAGTGTTGACAACAGCAAGCAGACCGATTTATGAGATAGAAAGAATTTTGGAAGTAGAGGTCGACGATGAGGAACCATGGTACTATGATATTCAGCGATACTTAGAACGCGGGGAACTTCCGTAGGAAGCAACAAGAAAGGACATGATAGCCATTCAGAAGTTGGCCTCTCAATATGTGAGTCTGAAGGGAGAATCTACAAGAGACAAGCGAACGACATTCAGCTGAAGTGTTTGAGAAAAGAAGAAGCTCTGAAGGTAGTGGAAGAAGTACATACCGGAGTATGTGGACCGCACATGAATGGGTTGAATTTGTCTCGCAAGATAGTAAGGCAAGGTTTCTACTGGTTGACCATGGAAGCTGACTGCGCGAAGATGGTGAAGCACTGTCACAATTGTCAAGCACACGGTAACTTGTACCATTTACCTCACACATAATTGCACGGGCAATCAGAGTCGTGGCCTTCTCCGCATAGGGAATTGACATGATCGGAGAAATTTGACCGCACGCATCGAATGGACATCGTTTCATAGTAGTGGCAGTGGACTACTTTTCGAAATGGGGGGAACCCGAGTCATTTCATAACGTTACAGCAAAGCAGATGGCGAAGTTCATAGCCCGGAACATCATATGTCGATATGGAATGCCGCATCATGTTGTAACAGACAACATAGTTCAGTTTCAAGGAGAAACGAAGGTAATGCTACAAAAGTACGGGATAGGACATCACAAGTCGTCACCTTACAGGCCGCAAGCAAATGGGGCAGTCGAGGTAGCCAACAAGACGATAAAGAGAATATTAGCCAAAATGACAGAAAACTGTAAATATTGGGCGGACAAACTATCGTACGCCCTGTAGGGGTACAGAACATCTGTGAAAACAGCAACGGGAGCCACGCCTTACTCTTTGGTCTACGGAATGGAAGCAGTACTGCCAGTGAAAGTTGAGATACAGTCTATGCGGGTATTAGCAGAAGCAGAGTTACCTGAACAAGAATGGGCCTCACATAGATTTGAACAATTTGCATTACTGGATGAGAAGAGAATAAAGTCTTTACAGCATATGCAATTATACCAAAAGAGGTTGGCTCGAGCATTCAACAAGAAGGTGCGTCCTACTAAAATCAGAAAGGGTGATCTGGTACTTAAACAGTCAAAGCCGTCGACGACGGACCCAAGAGGAAAGTTTAAACCCAACTGGGAAGGACCCTACATAGTCAAGAAAGTGATGGGGAATGGGGCAGTGAGACTGTCAGACTTAGAAGGGAACGAGTTCACCGAGCCAATCAATGTGGACAGGTTGAAGCAATATTTTACCTGAGAAATAGAAGACCAAGCAATCTCCGGAAGACCTGGCAGAAGACCTAACCCAACAGAATATGAAATTCACCCATGCATGCATGCATACACGTAACGTACTTGCAATTTTTGTGTTTGTTCTGTGTTTGCAGGTTTCAAATAAAAGAGAACTGAACAATCACCAGAAAAGAAACGGTAGGAGGAAACTATAAGTAGACCCAGGGGGCGACCAGAGACATGCGTAGGCACATGGCGCCAATGAGCACAATGAGGGTCTAACCCATCCGAACAGGGAGTACCCCCACACATGCATACGTACACATCACATGCAAGCATTTTTTTTATTATGTTTTTTTGTGTTCACAGGTTTCAAAGAAGAAAAGAAGAAAGCGGCAAATGGAAGCCAACCAGAAGCAGTAACATATGAGTATTAGTTTCGGGGATGAGTCCCAGGGTTGAGGCCCTCATCAGTATTAGTTTCGGGGATGAGTCCCAGGGTTGAGGCCTGCATCAATATCAGTTTCGAGGATGAGTCCTAGGGTCGAGGCCCACACTGGTTTCAGTTTTTGGGAATGAATCCCAGGGGGCGAAGCCCACAGTTGAAAGGAAGAATTCCAGTGGAGTGAGTAAAAAAAGAAGAAGAGAGAAGTCCTTGATGGTTAGACATATGTCCGGTGATGACATTGTTTGCTGTAGGGTGGAACTTTAGAAACGATGAGTGCGAGATGTGCTCTCATCCGGTATTCTGAGTGGTTGATCTCGGCTAGACTCGCGAGCACTTGATTACGGGATCTTAGCAGTAGAAGCCTGAGTAGTCGGCGAGATGACTAGTTGAAGAGATGGCAGATCAGTAAATGACCGTTTGCCTAAATGTCCATCCTGGTTTACTTATGTTACGATATGTGATATGGTTGGAAACAAAGAAAAAAAAAGGTCTCTGAAAGAAAAGAAAAAAAAATAGACCACCTATAACTGATAAACGTGAAGCTACCCATGGGCGAGTATTAGGACCACCATGAGGAGAAATGCTACCTTAAAGGGTAGGTGTGTCGAAAGAAAAGAAAAAAGAGAAGAAAGAAAAAAGAAAAAAAAGAAGTTCAAAATGAAAGAAAGAAAAGAAATAGACGAAAAAAGAAGAAGAAGACCATATCATGTTGAGTACGAGGAAGTAATCACAGAGTATGATCAAGACATCTAGGTTGGTTAGACCCACTGATCCAATTCTCAGAGACAAGATCATCGAATTGGCTTACTTAAGGACTAAGCTGCGAAAGAACCTTGGCACACACACTGGGAGTATAGTTCAGATCACTCGCTCAGATGGTCGGATTTCAGCGTATCATGTACTTTGAAGGTTCTCTGGTTTCGACACGAAGCATCATTTGAGGATGAAAATATGTTTAGCTACCGGGATTATCTCGTGAGAAGTAGTATTTATGAAAGCAGCAAAAGAACAGAAAGATGGATCAAGTCTGGGGGCGACCAGCCCACCCTTTTCTCATACAGCGCGGTTCAGGGATGAACCACCATCAGTATCAGTTTTGGGGATGAGTCATAGGGATGAGGCCCACACATCATCAGAATACCGGGTATGGCACTCCGGGTATGGAGACACAACCGCGACACCTCGGGTATGGGGTTTAGCATGCCGGGTATGGCACTCCGGGTATGGAGACAAACCGCGACGCCTCGGGTATGAGGTTTAGCATGCAGAGTATGGCACTCCGGGTATGGAGACACAACCGCGACACCTCGGGTATGGGGTTTACAATACCGGGTATGGCACTCCGGGTATGGAGACACAACCGTGACGCCTCAGGTATGAGGTTTAGCATACCGGGTATGACACTCCGGGTATGTAGACACAACCGCGATGCCTCAGGTATGTGGTTTAACATGCCCGATATGACACTCCGGGTATGGAGACACAACCGCGACACCTCGGGTATGAGGTTTAGCACACCAGGTATGGCACCCGGGTATGGAGACACAACTGCGACACCTCGGGTATGAGGTTTAGCATGCTGGGTATGGCACTCCAGGTATGGAGACACAATCGAGACACCTCGGGTATGGGGTTTAGCATGCCGGGTATGGCACTCCGGGTATGGAGACACAACCGCGACACCTCGTGAATGGGGTTTAGCACGCTGGGTATGGCACTCCGGGTATGGAGACGCAACCGCGACACCTCAGGTATGGGGTTTAGCATGCCGCGTATGGCACAACTAGATCAACTCAGTTCGAAGAAACATGCAAGTCAAGCAGCAGCTTGCGAGGCAGGTAAGTAAAAATGCATGCATAACTTTGATAGGATTATCATTGTCATACACTACACAAGTCCCATCAAAGTGGGGGTGACTGTAGGCACTGCATTTTTGCATATAAGTCCCGATGATGAGCCTCGTGCGGAGGCACTACTCTTTAAGTTGTGAAAGTCGCGGGAAACGGATGTCGGAAGGGAAAATTCAGAAATCAGTACCTTGTTGGACTTAATTTGTTTGCTTAGCTTCAGGTTCGCTCGTTGGACCTCTGTTTTGAAATCCATCCTCGGCGTAAAACCCCCACAAGCCACACACTAAGCCCCACATCAAGCCACAAACGCCCAAGCCCACACACTAGCCCACACGCCCACCAATGCCCATTAAATCACATCCAAAATAAAAACCACACATTAAACACATGTTGAAATCAAAATAAATCACCTTCCCAAATTATAAAATCAAATCAAATCCATAAATTATATTCCTAATTAAATTAAATCCCTTTCCTAAACTAAAACATTTACCTTCATAAATTAAAAAGATAATTTCCTTATGATACACAAATTAAAAGATATCCCCATAATTACACAATATTCTTTCCCTATTCGCATAAGGTAAACCCCAACCCTTTCCTATAAAAAGAAGCCTAAACCAACACATTCAGGGCTAAGTATCCACGCCCAAGCTCTCCTAAGTTCCCCTCATTGCCGCACAAACACCACCAAAAATACTCCTGAAACCAAACCCCAAACTGCCGTACACAGCCCTTGACCTTCACGCAAATCCCCCTCACACAACCCTTGAACTTCACGCAAATCCCCCTCACACAACCCCTGACATTCACGCAAAAATCCTCCTCACACAGCCCCGAACCTTCACGCAAAGACCCTTCAAACAACCCCTGACCTTCACGCAATAACACCTTCAAACAACACTTGACCTTCACGCAATAACACCTTCAAACAACCCCTGACCTTCACGCAATAACACCTTCAAACAGCCCCTGACATTCACGCCAAACTGCCTTCAACTCAAGCCCTCAATTGCCGCAAAATAGCCCCTGAAAACTGTCCAATAAACTGTCCAAAACCGCAACCCCCCTATACACCTAAAAATCACAAAACAGTCCACAATTACCGCAGAAACAGTGAGCAAACAGCAGCCCAAACAGCGAGGCAACGAAGGAAAACAACGAACTAGTAAATCGAAAAAGTTACGGAGCATCAACCCTTCCGACAACCGCGTAGCGCACTTCCAAGAGACGACTTAAGAGGTTAGACCTGAGGGCACCCTTTCTATTTATTCCCGCACTTTCTTTCTGTTATTTATTTTTATTACTTCGCATGCGTATTATAGATTCATATATGTTGTGGCCATGGGATGAATGAAATATGTGTTATCTCTTGCGGTATATCGGATGGAAACCCAGACGTAAATTCCGTAGCCGAATCCGAATGGACGGTAGTGAGGTTTGTACTTGGAAAACAACTCCACGTACCACTTGAGAGACACACGTATTTTGTTTCATCCAATCTAATGTTTATGCATGATTTAGTCGTTTAGTATGTTATTTATTTTTTTCTAAGCATGATTTAGTCGTTTAGTATGTTATTTATTTTTATGCATGATTAGGTTGTTTAATATGATTTTATGCATGATTTATTTATGTTTCCGCATGTATTAATTTACGTATTCATGAGATTGTTTGCTTGACGTTATTCCGACTTACTTTTATGCATGCAAACTTAGATATAGGTTTTGTTTTCATGTACGTAAACTTAGATATAGGTAGTATGCAAACTTAGATATAGGTTGTTGTTGCATAGACTCGGTTATATTATTATATAAATCCGTTCATTACAAGTGGCATAAGTAAGGGACCATTCCGAACCCAACAGTTTGAGGTCTTCCCTTGCGAGGGGTGAGTGCGGCCTTAAATCATTTTCCCAGTTCACACTGGGTGGCGACTCCATATTATTTCTCCGGTTTAGTTCCCCCGTGGGCTACTCCGTACTCCCGACTAAGCCGCGAGCCTAGAACAGCGTCGCCGATTTCTGCGTCCTACATTAACCTTAATGCTTCTTGTTGCCTGATCACCAATAAGATTGATGTGGTAAAACTTAAAATGAACTTGACGAAGAGATTTTAGGTTTCAGCCTTAGATTCAATAGCTCACAATCTCACTTTATGGGAGATTTCCATAATTGGAACGTGGGTAGCCATAATTGGAACTTGAACTTAATGAATTTATGGTTTCTTGGTTAACATAGACATATAGTTAATTATGTTACTTTGGGTGTTTACATTCGACCATCGGAAGAGGCTTATGCATATTTTCGTGTTCCAGGTTAACAATTAATATATTACACATGTATAGTCATTAGAATAATATTGGGCGGATTCAAAACCCTAAATGTTTTCTTTATTATTAATTTCCTTTGTATTTTCTTTTGTGTTTTATTTATTTATTTAGCTAATCCACATTCAACCAACCAATCAGCAATCATTCCCTTCTCACTCCAATTAGATACCTTTAAATAAATAGAATCAATAATTAATAACAACAATAGAAATTAAGTCCTCGTGGGATCGATATTTTTATACTACTTGAGCGATACGTGCGCTTGCTTAACGTGTGTGATTTCACCCTATCACCGGGCTATATGTGATCTTGAGCAGAGCTGGGCTGAGAGAGCCATATGTCCCCGAGTTGAAGAGGTTGTATAGAATGAATGCCAACCTAAAAGAATACAAGGGTTTGTATTACCTCTCAACCTACGCAGGGGCTCTTCAAATCATCTCAAATCTCCCGGACACCAACAAGAATTTCAAAGACAAGTGGTTCTAGGTCGGAGGGCCATGGGAAGGCATCAGAAGGGCGACGACGAACGTATAATGGTTCCCCATATCTTCCGAATTGGATGTAATAACCTATCATCCAAACTCTATCTGACTAAACTTAACATTATACTAACTTCCGAGTTTTTTACAGCTTGTTGGGGGGATCTTCCAAAAGTCTATCATGAGGCCCGGGCCAGGGTAAAAAAGACATTCGAATTCGGAGGCTAATAAAAATTGCTTGGGAGGCCATGCGGGCTACTCGGGGCCGGTCCAGCAATGCCAGTGCCCGAGTTACAACTCCAATCATACTAGAGGAAATTCGAAGAACAACACAAACAACTGCTCCACCCCCGAGCTAGAAGGACAAAGCTCCAGCCGCCTCCTCTCAAGACCAAGAGAGAACCCCCACTGTTGGGGATCGACAACTTTATAGAGGACGGGGGGGCATAGCCCATCTTCTCCCCACCTTCAACTTCATGGCCAGACACATAAACATTGACCAGGCCACGGCTTATAAAAGCCTTTCTCCCGAAGACGTCCTCAGCAAAATCGGCTGGTTCTATGCAAAGGTAAAGAAACTTCCCCTTCATAAATATGATATTTTTCTGTCTTTATAATTCTAACCTCGTCTCTGATCTTGCAGTTGGCCCATCTCTTGGCCACTAATATGGATGTGTTGGCAAGCAAACGTTCTGAGTGGGGCAGGCCTATAGGCTCTAAATCCAGTTGACCGAGAGAGAGACAAAGCTGTCGAAGAGGCTGGATGAGGTAAAGGCCGAAGTCAGGGGCCTCAAACAATCTAATAAGGCCTTGAAGAAAGAAAAAGAGGAGGACCAGGCTGAGGCTGCCTCTCTCCACCTAGCTGCCAGGATTACTAAGAGGGAGAGGGATGAGGCTAAGGTTGGGGCTTCCCTGAAAATAATCGAATATAAGTTTCAGCAAGCCTGAGTTGTCACAGCGGAGAGCAGGCTCCAAGAGAAAAATGATGAGTTGGAGAAGGCTTTGGACGAGCTAGTAGAGGTCTGGGATGAGCTGACCAAGTCCCAAGAAGAGCTTAAAAGCTTACATGCCGAGCTGCCCGGCTGCCAAGTTAAAGGCCAAAATTAAAGGGTTGGAGAAATCCATAGAGTGTTTGAAATGACGCAACACCGCCTGATCCTGGAGATGCTCCACAAAGTCCTGATGGTGGCTAAAGGTGAGATGTCTCAAGAAGAGGCCTTTGACCCTATTCTGGAAGAACCTGAAGCATTTGGCCCTATCCCAGAAGAACCCGATGCCATCCCAGAACCCGTGCCCATGTCAGTGATGCCTCAAACTCAAGGGGACCCAGGCCCCTTGTCATCATCTCTAGCCCCTCCTGAAGATGCACCCGACCCCTCCCCCTAAACTCACATACTCTTTCCCTTTTCTTTTTTGTCCATGTATGGGTAACCTTGAGGGGGCCCACTGTAAAAACTTTGTAAATGAAAATTCGCCTTTTGCAAACTTTATATTTTTCACACTGCAGCATATACCAAACAAAGACCCGAACCTAGACATCTTCCACCTCAACATGCTGGATTAATTAACCTTAATCAATACTTAGTAAATTTAACCAAAGTTATTCCGGCCATTCCCCAATGGACCACACCACTAGCATTAACATTGATGTCCGAGCCCAACACAACACAATTCTATCCTTAGGCTTATTCACTTAGAATATTCAAAATCCTTCAAAAAGGCAGCACCGTGTCTTCTGTCTGACCACCTTCAACACGCTCACGCCAACACATAAGATAAGCCCTTGGTGGGACGTACCCAAACCCGAGCCAATAAGATCATTTGGCCATAAAAGAATGTTGTATGCCTCTAAGACATGCCACAAGATTCTAAATAAGATCTTATGTGTGAAAATTACAAGAAAAGTGGCAGAATCACTTACATTGTAATTGGGAGAAATTTCGAAATTTCTTTTGGATGAAACTCCAAGCTTGTTGTTTGTGTTGTTTGTTCCTTGGGTGAGTTTCCCTATCACCTTATTTGACTCCTCTAAGTGCTAGATTTGTTGAAAATTTTGAAGTAAAATTTTCACTTCCATGGGAGAAGCAATCAGCCAAGAAGAGAGAAAGAGAGATTGTGTGCCTTGTTTCAAAAACTTGGTAGTTGTGTGTGTTAAAGGCTTAATTAATTAAGCCAACTACTTCCATCAAAATTTGACATTTGATGTAAGTCATGTGGTCCCACCACATTTTAAATTCAAAATTTGAGTTGGCTTCTCCAACACACAACTAAGTCACGGGCAATTTTATCGGGTTCGTTTAATTACGAATTAAACGAATTTTCCGTCGTGCCATAATTAAATCCAATTTAATTAAATAATTATGCCTTGTAAAATTATTACGATAGTCGCTTTCGAATTAATTCTAAATTAATTCGTTCGCCCGAATTAAAATCCAATTTTAATTTCGTATTGAAATCCGATTTCAATTAATATATCGAATATATTATTTTAGCCACAAATAAATAAATTAAATAGAAAAATCCAACTTAACTATTAAATTTATTTTATCAATTAATTCTAAATTAATCGCGTTCTTTCTTCTATAAGAATTTAATCCCAGATTAATTCTTGCCGTAATTAATCCCAGATTTATTTTAACTCTCATAATTAATCCCAGATTAATTCTATTTGAGTCAAATGTCATTGGTGAATCTTTGGGAAGCGACCCAAGAGATTCCTGGATATGTTGGCAGTAAATACAGTTATCGAACTATCCGAACACGTGCGTATCCCGTACCACGTTCTCACCGATTTACAAGACATGGTTGGCTTCTAGCAAAGCACCGTGTCTACCCAATTCTCCAGAAATATTCGCCGAGGAATATCATCTGTATCAGACGTAGTAATACTAATATTATGTAATGCGTAATACGATCCAGTATCGGATGTTATATGTTAGGCCCAGGGCTGGCTTTGTGTCTGCCCCGTACGAAGCATATATCAGATCTCGAGTAACTAATCTCTTTAATCGGGAAGTCATAACCTAGTCATACTATCCCGATAGCTGCAACTTTTAAAAGTACTAGTTCCGTATCCTGTGTGACCATCATCTCCATATGACTGAAGTGATACTCCCATATTGATATCACATCTAATACACTACGATTCTCAGTAAACCCAATACAGGCGTACACAGAACCTGTTAAAGCTCCAGACGACCAATACTAAAGTAAACTGATTGTCGCAAGTAATAGCGACGTAAGTCTCAGGTTAAAGATCACATACACTACCCTGATTCGGATTCTCATAGACACATAGTCATACTACCAATGAGATTCTGAGTGTGTCTATCCAGAGCGAACTGTTCCCGGTCCAACAGCTAACAAAACCTCTTATTACACTTGCATAAGTATCAAATACCTAAATATATGAGAACTATATCATTAAGCTTCCATAACGCGCACAAGTGTAATAGTAGTCTATTCCGCATTATCAATGTCCAGCCTCGATAATACTTTGACTAGGGATATTTAGTGATTAAATCGTTCGTGGATTAATACTGTCTCATATCTTATTAATCCGATTTAATCATATGGACTTTTATCATTAATATATATCCAAGTAATCCAATTAAAATAATGATAAAATAGTAATGTCCATTTGTCACATAGTTAATTTGTACAAAAACACAATGTTCTTTACAAATAGTGATGCTATGGGTCATAATTGTCCAACAAATGTTCCCTCATGCCATTCAATCCGAGGCCATGGGGGAGAAACTCTGACCCAATGCCAAAAAACACAGTAAGGCCATAATGGGATGTACCCGAACCTGAGCCGATAAGACCATTTGGCCACAAGGAAATGTTCCCTCATTGTTCCATTCAAACATGGACATGGGGGAAAAACTCTGACCCCATGTTAGCAAACACAATAAGGCCTCGGTGGGACGTACCCGACCCCGAGCCGCTGTAATTACTTGGTCATAAGGGTGTTCCCTCATTGTGCCATTCAAATATAGCCATGGAGGGGAAACCTCGACCCTATGTCAGCAAACACAATAAGGTCTTTGTAGGACTTACCTGACCCTGAGCTGCTAAGACCACTTGGCCACAAGGGAATGTTCCCTCATTGTTCCATTCAAACATGGCCATGATGGAGAAAGCCCGACCCCGTGCCAGCAAATACAATAAGGCCTTGGTGGGATGTACTCGACCCTGAGCCGCTAAGATCACTTGGTCACGAGGAAATATTCCTTGATTGTGCCATTCGAACCTGGCCATGGGGGAGAAACCCCGACCCCATGCCAGCAAACACAATAAGGCCTCAATGGGACGTGTCCGACCCCGAGTCGCTAAGACCAGTTGGACACAATGGAATGTTCATGTTGGAGTTGGCACTTGGAGCTCCAATCTAAATAATGTATTGTACATTATATTTTATTATTTATTAATAAAATAACTATATTTTCATTTCAACCTTGTTAATAGCAATGTCATTATGCATATTAGATTGATATATAAATATGCTTAGAATGACATCGACCTTATAATAGTCATGTAGTAATATTGGACACTGAGTGGTCTGACATTGGGATAGTATTACTACTATAAACTATTCTTAAAATAAAATATTCATAGTCATTGGTTTTGGAATACGGTCGAATTCCAATAACATAGAAGACTAACACATATCATATATTAGAATTTGAGTTCCGATGGTTTAACCCAATGTACCATGAGCAAGGGAAGCTCGCATAGACATGAGGGTATTCATTGGAGTGAATATTGAATGACTCACATGTGGTTCTTAATAGTTGGAAGTACACACCATCGTCAATAGGAATCTCCTCGAGTCAAGTAGCATATGTAATCCTTTGACTATAGGATAACATTGATTTTGTATGTGATCATCCACACTTTGATGTAATATATATCAGAGACCTTTCATGGTTTGACCGCTAGTTGTTCGTTGGGTGTGGACCGATGCACTCGTTAACCAAAAGCGTATCAAGATAGGATCCGTCAGCTCATATGTGAACCACGAGGGGTTTATGTATTCATGTGAGTAAGCCACGATTCTTAAGACTTTGGCCAAAGTCGATCACCTAGGGTGGATCACATATATCAGAAATGATGTTATGATTAGTTGTAAAGAATGGTGGACATGTCGACATGAGATGTGAACCTTGTTGAACACTAAAAAGTACACATTTATTAAAAGAAAAATTAATCATTTTACACTTGTAGTTTCATTAATCCCCTTAATTTAGCACATTTGTAAAATAATAATAAAATTTATGTTTTATATATTCTATTGTGATTTTTATTTCTTATGTAGGTGAAATAATACCTTGGATGCATAACTAGAAAAATGGACGTGACTTTTAGATTTTGGAGGCCGGAAACTTGAAAGGGTGACCGGCGTAAACACACACGTATAACGCAAGCGTACGTATCGTTCAAGTAGTATAAAAAGTATCGATCCCACGAGGACTTAATATCTAAACTATTAATTTTATGAGGTCAAATGATTACCAGTATCTAACAGGTTGTTTAATTGATTTGAAATGACGACGATTCTAAATTTAAAGACAAGTAAATAAAATTGTACGAAAGTAGATTTTAAGAAAATTCAATATTAAAAACTATCTAGGGTTGTGATTTATTCCAATATTAATTAAAGATGAAGTGATTATCTTATATTTGGGTAATATATTGATTTATTAACCTGGAACACTAATTTATGTAAAAGCCTCTTCCGATGGTCAATTACAAATACCTAGTATAATCCAATTGAACCATATGTCTATGTCAACCAAATTACTTAGATTCATTAAGATTGAGTTCCAATTATGGCTACCCCCGCCCGACAAGTATATTCCTATCCTGTAAGGAAATTTATTAAAAGGGTTATCTATCCTCAAGGAAGATCGTGGGCTATTGAGTCTAAGGTCTTAAACTTAAAATCCATATGTCTAGTTCATTTTAAGTTTACCTAATCAATTTAATTAATGGCCAGTTATTAAAGAGCATTAAGATTAAGACTCAATAAATAGATCTTTATATTACCCAAATTATAATCTAACCCTTATAAACCGGTAATATTGGATTTCATCACAACCCTAGATAACTAACTTAGTTATGACACATAACTAGGGCTTAAAAGTAAAAACCATAAAGTAACAGTGCTGAAAAGTAATTGCAGTAAAGTAAAAGCTTAAAAGTAAAATAAAATAAAATGCTAAGGTAAAATGAATTATTTCTACTACTACTTATCTAGATATCTCCCAGTAAAATAATATATAAACTTGTAATTATTACCAACCAGCCATATAGGCGGTAACCTGATTAAGTCAATTTAAGTCCAACCAGCCATAAAGGCGGAACCAAAGTAAACCAGCCATAAAGGCGGAACCAAAGTGAACCAGCCATAAAAGCGGAACCAAAATAAACCAGCCATAAAGGCGGAAAATGAATTTTATTACCAACCGACCAATCTGGCGGTATCCTGATTAAGTCAAATTTTAAATAGTAAATATATTATTTTTAAGGGAGATTAATCTAAATAGCAATAGTAAAAGGATTACCTTTCACCATAGCATAGGGAAGTTACCTCCTCATGATTGAATAGTAAAAACTGTAAAAAGTAAAAGGTAAAAATAAATTACTATTACTATTCAAAAGTAAAATTACTATTATTACATAACGTAATTAAAAATTACAAAACTAAATTAAAAGAAATTTAGAGAGAGAAGAACTCCCTATTTACATCAAAGAAATGGGAGAGGAAGGTACAATGAAATCTGAAATTTCGAGCTCTATTTATAGGCGCGGATAGGCCTCGGGCGTCGCGACGCTGGAAGGGTTCAGCGTCGCGACACTGGAACAGTGAATCGTGGCACAATGACTGCTTGACACGTGGTGATTCGGATAAGAAGATAAGGCGACACGTGGCGAGGCGGCTAAGAGCTCAATGATGAAGCTGACGTGAAGCTGACGTGGCGATGACGACTATCGGCACCATAAGATTGCGACACGTGTCACTTCGTGATTGGCTGATGATGACGTGGCGTGTTGACTTGGTTGACCTGCTGACGTGGATGATGACGTGCCATGATGCGTGGCAAAGGTTAACTCGTTGACTGATGACGTGGCGATGACATAGGATGACATGTGGCACACGTGGCAATTGTGAGTGTCGGCACCGTAGGATGATGACATGTGGCACGACGCATGTTAGCAGATCGGTTGTGATGGTGACACGTGTCACGACGCACGTTAGCAAAGTCAAACTTCTCAAATTCTGACCCGTTGACCCGGTGCACGTTAGCACTGTTCGGCGCAGGTTAGGCGTCGCGACTCTGAAGGTCCTGGTGTCGCGACGCGGGAAATTACCAAAATGCCATTTTTGCCGATTTTCATTTTCACTGTTTTGGCCCAAATCACCTCCAGAATGTCCCTGAAACTTTATTTATCTACAAAATAACACAAAACATATCAAAATATTCACAAGACTCAAGAAACTATTCAAAATATTAGGATAAATGAGTGGAAATAGTGATAGATTTACCACTCATCACACCCCCAAACCTAACTTTTGCTAGTCCTCGAGCAAAACATAGAATAAAATAACATAAACATCTTTAAAATTTAACTAAGCCACTTTCGTAGGGATCACGGTTGCATTTAGCATATGCAACAAGCCTTTAAACCCCTATGTGTCCCTAGTGGACGAGTGTAGTCTCGTGAGGGTTTACAGCAATGATACCCACAAACATTTTACAAAAGTAAAAAGGTAGTGAAACTAATTCACACAAAACAAAAAGACAAGCGAAAAGAGAATAAAGAAGTTAGTGACTAATCAGGTGAAACTTCTACTCCAATTACTAGTTGTTTTGTTTCTTTCTAAATTACCGAATAAGTAAATTCTCCGATTATTTTTACCATTCTTCATATATACAAGCCACAAAATATTAAACAACTCATTTTTTTTTGCCCACAATAGTCATAAGTGTAGTTGATAAGAGAGTAATATTTTTGTCCTAAAGTTCTATCAGAATACACACATTTTTGTAGCAATGGAATAATTTTTCCTGATTTTTATGATTTTTTCTTTGATTTTTTTCTTATTATTTATTTATATACAATATCTTCCATCTATGTAACGAGTGTTGGGTCGGTGGCTCCCAAACCAGTTGGCTTTAGGGCACCAGGTGTTAAGACACCCCTACGGACTTAATTACTCAGACTTCAGATATATATTTTTCCAGCATCTTTGATCCATGTAGCGAGCTTTGGGCCAGTGACTCCCAAACCAGTTGGTTTTAGGGCACTAGGTGTTAAAACACCCTTACAGACTTAATAACTCGGATCTCAGATTTTTTTTTTTTTACTCCATCGCTTTTTGAGATGCTTCCTCCAATTAAACTAGAGCACTGAATATTACAGACTTTTCAATTTTAGCTCATGTCTGTATGTTACTATGTATGTTGATAATACCTGCAAATGAGCATATGAAGATTCATTTTAGTCAATTTTATGGAGAATTCACAAATTAAATATTTAAAAGGAAATAAACAAAAATTAACTTGTCTCGAAATAGGTTTGAGATACGTCTCAGGAGTAGAAATTCCTTACTCGGCTATCTCTCACCAATTTCACATTTTTAGTCAAAACAAAAACAAAAAACACAAAATATTTTTGTAATTTTTGAAAATTTTTCAATTTTTTTGTATTTTTTTAAAAAATTTGGAACAAAAACAAAAACAACATACAACTAAAAACAATAGTATATCAACTAATTTCCTCCCCCAAACCTAAATGAGACAATGTCCCCAATGTCTTAAACAGTATAAGAAGAGTTTAGAATATATACCTGGTTCGCTGAAATTTTACAGGAAATTAAAGGTTAAGATCCAGATTAATTCGACGCCTCTTACCACGATAGTCCTCGGACCAATTTATCTTTGAAATGATAGGGTCAACTTTTGGTTCATAGGCTATGAGTTGGTCAATTAGATCTGGAGCAGTTCTGACAGTAAATAGGAGTTCTTTTAAAGGTTTTGATATGAACCCATTTCTCCGAGCATCATCAAGAAACACACAAAGAAAATCATAAAACCCATCAACGTTGTACAACCCAATTGGTTTCTGGTGTATGTTCAGGTTCGCCAAAAGATAGTACAATAAAAATTTCCTCCAATGTGCCCAAGCCACCTGGCAAAGCAATAAAAGCATCAGCACGGTTAATCATTTCTACCAGTCGTTCAGACATACCTGGCACGATTAATTCCTCTCCGTTTGATGGTTCAATAAGATTTGCCTTTGCCAAGGGTTTTGGGATGATTCCCAAAACGTGACTGCCTCCTTCCTGTACGGCCTTTGAAACGATCCCCATAAGTCCGAGATTACCTCCGCCATATATTAAGTGCATATTCCTTGCAGCTAAGACTCGACCCAATTCCTGTGCTGCTTCTATATATTGTGGTTTAGTACCAACAGTACTACCGCAAAACACACAAATGTTTTCAACTCGTCTTCTTGAGGTGGCTTCCATCTTTTTATTCTGGATATCTTCAAAAGTGCAATGATGAGTTGAATTTATAATACCTGAAAAGGGTGAATAAAAATAGCACAAGTATCTTCCAAAGGACGATTAGTAGCAAAATAGTAAAATAAATCTTGATATGGTCAAAAAGGTCTGGATCCTGTCGGAGAAAATAACAAAACAAATCAATATTATCAGGAAAAGACAAAGAGATATAATATGTACAAGAATTTTCAGCTTGATTAACGTCTATGCGTCATGGACAAGCTTCCCATCCAATTTTCTTATAAATTGGCAAACAAGGTCTTTTTTAGTCAGCTTCCCAAGACTTAATTGTTGTCTTTCTTTTTGAATTTGTGTATGTAATCTGCGAAAGGCTATGTGAACATATCCACTGGGATGCGTCTAAAGAGTCGAAGATATATCATCTAAAGACTCCTTACTCAAGCCATCCCTAATGAATTTAATTTTGTCTTCGCGATTATCAGACACCATTCCTAAAGAACGACAACGAGTATTGCAATTCCAGCATGCACATTCGTAACAAACACCCATTTGCTTAGCTCTTCGTTTCTTTGCATATGTGCTTCTTCCAAAACCAGGCAGATGTGAAATAAAATAGTCAGAAAACTCACCTGCCAATCGGACTCGTGCTTCAATTACCCAACGAATGTCATTGGGAACACCATAGATCGTCAATAACCTCATCCGTTCCAAGCGAGCTTTATAGACTTTCATCAGAGATTTTTGAGGGAGAGAAGGAAATTGCTTGTGAAGATTTGCGAGAGCTTCTTCCATCTTAAAATGACTTAATCTGCAAAACTAAACACACAAAATAAAATCACACCAAATCACAATATATACAAAAATTGCATGGGTTGCCTCCCTGCGAGCGCTAAGTTTAAAGTCGTCAGCTAGACGTGACTGCTCGAACGTTTATGCTGGATCTGAAAGTGTGACACTTTCTTTTTGTCGCTCAAATGATTCTCCCCAGTAGTGCTTGACACGCTGACTGTTAACTTTGAATGTGTTGTTGGTATTGGGATCCAGTAACTCAACAGCTCCATATGGTAAAACCTGAGTGATCACAAATGGTCCAGACCACCTAGATTTCAACTTTCCAGGGAAAAGTTTCAGCCTCGAGTTGTACAACAACACCTGCTGCCTTGGTTCCAATTGTCTGTGCACTATTTTTCGGTCATGCCATTTTTTGGTCTTTTCCTTGTACAATTTGGCATTCTCATAAGACTGTAGGTGAATTCCTCCAATTCATTGAGTTGGTGAAGTCTTTTCTCTCTTGCAGCTTGTGAATCAAGATTCAACTTCTTCAGTGCCCAGTACGCCTTGTGTTCAAGCTCAACTGGCAGATGACATGCTTTCACGAACACCAATCGATATGGGGACATACCAATGGGTGTCTTGTAAGCTGTTCGGTAGGCCCATAATGCATCATCTAGTTTTGTTGACCAGTCCCTCATTGTTGATCCAACGGTTCTTTCTAGGATTCTCTTGATCTCCCTGTTTGAAACCTCAACCTGTCCATTTGACTGTGGATGGTAAGCAATGGCATCTTGTGAGTAACTCCGTATTTGGATAGGAGTGCATCGAAGTATTTTTTGTAGAAATGAGAGCCACCATCACTGATAATTGCCCGAGGTGTTCCAAACCGAGTGAAAATGTTCCTTTTCAGGAATTTGATCACCACTTTTGAATCATTGGATGGCAATGCAATTGCTTCGACCCATTTGGAGACGTAGTCTACAGCAACCAGGATGTACAGATTTTCGAATGATGGAACAAAGGGTCCCATGAAATCAATACCCCATACATCGAATATTTCCACTTCTAGAATATTTTGCAACGGTCCTTCGTTTCTCCTCGAAATATTTCCCGTTCTCTGGCACCTGTCACATTGAAAAGCAAAAAGATAAGCATCTTTAGAAAGAGTGGGCCAGAACAAACCTGATTGAAGGACTTTGGCTGCAGTTTTGTTTCCGCTGAAGTGTCCGCCATATGGTGATGAATGACAGTGTTGTAAAACACTGTTGATTTCCTCCTGTGGAACACATCGTCTCAGTAGTTGATTAGCACACCGTTTGAACAGGTACGGCTCATCCCAGACATAATGTTTGACTTCTTTGAAGAACTTCTTCCGTTGCTGAGTTGTCCATTCCAACGGCCATTTTCCTGATACAATGTAGTTTACATAGTCAGCATACCAAGGGACTTCCTGTTGTTTCATGGCAAACAGCTGTTCATCTGGAAAAGTTTCTTTGATTGACAAATCTTTGTCAACTGTTTCTCCATTTTCGAGCCTCGATAGATGATCTGCCATCTGATTCTCTGTCCCTTTCCTGTCTCGAATCTCCACGTCGAATTCTTGCAGAAGAAGTATCCAATGGATCAATCTGGGTTTGGCATCTTTCTTTGTGATCAGATATTTGATTGCTGAATGATCTGTGTAGACCACCACTTTGGGACCCAACAGATAGGAGCAGAATTTGTCAAAAGCGTACACAACTGCAAGCAACTCCTTTTCAGTGGTTGTGTAGTTGAGTTGAGCTTCATTCAGAGTTCTACTGGAGTAGTAAATGGTGTGGAAAATCTTTGCTTTGCGTTGTCCTAAAACTGCACCTACAACAAAATCACTAGCATCACACATTACCTCAAATGGAAGGGTCCAGTCTGGTGCTATTATGATGGGGGCAGAGACCAGCTTTTGTTTTAAGATTTCAAAGGCTTCATGGCATTCTTTGGTGAAGTTGAAAGGCACATCCTTTTCCAAAAGATTGCAAAGAGGTTTTTGCAATTTTGGAAAAGTCTTTGATAAATCTCCTGTAAAATCCTACATGTCCGAGAAAACTCCGAATGCCTTTTACTGATGTTGGTGGAGGTAGTTTCTCAATTGTCTCGATCTTCGCTTTGTCTACCTCGATTCCTTTTGTGAGATCCGGTGTCCAAGAACAATGCCTTCTTGCACCATGAAGTGGCATTTCTCCCAGTTGAGTACCAGGTTTGTATCTTCGCACCTTTGTAACACATGTTCCAAATTTTGCAAACAATGGTCAAAAGAATCTCCAAACACAGAAAAATCATCCATAAAAACCTCCATATTCTGCTCCAGCATGTCTGAGAAGATGGTCATCATGCAACGCTGAAATGTAGCAGGAGCATTACATAATCCAAATGGCATCCTGCGGAAAGCAAAAGTACCATAGGGACATGTAAATGTAGTTTTATCCTGGTCTTCTAGTGCGATGGCAATCTGATTGTACCCTGAATATCCGTCCAAAAAGCAATAGAACTCATGTCCTGCCAGTCTGTCTAACATATGGTCAATAAATGGTAGCGGAAAATGGTCATTTCTCGTGGCTTTGTTAAGTTTTCTGTAGTCCATGCATACTCTCCATCCAGTCACCGTTCTTGTTGGGATCAGCTCGTTCTTTTCATTGGTGACCACAGTAATTCCTCCTTTCTTTGGTACACACTGCATATGACTCACCCAACTGCTGTCTGAGATGGGGTAAATGATGCCAGCATCCAACCATTTGATGATTTCTTTCTTCACAACTTCCTTCATGATTGGATTGAGTCTCCGTTGATGCTCCACTGTGGGTTTGTATTCATCATTCATCAGAATCTTGTGCATGTAAAATGATGGACTAATGCCTCGAATGTCTGCTATAGTCCAGCCAATGGCTATTTTGTGCTCTCGTAATACTCTCAGTAGATTTTCTTCCTGATCCAATGTTAATGAAGAAGAAATAATAACAGGTAATTCAGAAGAGTTTCCAAGAAATGCATATATGAGATGGCTCGGAAGTGACTTCAGCTCCAGCTGTGGTGGTTCTTCAATCGAAGGCTTGATTCGATCTTTCTTTGGAAATTCCAAGCTTTCAACTGGTGGTGTTGCTTTGAATCGGAATGGTTTGTCAAGGTAGTTAATACATTCCAGGATTTCAGCATCTAGCTCACTGTCAGTCATGTTGGTGATGCAAGCTTCAAGTGTATCTGTGAGATTTGGCTCAGTATTTTGAACGATACTTTCAACAACATCAACTGAAGCATTCTTCTTCCTTTTCATCACTTGGGAATTTCATGGCACATCAATCACAGTTTACCTGTAGCCAAGAATGGTCTCCCAAGAATGATAGGTATTTCTTTGTCTTCTTCCATGTCAAGGATGATGAAATCTGCTGGGAGAATTAGTTTGTCTACTTTCACCAGCACATCTTCAACAACACCTCTTGGAAATGCAAGTGTTCGGTCAGCAAGTTGCAATGAAACTGAGGTAGGCATTGCTTCTCCAATCTGCAGTTTCATGTAAATAGAAAAAGGCATCAAGTTAACACTGGCTCCTAAATCACATAAAGCCTTACCGATGTAATGTTCTCCAATGGTGCATGGTACTGTGAAACTGCCAGGATCTTTCAACTTCGGGGGAAGTTTCCTCTGAATGATGGCACTGCATTCTTCTCTTAATGCTACTGTTTCGTAGTCCCCAATCTCCATTTTCGTGAAAGAATATCTTTCATGAATTTGACATAACTGGGCATTTCTTCCAAGGCTTCTGCAAATGGAATGTTGATGTGCAGCTTTTTGAAAACCTCAAGGAACCGAGCAAACTGCTTGTCCAGTTTGTTTTTCTGAAGACGCTGAGGAAAAGGTGGAGGTGGAATGATATGTTCTTTTTCCTTTGCTTCTTTTTCTCAGCTTCTTTTAGAACTTCTTATTGGGACATCTGGATTCCAACATCTTTGTTGATTTCAGTACCGCTTTTCAAAGTAATGGCTTGACATTGCTCCTTCCATCGGTTCCTTGGATTGGGTTCTGTGTTGCTGGGAAGATTTCCTGGTGGTCTGTAACTCTGAGCATTGGCCAGTTGTCCGATTTGATTCTCCAGTGCTTTGATGGAAGCTGATTGGCTCTGAAAGATAGCATCGTACTTTTTTAACTGAGCCAGCATTTCTGCTATTCCTGGATCATTTGCCTGCTCCTGGCCTTTGTTATGTTGCTGAAATCCAGGTGGTGGATAGTTCCGCTGTTGGCCTGAATTGTTGCTCCATGAAAAATTAGGATGATTCCTCCACCCTGGGTTGTAGGTGTTGGAATATGGATTGTTCCCCTGCCTGTTGAAATTGTTGACAAAATTCACCGTTTCTTCAAGTTGGTTCGACTCTGGTATTCCTCCATATGGTGAACTTGTGGATCCAGTGGTAAGAGTCTCCATAAATTTACATATCTGATCTAGCTTGGTGTTGACTGCTGTATTAGCTCCACTTTCATAAATTCCTGCAATTCTTTGGATCATGCTCCTTTCAGTTGGCCACAAGGAATTGTTGTTGGCCATTTCTTCAATTAGTTCCCAGGCTTGATCTTCTCCTTTTGCCATTAAAGCTTTTCCAGCAGCAGCATCGATTATGGTTCTCATTATTCCAGAAAGTCCATTATAGAATGTTTGGACTTGAAGCCATTTTGGAGTCTCATGGTGTGGACATTTCCGGAGTAAATCTTTGTACCTTTCCCAAGCTTCGTAGAGAGTTTCTGAGTCTTGTTGCACAAAGGATGTGATGTCATTCCTCAGCTTTCCGGTTATGGCTGGTGGAAAGTATTTTGCAAGAAATTTGGTGGCTAAAGTGTTCTATGTTGTGATAGAACCTGCTGGTAATGAATGTAGCCAAGCTTTAGCTCTGTCCTTCAAGGAGTATGGGAAAACACGCAGTCTCATTGCTTCTTCAGCTTCTCGGTTGTAATTGAAAGTGCCGTAAACTTCCAGGAAGTTGCTGATGTGGGCATTAGGATCTTCAGTTGCATTCCCCCTAAACAGAACTGACTGCTGAATCATCTGAATGCAAGTTTTGATGTCACCCGCATTTGCTTGTAATGGAGGAAGTACAATACATGAAATGAGTCTGTCAACCACCGGAATGGTTCTGTCTCGAATGGGAATTGGTGGTGCAACCTCCAAAGGTTCAGGTTCCATGTTGACTAAAGCTTCTTGGGCTTCTCGCCTTTCCCTTCTCAACTCTCTGATAGTTATTTCAATTTCCGGGTCAAGCGGTCGGAGTTCAAAGCTTCTGGTTCGTCTCATGAAGTTTCTGTGAACCTGAAACACAAGAAAACAATAACAATAAGTAAAAAGAAATTAGATTCAAGTAAAAGTATCTAACCTCTAAAATAATAATAAAAGATAAATAAGTCCCCGGCAACGGCGCCAAAAACTTGACCGGCGTAAACACACACGTATAACGCAAGCGTACGTATCGTTCAAGTAATATAAAAAGTATCGATCCCACGATGACTTAATATCTAAACTATTAATTTTATGAGGTCAAATGATTACCAGTATCTAACAGGTTGTTTAATTGATTTGAAATGACGACGATTATAAATTTAAAGACAAATAAATAAAATTGTTCGAAAGTAGATTTTAAGAAAATTCAATATTAAAACTATCTAGGTTTGTGATTTATTCCAATATTAATTAAAGATGAAGTGATTATCTTATAGTTGGGTAATATATTGATTATTTAACCTGGAATACTAATTATGTAAAAGCCTCTTCTGATGGTCAATTACAAATACCTAGTATATCCAATTTAAACCATATGTCTATGTCAACCAAATTACTTAGATTCATTAAGATTAAGTTCCAATTATGGCTACCCCCGCCCGACAAATATATTCATATCCTGTAAGGAAATCTATTAAAAGGGTTATCTATCCTCAAGGAAGATCGTGGGCTATTGAGTCTAAGGTCTTAAACTTAAAATCCATGTGTCTAGTTCATTTTAAGTTTACCTAATCAATTTAATTAATGGCTAGTTAATTAAAGAGCATTAAGATTAATAATCAATAAATAAATCTTTATTACCCCCAATTATAATCTAACCCTTATAAACCCGGTGATATTGGATTTCATCACAACCCTAGATAACTAACTTAGTTATGACCATAACTAGGGCTTAAAAGTAAAACCATAAAGTAACAGTGCTGAAAAGTAATTGCAGTAAAGTAAAAGCTTAAAAGTAAAATAAAATAAAATGCTAAGGTAAAAGGAATTATTTCTACTACTACTTATTTAGATATCTCCCAATAAATAATATAAAAACTTATAATTATTACCAACCAGCCATATAGGCGGTAACCTGATTAAGTCATTTAAGTCCAACCAGCCATAAAGGCGGAACCAAAGTAAACCAGCCATAAAGGCGGAACCAAAGTAAACCAGCCATAAAGGCGGAACCAAAATAACCAGCCATAAAGGCGAAATGAATTTTATTACCAACCGACCAATCTGGCGGTATCCTGATTAAGTCAAATTTTAAATAGTAAATATATTATTTTTAAGGGAGATTAATCTAAATAGCAATAGTAAAAGAATTACCTTTCACCATAGCATAGGGAAGTTACCTCCTCATGATTGAATAGTAAAAACTGTAAAAAGTAAAAGGTAAAAATAAATTACTATTACTATTCAAAAGTAAAATTACTATTATTACAGAACGTAATTAAAAATTACAAAACTAAATTAAAAGAAATTTAGAGAGAGAAGAACTCCCTATTTACATCAAAGAAATGGGAGAGGAAGGTACAATGAAATCTGAAATTTCGAGCTCTATTTATAGGCGCGGATAGGCCTCGGGCGTCGCGACGCTGGAAGAGTTCAGCGTCGCGACGCTGGAACAGTGAATCGTGGCACAATGACGGCTTGACACATGGTGATTCGGATAAGAAGATAAGGCGACACATGGCGAGGCGGCTAAGAGCTCAATGATGAAGCTGACATGGTGATGACGACTGTCGACACCATAAGATTGCGACACGTGTCACTTCGTGATTGGCTGATGATGACGTGGCGTGTTGACTCGGTTGACCTGCTGACGTGGATGATGACGTGCCATGATGCGTGGCAAAGGTTGACTCGTTGACTGATGACGTGGCGATGACATAGGATGACACGTGGCACACGTGGCAATTGTGAGTGTCGGCACCGTAGGATGATGACACGTGGCACGGCGCACGTTAGCAGATCGGTTGTGATGGTGACATGTGTCACGGCGCACGTTAGCAAAGTCAAACTTCTCAAATTCTGACCCGTTGACCCGGCGCACGTTAGCACTGTTCGGCGCAGGTTAGGCGTCGCGACTCTGAAGGTCCTGGCGTCGCGACGCGGGAAATTACCAAAATGCCCTTTTTGCCGATTTTCACTGTTTTGGCCCAAATCACCTCCAGAATGTCCTGAAACTTTATTTATCTACAAAATAACACAAAACATATCAAAATATTCACAAGACTCAAGAAACTATACAAAATATTAGGATAAATGAGTGGGAAATAGTGATAGATTTACCACTCATCAAAGGGCGTTCTAACAGTGTATAATTTTGGAAATTCTAACTTTGTGCAAGTTTCGTAGTTGGGCCATAACTTTTTACTTCGATATCGGATTGAGGTAATTCCAATCCAGATGAAAGAAGACTCAAATATCTACAAATTTTCTGTTTACAAGAACGTCTAGTTCCGAAGTTTTCAAGGTCGAAATGAGTGACGAAGCCAATGTATGTTGCATGTAATTTTAATTATTAGAAAACACAGTAAAAAATAATAAATAATAAAAGATAAAAGTTGAAATCTCACAATCCACCTTTAGGTGGATTATGATAAACGTTTTCAAAATTATCAATAAAAAATCAAAAAAGTCAAAAAAAGAAGTGTTTGATTTTCTTAAGCTTTCTCTTTAATCCATGTAACGAGATTTAAGCTAGTGATTTCAGACCAGTTGGCCTTAGGGAATTATATGTTAAAACACCCATACGAACTTAATTGCTCGAGTTAGAGAGTCTAAGAATTCGAACTTATTCACGCACATTTTTTTAAACAACTCAAGCCCTACTGTTTTACGCGAACAATCACTGTTTGAAAGAGTGTCGAAGTAATAAAATAACTTAGTAAGTCTGGGGTCGATCCACATGTAATAGTTTCAATAAAATAAAATAGTAATTTGAGTGAAAATAAAAAACAGAATTGTTTGAAGTGAATTAATTATGCAATAATAAATTAGAATATTGGGGCTAGAGGATCCACTCTTAATATTTCAAATATAGAGAAAACTTATTTTTTATAATATATAAATTATCATTGTTACCTAGTTAATTTACTTCATGAATTAATTATGCCAAAACTTATAAAGTCAGCCACAATGGCGGTGATAACATCTGTCTATAACAAGTCCGATTAAGTACTCAATTATGCCAAATAAATAAAATCAACCATAAAAATGGTAACAAATTTTGTCAATAATTAATCCAGATTTAAATTAAATATCAGTATTCAGATTACAATTCATATGTTATAATATAAGTGAGATTAATTTATATTCTTATATTTAGCGTTTCACCATTTGCCATAATAGGATGGAATTAGCTACTCATAATTTGAATAAAAACATGCATAATTTTATTACAAAAATGATTACAAGAAAAATAAAACATACAAGACACTTCTTCCAAATTCTTCAAGAGAGAAAATGAAACAAGAATGAAGAAAATGAGAGGTGAGTACCTCTATTTATAGTAGAAGCGTTGACACGCTCAAAAAGTGGTTCTTTACTCCCAAATATAAGAGTGTCGAATTTGTAAAATAACCCAGTAAGATTGGGATCAATCCATAGGGAATAGATTTAGTAGGATAAAATAACAATTTGAGTGAAAAATAAAAAAGCCGGATTGTTTAAAGTGATTGGAAATTTTAATTTAAACTGCCACAATAAAATAAAATATTGGGGTTATGGGATCCACTTTTAATATTAAATTTATAAATCTCACTTGTTATAATATATAAATTTGTCATTATTACCCAAATAATTTATTTCATGAATTAATTATGCCAAAATATATAAAATCAGCCATAAAGACGGTGATAAATTTTGTCTATAACAAGTCCAGTTAGGTACTCAATTATGCCAAATAAATAAAACAAACCATATAGGCGATAATAAATTTTGTCAATAATTAATCCAGAATTAAATTAAATATTAATCATTAGATTATAATTTATATATTATAATATAAGTGAGATTAATCTAAATTTTCATATTAAAAGCTTCTACTCATAATTTTAAATAAAAACACACATTATTTTATTACTGAAATAAAAAGAAAATACAAGAAATTTTTAGAAAAATAAGACTCCCTAATTCTATAGAGAATTCAGAGAAAGCATGCCAATTGAAGGCTAAGCATCCTCTAATTTATACAGGAAGCTCATGCTTCACAATTGTAAAAGTGCAATTATATGCAATTGCTTTGCAATTATCGAAGACAATTGCAAAGCAATTGTCAAGGTAGAGGGGCATCCACCTAAAGTGGATGTGACCCTCAACCATTTTTTTTAATTTGAAAATAATAATTACATATGGAATATTTTAGATTCTTCGTCAATTTTGGTCTTGTAAATTTCAGAATTCGAAAATCTTATGAGCATCAAAGTTGTAGATCTTTGAGTCTTCTTTCATCTGGAACTTGAATCACCTTAATCCGATATTGGAGTAAAAAGTTATGGCCAAAATACAAACATTGCATAGGATTGGAATTTCCGAAGTTGTACAATGTTAGAACGCCCTATTAAATTTTTGGCCTCCAAAATCCAATTAGTAAGTCCATTTTTCTATATATGCATCCAAAGTATTATTTCACCTACATAAAATACAAAAATCACAATAAACATATATAATTATTATTTAATAAATGTGCTTAATTAAGGAGATTAATGAAACTATAAGTGTAAAATGATTAATGTTTCTTTTAATAAATGTGCATTTTTTAGTATTCATCACACCCCAACCAGCTCATTATTAGTTCCTAGTAATTTAAGCGGAAAAAAATTAAGAAAATAAATTCTTATCCAAATTAATAATTATTTTCTTTCTTTCTAAATGATCAAATAAATAAATTCTTCTGTACTTTTTACCCCTATTCCATAGACACATAAAACAAGGTATTAATCAATTCATTGTGCCTACAATATTCACAGGTCTAGTTGAAAATAGAGTAATATTTTTGTCCTAAAATTGTATTACAGTTCACACCCATTGGCAATGAAAATTTATTTATAAATACAAAAATTGATTTTTTTTTAAATAATGATGCATCTTCAATCCTCGTAATGAGCTTAAGGCCAGTGACTCTCAAACCAGTTGGCTTTAAGGCACTAGGTATTAAGACACCTTTATGGACTTAATTGCTCGGATCTCAAATATTAAAAAGAAAAAATGTATGATTTCCTTAAGCTTTCTCTTTAACCCATGTAAGCTTTGGGTCAGTGACTCCCATACCAGTTGGTCTTAGGACACTAAGTGTTAAAATACCCTTACGGACTTAATTGCTCGAGTTACAGAGGCTATGAAATCAAACTTATTCACACATTTTTTTCTTGTTTTCTTACAAACTCAAGCTCTACCATTTTACGCGAACAATCACTACTTATTGAGACAAGATGTCTGGTTACTAAGTAAGAGCGTGGTTAGATTTTTTTTTTTTTGAATAAAAATACTAATTCCATTGCCTCTAGGTGCTACCTACAACAAACTAGAGAATTGAATATTACAAAATTTTCACTTACAACCCATGTTTATATTGTTAGGGTTGGTGCTCAGAGTGCCAATCTGGATCGTATTTATGTCCGATTCATGAATACGATCAATGCATTTTTCCATAATATTACTTATTTAATGGTAGCACCTCTTGTCTTTTATATACATATTAAATATCTAGTTATGATTAGATTGAAACTAAATCTAATTTAGTGATACATGTATATTAGACAAAGACCCTAGGATTTACAACGTAGTGCGCAGTTACAACGTAGTTTGTAATTGACATTAGGAAGCGTCACTATAAGTTGTATATCCTTAAATAAAGTTCCTGGTTAAGATTTATTAACACGGGTCGGTTAGTAAAATCCGCTGAGACCAGTACATGTCGTATATCGTGACTTGATCCGATGGTTTATCCCAATGAACCATGAGTCTCGGGAGACTCATATAGACATGTAGGTGTTTATTTGATAAACACTGAATGACTCACTGAAGATTTCCTAATATATGGTACACCTAGACCCGGCCGGTGGTTCGGTTCCGGTTCGGAACCGAACCGAACCGGCCGGTTTCCGGTTCCACAAGTGTGGAACCGGAACCTAAAACCGAACCGGAACCGAACGTTCGGTTACGGTTCGGTTCGGTTCTTTTTTTTTTAATTAATTAAAATAAAAAAATGAGATTAAATTTATAAATAAAAAAAATTTATTACATTGAAGAGCTTGAGCTTAAATTTTTAAAAATTTAAGTTGCCTACGTATCCTCCAAGGGTGAGAGGAATCAAAGCTCACGTAGTTCCATTACAAGTTTTAGTCTTTTAGACATATCCCCTTTGTAAATTATAATTTTACAATTATCAATCATCATTATCAGTTGATCATTCGGCTCCGGTTCCGCTTGCACTTGTGCAGAAGCATTATCGAACAAATCTTCACAATCATCGGGGGCATCTTCTTGTTGTCTCAGATCAGCTCGAGTCCAATCATCCACACAAGCTGTTGCTTCTAGAGTGCTTGGATGTAATGAAGATCGCATAGCTTCCAATATATTACCTCCCAAGCTGAAGGCTTGCTCAACCGCAACGGTGGAAATAGGTGTTGCCAAGATCTCTTTAGCAATAATAGATAAAACATGATATATATTTTGATGCCGGTTCCACCATTCAAGGATTTTAAAATTTTTACTGCATAAACTTTCATTAGAAAACTCAAAATTTATAGATAAATAATTATCTAATTCAGGATTATTAGTTGTCGTATCGCTAGATTTTTTATTTCGTTGCAATAACCAATGATCCTCTGCGCTAAGTCTTGTTTGAATTATCAGTTCGCTACTACTAGATTGACCTAATGTTCCTAAGTTATATCTTACAATATAATCATTAAATAAAATAATTAAATCACTTCTTAATTTCGTCATTATGCTCGTAATATCAATGTCATCTAATATTCCTAAATAACCATAGTAAGCTTGTAAACCACCATTCAAACCTTCTAATTTAAATCTAGGATCAAAAACAGCAGCAATAAGATAAAGTAAAGGAATTTCTCTAAAATAATGCAACCATTTTACCTTCATAACAGTAATGGCTTCGAGCAAAACAAGATCATTAGGGTCGTCACTGTCAACATGCTCATCGAGAGTGCCAACAATATTCAAACTCTCAAGAAGAAATAAATGTGCTGTAGGATAATAAACACCGCTAAAAACTAAAGTAGCATCATTAAAAACTCTTAAAATATCTAAATTTTTTTCACAAATATCCCATTGACTAGGATAAAGTGTGATATTTTGAACATGTTGAGAAAAAAAACTACATAATGCATCTTTGTATTGAAATGCTTGACATAAAAGAAAATAAGTAGAATTCCAACGGGTTGGAACATCTCTAGAAAATTTAATCGGTTAATACCATTTATTTTACAAAACTTGGTCCATTCTCTCCTAACTTGAGAATATGACCAAATACAATTAAGTGCCATTTTAATTGGATCAAGGAAAGGAGATAATAATTTTAAACCGTCTTGCACACATAAGTTTAGGACATGACATGTACAACGAATATGAAAAAATCGACCCCCTAAATTTGGTTCACATAAGGATTTTAAATCATTAATGGATGCAGTATTTGCAGATGCATTATCAAATCCAATTGTTAAAATTTTTTCTACTAAACCATATTCATCAAAAATTACCTTCATCATTCTATAAATATTTTGTGCAGTATGTGGGTCATCAAAAACTCTAAATGCAATAAGTCTTTTTTGCATGGTAAATGATGCATCAATCCAATGACAAGTCACACCCATGTATGAGTGTGTTTGCCAATGGTCACTCCAAATATCAGAACATATAGAAATACGACCTTTCATCTCTTTAAATATTCATTTAAAATAATTTTACCATCTTTATATAATTTGAAAATATGACGTTTTGTTGTGTTTCGAGACATTCTACATGCAGCAGGGTTTAAAGCATTATGCACGTAATTAGTAAAATGAAGTTTTTCACCAAAGCTTAAAGAAAGATGTGCCATACAAGTTAATTTCGCAAATTCTTCTCTATTTTTTGCATCAGAATATTTAAATAAATCATTACTACTCGTACCTCTACTAGATGATGCATACCTGGCCATTTGAGTCTGCGTCGTATCAATGCCAAATTCAACCGGATGATGTTTTTCCATGTGCTTGATCATATTGCCGTATCCACCTAAAAATTTATAGATAACCCCACAATAGTTGCAAATTGCTCGTTGTGAACCATCTTCTAGGCGTTCCAAAGTAAAATGAATTTTGAAAATATCCGAGGACCGAGCCTTAACTTCTCTTCTCCGTGATTGTGCACTGACACTAGGGCCGCTCTCTTGGGTTGGCATATTTGACATAATTTTCTCAGATGAGCTTGCCATTTTTCGTTTGAGAAATTAGGAAGAAAAATAAGAAAATTGAATAATTGCGAATAAGAGATTTATAGAAAATGAGAGAGTTGAGAATTTGGTGTGATGAAATTATGAAAAATGAATCATATTTATAGAATTTTAGAATTTTTTTGATACCAAAAATGCCCCTAAATATAACCGTTTTATTACCGTTATTAGGGGTACATTAGTAATTTTTATTTTATATAATAAAAATATTTTTTTTAATTTTTTTAATTTTTTTTTTGGCAGGGAGCCAAACGGCTCCCTGCATCCCCCAACGGCACTAGCCGTTGGGGGAATTAGGCCCCCAACGGCTAGTAGCCGTTGGGGGCCGTAGGGTTCCTGTTCGGACCCTACGGTTCCAACAGGAACCCGACGGTTCCAACCGGAACCGTTCGGTTCCGGTTGGAACCGTTCGGTTCCGTTGGAACCGTCCGAACCGGTGGAACCGTACGGTTCCACCGGTTCGGATCGGTTCGAGTTGGGGTGGAACCCCAACCGAACCGGTCCCATTCCGGTTCGGTTCCGGAACCGGTTGGAACCGGAACCTTCTGGTTCCACCGGTTCGGTTCCGATTCCGAACCGGAACCGTGGCCGGGTCTAGGTACACCAACGTCAATAGGAATCTTCTCGAGTTGAGTGAGCATAATGGTCATTTGACTTGAGATACCATAGTGGATATATGAGTTATCTTCCACACTTTGATGGCAGTCACATCACTGATCTATTTAGATCAGACCTCCGCCTGTTCGTTGGGTGTGGACTGATGCTCATGATATCCAGTGCGTATCAAAATATAATCTGTCAATCCTATGTACAGGGCATATGTATCCTACACATGTTTGCAATCTAGGAAATCCATGGCCGTGGTATAACTTCGGAAGTAAGTTCCGAGTGTTATTTAGAGATCATAAATTTGAAAGTCGACTATATTATACCATAAGGATTTGACGTTCTTATTTATATCCTAGGTATAATATAGATAGCCTATGACGAAGGGATTGTACGTATGTAATGACCTCGACTTGCATAGTTTAGCGAGATTATCCGTGGTCGTCATAATTCATGAGTGGGTGAATTATGGACACGAAATTGGATTTCGTGACGGATAAACCTAAATTAGAGAATCCCATAATATGAAGTGTACTCGTTGAGAACTTGGGCAACACGTTATGAATAATACAGATTATTCATAATACTTCACCGAATTAAATGAGTTAATTCGAATCGTTTAAACGGTTAAACGAAAACATATGCATAAAGGCATTTTTGGTTAGTCGTAATTATTGTGTATTTGTATTTGATACATAATTTGATTAGATACATATTAATTAATTATCAAATGATATTTTGACACATGTCACTTCTATACGTATTTTATTTAATGTAAATAAAATACATATGGATTAATAATTATATTAATTATTTAGATATTTAAATATTAAATATTTAGATGATTAATTGATATATATATTTCATAATTGTTATGCAATATATGTTGAATTATTATTGGTTACAAATGGCATTAAAATTAAGGTTAAAGTGTTAAATTTGATTTTTGACTACTTTAACTTTATTTTTAATTTAATTAGATAATTTTCATTTGTGATAATTGTTATCACACATGCTTATTATTAATTGGAAACAAGTGGCATGATTTAATAATTTGATTTTGGATTAAATTAATTTTTCCAAAAATGATAATTTTGCCCCTAGAGAGTCGGTCATTGCATTTTAAAAGGAAAGAAAATTTTCTTTTCTCTTTGGAAGCTATGCTTGGCCGAACAATACACCTCCAAATATCTCTCAAATTTACTTGAAGATTCAAGGAAGAAAATGAAGAAAAAAAATCAAGAAAAGCTTTAGGAAAATTAGAGATTAAAGGTAATCTTCAATCCCCCTAAGCTTTGAAAGCATGTTTCATGTTCTTGATTATCTAGATTGATTCTAGGGTTTCTTATTTTCTATAAATTTGGGTGTTTTTTATTTGGAGGATGGATTTGGAGGCTTATTGCATGTGTGAAGTTGATTTGAATGATATTATTGTAATATTTATTCAATTTGATCATTTGATGATATGTTACCATTCTAGAGTGTTATGACCACTCTTGTAATTCCTAGAATTTTTCTTGGGTGCTTCATTGGTGGTGAATTGGATTGGTGTTGTAATTAATTTGATTAATGTTGAAAAAGTTGGATTAAAGCATGAAAAATTGATTATTTTTGTTATAAAATCAGATCTGGAAAAATTGGGTTTATTGTGATGAAAATAATTCCATATAAATGTATTATATGTGTTTTGGGTGTTGGAACAATTGCCGAAAATTATTTCGGAGTTGAAATAAGTGAAAACGGCGAAAAACGGCGTTACCCGGTGACTTTTGAGCCAATCCGGTGACGGCTGTCCAAACAGTGAATTTGTCACTGTTCGGTCAGCCCATGAACTTCCCTAGCACTATTGGGGCTAACCTGGGTAGTCCTCATGTGCATTGGGTGGTCGGTTCAATAAAAAACGCATTTTATGCCATTTTACGGAAAAACGTTTTTCGTAAAAGTTTTGCGACGTTTCTTAGTTATGTATATCGTTATTTGATATCGAATAAATATTTTTAGGTGAAATATGAATAAATTATTCATATTGGATATTGAATAATTCATTCGGTAATTTAAAAGGTTTTAAAATTACGATTTCACCCGAACCGCGAGCTTCCACTGCGCCCGCACCAAAACCCCAATAAAAATGGTATCAGAGCAGGTATGATCCTTCATCCATTATATTAGTCATGCTTGATATATGATATATAATCCAATTTTGATGTTTGCACATGCATGTAATTTAGATGTTTCTTGACTTTTCGGTTCTACGCTAACGGGAAACGTAACGAAAATTTAATGGTTAAATTAAGTTATATGTTATAAGGTAGAATTGAACTGTTTGGAAATTGATCTAAATTAAAATTCTGCATTTGATGTAGAGCAAAGCTTTCTTAAAGAATATCCACGCTTAAATAAGGCAGTAAAGTGACATGTATTGGATACATGTTTCTTAGTCCGTCTTGTCAATACGATTTATGGGTATCTTTCTATGGCTGCATCCGAGAAAGTGCCAAAGCAGTGAGGGTGTAGTTGATAGAATTTTATCCATGCCGAATGTATTTTTGATACTAGACAAATTCAAGTGAAAGTGGAAATCCTAAACGTGCCAAAACTGTCAGGACTACATCGATAGCTTGAGTTTGTCATTGGCAAGTGAAACCTTGATACGCCTCCTTGTGAATGTGTGTAGGAGTGAAGCGGGGTTTACCGCTGTCTATGATACTCGGCGACCATGACATTATTGGGCTCGCAGCCCGTAGAGAGTACAGAGTAGCCCACGAGGGACTAAACCGGAGAATAAAGGAGTCGCCACCCAGTGTGAACTGGGAAATGATTTAAGGCCGCACTCACCCCTCGCAAGTGAAGACCTCAAACCGTTGGGTTCAGAATGGTCCCTTACTTATGCTAGTATAATGGACAGGTTCACACAATGGTATAACCAAGTCTTATGCAGCACATGCAAGATACTTCAAATAAACACGCAAATTTGCACACCCATAAACATGGATATAAATAAAAGCAAATACATAGTTCCAAAAGCATATTAAATAAAGAAGTACGATAATGTAAATTATAAGAACATTAAAAAAAATGTTAATAATAAATGCAAATAATTAAGCGCATAATGCAAAATAAATAACTAAAGAGACAAAAATGCGTTCGAAAACGCGTTCAAACGTTCAAGATAGAGGTTGTCTAGTGTGTTTGCGTTTGTGTAGCGTTCGTAAACGCGTTCGAACAAAGTGTTTTAGAGAGTTCACTTTCTTGTAGTGTACAAAAACATGTTCGAACGGAGTGAGGTAGAAAGCTTGCGTTCGAGTTGCGTTCGAAAACACGTTTGAACGTTCTTACCAAAATAGAATCAATAATGACATAAACACGCATATATGAATATTTCCCGAGCGGTACGTGGAGTTGTATCCCAAGTACAGACCGTATTACCATCCATTCGGATTCGGCTACGAAATTTATGTCTGGGTTTCCATCTGATATATCGCAAGAGATAACACACACAATCATTAACACAATGTAAACAGACATGAAAGTAAATGTGAAATAATATAGCAAAATATAAGCAAAAGTAAAGGTGTAATTTTAAAATGACAATAAAAAGCGGATAACTAAATAAAAAATAAATAACACAAAATATATGTGAAATAATAAATAACGATGAATAAATAAATAAATGAAAAAAGGATAAATAACATAATGGATAAAAATAAATAATAAAATGCCGAAAGAGAAAAATAATGTGACCAGTAATTTGGCCGTCTTTAATGTAGGACTTTGCATACCCGGCTGAACGTATTTCAAGTCCAACCAGGCATGCCGTGTCCGGAACTATAAAAATTAATAGGGTGCCCTCAGGTCTTACCTTGGGTTGCTTTCTTGGAAGTGTGCTAGGCCGTCACTAGAAGGATTAAAGTTTGCTGTTTTTCTGGTTTTCTGTTTCTACTCACTATTTTTGCTCACTGTTCCTTTGTTTCTGCTCGCTATTTCGCTGTTTTTGGGGTGATTGTTTTCTGCGGTTATTTGGATTATTTTTGGGCTGTTTTTTGGACTGTTTTCTGGACTATTTTAAACTGTTTTTGGGACTGTTTTCTGGACTGTTTTTTTTTTTTTATTTTTTACTGGTTTCTGGTTTGATTTTTTTGCTGGTTTCTGGTTGAGTTTCATGGTGGTTGCTGGTTGAGTTTCACGCTGGTTTCTGGTTCGGTGGGGGTTGCTGGTTTGTGTCTAGGGTTCAAGTTTGGATTTTTGGTCGGCTGTGAGGCAGTTTGTGTTTGACCGACATTCTGGTTTTGTGTTTAGTCGGCTATTTGTGTGTTTTTTTTGATGCCGTGTGTGTGTTTTTTTTGGCTCACTTGTTGTTGTTTTGTTTTTTGGCTTAGTTTGTGGGCTGTTTTGCTCTAGGCTTTGGTGATTTTTGTTTGTTTTTTTTTCGTCCAATGAAGAAGAAAGAGAGGTAGGGTTGCCGTGTGAATGGTATCTAGCCCTCTGTGTCTTAGGTTTTTTTTTTATGTGATGATGCCGTGTGAGGTTGAGAGAGGAGAGCCTATGTTTTTTTATTGTTTTTTTGCCGTGTGTAAGCTAGGGTTTTTTTTGCTTGTGAACTGCCGTGTATGAGTGTGTCTCCCCTTTAGGGTTTTTGGTTTTGTTGTTTATAATGCCAAGGGATCTCCTAATCTTGGAAATAAAATCAAGCAAATATGTGATATATTTTCTTAATTTATTTAGGGAACAAATCTCTAAATTTGGTGAGGATGAGATTCACAATCTCCTTAAATTGGAAGGTGATTTGAGGGATTTTGACATGTGTTTTGCATGAGATTTCTTTTATTTGGGAAGGCTTGGGCGTGTGGCCGGTTGGATTTGAGGTTAGAAAGGCTTTGGGCGTGTGGATGGATTGTGTGTGCTTTCATGGGTTGCAGAGGTTTTGGGCCGAGGCTAAGGTTTAAAACAGAAACTGACTAAGCGAGTTCGAATCCAATGAGGTGCTAATTTTTTTTTTCCTTTCGGCATTCGTTTCCGTGACTTCCGTAACTTTTCAGATAGTGCCTCCATACGAGGCTCATCATTGGGTTTCATGCAAAAATGCAGTGTCTACAGTCGCCCCCACATTGATGTGGCTTGTGCAGTGTGTGACAGTGACAACCCTATCAAAGTCATGCATGAATTTTTACTTACCTGGTTCGTCGACAATTGCCGTACTTACCTGTTGTTTCGCTTCTGGTGTGAGATGGTTCATTCCTAAACCGTTCCTGGTGTGAGATGGTTCATTTCCGAACTGTTACTAGTGTGAGATGGTTCATTTCCGAACCGTTACTGGTGTGAGATAGTTCATTTCCTAACCGTTACTGGTGTGAGATGGTTCATTTCTGAACCGTTACTGGTGTGAAATGGTTTGATCTCTGGGTTTTGTTCCTGAACTGAGTTGAGTTGATGGCGAGCTGCTTTGATCCTTGGGTTTTGTTCCCGAACCACCGAGTGGGTTTTTTTCCCGAATTGAGTTGAGTTGATGGTGAGGCACTTTGACCATTGGGTTTTATTCCCGAACCACCCGAACCACCGAGTGGATTTTGTTCCCGAATTGAGTTGAGTTGATGGCGAGGTGCTTTGACCCCTGGGTTTTGTTCCCGAAACACCAAGTGTGAGATGCTTTAATCTATGGGTTTTGTTCCCGAACTGAATTGAGTTGATGGCGATGTGCTTTGACCCATGGGTTTTGATCCTGAACTACCGAGTGGGTTTTGTTCCCGAATTGAGTTGAGTTGATGGCGATGCACTTTGACCCCTGGGTTTTATTCCTGAACTGAATTGAGTTGATGGCGATGTGCTTTGACCCTTGGGTTTTGTTCTTGAACCACCAAGTGTGAGATTCTTTGATCTCTGGGTTTTGTTCATGAACTGTGATGATTTTATGGCGAGATGCTCCGACCTCTGGGCTTTATTCCCGAACCATCTCTGGGCTTTATTCCTGAACTGTGCTGAGTTGATGGCGAGGTGCTTCAACCTCTAGGCTTTATTCCCAAACCATCTCTTGGCTTTTTTCTCGAACTGTGCTGAGTTGATGGTGAGGTGCTTCGACCTCTGGGCTTTATTCCCGAACCATCTCTGGGCTTTATTCCCGAACTGTGTTGAGTTGATGGTGAGGTGCTTCGACCTCTGGGCTTTATTCCCGAACCATCTCTGGGCTTTATTCCCGAACTGTGCTGAGTTGATGGCGAAGTGCTTCGACCACTGGGCTTTATTAAAGAACCATCTCTGGGATTTATTCTCGAACTGTTCTGAGTTGATGGCGAGGTGCTTCGACCTCTGGGATTTATTCCCGAACCATCTATGGGCTTTATTCTCGAACTGTGATGAGTTGATGGCAAGGTGCTTCGACCTCTGGGCTTTATTCCCGAACCATCTCTGGGCTTTTTTCCCGAACTGTGCTGAGTTGATGGTGAGGTGCTTCGACCTCTGGGATTTTTTCCCGAACTGTGTTGAGTTGATGGTGAGGTGCTTCGACCTCTGGGCTTTATTCTCGAACCATCTCTGGGCCTTATTCCCGAACTGTGCTGAGTTTCTTGCCATTCCCGGCTTGCTCATCCTCATTCCCGAGGAGTTGCTCGTCTTTGCCATTTTTTCCTTTTTTTTTTCAAAACCTGCGAACACAAAATAAAAATTATGTGTATGCGACGTGTAAGCATGGATGCATTCCCTATTCCGATGGGTTTTCTTTGTCCTATTTGATGTCATCTTTGTTGGACAATTATGACCCATAGTATCACTAGTTGTAAAAGACATTGTGTTTTTGTACAAATTAACTATGTGACAAAAGGAAATTGCTATTTTATCATTATATTATTGGATTACTTGGATTATTAATGATAAAAGTCCATATGGTTAAATCAGATTAATAAGATATGAGACAGTATTAATCCACGAACGGTTTAGTCATTAAATATCCCTAGTCGTAGTATTATCGAGACTGGACATCGATAATGCGGAATAGACTAGTATTACATTTGTGCGCGTTATGGAAGCTTAACGCCATAGTTCTTATATATTTAGGTATTGGATACTTATACAAGTGTGATAAGAGGTTCTGTTAGCCGTTGGACCGGGAACAACTTCACTCTAGATAGACCCCATCAGAGTCCCATTGGTAGTATGACTATGTGTCTATGGGAATCCGAATCAGAGTAGGTGTATGTGATCTTTAACCTGAGACTTTCATCGCTATTACTTGTGACAATCAGTTTACTTTGGTATTGGTCGTCTGGAGCTTTAACAGGTTCTGTGTACGCCTCTGCTGGGTTTACTGAGAATCGTAGTGTAATGGGTGTGATGTCAAGATGGGAGTATCACTTCAGTCATATGGAGATGATGGTCACGCAGGATACGATACTAGTACTCTTAAATACTGTAGCTATCGGGATAGTATGACTAGGTCATGACTATCCGATTACAGGGACTAGTTACACGAGATCCGATATATGCTTCTTACGGGGCAGACACAGTGCCAGCCCTAGGCCTAGCATGTGACATCCGATATTGGATCGTATTACATAATTACATTGTATTACTACGCCTGATACATATAATATTCCTCGGTGGATATTTCTGGAGAATTGGGTAGGCACGGTGTTTTGCTAGAAGCCAACAATGTCTTGTAAATCGATGAGAACGTGGTACAGGGTACACACGTGTTCGGATGGTCCGATGACCGTATTTATTGCCAACATATCCAGGAATCTCTTGGGTCGCTTCCTAAAGATTCACCAATGACATTTGACTCGAACAGAATTAATCTGAGATTAATTATGAGAGAAAATTAATCTGTGATTAATTGCGGCAAGAATTAATCTGGGATTACATTCGTCTGGAAGAGAGAACGCGATTAATTTAGAATTAATCGATAAAATAAATTTAATAGTTAAATTAGATTTTTCTATTTAATTTATTTATTTGGGCTAAAATAATATATCAGATATATTAATTGAAATTGGATTTCAATACGAAATTAAAATTGGATTTTAATTCGAGCGAACGAATTAATTCATAAGCGACTATCGTAATAATTTTGTGAGGCATAATTATTTAATTAAATTTGATTTAATTATTTAGCGACGGAAAATTCGTTTAATCGGATTAAACGAACCCGGGCCCAAAGCTTAGTTGTGTGTTGTGTAGGCCAACTTAAATTTTGAATTTAAAGTGGTGGGACCCACTTTACTTACATCAACTTTTTGACACTTGATGTGAGTAGTTGGCTACAATAGATTGGATGCATTAAACAACACACTAACCAAGTTTTGTTTGACAACACTATTCCTCTCTCCTTGGCCGATTGTATCTCCCTCTCATGGTGAAAATTTTGTTTCAATTTTTTCACTCAAGCTAGCACTTGGAGAGTCTTTGAAGGTGATAGGGAGACTCACCCAAGAGCCAAAACCAACAAATCAAAGCTTGGAGCTTCATCATTTCAAGAAATTTTTGAAATTTCTCAACCGATCAATGTAAGTTTTTCCGCAACCTTACTTGACAATTCACACAATAATCATGTTTAGAGATCTTATGGCATGTGTAGGACACTAACAATGGTATCAGAGCCTTCTAAATGTGATTTGAATTCTAGGGTTTATACACTTTAATTTGGGGATTTTGTGCTTAGAGCATGTAAATTCAAAATTGATTGTTTGGTTGTGATTAGATGATGATGACTTAGAGTTATGCATTGTTGGATTTATGAAAATTGATTGGATCAAATTTTCCCCAATTTCCTCACTTGGCCGAATATGAACCCTAGGATAACTTATGGTGATTTTTTGAAATTTGACAATTGGATGTGTTAAAAGCATGAAATGAATATTGAATGTTGATTTAATTGGATTGAAATCAAATTGAATGTTATTTCTTGCTATTGCCGTCAGTATGTAAGCTTGTTGGATGAATTGATTTTGCTTCAATTTGTGTTGGACATGAATTGGAATGTTTAAGTATGATTAATTAGATTAATTAATATTTTGAAAATATTAAATTAATTAATTAATTGTGTTAATTACACTTTAATTGGATTAATGTGATATTTGGAATAATATATTAATCTAATTTGGTTGTATTTGGGCTAAAGGGCTTGGTTGGGCCAAGTATGATTTTGGACAATTGGGTTGGATCTAATTGGGCCCAAACCATTTCCATAAAAGTCCAAAATATAACTTTTGGGCATTTAATTATTTAATTGGGCCTAATGGGCCAAAATTGATTTTTGGCATAGGGTGATTCCTAAATGGGCCTTGGCATTTTGGGTTTGATCCATCATGGCCAAAGTCCATGCCTAAAGAATTAATTGAAAGCCCATTTGACTTAATTGAATTGGCATTGGATGCTAATTGGGCCTTTGAGACACATTTGGATTGTATTCAGAATCCAAGCCTAAAAAGGCACTATTATAAGTGTAATTATTTAATTTGGAATTAAACATGAATTAGTATTGGATATAATTTAAATTGGATTTAAAATTGTAGTTCGATATAATTCAAGAATACTTACTTTGAGTATTTATTCTTAAATGAGTTGGACTCTCGCAAATCAAATCGTTGTATGAACATTGTATAGTCATTAATTGAAGATTAATTAATTGGATTAGATTGACTGACAACATGCTTTGTGTGAATACTTGGATGTATTTGTTGAATAATGTATATCAGATGGATATTAGTTGGGTGGGGGCAATTTTGGAAATTGTTGTAAATATGGTATTTATTTGAAATTGGACATGCGTGTCCAGCCTATCACCTCCTTATCTCATTGTATTTCTCTTCTCACCAATTCCCTTCAATGTAAATGAGATTTCTTATTGTATTATGTAATTGGGTAGAAGAATGTAAAGTACTAGCAGGAGAGATTTGTTCTAGGAACAAATTTGTGAATATCAATCCGCATATCATTATTAATTTTATCGCACCTTATTATGATTTTAGAATGCATGTTTAAGGGTGTATGATGAGACCTAATCAAAGATAATAAATTGGTTGCCAATTTACGAAAAACACCCTCACTTTTATATTAAGCGTTTTCCTTCCATTGAGTGATTCTCTCTCAAGATCCAAGATTGGCTTTGATTTGTTGGCCAAAGTCAAGATCATTGTCCATCGCGGATGTGTTTGAACCATGAAAGCTTTGTTATATATCGCATGTCTTGGGCAGTTGTGACTTGTTGGCCAAAGTCAAGGTCACTTCTGTACATCGACGTGGATTACGAAGCTTTCCCACTGTCAATGGGTCGCGCTTAACTGGAATCATTAATTTGTTGAGCCAAATCCAAGGCTTAATTGATTCAGAGGAAAATGTTAGGAAATATATTGGATATATGTTTTGGACTTGGAGGTCCACCTATCGGATCTAGGAATTGGATGAGATCCAATTGATCTTAGAGATCTACCTAGTTAAGTTTTATACAGCTTGTTGGCCAAACTCAAGGTTATTTATTATTTAACGGGATCCTAGCCCACTAGGAAACTGGGTTTCCTGAGTACTCAACAGAGGGTTAGAGGCTCACCGAAAATTAGTGGGAGGCCAGTATTAAATTTGTAATTTCGTTTAATACTTGCTAATACGTGCTCTTTTATTATTATATCTCGTTTTATATAAATATTAGTTGGACTAATTCATTTATTGCTTTCTTTGAACAGTTGGACTATACTGAACTCTACTCCATTTGTAGTTGGTTATATAGTTGGACTATAGTAACCATTGCATTTGAGTGTACCCGAAATTGTTGATTGGAGAATTGGACTATAGCAATCAAGATGGCTGGAAAGATTAGCGTTAGGGACATAATCATGGGCGAGAATGTCTTTAACGACTCCAATTTTCCAGACTGGGAAATGAATCTCAGGATAGTTCTGGGATCTGAGAAGTTACTCTATGTTATAGAGAGACCTCTCGGGCCTGAGCCCGGACATGAGTGGGCAGTAGATCATGAGCTTTGGAAGACTCATCGAGATGATAACTTTACTGCTCAGTCCGTCATGCTTGCTGTAATGACTCCTCAATTTCATCGTTAGAACAAAGGATCAGATCCTTGTAACATGATGTTGAAATTGAAGGATCTTCACAGATCTAATCTTAGATCTCAGAAGTATAAATTGTAAAAGAAGCTCTTTCGCTCGCGTATGTCAGAGGGTACATCTATCGAACACTATATGTCGCAGATGATTGCTGACATTGAACAGCTAGGTCAACATGGCATTACCTTCGAGGCCGAGACTTCCATAGATTTGATCTTACAGTCTCTGCCGACTACTGGGGCTGGTTCGTCATGAACTACAATATAATGAACCAAGAAAAGACTCTTGGAGAGTTAATGGCGATGCTGAAAGAGGCAGAGCCAGAGCTTCTGAAGGGCAAGAAGCATGAGATGCATCTTACTTCGACATCCCAGAAAGCCAAGGCTTGGCCGAAGGCTTCTGGGGGTGTGAAGAAAAAGAAGAAAAATGGCAAGCTAAATCGTCAAAGTCTTCTGGGAAGACAAAGGACATATCCCAAGATGTCTGCCTACACTGTGGCAAACGGGGTCACTGGAAGCGTGACTGCCGTATGTACAAGGCAGACTTGAAGGAAGCGAAGATGGGCAAGGCTCCGGCTTCAGATATGTTTGTTATTGAAATAAACATATCCACTATGTAGGGTTTTTAGGGGTGTGAATCCGGTAACGCAGCGGAAGCGGTGAAAATTCGATTTTCAGATTTCAAAACTTTTTTCGGATTAATTATAAAATATTTATTTAATATTCCAATAATCAATTATGAAATAAATAAAATTCAAATGAATCATATTCAGTGAATTACCAAATTACCCTTGCTTTGTATTTTTGTCCATTTTAGTCCGAAATTGATCTAATCAATTTTGAATGATTCTAAATCATTTCCAAGATGAACTTATGATGTTCAAAACATCAAAACACCAAAAGAATCAAAATCCCCAATTATCATCATCAAAGCCGAGAGCACCACAATGGTGCCATTGGTGCACTTGTCATTTCATGCTTCAAAACACATCAAGATGTAATCCAATGAACATGAAACTTTATATGCATCATATACACACACAAATATACAACATATATGAAAAGCCCCAAATTTGGAATTGGGTCATGAACCTAATTTTTCAATTTCCACCAATTGGACAAATTAAACCAAATACATTAAATCAATTACTTCAATCATCATTCTTCCATCCAATCCAAGTCTCAACACAAATGAAACAACTCAAGATCAAATCTAGGTCATTTAAGAGTGGGTCAATAACTCTAGATTAGCAACATGGTTTCCAAAACCTTAAAAGAAGTTATAACTACAATAGTTACAAGCTTTCTTCATCACACATGCTCAACACTTTCAATCAAATTTCCATCATCAAAAACACAAGAAATAATGAAAATAATAACTTAAGAACATCACAAGATGTTGCCTAGATCCTAAGGAACAAATTCCTTTCTAATAGTAAGTTTGAAAAACTTACAAAATCCAAGCTTTTCTTTGTTTTTTCCTTTCTTCTTCACTTGCTTTCTTTGTTTTCTTTAATGGTGTTTCTGTAAAGTGTATTAGGTTATTGAAATGAAAAGCAAAATGAAAACAATATACTGTGAAGAAAAAGAAATGCCTTGGCCGAAACTAACATCAAGCATATACCAAAAATTTTCATTTCAAATTCATTTCAAAGTCATTATTAATCAACTTGACAATATCTAAAACACTTTATGGATATTTATTTAAGTCAACAATGGCAACTAATGTCATTTACTTCAAAATCCTAACATAAGATATTTATATTTTAATTAATTTAATCATTTAACAATTAAATAATTAATTAATTAATCAAATACAAATATATTAAATATATGTATAATATTTACATTAAATATTAAAACATATATTCATTTAGGATATTAGTCAAATAACTCATTTTGACTATTAATTAATGTGTATTTAAATTAATCAAGTATTAAATGTAAATACACAATAATTAGGCAAATGACTATCTAGTCCTTTTAGCACGTATCTTGCGTTTAACCTTTAAACGACTTTATAAATAATCAATATTATTTATTAATGTTGCTCTAGTGCTCTACGAGTATGTTTCATTATTGAGACTCTCTAGATTCAGGTATATCCGTCACGAAATCTAATTTCATGTCCATAATCTATCCACCCGTAGATTATGACGATCACGGATAATCTCGCTGAACCATACAGGTCAAGGTCATGGAAAATGTATAATTCCTCCATCACAGGTATCCGGATAAATCCCAGAGATATAGATGTAAACGCAAATCTCTATCGGGATTATCCAGTCGACTATTCTATTAGCAATCTCAAAAGAATGTTTAGAACTAGCTTCTAAACTTTACCACGGGCCCATGGTTTTATCTGATTGCTAATCATATGGACTACCTATGCTCTGATACACAAAACTGACGGATCCTATCTTGATACACATAGGACACATTGAGGATCTATCTACACCCAACGAACAGGCGGAGGTCTGATCTAAATAGATCGGTGACGTGACTGCCGTCTAAGTGTAGAAGATGTCTCATGTGCCCACAATGGCATCTCAAGTCTAAGAATCACAAGTGCTACTCAACCCAAGAAGATTCTTATTGACGCTGGTGTACCATCCATTAAGAATCTTCGGTGAGTCGTTCAGTGTTTATCCGCTCTATAAACACCTACACGTCTATACTAGTCTCCAAGACTTATGGTTCATTGAGAAACCATTGGAATCATATATTCCAGTATACGACATGTACCGGTCTCAACGGGTTTACTATACTGACCAAGTAGTGTAAACCTTGACCAGGAACTGTCTGAGAATGACAACGTCATGATACATCTCAATGTCCGTTGCGACGCTTTTGCAACTGTATCATGACTAATCATTCTAGGGTCTTTACGTCTTTACCATATAGAAAGATAGATTATATTATAGAAACTGCACATATTATTCATAATAATAATGTTTTACAGAAGTATTTAACAGAAATACAACCGGGAATTGGCGCTTTGAGCACCAACCCCAACAAAATCTCCCACTTTCTCTAGTGCCAATATCGATTATATCTAATACCCATCGACTCCACGTGTTTATCAAACAGCTTCGGAGGTATGGCCTTCGTTAGCGGGTCTGCTACATTATCTTCACTCGGTACCTTGCACACGACAATATCCCCTCGCGACACGATCTCTCGAATGATGTGGTACTTGCGTTCCACATGCTTCGACTTCTGATGCACCCTCGATTCCTTTGCTTGCGCAATGGCTCCAGTATTATCACAGTATAACGGAATCGCATTCTCGATACTTGGGACAACTCCCAATTCTGTGATAAAGTTCTTTATCCACACAGCCTCTTTTGCAGCTTTAGAAGCTACAATATATTCCGCCTCAGTGGTGGAATCAGCTATCGATCCCTGTTTGGAACTCTTCCAACAAACTGCACCTCCGTTAAGGGTAAAGACAAATCCAGATGTAGACTTTCTATCATCGGGATCCGATTGGAAATCGGAGTCTGTATACCCATTAACCTGCAGTTCGTTTCCTCTATAAACTATTAACTTATCATTAGTACCTTTAAGATACTTTAGGATATGTTTAATGGCCATCCAATGGTCATTACCTGGATTGGACTGATATCGACTAGTTACGCTAACAGCGAAACTGATATCAGGCCTCGTACATAACATGCCATACATTATGCTACCCAAACATGAAGCATAAGGTTGGTTAGACATTCTAACCTTCTCATCTTCTGTTTGTGGACACATCTTCTTGGAAAGATGAATCCCATGTCTGAACGGTATGTTTGCTGTCTTACAGTTACCAAAGCTATACCGTTCCAAGATCTTATCTACGTACGTTGATTGGGATAACCCAATCAGCCTCCTTTGTCTATCTCTATAGAGTTTTATCCCTAAAACATAGGAAGCTTCTCCCAAGTCCTTCATGGAGAATTCTTACAGAGGTACGCTTTGACGCCTTGCAACATACCTAAATCATTTCCAATGATTAGGATGTCATCAACAATATAGGACTAAAAATATGACCATGCTCCCACTGGCCTTCTGATACACACAGGATTCTTCCGAATTCTTGAGAAAACCAGACGATCTAATAATCTCATCGAATCGAAGATTCCAACTTCGTGAAGCTTGTTTAAGTCCATAAATGGACTTCTTAAGCTTACATACCTGTAGGCACTGCATTTTTACACATAAGTCCCTATGATGAGTCTCATTTTGGAGACACTACCTTTTAAGTCACGGAGGTAAGGGAAAACGGACATCGGAATGGGGAATTCAGAATAAACAAGTCCACTGTCTTCGTTGGTGCTGCGTTCGTTACTTCGTTCGAACGTCAGGCAGATTGCGGACTTTCGTGCCACGTTCGAGGAGGCGTTCGAACGGTGTCGGTAATTCTGGTTTTGCTGCTAGCCTCACATCAAGCCCAATTCGCCCAAGCCTTGGCCCACACGCCCAAGCCCACTTAAAACACATATTTAACACATGGTGAAATCAAAACAAATCTAAAAATCACATACCAAATTAAAAAGATATCATACCTAATCTAAACCAATCAAATATAATCATACCAAGTTAAAATCAATCAACCAATATATTATTCCCAAACTTAAAATATTGTATGCCTAATCAACATAAACTAAATATTCAACCTTCCCTATCTAGCCAAGATTTGTCCCCCCTCAATCTTTGACTTCCCTTATCCAACACCAAATCAAATACCCTAGCTAGCTCATACAGATAAGATACACACAACTCACGGCAATAACAAGAAGAAAAACAGAAATAATCCCCTTCATCTCCCCCACTCCACAACCGAAAACAGCAGCCCCTACACCTCCTAAAACAGCCCATACAGCAGCCCTAAACACACAGTGGCAGCGAATCGGAGTCAAAACAGCAGCAAAAGACGGAGGACGATGACCTAAAACAGTAAGACAACGAACGAGAGTAGTGAACCAGTGAACCGGAAGAGTTGCGGAGCTTTACCCCTTCCGATCTTCGTGAAACGCGAGTCGGAGAGACGACTTAAAAGGTTAGACCTGAGGGCACTTTTTCATTAGTTTATATTCGTTTATTTTATTATTGAATTTTATTCGCATGAGAGTAGTTTATGGATGCATATTATGGCTTGAATGAAATGGAAGAGTGTCGTCTCTTGTGGTATATAGGATGGAAACCCAGACGTAAATTCTGTAGCCGAATCTGAATGGACGGTAGTGCGGTCTGTACTTGGGATACAACTCCACGTACCACTTGAGTAAACGGCACCTTCTCTTGTTTTGTGTTGCTTTGGTTTATCTATTTCTTGTTACTTAAATTCTGTATGTCGCTTATTTGTGTATGATATAATCGAGTGCATGGGCTCAGTAAGTGCGATGGAAGGTCCCCTAATCGGAAGGGTTAAAATCCTTCACCACGATGCTTTGCCGCACCGATTGATGTGTGTTCGGTTGAATGCGAGATACGTTCAATCGGACACATTACGTTTAATATTGTTGCTTATTTATGCATGGTTCAATCGAGCGCATGGGCTTAGTAAGTGGAATGAAAGATCCCCTATGGGGAGGGGTTAAAGCCCTTTACCACGATGCTTTGCCGCGCCGGTTGATGTGTGTTCGGTTGGATGCAAGAAACGTTCAATCGGACATACTTAGTTGAATATGATTGTCTTTATGTTTGTATGCATGATGTGATATGACGCGCATGGGCTTAGTATGTTGGTCTAAAGGTCCTCTCTTTGAGAGATCAAGAGCCCCCAAAAGGCCACCTTTACGGCAGTACTTCACCGCGCCCCCTTTATTTTGTTGTTTATGTATTGCGTCCCATTTCATGCATCAGGTCTGTTCCTATTCGAATGCGTTTACGAACGTAACTCGAACGCGCATGCATTTTGCCTTATCATGCATCAGGTCTCATTTTCGTTCGAACTCGTTCACGAACGCCATACGAACGTGAGCATTCTGTTTCATTTCTGTTCGAACGCGTTATCAAACGCCATACGAACACGAGCATTCTATTTCATTTCCGTTCGAACGCGTTATCAAACGCCATACGAATGCGAGCATTCTGTTTCATTTCCGTTCGAACGCGCTATCAAACGCCATACGAACGCGAACCTTCTGTTTACCGTTCGAACGCGTTTACGAACGCTACACGCGAACGCGCACACACTGAACTGAGTCTGTCTTATCATATTCATGCATAATTGCCTCTTGGTTGATCTTTCTTGTGTTATATAGCCAACCGTATTATTTGTATTCCTGCATTTATCCATTCTATGTGTTCTTGGGATTGTATTCAAGCATGATTAGGCTGTTAGCATGTTATTTGGTTAATAGGTTCATGAGATAGTACTCAAGCATGATTAGGTTGTTCTTAGTTTTCCATATCATAGGATTGAAATATGTTCATGAGATTGCCATGTGATGTTGCATGTTGTGATGAACTTGTTGATGTATGCATATGAATTTAGAAGCATGATATTTTTGGAAATAAATGTTATTTAAGCCTGGTTAAATTATTACATAAATCCTTTTATTACAAGTGGCATAAGTAAGGGACCATTCCGAACCAACGGTTTGAGGTTTTCCCTTGCGAGGGGTGAGTGCGGCCTTAAATCTCATTTTCCCGGTTCACACCGGGTGGCGACTCCATTACTCTCCGGTTTAGTCCCCCGTGGCTACTCCGTACTCCAACTAGGCCGCGAGTCTAGGACAGAAAAGCGTCGCCCAGGTAGCTGTGTGTTCCCACAGTCTGGCGACTCCACTGGGGATAGAGAATCGGCCCCGAAATATTGTCTTGTAATGTTTGGATTTATGTTTTAATTGACCGTGTCTATAGTGGATAAATTGAGGGTTTAATCAAAGGCACTTTAAGGCTAGGTAATGGTTTGGTGTCTTCCTTCACTCACTACCTTTCTAGAAGGAAAATTTATGAAGGCACCTAGATAGCCATCTACTCGTAGCCTTTTGTGATAGACTAATTTGGAGGACTCGTTGTTTATTCATGACAACAAGCGATAAGAGGCTAAGAGGCTTGGGTATTTAAGTGAGCCTCGCTCCACCTTCCCTCTGGGGAATCTACACCGGGAAATCCATTTGACAGTCCGTCACACACCATAGCTCATTGGCACGTACCTTGTGTATAAAAAAGGGGTGCGCTCACTTGGTTGCTCAAACCCTTGAGTGGGGAGACCTAGTTGTGGGCCATCCTTCGCCGGTGAAGCCTTTGTCTATACTCTTACTAACCCACCCATAGACCGGGTTGGCTAAAGTAACAATTATTTCCTTGAATATGTGCTTGTGGACCATCCTCATTTGGATGCAGTTGGACTATTGTCAGAAATACGGGCTTGTTGGGCCATTTAAACTGGGGCAGGTTCGTATCTTATGACAATTAGGCCCAAAGCTTCTGAAATGATGATGGGCCGATTTGTGTGAGAATTTTAATGAGTTGATATATTCCTCGTATCATATGCATCCCATGCACCCCATGCATACATGCATCATGTTAACCCTTGTGATTTAAAAGCCATCATAGATTCCCGTTGGGTTAGGGAAAAGACAAGACAACCAGAATCAGCAACATATGAGTAGTAGTTTTGGGGATGAGTCCCAGGGTCGAGGGCCACATTGTCAGTGTGTTGGAATGAATCCCAGGGTTGAGGCCCATGTCAGCAGTTTCAGAAATGAATCACAGGGGCGAGGCCCATATCAATATCAGTCTGGGGGCGAGGCCCATGTCAGTATCAGTTAGGGCCGAGGCCCACATCAGTATCAGTTTGGGGATGAGTCCCAGGGCCGAGGCCTACATTAGTATCAGTCTGGGGGCGAGGCCCATATCAATATCAGTCTGGGGGCGAGGCCCATATCAATATCAGTCTGGGGGCGAGGCCCATGTCAGTATCAGTTAGGGCCGGGGCCCACATCAGTATCAGTTTGGGGATGAGTCCCAGGGCCGAGGCCTACATTAGTATCAGTCTGGGGCGTGGCCCACATCAATATCAGTTTTAGGGAATGAATCCCAGGGCTGAGGCCCACATCAGCAGAATTTTGGAATGAATCCAGGGAATGAATCCCAGGGCTGAGGCCCACATCAGCAGAATTTTGGAATGAATCCAGGGAATGAATCCCAGGGCTGAGGCCCACATCAAAAGAATTTTGGAATGAATCCAGGGAATGAATCCCAGGGCTGAGGCCCACATCAGAAGAATTTTGGAATGACTCCCAGGGAATGAATCCCAGGGCTGAGGCCCACATCAGAAGAATTTTGGAATGACTCCAGGAATGAATCCTAGGGCCGAGGCCCACATCGTCAGAATTTTGGAATGAATCAGGGAATGAATCCCAGGGTCGAGGTCCACGTCATCAGAATTTGGAATGAATCCAGGGAATGAATCCCAGGGCCGAGGCCCAAGTCTTCAGAATTTGGAATGAATCCCAGGGCCGAGGCCCACATCAGCATCAGTTTAGGGCGAGGCCCACATCAGCATCAGTTTGGGGCGAGGACCGTATTAACATCAGTATCAGTCTTTCCGGGTATGGCATTCTGGGGGCGAGGCCCATATTACATCAGATCAGCATTGCCGGGTATGGCATTCTGGGGGCGAGGCCCGCATCACATCAGATCAGTTCTGCCGAGAATGGCACTCCGAGAATGGAGATATAGTCCGAGAATGGACAGCTCGAGAATGAGCACGCCGAGAATGGCACGCCGGGAATGGCACTCCAAGAATGGAGCAAGGTTCGAAAATAGGCCACATCATTATCAGCACGGTTCGGAAATGGACCATCTCTCATCAGCAACGGTTCGGAAATGGACCATCATCTCATCTCGCTGAAAATGGCACTCTGAAAATGGAGCACGGTTCAGAAATGGACCAAGGAATGCCTAACCCATCAGAATATGATACATATACATGCATACATGCATACATATCACGTACATGCAATGTTTGTTTTGTGTTTGCAGGTTTGTCGCGGCAAAGACCATCTCATCAAATAACGGTTCAAAAATGAGCCACATTCTTGCACAACACGGTTCGGAAATGGACCGCAACCACAACAGATGCCGAAAATGGCGCCCCAAAATGGAGCACACAAAGCAAAGGCCGAAAATGGCGTTCCAAAATGGAACACACACAGCAAATGCTGAAAATGGCGCTCCAAAATGGAGCACCCACAACAGAAGCCGGGAATGGCACTCCAAGAATGGAAACACAGTTCAGGAATGAACAAGCCGGGAATGGCACTCCAAGAATGGAAACACATTTCGAGAATGAACAAGCCGGGAATGGCAATCCAAGAATGGAAACACAGTTCGAGAATGAACAAGCCGGGAATGGCAATCCAAGAATGGAAACACACTTCGAGAATGGAGGTATAGTCCGGGAATGGACAGTTCAAGAATGAACAAGCCGAGAATGGCAATCCAAGAATGGAAACACAGTTCAAGAATGAACAGGCCGAGAATGGCACTCCAAGATGGAAGAACGGTTCGGAATGAACCACTTACGTCACGGTTCGGGAATGGACCACCTCACAGTAACGGTTCGGGAATGGACCACCTTACAGTAACAGTTCGAGAATGAACCACCTCACAGTCACGGTTCGGGAATGAACCAACTCACAGTAACGGTTCAGGAATGGACCACCTTACAGTAACGGTTCGGGAATGGACCACCGTACAGTAACGGTTCGGGAATGGACCACCTCACAGTAACAGTTCGGGAATGGACACCTCACAGTAACGGTTCGGGAATAGACCACCTCACGATAACAGTTCGGGAATGAACACCTCACAGTAACGGTTCAGGAATGGACCAACTTACAGTAACAGTTCGGGAATGGACACCTCACAGTAATGGTTCGGGAATGGACCAACTTACAGTAACAGTTCGGTAATGGACACCTCACAGTAACGGTTCGGGAATGGACCACCTCATAATAATAGTTCGGGAATGAACACCTCACAGTAACGGTCCGGGAATGGACCAACTCACAGTAACGGTTGGGGAATGGACCACCTTATGGCAACGGTTCGGGAATGGACCACATCACAACACGGTTCGGGAATGAACCAGGGGTCGCAGCACCTCACCACCTAAATCAGCTCAACACGTGGAGAGTCAAGTGGCAGTTGGCGAGCCAGGTAAGTGAAAATGCATTGTATAACTTTGATAGGATTGTCACTGTTGCAAATTACACAAGTCCCATCAAAGTGGGGGCGACTGTAGGCACTGCATTTTTACACATAAGTCCCTATGATGAGTCTCATTTTGGAGACACTACCTTTTAAGTCACGGAGGTCACGGGAAACAGACATCGGAAGGGGGAATTCAGAATAAACAAGTCCACTGTCTTCGTTGGTGCTGCGTTCGTTACTTCGTTCGAACGTCAGGCAGATTGCGGACGTTCGTGCCACGTTCGAGGAGGCGTTCGAACGGTGTCGGTAATTCTGGTTTTGCTACTAGCCTCACATCAAGCCCAATTCGCCCAAGCCTTGGCCCACACGCCCAAGCCCACTTAAAACACATATTTAACACATGGTGAAATCAAAACAAATCTAAAAATCACATACCAAATAAAAAGATATCATACATAATCTAAACCAATCAAATATAATCATACCAAGTTAAAATCAATCAACCAATATATTATTCCCAAACTTAAAATATTGTATGCCTAATCAACATAAACTAAATATTCAACCTTCCCTATCTAGCCAAGATTTGTCCCCCCTCAATCTTTGACTTCCCTTATCCAACACCAAATCAAATCCCTTTCCTTGTCAAGCCTAACCCTTTGCCTATAAAAAGAACCATTCACCAACCTTCTCAACCCTAGCTAGCTCATACAGATAAGATACACATAACTCACGGCAATAACAAGAAGAAAAACAGAAATAATCCCCTCATCTCCCCCACTCCACAACCGAAAACAGCAGCCCCTACACCTCCTAAAACAGCCCATACAGCAGCCCTAAACACACACATAAAACAGCCCCCGAACCACACCATAACATCACCGAAAATCACACCCAAAACAGTAGCCAAAACATCCCAAAAATAGTAACTAAAATACAGCAGTAAAATAGTAGCAGCGGCAGCGAATCGGAGTCAAAACAGCAGCAAAAGACGGAGGACGACGACCCAAAATAGTAAGACAACGAACGAGAGCAGTGAACCAGTGAACCGGAAGAGTTGCGAAGCTTTACCCCTTCCGATCTTCGTGAAACGCGACTCCGAGAGACGACTTAAAAGGTTAGACCTGAGGGCACTTTTTCATTAGTTTATATTCGTTTATTTTATTATTGAATTTTATTCGCATGAGAGTCGTTTATGGATGCATGTTGTGGCTTGAATGAAATGGAAGAGTGTCGTCTCTTGTGGTATATAGGATGGAAACCCAGACGTAAATTCTGTAGCCGAATCTGAATGGACGGTAGTGCGGTCTGTACTTGGGATACAACTCCACGTACCACTTGAGTAAACGGCACCTTCTCTTGTTTTGTGTTGCTTTGGTTTATCTATTTCTTGTTACTTAAATTCTGTATGTCGCTTATTTGTGTATGATATAATCGAGTGCATGGGCTTAGTAAGTGCGATGGAAGGTCCCCTAATCAGAAGGGTTAAAATCCTTCACCACGATGCTTTGCCGCACCGATTGATGTGTGTTCAGTTGAATGCGAGATACGTTCAATCGGACACATTACGTTTAATATTGTTGCTTATTTATGCATGGTTCAATCGAGCGCATGGGCTTAGTAAGTGGAATGAAAGATCCCTTATGGGGAGGGGTTAAAGCCCTTTACCACGATGTTTTGCCGCGCCGGTTGATGTGTGTTCGGTTGGATGCAAGACACATTCAATCGGACATACTTAGTTGAATATGATTGTCTTTATGTTTGTATGCATGATGTGATATGACGCGCATGGGCTTAGTATGTTGGTCTAAAGGTCCTCTCTTTGAGAGATCAAGAGCCCCCAAAAGGCCACCTTTACGGCAGTACTTCACCGTGCCCCCTTTATTTTGTTGTTTATTTATTGCGTCCCATTTCATGCATCAGGTCTGTTCCCGTTCGAATGCGTTTACGAACGCAACTCGAACGCGCATGCATTTTGCCTTATCATGCATCAGGTCTCATTTCCGTTCGAACTCGTTCACGAACGCCATACGAACATGAGCATTCTGTTTCATTTCTGTTCGAACGCGTTATCAAACGCCATACGAACGCGAGCATTCTGTTTCATTTCCGTTCGAACGCGTTATCAAACTCCATACGAACGCGAGCATTCTGTTTCATTTCCGTTCGAACGCGCTATCAAACGCCATACGAACGCGAACAACCTATTTCAATCCTGGTTCACACCGGGTGGCGACTCCATTACTCTCCGGTTTAGTCCCCCGTGGCTACTCCGTACCCCCAACTAGGCCGCGAGTCTAGGACAGAAAAGCGTCGCCCAGGTAGCTGTGTGTTCCCACAATACCATACCCGAGGTTTCACTGGACGTGAAACCTTCCGGCTGTTCCATATAGATTTCTTCATCAAGAAATCTATTTAGAAAATCCGTTTTGACATCCATTTGCCAAATCTCGTAGTCATGATACGCAGCTATAGAAAGCAAAATCCGGATAGACTTAAGCATTGCTACCGGCGAAAAAGTTTCATCGTAGTCGACGCCAGGTCGCTGCGTGTAACCTTTTGCTACCAGTCGGGCCTTGTAAGTTTCAACCTTACCGTCAGGCCCGCGCTTCCTTTTGTAAACCCATTTACAACCGATAGGAACAATTCCTTCGGGAAGCGGAATCAAGTCCCAAACTTGATTTTCATGCATTGAGTCTATCTCGGATTTCATGTGGCACTTTGCCATTTCCGGAGTCGATGTCCAACATCGATTCTCTATAGGTGAACGGATCTGTCTCTTCAACTAAGAGAATATCCAGACTCTTTTCTTGTATCAAATACAAGCGTTCAGGAGGTCTAGATACCCTTTCCGACCTACGGAGTGTGTGTGTTGAAGGTCCTTCATCTACTTGAACTTCAGGTTCCTCCGTTGGTTCGTTGTTTTCAGGTTGGACTTCATCAAGCTCAACCTGTCTATGATTACCACCTTCTGACAAAAATTCTACTTCTAGAAATTTTACGAAGCGAGCTACGAACACATTTCGATGCTCGGTATCATAGAACATATATCCCCTCGTATTCGAGGATATCCAACAAACCTAAACTTTTTCCCTCGAGGTGAAAGCTTATCTTGCTGAGTCACTGACATAGGCAGGACAACCCCAAACCTTAATATAATTAAGATTTGGTCTCCTACCGAACCATATCTGATACGGTGTCGTAGGAACAGCCTTTGAAGGAATCTTATTCAAAAGATGTGCGGCTGTTAAGAGAGAGTAACCACATAAGTAATAGGGCAAATCTGTGAAACTCAACATCGATCGGACCATATCCAATAAAGTCTGATTTCTCCTTTCAGATACACCATTGTGTTGTGGTGTACCTGGAGGAGTACATTGAGCGAGAATCCCATTCTCCTTCATATAATCCATGAACTCACCACTCATATATTCACCGCCTCGATCTGATCGAAGGCATTTAATATATTTACCAGTTTGTTTTTCTACTTCATTTCGGAACTCTTTGAACTTTTCAAGGGTTCCGATTTATGTCGCATCATATACACATAACCGTACCGTGACAAATCATCGGTAAAGGTAACGAAGTACGAATAACCACTGTGAGCAGTTTGACTTAGTGGACCACATACATCAGAATGTACGAGTTCTAGTAAGTTAGTGGCGCGGTGTCCAACACCAGAAAATGGGGCTTTGGTCATCTTACCCTGAATACAGGATTCACAAGTTGGATAGGATTCAATGGTAAGATCTGATATCAAACCATTCCTAACCAATGGGTAAGGCGTTTAACGCCAATGTGACCAAGTCTCATATGCCAAAGTTCAGTATTATTAATTACAGGTAAACTACGTTTATTAACTCCAGTATTAATATATCTTTTGAAGTTTGCAATGTATAATGACCATGCTGGTTTGGACAACAAAGGATCTGAATATTATTTTTATCATATAAATATAAAGAACTATGCTTAATATTAATACAAAAGCCTTCTGTATCTAATACAAAAAGTGATATAATATTGCGACACATCCCGGTACAAAATGACAGTTATATAACAAAAGTGTCCCATTCGGCAATGAGATCTCGTATACTCCCACTGCAACTGCATCCAAAGAGTCTCCACTCCCGAACCGCAACTGCATCTCTCCAGGCTTCAGTTTCCTACTTTCCTTCAGCACCTACAATGAATTGTAAATGTGAATGGGACAAGCAGAATCTAAAATCCAGCTGGATATAACGGCTTCACAAGCCAAAGATAAATCAATAACTGGAAAAATAAAAGTACCTGATGTAGAAGCTCTGTCTCTCCTCATTTGGGCAATGTAATCAGGACAGTTTCTTTTCCAGTGCCCAACTTTGCCGCAGTGGTGGCATTTGTCTTCAGAAGCCCTTTTGGGCTTTGCAATCTTCTCCTGTTGTTGAGGACCAAAAGCCTTCTTCTTCTTCCTCTTGCCTTTATTGTTCTTTCCCTTGGACCATCATTGGGAAGAAGCCGAAAGAGAAGTAGTTCTAGGAGGGCGAGTCCGTACTCCCTTCTTAAGGTCCTCTTCTGCCGTGAGCAACATCCTATGTAGCTCCTGGTAGGTACAGACAGTCCCGTGCATGTTGAAGTACATCACGAACTGGCGAAATGAAGCTGGTAGTGAACCAAGAATGACACTCCTACCGAGAATGTCATTCATGATGAGATTATGTTGCCTCAATTGATCGATCAAATCGATCATCTGAAGAACATGTGGGCTAACACTCTGCCCCTCATCCAGACGCGCATGGAACAGTTCCATGGCGACTTTGTGAACAATCACTTGTTCCTGGTTCTCAAACGATTGTCTCAATCGCGTCATCATACTATAGGAATCTAGCATACCATAGTACTGTTGCTTGAGTTTCGGAGACAGTGAACTAAGGATGTATGATTTAACCCTTAAGTCATCATCCTTCCAAGTTTCAAAAACTTGGCGTTCCTCCTCCGAAACATCCTCACCCACTGCAAGGGGCAACAGACCCTCAAGAACATAACCCATCTTTTCAGAATCGAGGACAATCCTCAAATCCAATTCCCAGTCTGCAAAGTTCTCAGCGCCTTTCAGTTTGTTCGCATCAAGCATACGCGCAAACTGATTTGTGGATTGTGCCGCCATCGCCAATCTATCATATAGATCACGAAAAACGGTTAGCAGAAATAAAGCAGTTTCATATAATATCAAAAGCATAAACTAGATCATGGATTTTTAATCTAATATGCCCCTCCCCTAAATCATGCAATACTGTAATCCCAAAACAGAATACAAATATTAATAATTAAATTAAATACTAATAGTGAAAAGTGGATCCCGTGAATATATTTCGGCTCACAGCAGAGGCACGGTCTCGCCTACGTATATTCATCAGGTAGACAACTCATTTGTCAATCATTCATTAATGACTCCTAAGTATCCGGTCCTGGCCGTTTCTCGTTGTCGCTGCGAAGGCAGGCCCACAAGGAGATGTACCAAGGTTAAACTCGTCAATGATAAACTCAAGTTACTTACGTAATCCTGACAGCTAGGGCACGTTCAGAATTCCGCTTTTACTTGAATTTACCTAGTATCTGATATACATCCGGTATAAATAATCTTTATCGGCTACATCCTCACAGCAGAGGCACGGTCTCAGATGTAGTCACAAAGATGTATTCATAAACCGTATTGACAAGACGGACCATATAACATGCATCAAATACATAATTACATTCAAACCTTATTAATTAGGGATTTTCCGCTAAGTGTCATACACCCTAATCTAACCAGTTTAGATCCTAATAAGCATGCATAAAGTCAAGAAAACATGATTAAACATTGATTCAATGAAGGCTAATCATTTTAGGTGGCCTAGAATCAGACTAGCTCTGATACCATTTTGTAGGGGTTTTTAGGGGGGTGAATCCGGTAACGCAGCGGAAGCGGTGAAAATCCGATTTTCAGATTTCAAAACTTTTTCTCGGATTAATTAATAAACATATTTATTTATATTCCAATAATCAAATTATGAAATAAAATTCAAATGAATCATATTCAAGTGAATTTACCAAATTACCCTTGCTTTGTATTTTTGTCCATTTTAGTCCGAAATTGATCTAATCAATTTTGAATGATTCTAAATCATTTCCAAGATGAAATTATGATGTTCAAAACATCAAAACACCAAAAGAATCAAAATCCCCAATTATCATCATCAAAGCCGAGAGCACCACAATGGTGCCATTTGGTGCACTTTGTCATTTCATGCTTCAAAACACATCAAGATGTAATCCAATGAACATGAAACTTTATATGCATCATATACACACACAAATATACAACATATATGAAAATCCCCAAATTTGGAATTGGTCATGAACCCTAATTTTTCAATTTCCACAAATTGGACAAATTAAACCAAATACATTAAATCAATTACTTCAATCATCATTCTTCCATCCAATCCAAGTCTCAACACAATGAAACAACTCAAGATAAAATCTAGGTCATTTAAGAGTGGGTCAATAACTCTAGATTAGCAACATGGTTTCCAAAACCTTAAAAGAATAGTTATAACTACAATAGTTACAAGCTTTCTTCATCACACATGCTCAACACTTTCAATCAAATTTCCATCATCAAAAACACAAGAAATAATGAAATAATAACTTAAGAACATCACAAGATGTTGCCTAGATCCTAAGGAACAAATTCCTTTCTAATAGTAAGTTTGAAAAACTTACAAAATCCAAGCTTTTCTTTGAGTTTTTCCTTTTCTTCTTCACTTGCTTTCTTTGTTTTCTTAATGTGTGTTTCTTGTAAAGTGTATTAGGTATTGAAATGAAAAGCAAATGAAAACAATATATACTTGTGAAAGAAAATGCCTTGGCCGAAACTAACATCAAGCATATACCAAAAATTTTCATTTCAAATTCATTTCAAAGTCATTTAATCAACTTGACAAATATCTAAAACACTTTATGGATATTTATTTAAGTCAACAATTGCAAATAATGTCATTTACTTCAAATATCCTAACATAAGATATTTATATTTTAATTAATTTAATCATTTAACAATTAAATAATTAATTAATTAATCAAATACAAATATATTAAATATATGTATAATATTTACATTAAATATTAAAAACATATATTCATTTAGGATATTAGTCAAATAACTCATTTTGACTATTAATTAATGTGTATTTAAATTAATCAAGTATTAAATGTAAATACACAATAATTAGGCAAATGACTATCTAGTCCTTTTAGCACGTATCTTGCGTTTAACCTTTAAACGACTTTATAAATAATCAATATTATTTATTAATGTTGCTCTAGTGCTCTACGAGTATGTTCATTATTGAGACTCTCTAGATTCAGGTATATCCGTCACGAAATCTAATTTCATGTCCATATCTATCCACCCGTAGATTATGACGATCACAGATAATCTCGCTGAACCATACAGGTCGAGGTCATGGCAAATGTATAATTCCTCCATCACAGGTATCCGGATAAATCCCAGAGATATAGATGTAAACGCAAATCTCTATCGGGATTATCCAGTCGACTATTCTATTAGCAATCTCAAAAGAATGTTTAGAACTAGCTTCTAAACTTTACCACGGGCCCATGGTTTTATCTGATTGCTAATCATATGGACTACTTATGCTCTGATACACAAAACTGACGGATCCTATCTTGATACACATAGGACACATTGAGGATCTATCTACACCCAACGAACAGGCGGAGGTCTGATCTAAATAGATCGGTGACGTGACTGCCGTCTAAGTGTGGAAGATGTCTCATGTGCCCACAATGGCATCTCAAGTCTAAGAATCACAAGTGCTACTCAACCCAAGAAGATTCTTATTGACGCGTGGTGTACCATCCATTAAGAATCTTCGGTGAGTCGTTCAGTGTTTATCCACTATAAACACCTACACGTCTATACTAGTCTCCAAGACTTATGGTTCATTGAGAAACCATTGGAATCATATATTCCAGTATACGACATGTACCGGTCTCAACGGGTTTACTATACTGACCAAGTAGTGTAAACCTTGACCAGGAACTGTCTGAGAATGACAACGTCATGATACATCTCAATGTCCATTGCGACGCTTTTGCAACTGTATCATGACTAATCATTCTAGGGTCTTTACGTCTTTACCATATAGAAAGATAGATTATATTATAGAAACTGCACATATTATTCATAATAATAATGTTTTACAGAAGTATTTAACAGAAATACAACCGGGAATTGGTGCTCTGAGCACCAACCCCAACACACTACTGGTTTTAAAAATTGGATTTTTGATACTGGATGTGGTACTCACATATGTACTGATGTACAGGATCTGCAGATTAGCAAGAGACTGGCTTCTGGTGAGATCGACCTACAAGTTGGAAACAGAACGAGAGTCGATGTTTTGGCCATTGGCACCTATGTTTTGAATCTTCCATCGAGGCATGTAATTACATTAGGTGACTGTTATTTTGTACCTAGTTTGACTAGAAACATCATCTCTGTATCTAGTTTAACCCGATGTGGGTATACCTTTGTATTCCGGAACACTAGGTGTTTTGTATATAAAGATGATATTTTGATATGTACAACAGATGTTAATAATGGTCTTTATATTTTGAATATAAATGAATCTCAAACATATAACATGACAAACAAAAGGCTCAAATTGTGTAAATCAGATGAGACTTATTTGTGGCATTGTCGTCTGGGACACATTAACAAAACTCGTATATCTACTCTTTCGAAGAATGGATACTTGGACGGATTTGATCCTAATTCATATGATGTCTGCGAATCTTGTTTGTTAGAAAAAATGCCTAAAACACCTTTTAGTGGTAAGGGTGTACGTGCCACCGAGCTGTTAGCCCTCATTCATAGTGACGTATGCGGGCCCATGTCTAGCCAGGCTAGAGGTGGATATGAATACTTCGTAACCTTTACGGATGATGCATCGCATTATGGTTAGGTGTATCTTATGAAACAGAAGTCAGAAACTTTTGAGAAATTCAAAGAGTTTCGACACGAAGTAGAAAAACAGACCGATAAAAGTATTAAAACATTACGGTCGGACCGTGGTGGAGAATACTTAAGCAATAAGTTTCAAGATCACAGTGGACTCCTCCCGGAACACCTCAATTGAATGGTGTGTCCGAACAGAGAAACCGAACTTTGTTGGACATGGTAAGGTCAATGATGAGTCGCACAGAGCTACATATTTCCTTCTGGGGATACGCATTAAACAGTGCAATACTTATTTTGAATAATGTTCCATCAAAGTCTGTTGGACAGACTTCTTATGAAATATGGACAGGAAAAAAATCGGGTTTCTCATTCCTGAAAATTTGGGGATGCTGGGCATATGTTAAACGTTTGGATGGTAACAAACTAGAACCCAAATCGGATAAGTGTCTATTTGTAGGTTATCCTAGGAAAACCAAATGATATTATTTCTACAACCCACAAGAGAACAAAATATTTGTTGCTCTTCATGTAGTTTTCCTCGAAAAGGAATTCATATATGCAGTGATAAGTCAGAGGAAAGTAGAACTCGATGAAAATCAAAGTGATACTATTTCTGACACTGACCCCCTCACGGAACACGAACAGTCCATCAGGGATGAGACTATTCCATAATCTTCTAATACACAAGAACCGCGTAAGTCGGAGAGAGTCAGAAAATAACCTGAGAGGTATAGGTTTCTGATCTCACCTCATGTAGACATTAATCTTATTGAGGAAGATGAACCGGCTACGTATGAGGAAGCGATACAAGGTATCGACTCCGTTTTATGGCAAAATGCCATGAAGTCCGAAATGGATTTCATGTATACCAACCAAGTTTGGACATTGGTTGATGCACCAGAAGGTATTAAACCTATTGGTTGTAAATAGGTCTTCAAGAGGAACATCGATATAGAAGGAAACATAAAAACATACAAAGCTAGGCTTGTAGTGAAAGGGTATCGTCAACGACATGGTGTCGATTACGATGAAACTTTTTCACATGTTGCCATGATGAAATCCATTCGGATAATGCTTGCTATTGCTACATATTTCGATTATGAAATATGGCAGATGGACGTCAAAACCGCTTTCCTTAATGGAAACTTTTTGGAGGATGTTTATATGCAACAACGTGACTATTTTGTCATGCCAAAACATGCAAACAAGGTTTGCAAGTTAAACCGATCCATTTATGGATTGAAGCAAACATCGCGTTCTTGGAACCAACGTTTTGATGAGATCATAAAAGAATATGGTTTCATTCAAAACGAAGATGATTCTTGTCTATATAAGAAGGTTAGTGGGATCGCACTGACATTCATTGTCCTATACGTGGATGCTGTATTTGTTGGACAATTATGACCCATAGAATCACTATTTTGAAAAGGACATGGTGTTCTTATACAAAATTAACTATGTGACAAAGGAAATTACTCTTTTATCATTTTATAATTGGATTACTTAGATATATAAATGATAAAAGTCCATATGATTAGTATCAGATTAATAAGATATGAGACAGTATTAATCCACGAAAGGTTTAATCATTAAAAATCCCTAGTCGTAGTATTATCGAGACTGGACATCGATAATACGGAATAGACTAGTATTGCACTTATGCGCGTTATGGAAGCTTAACAACATATTCTCATATATTTAAGTATTGGATACTTATGCAAGTGTGATAGGAGGTTCTGTTTACCGATGGTACGGGAACAGCTTCGCTCTGGATAGACCCCTCAGAATCTCATTGGTAGTATGACTATGTGTCTATGGGAATCCGAATCAGGGTAGGTGTATTTGGTCTTAACCTGAGACTTGCATCGCTAATACTTGCGACAATTAGTACGCTTTGGTTTTGATCATCTGGGGCTTTAACAGGTTTTGTGTACGCCTCTTCTGGGTATACTGAGAATCATAGTGTATTGGGTGTGATGTCAAGATGGAAGTATCACTTCAGTCATATGGAGATGATGATCACGTAGGATACATAACTAATACTCTTAAGTACTGCAGTCATCGGGATAATATGACTAGGTCATGATTATTCGATTATAGAGACTAGTTGTCAGTGATTTGATATATGCTTCGTACGGGGCAGACACAATTCCAGCCCTATGCCTAGCATGTGACATCCAATACTGGATCGTAATACGCAATACTTAGTATACTACGCCTGATAAAGATTGTATATTATTCGTTGAATATTTCTGGAGAAATGGGTAGGCATGGTGCTTTGCTAGAAGCCAACCATGTCTTGTAAATCAGTAAGAATGTGGTACCGGGTACGCACGTGTTCGGATAGTCCGATGACTAGATTTACTGTCAACATATCCATGAATCTCTTGGGTCGCTTCCCAAAGATTCACAGATGACATTTGACTCGAACAAAATTAATCTAGGATTAATTATGAAAGAGAAAAATTAATTTGGGATTAATTACGGCAATAATTAATCTGGGATTAATTAACAGAGAAAGAATTAATCTGGGATTAATTGCGTCAAGAATTAATCTGGGATTAATTCGACTAGAAAAGAGAACTCTATTTATTTGGAATTAATCGGTAAAGTAAATTTAATAGTTAAATTGGATTTTACTGTTTAATTTATTTAATTGGGCTAAGATAATATATTAGATAGATTAATTGAAATTGGATTTCAACGCAGAATTAAATTGGACTTTAATTAAAGCGGATGAATTAATTTGGAATTAATTCGTAAGCGAATTCCGTAACAATTTTACGAGACATTATTATTTAATTAAATTAGATTTAATTACGTCGCGACGAAAAATTCATTTAGTTCAGAATTAAACGAATCCGGGCCCGAGCGAAGTTACGTGTTGAGTTAGCCGACTTAAATTTGGAATTTAAAAGTGGTGGAACCCACTTCACTTACATCAATATGTTAGACATTTGATGGAAGTCGTTGTTGGCTTGAGTAAGGCTTGGATTGCTTATGCAACACTCAAACCAAAACCAACACTCAAACTTTGAATAAATTAATTTGGTCAACTTTGGAAGTGTAACAAGTTACTATTCACAACAAACAAAACTCTCTCTTCTTCTTCTCTTGCCATGGTCGAAACCTTGCTTCTCTTGGAGGGAAAAATTTTCTTTCATTTTTATTCTTGCTAGCACATAAGGAGTCAAGTGAAGGTGATAGGGAAACTCACCCAAGTGTTGGAAACACTTAAGAAAGCTTGGACCTTCCATCTTCAAAGAAAAAGTTTTGAAATCTCATCCAACCAATGTAAGTTTTTCTGCAACTTTCTTTGATAATTTTCACACACGAATCACCCTTAGAGATCATTGGCATGTTTTAGGAACACTTACAATATTGCTTCTTGGAAATGACATTCTCATGCTACAATCGGTGAAAACTTGGCTTTCATTAAAATTCTCCATGAAAGACCTGGGAGAAGCAGCTTTTATTCTGGGAATAAGGATCTACCGAGATAGATCTAGAAAGCTGCTTGGACTCTCCCATAACTCGTAAATTGACAAAGTGTTGAAGAAATTCAACATGGATCAGTCCAAGAGAGGGCTGCTTCTGTGTCACATGGCGTTTCTCTATCTAAGGATATGTGTCATAAAACTCAAGATGAGAGAGATGCAATGATTCAGATCCTGTATGCTTCTGCAGTCGGATCGATCATGTACGCCATGATATATACGCGACATGATGTCTTGTATGCTTTGAGCATGTGTAGTCGCTATCAGGCCGATTCAGGTGATGGTCACTGGATTGCTGTAAAGAACATCCTTAAGTATCTTAGACGAACTAAGGATGCTTTCTTAGTCTATGGGGATGGAGAACTTGAGGTGACTGGGTTCGCCGATGTAAGTTTCCAAACTGATAAAGACGACTGTAAGTCACAATCAGGGTACATATTTTGTTTGAACAACGGAGCAGTGAGTTGGAAATCTTCCAAGCAAGATATTGTTGCCGATTCAACAACAGAAGCGAAATATATTGCTGCAGCTGAGGCATAAAAAGAAGCAGTTTGAATCCGTAAATTCCTAATTGGATTAGGAGTAGTTCCGTTAACAGCTGAGCCCGTACCTTTGTATTGTGACAATAACGGGGCTATAGCACAGGCTAAGGAACCGCGGTCTCATCAACGATCCAATATTGTACTTCAACGGTTTCATCTGATTCGTGAGATCATACATCGTGGCGATGTGAAGATCGAGAAGATTGCATCAGATGACAACATAGCAGATCCGCTGACGAAAGCTATTTCTCAAGAAAAGTTGGAGCGACATGTACATAGTTCAGGTGTTAGATACTTGAGTGATTGGCTATGAGCCAAGTGGGAGATTGTTGGACAATTATGACCCATAACATCACTATTTGTAAAAGACATTATATTTTTATACAAATTAACTATTTGACAAAAGGAAATTGCTATTTTATCATTATGTAATTGGATTAATAATAATAAAAGTCCATATGGTTAAATCGGATTAATAAGGTATGAGACAATATTAATCCATGAACAGTTTAGTCATTAAATATCCCTAGTCGTAGTATTATCGAGACTGAACATCGATAATGCAGAATAGACTAGTATTAAATTTGTGCGCGTTATGGAAGCCTAACATCATAGTTCTCATATATTTAGGTATTGGATACTTATACAAGTGTGATAAGAGGTTCTGTTAGCCGTTGGACCGGGAACAACTTCACTCTAGATAGACCCCCTCGGAGTCTCATTGGTAGTATGACTATGTGTCTATGGGAATCCGAATCAGGGTAGGTGTATGTGATCTTTAACCTGAGACTTGCATCGCTATTACTTGCGACAATCAGTTTACTTTGGTATGGTTGTCTGGAGCTTTAACAGGTTCTGTGTATGCCTCTGCTGGGTTTACTGAGAATCGTAGTGTAATGGGTGTGATGTCAAGATGGAAGTATCACTTCAGTCATATGGAGATGATGGTCATGCAAGATACGATACTAGTACTCTTAAATGTTGCAGCTATCGGGATAGTATGACTAGGTCATGACTATCCGATTATAGAGACTAGTTACGCGAGATCCGATATATACTTCGTACGGGGCAGATACAACGTCAGCCCTAGGCCTGGCATGTGACATCCGATACTGGATCGTATTACATAATTATATTGTATTACTACGCCTAATACAAATAATATTCCTCGGTGGATATTTCTAGAGAATTGGGTAGGCATGGTGCTTTGCTAGAAGCCAACCATGTCTTGTAAATCGGTGAGAACGTGGTACGGGGTACGCACGTGTTCGGATGGTCCGATGACTGTATTTACTGCCAATATATCCAGGAATCACTTGGGTTACTTTCCAAAGATTCACCAATGACATTTGACTCGAATAGAATTAATCTTGGATTAATTATGAGAGAGAAAATTAATCTGGGATTAATTGCGGCAAGAATTAATTTGGGATTAAATTCATCTGGAAGAGAGAACGTGATTAATTTAGAATTGATCGATAAAATAAATTTAACAGTTAAATTATATTTTTCTATTTCATTTATTTATTTGGGCTAAAATAATATATCAGATATATTAATTGAAATTGGATTTCAATACAAAATTAAAATTAGATTTTAATTCGAGCGAATGAATTAATTTAAAATTAATTCGTAAGCGACTATCGTAATAATTTTACGATGCATAATTATTTAATTAAATTTGATTTAATTATTTAGCGACGGAAAATTCGTTTAATCAGATTAAACGAACCCGGGCCCAAAGCTTAGTTGTGTGTTGTGTAAGCCAACTTAAATTTTAAATTTAAAGTGGTGGGACCCACTTTACTTACATCAATTTTTTGACACTTGATGTGAGTAGTTGGCTACAATAAATTGGATGCATTAAACAACACACTAACCAAGTTTTGTTTGACAACATTATTCCTCTCTCTTCCTCCCTCCTTGGCCGATTGTATCTCCCCCTCATGGTGAAAATTTTGTTTCAATTTTTTCAATCTTCGGTTAGGCATTCCTTGTGTTAGAAGGTTTTCTTCGCCCCTTTAGGAATCCTTTGCCCACAAAAAGCTTTGGTCGCCCCCTGGGCCTGCTTACAGTTTCCTTCTGATAATTCTCATTTGATGATTGTTCAATCATCTTTGGTTTCATGGCTCAAGGTCTCGTTGTGTCCCTTATCCGCGAGGTGGTAGACTGGTCGCCCCCAGATCTGGCTCAGCTTTCTGCTCTTCGCTACCTGCACTAGGTCAAGGTGGCTTACGCCTTTGTTAAAGCGGTCTCATCCTTTAGGGATCATGTCTTCTGATTCCCAGATTTCTAAATGTGCCTTCTCCCTAAAATTGGACTCCATTGTCCGTCACTATGTGATGTGGCATTTTGTATGGACATATCATATTACGGGCTACGAAATAGTCCCAATAGTTACATATATTATTGTCCTCAAAGAATGCCCAGTAATGAAATCAGAGAACCTTCAAAACACTCAATGCAACTCAAATCCAAGTCTTTGAATAAATCATCTAGGCCAGACTCACAGTGTGTGTGTGTAAAGGTTCATTTACAGCTTGGATCCTAGGTAAGTCAACTCAATGATTTCGTTTAAAAATTGGGATCGATGGGTCAAACCAATCTAGATATCTCAATTATGTTCTGCAATTGCTTTTTATGTGCTCAATAGGATAGGATTTTCTTTTTCTTTTCTTGTCTCTCTTTTTTTTCTTTTTTTTTTCAACACACCTACCCTTTAAGGTAGCATTTCTCCTCATGGTGGTCCTAATACTCGCCCATGGGTAGCTTCATGCTTATCGGTTATAGGCGATTTAATTTTTTTCTTTAGAGACTTTTCTTTTGTTTTCAACCATACCACACATCATAACACAAGTAAACAGGATAGACATCTAAGCAAACGGTCATTCATTGACCTGCAATTTCTTCAACTAGTCACTTTGCCAACTACTTAGGTTTTCACTGCTAAAAACCTATAATTAAGTGCTTACGAGTCTAACATAGATCAACTACTCAAAGTATCATATAGAAGTATATCAAGAACTTATCGTTTATAAGATTTCACCCGAAAATAAACAATTTCATCATTGGACTTATGCATAACTATTAAGGACTAACAAGAAAAGACTCGAACAAGTAATGAAAATCAATGTCTTTATGATTAATAAATGCAGGATTACAATCAAATAAGATCAGAAAAATAAACATCTCCGTAATTTGTAACCTTGTCTTCTTCTGTCTTCTTGCTTTCTTCGAACGTCAGATTCTCTAACTGCAGTAGTTCTTCTTCCCATTTATTTCCCTCATTTGCAACCTCCTTTTTTTCACTACTTGAGAAATTTTCCCAGAAATCCTTCCTCTGCTCTGTTTCATCTTTACTACTGTTGTCCCATATCCCCATGCGGGAAGCTTGGTGGTTGAGAGTTTAGAGGACAAAGCTGTCGATTAGGCCATAGTTGATTATGTGGTGGGTGGTGGAATAGTAGTAGTTGGGTAGAGGTTTCTGTGTGTGTCGGGTTATGCTTTTTTCCGAGTCAGGTATTTTATGGGTGTCAATGAGGTCCTGGATCTCATGCATAAGGCAGGTGTAGTTGTCAGTTTCATGGCCTTTTTGCTGATGGAAGTAACATTATAGGTTTAGGTCGAGCTAGTATGGCACAGGGTTTGGAAATGGTTTAGGTTCTAAGGGATTTAGGAGTCATTGCCTCTTCAACTCTTCAAACACCTTTGACAAAGGTCTACCAAAATTGGAGAATCTTCTATTTCTGATAGTGGCGACCCCAGAAGGAGCGGGCTTGGTCCCTGAAGGCCCCTCAATGGTCTTTCTATTCTGGCCATAAAACTTTCCGTTTCTCATTGTACGGGGTACTATCAGACTGGCCATAGTGTTGGTCAAAGCTTGTAGTTGCTCGGTAATTCTGGTGATGTTGGACTCCACTTGATCCATACGAGAATTTTCACTGTCTGACGATCCATGTTTGCTAATCTCTTATTGATAAGTCTTTCTTCCTCTCTAACCCAACGGATATCTATGATGGCTTTTAAGACAAGGGGTTAGCATGATGCATGTATGCATGCGATGCATGAGATGAGGTGCATGTGGTTATCAAAACAGCATATATCCTTCCGACCTTATGGTAAGTCCATTTCCGTCCTAGGTATGGCTTATTTTAAGCACCAATGTGGGGTACACAAAATCGTTCTCTCATACGTTACATGGGTGAACCTTGGCTATCTCAGTCCTTTTTCATCAGTAACAGACAAAGACTGCCCATTTACAATATTGACTAAGCCTATTATGGAGATCGTGCCATTGTCCAGAAATGACGAATTGGGCCCTTGGTAGTCATGGTTGTGGGGATGGACTTGGAGATATCCAAAAGTATACAAATATGCCATAACAAGGCGTACCCTTCCTGGATGAAAGCCAGTGAGGATATCGGACCCATGCACTTGGCATATTCGGATCATGTTTGGACCTTCTAAGCCCATCAAGGTTTTCATACAAGTTGGCCCATTATTATTTTAAAGTGTCCAATCAGATTATCGCGAGGTGCAAACTTGTCCTAGTTGAAAAGGCCCAACAGGTTTACACTTTTACGATAAGGTGGCTAAACAACTTCAAATGATAGGGGGCCCAAACACAAGGTGGCCCATTGTCATTTTGAAAACTTTTGGCCCTATCATCATAAGATGCAAACTTGTCCCAGTTTAAGTGGCCCGAAAAGTTCATATCCTATGACAAGAGGTCCAAATGGATCCAAATGGTAATGGTCCCAAACACAAGCATAAAGGGTAGCTTATATGGGACATATAACTATGGTTCATATGTGGGCTTATAAGGGTATGGATAAAGGCTCCCGCTGGCAAAAGGTTGCTCATAACTAGGTCTCCCACTCAAGGGTTCGAGCGACCAAGTGAGCATGATTTTTTATACCTTAGGGTACATGCCAACAAGTGATGGTCATCGCATAAAGACCCGCCGCCTTGAGTGAAAGCGACTTCACGATACATGACTGTAGGACACATGAGCTGGGCGACGCATGCTGTTATAGACTCAGGGCCTAGTTGGGAGTACGGAGTAGCCAACGGAGGACTAAACCGGAGAATAAAAGAGTCGCCACCGGTGTGAACCGGGAAAATAATTTAAGGCCGCACTCACCCCTCGCAAGGGAAGACCTCAAACCGTTGGGTTCGGAATGGTCCCTTACTTATGTCAATTGTAATTGATGGATTTGTGTAATATTAACCAAGTCTACAAGACATACATTGGTAAAACTACTCTAAATTCCTATAGGCCTAAATCTAAATTCGCATGCTTTGAAAGTAAATTTTTACAACGGCAAACATTCGGCATCACACATCAAACATGCTACATACATAGTAATCTAAACATACCTAAACTTAAATTCCTCATACAAAAGATAAATAACTAAAACATGCTTGAAATAAAATAACATTCTAATGACCTAATCATGCTCAAATACAAGTTGGATGAAATGGAATACATGAATCCTTCAAGTGGTACGGGACATTGTATCCCGAGTGCAAACCATAATACCGTCCATTCGGATTCGGCTATGGAATTTATGTCCGGGTTTCCATCCAATATACCACAAGAAAGAACACATATTCCATTCACCCAAAATCACATCATACACTAAATCATTATTTCATGTGAACAAATTCCAAATAACATGCCAAACTAACTATTCATGCTAAACACATTTTTTTAAATCATTATTTTATGTGAATAAATTTAATAATATAAACCCTCAGGTCTAACTTTTTTTGTCGTTCTTTGGAGGTGCGTTATATGGCCGTCGGAAAGGCTAAGACACCACGATTCCACTGGTTCATTGTTTCGACGTTTTGCTCATTGTTTCGCTGTTTCGTCCGCTATTTCCACTTTGTTTCGCTGCAATTTAAATCTCCACACTTTGCTCACTGGTTTGCAATGAATTATGGGCTGTTTTGGTGAATTTTGAGGGGTATTGGACTGCCGTTTGTTCGATTTCTCGAAGACTTTCAAGTGCAGTTTTTTATTCACTGTTTCGGTGAATTTGGGGACTGTTTTGAGTGTGTTTGAGCTGCTGTTTTGGGTGAATTTTAGAGGGTGTTTAGGGCAGTTTATTCACTGGTTTGGGGGCTAAAATTAGGGTGATTTGGGTGCTATTTCCAGGGGGAAAAATGGCATGAACTGCAGGCCTAATTAGGGGCTGTTTTGTGTGTTTCTTGGGGCTGAAATGGGAGTGCAGTGGCGTGAATCTTAGGGGCTTGTGAAGGAAGCTTTGTGGGTGACTTCTAGAGCTGTGAAGTGGGGCTGTATGGGCGTGTAGGTGTGAGAAATAAGGGCTGAATGGATGCTTGAACTGATTGGAGGCAGTGAAGGAATGGCTTGGGCGTGAATGTGTGGAGAGGATAGAGGGCTGAAATGGGAGTGCAGTGGCGTGAATCTTAGGGGCTTGTGAAGGAAGCTTTGTGGGTGACTTCTAGGGCTGTGAAGTGGGGCTGTATGGGCGTGTAGGTATGAGAACTAGGGGCTGAATGGATGCTTGAACTGATTGGAGGCAGTGAAGGAAGGGCTTGGGCGTGAATGTGTGGAGAGGATAGAGGGCTGTTTTGATCTTCTAAAATGCTTAATCTTTTCTTGATGTGTATTAGGTGTTCCAAGGCAGAAAAATGAGGGTTTAAATAGGAAATGAAGGGCATTAATGAGATTGGCAAGTGATAATGAAAGGTAATCAATTTGATGACAAGTTTTGTTTAGAAATGGAAGTAAGGTAATGTATAATTGTGATTCTTTGTTGAAAATGAATAAAGGTTGAAAGGAAAGGAAATGAAATGACATGTTTTGTTGGGAAATGGAAGAAAGGTTATGTATAATTGTGATCCTTTGTTGAAAATTCAAAAAAAAGTGATGGAAAATGAAGAAAATGAGAGGGGATGGTGATGGGCGTGGGGTGTGATGGCTAAATGATGTGGGGTTGATCTAATAATGCCTTGGAAATTAGGTGTCAAGGTAAAAGGTGAGATCAAAGGTGTAAAGTAAATTGGTGGAAGGATAAATCATGTTTGAATAGTACAAGGAGGGTGAATTTTGGTGTCAAAGATATACCTCGAAATGAAGATTCAACAAGCGAACTCCAAGCGAACTTAGCGAATCAAAACCAATAATATGTCAATCATTGACTTCTCCTTTCCGACGACCGTTTTTCGCAACTTCCACGACTTAAAGGTAGTGCCTCCTTACGAGACTCCTCATCGGGTTCGATATGCAAAAATGTAATGCCTACAATGACGCCATCGGGGTAAAAAGGGTATGCAAAATATATGAGACTTGGGTAACCAAAGCCAAAGCCACAGACACTACAGGGCATTATTTCGGGGCTGATTCTCTATCCCGAGTGGAGTATCCATCTGTAGGAGCGAAGCGGGGTTTACTGCTATGCCTACGATGCTCGGCGACCACGACACTGTTGGGTTTGCAGCCTGTAGAGAGTACGGAGTAGCCCGCAGGGGACTAAACCGGAGAATAAAGGAGTCGCCACCCAGTGTGAACTGGGAAATGATTTAAGGCCGCACTCACCCCTCGTAAGGGAAGACCTCAAATCGCTGGGTTCGGAATGGTCCCTTACTTATGCCAGTATAATGGACGGGTTCACACAATGGTATAACCAAGTCTTATACAGCACATGCAAGATACTTCAAATAAACACGCAAATTTGCACACCCATAAACATGAATATAAATAAAAGCAAATACATAGTTCCAAAAGCATATTAAATAAAGAAGTACGATAATGTAAATTATAAGAACAGTAAAAAAATGTTAATAATAAATGCAAATAATTAAGCGCATAATGCAAAATAAATAACTAAAGAGACGAAAATGCATAAAATATAAAGAAAAAGGTTGTCCAGTGTGTGCGCGTTCGTGTAGTGTTCGTAAACACGTTCGAACGAAGTGTTTCAGAGAGTTCACGTTCGTGTAGCGTTCGAAAATGCGTTCGAATGGAGTGGGCCAGAATGCTTGCGTTCGAGTTGCGTTCGAAAACGCGTTCAAACGTTCTTACAAAAATAGCATCAATAATGACATAAACACGCATATATGAATATTTCCTGAGCGATACGTGGAGTTGTATCCCAAGTAAAAGCCGTACAACCGTCCATTCAGATTCAGCTACGGAATTTATGTTTGGGTTTCCATCTGATATACCGCAAGGGATAACACACACAATCATTAACACAATGTAAACGGACATGAAAGTAAATGTGAAATAATATAGCAAAATATAAGCAAAAGTAAAGGTGGAATATTAAAATGACAATAAAAAGTGGATAACTAAATAAAAAATAAATAACAAAAAATAAATGTGAAATAATAAATAACGATGAATAAATAAATAAATGAAAAAGGATAAATAACGAAATGGATAAAAATAAATAATAAAATGCCGAAAGAGAAAAATAATATGACCAGTAATTTGGCCGTCTTTAATGTAGGACTTTGCATACCCTGCTGAACGTATTTCACGTCCAACCAGGCATGCCGTGTCCGAAACTATAAAAATAAATAGGGTGCCCTCAGGTCTTACCTTTGAGTTGCTTTCTTGGAAGTGCGTTAGGCCGTCGCCGGAAGGATTAAAGCTTGTTGTTTTTCTGGTTTGCTGGTTCGCTATTTCTACTCGTTATTTTTGCTCACTGTTCCACTATTTCTACTCGCTGTTTCACTGTTTTTGGGGTGATTATTTTCTGTGATTTTTTGGATTGTTTTGAGCTGTTTTTTGGACTGTTTTCTAGACTGTTTTTAGACTATTTTTGGGACTATTTTATTGACTATTTTTTTCGGTTTTTTTGTTGGTTTTTGGTTCGGTTTCTTGCTGGTTTCTGGTTCAGTTTTTTGCTGGTTTCTGGTTGAGTTTCACGGTGGTTGCTGGTTGAGTTTCACGCTGGTTTTCGTTTGGTGGGGCTGATGGTTTGTGTCTAGGGTTCACGTTTGGTTATTCGGTCGGCTGTGGGGAAAATTATGTTTGACCGACGTTCTGGTTTTGTGTTTAGTCAGTGGTGGGCATGGATTTGTTGCTTTGTTGTTTCTTGGTGGTCGTCTTATTGTTTGTTGTTTGGTGGAGGGTCTGTGGGCTGTTTTGCTCTCGGCTTTGGTGATTTTTGTTTGTTTGTTTTCGTCCAATGAAGAAGAAAGAGAGGTAGGGTTGTCATGTGAATGGTGTCTAGCCTTGTGTGTCTTAGGGTTTTTTGTGTGTGATGATTATGTGTGAGGTTGAGAGGGGAGAGCCTATGTTTTTTTGTTTGTTTTTTTTTTTGTCGTGTGTAAGCTAAGTTTTTTTTTTTTTTTTGCTTTTGCTTGTGAACTGCCGTGTATGAGTGTGTCTCCCCTTTAGGGTTTTTGGTTTTGTTGTCTTTTTATAATGCCAAGAGATCTCATAATCTTGGAAATAAAATCAAGCAAATATGAGATATATTTTCTTAATTTATTTAGGGAACAAAATCTATAAATTTGGTGAGGATGGGATTCACAATCTCCTTAAATTCGAAGGTGATTTGAGGGATTTTGATATGTGTTTTACATGAGATTTCTTTTATTTGGGAAGGCTTGGGCGTGTGGCCTTGGTGATAGATGAGCCGGTTGGGTTTGAGGTTAGAAATGCTTTGGACGTGTGGATGGATTGTGTGGGCTTTCATAGGGTTGCAGGGGTTTTGGGCCGAGGCTAAGGTTTAAAACAGAAACTGATTGAGCGAGTTCGAATCCAATGAGGTGTTAATTTTGGAGTTTTTTCCTTCCGACATTCGTTTCCGGCGACTTCCGCAACTTTTCAGGTAGTGCCTCCATATAAGGCTCATCATTGGGCTTCATGCAAAAATGTAGTGTCTACAACGTGCCAAAGTTGTCATAACGAGAAACGGTCAGGACCAAAATTCGGAGTCATAGTGAGTGTGATTGACAATGAGTTGTCTACCTAATGAATATATGTATGCGAGATCGTTCTAAAGCTATGAGTCGAAATATATTCAAGGGATCCACCTCTCACTATGGAATTCGATTTAATTATTGAATTCTCATTTTCCGTTGGGGATTACGGTATTTCGTAAAATAGTGGGAGACACTACTGGGTTAAAAATCCATAACTAAAGCAATGTGTAATTTTATGGAAATTGCTGCTTTTGTTTTCCTTTATTCTATATTGTTAATAGAATTATACTTCTAATCCATTGCATTGCATATTTTTTGAATATGTTTTCTAACTTTATTTTTGGTTGCGTATTTCTATAATAGGTTCTAGAATGTAAGTTGACTTGGATATTGTTAGATTAGTTAAAACCATTGGGAACTGTTGTTCTGATTTTGTTGAAAATCAAGATGGTTAGTGACTTAGTTACTAAGTCACGATAAGTAATCTAAATAGATATCTATTTTAGGATATAATTTTCTAGAGAGAATAGTTTCTTATGCGGTAAGAATTGACGTGAATTAGTTCATGTCTCGAGATTCTTGACTAACATTAAGAAAACCCCATTAGGTATTTGTTTATCTTATAATGATGTTTCTTGGCTTTAATGACTTTTAGAACTCATGTGTTTGACACAGTTTGCTAATCAATTATTTCCAATTGTTGTGAATAATTGAAGGCAAATTATAGAGCTTAAGAAATGAGATGTGTATAGTTGTGTATAGAGAATGTCGATTCTCACAATACGACAATTGTAGGTATTGGATACCAGATCTCTCATCTGGTTATTTAAAATAATGTTTAATGATTATTTTGATATTTAATGTCAGAACTTGCGACTATTGGATAGTTACTTGTTCTTTATAAATAATTGTTACATATTTTAATATGACTAGTAGTGTCATTGATGAAAAGATAAACATTAAGAAAGATAGTCGGTTAACTAAATAACTTAGATCAGTGCTTTATGAGATTTTATCACATAAGCATTATATGCTTATTCCGTATGGTAAATGATGATCTGATACAAGATCACACCTTATATCCTTATCCATTTAATGAATATTGTATTCAGGATGTAATTAAATATCATTTAACCAATTATCGTCATTGGATCACAGATTTATTAAACTAATACTTTGGAAGTATGTAGTTTAATGAATTATAAATTGCCATGGATAGTTTTCTTTACTTAGTAACTTAGTTAATGAATTGTCATGACTTGGTTACATGTTTCTAAAAGAATATTTATTGAACGTCTTGAATGGTTCGAGAACTTTCAATATGTTTCTGATGAAACGAGGATAGAATATTTTGAATGGTTCAAAGATATTCTAATAAAAGTGTTGAAAACTATAATTTTAAAATTCATTGTGAGTCTTTGAACCGTTCAAGGATGTTTGATATGATCAAACACATGAATTTATGGCAATTAGTTCTAAAGTTATTTAATGAATGTGATTCTTACTCAATATTATTCTTCTGCGATTCCATCGTGATGGAATTGGTCAATGGGAGAAATCAAATCTTATATGATCTAATTCCTTTGATATTGAGTGTTACCGAATTAGTTTCAATACTCTTGGGGTTATGCTCCAGTTACACTAATTCATCCTTTTAATTATTGTTCCATTAGTTTCTACAATTATATATATGATATGTATAAGTAGAAAATTCGAATCTTGAAAAGTTTGAGATTTGAATCTTTCTTTTATATAATGGTTATATAATTGAAATTACTTACGCCTCGGAGGTACAAGTAAAAGTTTATCATTTATTCTATTTAATAGAATATTGTATTCTATTTGATAGAAAATCTTTTATACGATCCCGAGTAATAAAATTATTTTATTACTTGGTGTGTAAAATCAGATGTTGACAATTGTAGAAAAGACTTGACTTATTGAAGTCAAATGTGAAAGTGATAAACTGTAATGGAACTACATAATTAATTAGATGAAATGACCATACGATATCTTCCGTATAAGTTTAATAGGATGTCAGAATCATTTATAAAGTATTTGATACTTAATGGTTCTGTTATTTTCTTATTGAAGAAAATTATCCTATAACTTATAGTGGGAGCGATATTTGATATCGATTTCGAAAGTTAACATTGAACCATAGATCTAAGATTGTTCGTAGCTTACTATAATCAAGTTTTGAACTTGATTAAGCTTTCGTTATGAATTTTTCATAAAGTGTGCAAATGGTTTGCGCAGCAAAAACAAAGTGAGCTTGTTAAAGGTTTGACCTTTATAGTATGACAGTGAGCAAATTTATACTCAGTGATATATTTTAGATTCTGAGAAAACTTGTCTCAAGTCGCACTAATTGAACAATTAAAGATTTGTTGGTTAATGTTGATATTAAACAATGTATTTTGGCTAAAGAATGCAAAGTGGTGTTCCTGAATATTTTCTTCGAATGAGAGATCCGTTATGGTTTCTTTGTTTGAAGAGTTCATTCTAGAATGGCTCTAGAGTTTGTATTCTGCTAAGATCACAGTTTGATATACGAGCTTATAGAGCCTATTATAGACTCAAATAAGCTTTCTGAAAATATGCGTTCTCTAAATTTGATACAGTCAGATTGTCTGATTTTATCAAAGCATAGAGAATACATATATGATAGTAGGGTCAGTGGGAGCATATAAATTTCTTTCTAGTGTTATATATCCTAATCACATTGCCATTATTAATGTAATAATGAGATGTTTGTGAGGTAAAAGGTTTACCTAAGTCTTCTTTTCTCCATGATAGCAGTGGGAGTAGTCTCTGTTATATTTGATATAAAGTTTCATATATGATATAAAACTAAGAGACTTGTGAGAAACTCACATTAGTCATGCATTAGATATGATCTAATAAATGACACAGCAAAACTATATGTATGACAGTTAGTATAACTGTTTGATAGTTAATGTGTCTTTTATATATAGTATTTATCTTTCGTAAATGATGATTCCTTTCGTCGATAGAGAGTTTGATTAGAATGTCTAATCAATCTTATGCATTATAGGATGATGGCATAATGAATATTGTATTATGTACGATTAAATATATCAATTTAATTGTAATTGTTACGAGTTATTTTGATATGTTGTAGACCATAGGATGTGTCTTGAAACATGTTCTTTATTATCTTTGAGATATTAAGAACAAATTTCTTATTCATGGAGAATATAATCTGCAACCATTAGAATCAAATTAGTTTTGAGTCTAATTATGAAATGAGATGGTCTGTGTCATATAAAGTCAGAAAACATGCAGTGGGAGTGTCACCGTTGATTCTACTGAATTAGTAGAATTAGTTGTAACATATGAAGTATTGACTTATGAAGTTGCATAGTGACCTTATAGATTAGAAGTTTGATATTAGTGTTGTGCTTGCGGTTGTCTGCGAATTATTTTGGATTTGATCCCTAAATACATAGACAACTTAATAGTTGTAGCACAATATTGATGTCGCATCTGAGTCATATTGATGTATAACATATGTTATACAATATATGAATGATGTTGGCTAAGGGAAACGATTGGGTTTGTTGGACAGACTCAATATGTTATAGCGGACCTACTTCATGTTGCCTACCTCTTAAGTTCTAGGTGAGCTCTTGAGGGCCATGAGTATGTGATACACATTGAGATATGTATATGATACCGTGGACTGGCACTAGAGCAAGTGGGAGAAATTATTAGGGTTGGTGTTCAGAGTGCCAATTCAGATCGTATTTATGTCCGATTCATGAATACGATCAATGCATTTTTCCATAATATTACTTATTTAATGGTAGCACTTCTTGTCTTTTATATACATATTCGATCTAATTACAATTAGACATCTAATTCTGATTAGATTGAAACTAAATCTGATTTAGTGATACATGTATATTAGACAAATACCCTAGGATTTACAACGTAGTGCGCATTTACAATGTAGTTTGTAATTGACATTGGGAAGCGTTACTATAAGTTTTATATCCTTAAATAAAGTTCCTAGTCAAGATTTATTAACACGGGTCAGTTAGTAAAATTCGCTTAGACCAATACATGTCGTAAATCGTGACTTGGTACGATGATTTATCTCAATGAACCATGAGTCTCGGGAGACTCGTATAGACATGTAGGTGTTTATTTGATAAACACTGAACGACTCACTGAAGATTTCCTAATAGATGGTACACCAACGTCAATAGGAATCTTCTCAAGTTGAGCGAGCATAGTGGTCCTTCGACTTGAGATACCACAGTGGATATATGAGTTATCCTCCATACTTTGATGGCAGTCATGTCATCGATCTATTTAGATCGGACCTCCGCCTATTCGTTGGGTGAGGACTGATGCTCATGATATCTAGTGCGTATCAAGTTAGAATTCGTCGGTCCTGTGTACTGGGCATAGGTATTCTACACATGTTTGCGTCTAGTAAATCCATGGCTGTGGTATAACTTCGGAAGCAAGTTTCGAGTGTTATTTAGAGATCGTAAATTTGAAATTCGACTATATTATACCATAAGGATTTGACGTTCTTATCTATATCCTAGGTATAATATGGATAGCCTGTGACAAATGGATTATAGGTATGCAATGACCTCGACTTACATAGTTTAGCGAGATTATCCGTGGTCGTCATAATTCATGAGTGGGTGAATTATGGACACGAAATTGGATTTCGTGACGGATAAACCTAAACTTAGAGAGTCCCATAATATGAAGTGTACTCGTTGAGTAGTTGGGCAACGCGTTATGAATAATACAGATTATTCATAATACTTCACTGAATTAAATGAGTTAATTCGAATCATTTAAACAGTTAAACGAAAACACATGCATAAGGGCATTTTTGGTCAGTCATAATTATTGTGTATTTGTATTTAATACATAATTTGATTAGATATACATTAATTACTTGTCAAATAAGATTTTGACACATGTCACTTTCATATGTATTTTATTTAATGTAAATAAAATACATATGGATTAATAATTATATTAATTAATTATTTAGATATTTAAATGTTAAATATTTAGATGATTAATTGATATATATATTTCATACTTGTTATGGAATATATGTTGAATTATTATTGGCTACATATGGCATTAAAATTAAGGTTAAAGTTTGATTTTTGACTACTTTAACTTTATTTTTAATTTAATTAGATAATTTTCATTTGTGATAATTGTTATCACACATGCTTATTATTAATTGGTAACAAGTGGCATGATTTATTAATTTGATTTTGGATCAAATTAATTTTTCCAAAAATGACAATTTTGCCCCTAGAGAGTCGGTCATTGCATTTTAAAAGGAAAGAAATTATTTTTTTCTCTTTGGAAGCTATGCTTGGCCAAACAATACACCTCCAAATATCTCTCAAATTTACTTGATGATTCAAGGAAGAAAATGAAGAAAAAATCAAGAAAAGCTTTAGGAAAATTAGAGATTAAAGGTAATCTTCAATCCCCCTAAGCTTTGAAAGCATGTTTCATGTTCTTGATTATCTAGATTGATTCTAGGGTTTCTTATTTTCTATAAATTTGGGTGTTTTTGATTTGGAGGATGTATTTGGAGGCTTATTGCATGTGTGAAGTTGATTTGAATGATATTATTGTAATATTTGTTCAATTTGATCATTTGATGATATGTTGCCATTTTAGAGTGTTATGACCACTCTTGTAATGCGTAGAATTGTTCTTGGGTGCTTCATTGGTGGTGACTTGGATTGGTGTTGTGATTAATTTGATTAATGTTGAAAAAGTTGGATTAAAGCATGAAAAATTGATTATTTTTGTTACAAAATCAGATCTGGAAAAACTAGGTTTATTGTGATGAAAAAAATATCATATAAATGTATTGGATGTGTTTTGGGTGATGGAACAATTTCCGGAAATTGTTTCGGAGTTGAAATAAGTGAAAACGGTGAAAAACGTCATTCCGGGGTGACTTTTGAGCTAACCGGGTGACGGCTGCCCAAACAGTGAATTTGTCACTATTCGGGCAGCCCATGAACTACCCTAGCACTATTGGGGCTAACCTGGGCAGCCCTCATGTGCATTGGGTGGTCGGTTCGGTCAAAAACGTATTTTATGCCATTTTACATAAAAATGTTTTTCGTAAAAGTTTCGCGACGTTTCTTAGTTATTTATGTCGTTATTTGATATCGAATAAATATGTTTAGGTGAAATATGGATAAATTATTCATATTGGATATTGAATAATTTATTCGGTAATTTAAAAGGTTTTAAAATTACGATTTCACCCGAACCGCGAGCTTCCGCTGCGCCCGCGCCAAAACCCCAACAAATATGTTACCGTGTATGTTGATAATATTTGTCAGATGAGCATATGAAGATCAAATTTAATCAATATTATGGAGAATTCATAAATTTAAATGATTCAAAAAGAAAGGAACAAAAATAACTTGTTACGAATTATTTTGAGATACGTCTCAGGAGCGAAAACTCCTTACACTGCCATCTCCGAACAACAATTCCACTTGGTTAGTTAAAAATTTATTGTTAGTTTGTGTGTAGTTTTTTTGAAAAATGCAAAAGAAAATTAACACAAAATACTTTTTTTTACACACAAAATAACAATAAAGAAAAAACAACATAAGAGAACTTTTTTTAAAAAAAAAAACATAAAAAATGATTTTTGTTTTTTAACGAAAAGACACAACAATGAAACATAAAAACAAAAACTATCTAGTCAAATATCCCCTCCCCCAACCAATTTGAGACATTGTCCCCAATGTCTGAAAAAGAAGAAGTAGTGTTTAGAAGACATCACATGGTTAGAGTGGAATTGACAATTGAATCTACGACTATTTAAAAGTACAAAAAAAATTAGATTAAGATTCAAGTCCATTCTACGCTTCTTGCCACGTTCGTTATCAGACCAGTTTAACTTGGAAAGAATGAGGTCGATTTTTGATTCATAAGCTAAGAGTTGGTCAATTAAATCATCAGCTTTTCTTGCAGTTAGGAATATATCTTTTACCGATTTTGAAATAAACCAATTTATTTGGATCCTCAAGAAATACAAAAAGAAAATAAAAAAATCCATCAACATTAAGTAGTCTAATGGATTTTTTGTGAATGTTCAAGTTCGCCCATGACGTAACTGTGAATATTTATTCCAACGTGCCAAGCCCACGTGGTAAAGCAATAAAAGCGTCAGCATGATTGATCATTTCAGTAAGTCTTTCATACATACCTGAGACAATACATTCATCTCCATTTGATTTTCCGATAAGGTTTTCCTCTGTCAAAGTTTTTGGAATGATTCCCAAAACTTGACTGCCACCTTCATGCACGACCTTTAAAACATATCCCGTCAATCCAAGATTGCCACCGCTATATACTAAGTGCATGTTTCTTTTTGCCATAACTCTACCCAATTCTCGTGCAACCTTAACAAATTCTGATTTAGTTCCAGAGCTAGTTCCACAAAACACACAGATATTAGTGACTCGTCTTCTTGAAGTTGTCTCCAATTTTGTTCTCTCTCTTATCTGGATGGGTTGAAGAGAGAAATGACTAGTTGAATTTATAGATCCTGCCAAGCGAACCATTGCTTCAATTAACCAATGAATATTACTATGAATACCATGGATCATAAGAAGCCTCATTCTTTCAGTGCGTGCTTTGTAAATTTTTATCAGAGCATTTTTAGGGAGAGAAGGAAAATAATTGTGGAGTTTTGTGAGAGTTTCTTCTATGCCTAGATGGCTCTAGTCTGGAGGTATTTTTCCTTCTTGATCGTTTGTGAGAGAGGAAGAAATTTCCACAGGGTAAGTTTGTTCATCTCCAAGAAATTGTAACGACCGGTAACTTTTTCGACCAATAAATTTTGACTACCATTTCATTATGAGATGAATACTCATAATATAAATTGTGTTGAACATGTACGCACTCATGAAGTGACCTTGGGGGACAATCGATACTCCTCAAAGTATCGATACCGAATCGTATAATATTTCACTACCGGATAACTTACCGTTTTGGGGCTATAACTCTTTCATACGAACTCCGATTGTTATGAATTTTATATCGTCAGAAATCTAAGATCGAGACCTACAACTTCCGCGTTGAACATTTTTCCAAAATCGGACCAGAAATAGGTCAAACATGCAAGTCAAAATTAGGATGAATAGTGATTTCGGGGTCAAATACAAAAGTCCCAAACTTTCCACACACTTATACACTTTTCCACAAACTTACAAGTATTTAAGGCACCCCACTATATAAAGAGTACATTATTCACCAAATCAAAAATTTTGAAACAAAAAGAAAGGAGAAACCGTGAGGAGAAGAAAATAAAGAAAGAAAAAGAAAAAAAAAAGAAGAAATAGAGAAGAGGAAGGAGAAAATGGAAAAGGATGGCAAAAACCATTCTTTAAAAGCTTGAAGGAAGAAGAACAAGTAGTGAAACCTTGAATAATGAAGAAAAATCAAGAGAGACGAGGTAAGGTAACTTGACCAAAATTGTTATCTTTGGAGTTCTTAAGTTTTGATGATTATAGTGAGTTCATTGACTTGGTAATGATAATGAATAAATGATTTTTGTGTTAAAAGAATGGTAATTGGAGAGAAACCCCAACTTATTCAATTTTGGGTAAAATTAGTAAGAGATAATAGAATGGATATAAGATGATGTTGAGTAAGGTATTAGTAGTGTGGTGAATATTATTTGAAGTCAAATGGAATGGTTTATGCAATAGAAAAATTGCTATTGTAGTTTGGAGATGCATTTGGAAAGATTTAAGCATGAAGAAACAAAGACAAAAACCTGGAAATTAGGTTCGCGTCGCGATGCAGAAAGGGTTTCGCGTCGCAACGCGTAGAAGAAAATTTAGGGCCAATTCTGGAATGGTTGCGTCGCGACGCGAGATCAAGTTTTAACAATCCAGGGGAAGCTTCGGTATGCAAGTGAATAATGATCGTGGGTAAATGCTTCCTTTTTCAATCATTTTAAGAAAAGTATGCCCTTGTTTGAGCTCATAAACTGTTTTAGCAAAATCTGCATACTCTTTTCCCAAGAGTGTAAAATAGGTTCACCAACGAAAAAGGTGACCTGCTTTTTCTTTGAAATTCAAAAGTTTTTGTAGCCAGAGCTACTGGATCCATCAACTGAATAAACCTTTTGCCCAGAATAATTTGGACGAAAAGAAGTTTCTTCTGTTTGAATTTTTACACCAGAAATTGGTGTGGTAGTTTGAGGGGTTTCAATACTTACTTTAGGCTGTAAGTCGCCTGAGATAACAAGGGATCTGCTCCCTTCTCCTTTTCAAACTTCTGTGGAGTTACAAAGACAGTTTTTAAATCAGTTCAGTTCCACCCTAGCGTGTTAGAGACCACCTTGAGGGTCTCATATCAGTTCGAATGCATATATTACGTCATATGCCAAGCGTGATGTATTAAGTGACAATAGTACGAACCTGAATTGAGAAAGTTTAACCTAGTTCCGAAACTCATCTTGTAATTTGTAATCTAACCAAATTACCATTTGCAGACCATTGCAGAAGTTGCAATCTCCTTCGACGAAGCGGAATAGCTCCAGCCGGATTCCTAACAGTGAGTGGACACTTTCGCTTTTAGTTGATTTTTTTTTTCATTTTTCCTTCATGATATTTAAATACAGACTTACTTTCCTGTTTTAGGGCGTTAGTCATTTTATTATCAGTTATGTTTTATTTAGTAAAATTAAGAAATGATTCAAGTTACATTTGAGAAAGAAATGTTTTTCAGAACATGTTTTATGATTTTCGGAGCATGGGGGAAAAAAACCACCCCAGTATGTAACTTATACAGAGATGGAATTGATGGACAGAGGATATGTGCACATGTAGAGGACTGGGGGGACGGCGATATGTAATTCCCCCAGATCCTAGAGCAAGGCTAGGGGGACGACGATATGTAACGCCCTAGACCCTAGTTTCAGAGCTTGAGTGGTAGCATAGATCCGGCCCCCAGTTCTAGTTTGTGGCTTGGGGGACGGCAAAACGTAACGCCTCAAGACCACCAGTTTCAGGGACAGTAGTGGCATGATTTGGGGGACGGCGATACGCAACGCCCCAAAGTCATGGATTTGCACTGCTGGCTCTAGTTAGGCGTATGGGGGGACGGCGATACATAACGCCCTCATACGTCAAGGTTTTCAGATACATAGCAGTTTACAATTATCAGATTTTCAGAACACAGTTTACAGAAATCAGATTTTTGAAATAGTTTTCAGAAACCAGAGTTTCAAAAGCAGTTTTCAGAAAGACAAGTTTTATGAAAGAGATTTCAGACGAAATTTTCAGAAAAAGAGTATCAGATTCTTGATTTCAGGACTAAATTATCTTATTGCAGCATTTCAATTTTATAGTCCACTCACTTAGATCGAACAACGATCTAACCCCCCACTCCCAGTTTTCTATTCTTGCAGGTATTCTTGGAGGACGAGCTCGGGAGGACAGATACTGATGCAGTCACTAGGAATGGAGTCCACCAGCATGAGTCAGAGATTGAGTGAGAGTCCAGTCATAGTCAAGTGTGAGTCTTGTATTAGTTATTGTTTGTGTGTAGTCATTGTAAAAATAATTATTACTAAGTACAATAGTTAATATTGAGTTTGTTTTCTGTGTTTTTGAGTTGGGCCACGGTCCCATACAAAATATAGTCAAATAAAGAAAAATGTATTAGTATATGTTATGGTTAGATAGTCAGAGGCTTATGGGGTTAGTACTGATATCCTTTGCCAGTAATATCTCCCAGATTGGGGATGTTACAAAGATGGTATCAGAGCATGGTCTAGGGAGTCAGTGACTGCAGTGGGCAGAGTAATGAGGTCTGGTATACGCAGTATGTCCGGGATACTCGTATGCGAGGCATTACCTCTCCAGTATCCGATCATCAAGTACGTCCTCAAAGTTTCATATACATGTTAGTAAGCCTTCTTAGATCGTTCAAATAGTATTCCTTATAAGGACAATTACACTATTGATACAAGTTAAGAAATCTTCTTGAAGTTATACCGATGTAATACCATAAGAATAAATGAGCTATGGAACCAGACAATAGGATTTTAAGAAAAGTTATCAGGGGAGTGAGAAAGGAAAGCTATAAGAAAGTATAGAATGATGTAAGATAAAGAATAGTAAGGAGATGGAATAAGGCAGTGAGATTTTGAGGATATCTACCCAGGAAAATACAAGAGAATAGAAGAGCCCGAACAAGTAATAGAGTGCCTAGAAGTAAGATCACTTCCCTCCTTAGAACATGTTTTCAAGCCGAACTAATGGTCTTCAAGTACTTCCTATAGGTAGTAAAGTCCCATGAGTACCCACCCAGGAAAATAGGAAGAGAAAAGAAAAGTTAAAAATGGAAGTAAAAGATAGAATGAAGATATATATATATTTATGCAATCAGAAGTAAATAGAAGAATAGAAATATATAGATAAGATAATGCTAAAATCTGTAGTGGTGAGAATCAGAGACACGGAGTTAGATAATAATGGATAATACCAGAGTTTGTAGTAAATGAGAGTGTAGCAAGATAAAAATTGAATAAAGAGCCGAGTGGATCTAAGAAAAATTTATTTCCCTCAAGCAGGATTCCTTTCCTCCTCATGAACTTTTCTAAGTTGATCTAATAACGCTCGAGCACCTCGTATAGATCGCAAGCTCCCCGAATAACCGAAAGCAGCCGCAAGATAGAAAAAGCAAGAAATCATGATTTTCGTGAAGGCTTCTGATAGATGAAAGATGCCATAAGACCCCGACCTACCTAGATCTTTACCCCTCCGTAATGTCAGACAAGGACGTTGTCCTGATGGAATCTCTCTCATACCTACTTACATGAGCAACAGACTCCACCAGGACACATAGTACCAAAATAAGGACACCGAAACTAATCAAGACATGAGATGATTGTCTTAATCCCTATCAGCATAGATATAGATGACCGTAAGAAGCCTGACAAGAGTTCATTTTAGGAAATGGAAGACCTTGGAAGGTAAACCACCTAGAAAAAATGGTCAAGTAAGTTTTCAAGGATATAAAGAAGAAAACCTAAGGCAGTGCGACGTTTGCAAAACTATTAGGAGTCTATAAGATGGATCAAATGCAGTAAAACCTATAGAACAGTTTAAGTCAGTAGGAATCCGTGAGTGTATACAAGCATAGACCCGAGATATTGGAAGTATCTAGGAATGAAAAGAGTACTAGTATGGACAGCAGAATAGAGTGCCCAATCGAGGTTTATAACAAGAATTGAAAGCAGAGACCTAAGAAAATAAATAGAAGAACGAACCACTGTTAGCCTTAGTAGCAAGGAGTAGAGCAAGGAAATAGGATATGCAAATGATAAGAGGAACGCGAGGAGTAACAAGGAAATTCAATGTATTTGGGCGCGAAGATAACGTAACGAGAAAATAGTAAAAAAAAAATCGATGATAGTCGTGGGACCCTAGAGCCTAGTAAAGAAAAGGATCAATAAAGGAGAGCAATTGATAGATTAGACAAATCATGAGATGGCTCGACAACTAAGAAGATGAATCCAAAGAATCATAGACAAGAAACATGAGATGAGAAGGTTCAACGCTACAATAAGTTGAGCTAAGTGCGGAAACCTTCATAGAAACAAGGATCCCTCAAGAAAGTAAAGATATCGGAAGTACAAAAAGATCATGGAAAACGATTCGTAGGAACATAGTGAACAACTTATAAAGAATCTCATGGTATTGAGAAGAAGGATTTTAGGTAGAGAGTAGTGTATGGATCAAAGATTTAGTAGAAGATATCCTTAGTAGTTGAAGTAAATAGAGTTTTCAAGGGAGTAAAGGAGTAAGGAATTTGAGGAACTAAGATAAGAAAGGAACCTCCGTAGAAGAATGAGTCCCTTAGGAAAGATAGCAAAGAGATTATAGTAGTATCCAGAGAAAGAACATAGTAACCGCAGAGAGTTAAGCAACAGAAAGGATAAAAAGACAGTATAAGGAACTTATTAGGAGGTATGCTTCTAGAAGGACTTTGTATGGGATGCAGAGTGATTGATTGATGTAAATGACCAGGAGTAAGGATAGAAAATGCTAGACAGATGAGTTTGTTTTCTGTGTTTTTGAGTTGGGCCACGGTCCCATACAAAATATAGTCAAATAAAGAAAAGTGTATTAGTATCTGTTATGGTTAGATAGTCAGAGGCTTATGGGGTTAGTACTGTTATCCCCTGCCGGTGACTGTTGGGATTTATGTCCTAAAGCTTCATGTATTGTAAACGGAATTGATTATTATAATAATAATAAATGCATTATTCATTTTATCAAAGTTGTTTGATTTATATCGCATATTGTCCAATTGTCTTGTTTACTTTAATTACTATTGTACCTTCAGACTTAGTGTATGTTTGATGCATAAGAGGATTTAAGTCTGAAGTTAGTAATCGTCCATAGAGAGCAAACAAATATGGTACTTTGTTTGTGGTTTATCTATAGCTACGGTCCATTCTATACTTGTATGACGACCTTGATCCGGGATCGTTCATGTAGTGACATGGGAATGAAGGCACCTTGTATGATTAGATCATATAGGACTGGACTCAGATAAATACGAATTTCTTTTAATATCTGTTAACTGAAGAAATTCATTTTATCTAATAGATGGTCATATATGGATTCGATGTTAATCATGAGTGTACTACGAACTCCTGCATGACAGACTATGTCCTTTGATTTACTATGGTGAGGCTGGTGTTGCATTCCCGGCCAATAACTATATATTTTGGGGATATGGTTTGGTATGTAACTGGGAACGTTTTACATAGATATGTAATTCACTCATTCTTACGAGAAGCAGATGAATATCTCTTTTAAGAGTTGATTCGGGACTTGAACAATTTGAGCGCTCAACTTTTCTATTGCGAATTGAAATTTTATATTCATAAATTTTATGAATTAATTGTTCATTATAGAATCAATGGTGCTTAAGAGACAAAATATGTAGAGGGGTTTAACAGACTTATGACCCGGTACTATTTATGAGATATTCGTGAAGGGCTATATCCATATGTAATGACTATATCAATGGACACTGAAGTTGTTTGGTTTATTTAATCCATCTATGGTAATGAGAGTTCAACTTTGAGCTTTTAGTGGAATAATGCGGAGTTAATAATTCGTAATATTTGATTAAAGATTTTAATTAATATTTCAGAATTATTGGAGCTCGGAACCGTAGGTCCATTTGGTCCCCGTGCTAGCTCGATTAACTGTAGCAAACCTAATATAATTAGATTGTCTAATTATATGCTCACATTATATTTATTTATATATTATTAATGAGATTAATAATATTTATTGTCATAAATGAAAACTATGTTAAATTAGTTTAACTTAATGTTTTCTAGAATTCTTTGATTATGAGATAATCAAGTCTTGATTATGCGATAATCAAGTTAGTAATAATTATGAGATAATTACTACAACATAATTGAAGGTAAATAAATCCTTATTAATATATTGATTTTTATTTACCATTGGAGACAAAGCCATAGGGCTTACCATGTCATCCAAGCAATTATGTCTATTAGGTGGATTGGATACACCTAATAGTTTTGTCATTAGCTAATACATTTTATGTTTTGGTATGGCCTCCACATTTATGTGTTGCCATTAAAAGAAAGCATTGAATGCTTAATGACAAAGTCATTGTCTTTAGTTTAACATTCTTATGCTTTGGTATGGCATTCACATTTTTGTGTTGGCCATTGCAAGAAAGCATTAGATGTTTAATGACAAGGTTAGTTGGCTTGTGTAAGAGAATATAATCTCTACCATTTCTCTCACTTCCTCAGGTTAAAACTTTGCATTCATTCACACAATTGTTGTGAGAAAGATTTGAGAGAAAAGAGATAATAACTTCAAATATTCACAAGTGTTGTGAGAGTATTTGAAATTCCAAAGAGCCAAACACCATTGTGACATCTTAAATCTCTAAATAGTTGAGGTTTAATCTTTGTGAGTGAAGCCCACACTTCGATTTGTTGGTTTCGAGTCATAGTTCGGAAGATCGAGTGGTTGATCCAAGTGTTGGACAACAAAGGATTGATCTCAGCTACTAAAACAAAGGGAGAAGGCAAAGGAAATTTTAAAGATCCATACTGGACCCGGTGCCACCACAAGTAACTTCTGCCCCATAAAAGGATATGGTTTCCTACAATTGGCATCAAGAGCTTAAGGTTGAAAAGTGTTCTTAACCCTTCTCCTTTAAAGTTTCAAGTTTTAATAATTTATATGTGAAATAGATTATTAGAATGCATGTTGTGATGAGTAAGCACAATTAGATTCATGAGATGAATGGTTTTTAATGTTTATGTGATGAATTTTTACTTTGATTCGTGTGATGAATGTATTGCGTTGATCGTTAATTTTTCCGGCTCTTATTTTTAGTATTGGAAATGTAAGACCATAAGGTCATATTCTTTCAGTGTTGTAAGTTCATTTCCTTTGTAATAAGTCCATTTTGTAACTCAATTTGTAACTCGGAGGATTCGATGCCGCAAAGGACTCATTACGAACCTATTCCCTGAAGAACTCAACAACATACCATGGAGCAAGATTTGAAGACCAAGGGATGCCTTGGATTTATTGTACTAATTAGATTTGTATAGAAAAAATAAGAGCTTGGTTAACTTAATTTATGAATGTATGTAAAACTTCATTCTGTTACGAGTCCGTAGAAAAAAACGGGGACCAAAACGGACTCTGAAAGCCCCGAAACGGAATAAATAAAGAACCAGTGTTTCGACAGCGACGACAGGCGTTCGAACTCTAGTCAAACGCAACTCAAACGTGATGCTACTGCCTAGAAACGTTCGAACGGCCAACGAACGCTACACGAACATTTTCAGCCCAGACCTGGGCATATATATATATATATATGTTTTAAATTGTTTATTAACATGTCATATAGCCTAGGGTGCCTACTCTTACATTTTCACATGCCATGTAAACATGCATGATATTCAAGTCATAAAATATGATTTTATGTAAATTTAAAAGTTAAATTAGAGTATAAGATGCATGTAAACAAATTGATAAGATTAATTAGTTTAAAGGTTTAAAAATTACAAATTCAAGTTTAAGATCAAATGGACATTGTAGGACACAGAACTTGACGACGATGTTCTAGGCTTGCGGCCTAGTTGGGAGTACGGAATAGCCCGCGGGGGAACAAAACCAGAGAAATAACATAGAGTCGCCACCCGGTGTGAACCGGGAAAATATGATTTAAGGCCGCACTCACCCCTCGCAAGGGAAGACCTCAAACCGTTGGGTTCGGAATGGTCCCTTACTTATGTCACTTGTAATGATATGATTTGTGCAATAAACTAACCGAATCTACTCAACATGTATGCTCAAAGGTAACTTAGATCTAGTCCGCATTCATCAAAATAAATCCTATGACTAAGTTCGCATGCTTTAAAAATAAGTCATTATGACGGCAAGCATATAATATCACACAACGAGCATGTCGAATCATCAACACAAAGAACAAATAAATAACTACTCAAACAAAACGTAAACTAAGTTCCTAATGAAAAATCAAAGTATTAAATCATACATAAAGAAATAATATAGTCATACTTAAAACTAAACAATATTCTAGACTAAATCATGCTTAGATAAATAAATAACCTACTAGATTAAATCATGATAAATAAATAAATAATCTACTAACTAAATCATGCTCAAATACAAGATTGGATGAAACGAAATACGTGTGTCTCTTAAGTAGTACGTGGCATTGTATCCCGAGTGCAAACTGCAATACTGTCCATTCAGAATCGGCTACGGAATTTACGTCCAAGTTTCTATCCGATGCATGCATTCCGTTCATCCGGAATTCACATCATGCATCAATCCATAACATTCATGTGAAATAAAATATTAAAATAAATAAAACGAAAGATAATAAATAACCTCTTTTGTCGTCTCTCGAAAGTGTGTTACAAGGCCGTCGGAAGGATTGATGCTCCGCAACTCCTCCGGTTCACTGGTTCAACATTTTTTTCTCGCTGTTTCACTATTTGCGCTGCTGTTTTCACTCCGTTTCACTGCTGTTTTCTGGTCACTGTTTTAAGGTAATTTAGATCACTGTTTTGCGGTTTTTGGAGGGTTTAGGGCTTCGGTTTTGTCACTATTTTAGGGCAGTTTTTGATGTATTTTCTGGGCTATTTTAGGGAGAAAATTGGGCAGTTTGTGCGGTAGAAAGATGCAGTTCAGGTGGGCTGAATATGCGGCAGTGAATGGGGCTGGACAGTGAGGGTTTTCTCGACTGTTTGTGAGGCAGTTTGGGGACAGTTTAGGCATGCATTGAGGGCTGGACAGGGGGTGATTTATGCGTGCAAGGAAGGGCTGGACAGTGGGTGATTTGCGGCTGTGAAGATCAGTGAATGGTGCGGCAATTTAAAGGTTTTGGTGATGGTGTGGTGCGGCAGTTTGGGCAATGTAATGGAGGGATTATGCGCCTGTGGATGGGTTGGTTTTGATGGTGATTTGTTGGACGGCAATGAGGGTTATTTTCTATGCTTTGGGCGTGAGAATGATCTTTGATTTCTTGTGTGAATATACGTGAAAGCTAGGGGTTTGGATGTGTGGTAAAGGCTTCTTTTTATAGGCAAATGGTTGGGGTTTACCTTGTTTGAAAAGGGAAAGGATTTGTGTAATTATTGGAGATATTTTTAATTAGTGTGTGATAAGGAAAAATCTTTTAATTAGGGAAGTGATTTGATTTAATTTGATTTCTTTTTTTTAGTTAGGGATATGATTTGATTTGTATCTTTTAATTAGGGAATGTAATTTAAGTGGATTAGGAAAGTATTTGATAGGATTTCTTTAATTTTGGAAGGGGATTTTGCTTGATTTATGCATGTGTTTAATGTGTTATTTTATTAATTAGGAAGGCTATGAGCATGTGGCTTGCTCTTGTTTGGGCGTGTATTGGGTTTGGTTGGTGGGCTTGGTGTGTGGCTTAGTGTGTGGTTTAGTGATATGTGGGCTTGGTGTGTGGTTTGTGGGGGTTTGGGCTAAGGATGTGTTTTGAAACGGAGGTCCAACAAGCAAACCCGAAGCTAATCCAGCGTATTAAATCCAACAATGCGTCAATTCTTGACTATTCCCTTCCGACGTCTGTTTCTCGCGGCTTCCACTACATAAGGAGGTAGTGTCTCCATACGAGACTCATCATAGGGATTTATATGCAAAAATGCAGTGCCTACATATATTATGAGTACATTATTTTCCTTGGTATATCAGATGGAAATTCGGATATAAATTCCATAGCCGCCTTTGAATGGACGGTAATATGGTATGCACTCGGGATACAATACCACGTACCGTTAGAATAAGTAATGTATTTTTATCAATTAAATGGTTTAATGACATTTGGTCCATTCGTTGAATTCTAAATTTTAAAACCTATAAATGGAATAGTAATTTAAGAGTTAAATTGATTAGATCACTATAAGAACTTGATTAAATTAGTTCAATGCGTCAATTCTTGACTATTCCCTTCCGACGTCCGTTTCCCGCGGCTTCCACAACTTAAGGAGGTAGTGTCTCCATACGAGACTCATCATAGGGACTAATATGTAAAAATGTAGTGCATACAGTCGCCCCCACTTTGATGGGACTTGTGTAGTGTGTGACAATGACAATCCTATCAAAGTTATGCAATGCTGACCGGCGTAAACACACACGTATAACGCAAGCGCACGTATCGTTCAAGTAGTATAAAAATATCGATCCCACGAGGACTTAATATCTAATCTATTAATTTTATGAGGTCAAATGATTACTAGTATCTAACAGGTTGTTTGATTGATTTGAAATGGTGACGATTCTAAATTTAAAAACAAGTAAATACATTGTTCGAAAGTAGATTTTAAGAAAATTTAATATTAAAAACTATCTAGGGTTGTGATTTCTTTTAATATCATTTTAAAGATGAAGTGGTTATCTTAAAGTTGGGTAATATATTGATTTATTAACCTGGAACACTAAATTATGTGTAAGCCTCTGTCGATGGTCAGACACAAATACCCAGTTTAACCCAATTGAACCATATGTCTTTGTCAACCAAATTATCTGGATTCATTAAGTTTAAGTTCCAATTATGACTACCCCGCCCGACAGGTATATTCCTATCCTGTAAGAAAATCTATTAAAGGGTTATCTATCCTCAAGGAAGATCGTGGGCTATTGAGTCTAAGGCTGAAACCTAAAATCCCTATGTCTAGTTCATTTTAGATTTACCAGATCAATTTTATTAATGGCCAGTTAATGAAAAAGCATTAAGATTAAGACTCAATAAATAAATCTTTATATTACCCAAGCTATAATCTAACCCCTTATAAAACGGTGATATTAAAAGTCATCACAACCCCAGATAACTAATTTAGTTACAACACATAACTAGGGCTAGTAAAAACTTAAATAAAATAAAAGACATAATGTAAAATACTGAAAATTAAATACTGAAAATTAATGCTGAAAAGTAAATGCTGAAAGTAAATACTGAAAATTAAATACTGAAAATTAAATGCTGAAAAGTAAATGCTGAAAGTAAATTGCTAAAAAGTAAATTGCTGAAAAGTAAATAAAGTAAAATTACATAAAAGAAAATGCTGAGGTAAAAGGATCCACTTTTATTACTTCTATTTTAGATATCTCCCTTAATATATTAACTTTGCATGATAATTACCAACCAGCCATATAGGCGGTATCCAGATTAAGTCAAATTAATAATTAATTACCAACCGACCAATCAGGCGGTATCCAGTTTAGTCAGGTTAAAACCAATTTAAATAATTACCAACCGACCAATATGGCGGTATCCTCGTTAAGTCAGGTTTTAACTAGTTTATATATTATAATTAGGGAGATTAATCTAAATATTAGTAATAAAAGTTTTACCTTTTACCCCAGCAAAGGGGAGTTACCTCCTCATTACTGAAAAGTAAAAACTGAAAATTAAAGAAAGAAAAGTATTGTGCGTAAAAGTAAATTGCGGAAAGTAAAAACTGAAAAGTAAAGAAAAGAAAGTGCGAAAACGAAAATTAATTACTGAAAGCTGTAAATAAACAAACAAGATACAATCTTCTTAGTATTCTTAAGGAATTCCTTAGAAGAAAGTATGAATTTTACAAATGAAATGGCTTGGTATTTATAGGCAAAATTTTGCCTCCATCAAATCATCCACCAAATCAATTATTAATTGCTCCACTAATTGCTCCACCAAATCTATTATTAATTGCTCCACTAATCTCTTATCATGTTTGGTGATGATTTGATAAATTTTATTATTTATTTATTAATTTATTTTTTGCTTTGAAAATGATTGAAAGTGACTTTAATAATTACACACTACACACTTCTGAATGGTTCATCAATTTCGGGCATGAAATATTCATAATTCGAAATTACTTTGTTTTTCAAGGTTGTAGATCTTTGAGTCTTCTTTAATATGGAACTTGAATCAGCTCAATTCGATATCTGAGTAAAACGTTATGCCCAAAATACGACAGATGCGTAAAATTGGAATTTCCAAAACTGCACTTCGTCAAAACCCCCTTTCAAGTTTCCAATCTCCAAAATTAAAATATCAAGTCCAATAATTGCCCTTATTTGACCCATATTTCGTCCTAAATGATTTCATTAAGTCCCAATATTATTTTATCTGCAAAATAAACTAAAACACATCAAAACGTTCATCAAACCCGAGAAACTAAACAAAATATTAAGTAAAAGGGGCGGTAAATATTGATAATTTCCGCTCATCACACCCCCAAACCTAACATTTTGCTAGTCCTCGAGCAAAACAACAAAATAAAAATAAAATTAAACTAAGCCACTTTCGTAGGGATCACGGTTGCATTTAGCATATGCAACAAGCCTTTAACCCCTAGGTGTCCCTAGTGGACGAGTTGTAGTCTCGTGGGGTTTACAGCAATGATACCCACAAACGTTTTACAAAAGTAAAAAGATAATAAAACTAATGCACACAAAAGCAAAAAGACAAGCGAAAAGAGAATAAAGATGTTAGAGACTAATCAGGTGAAACTTCTACTCCAAGTCAATAGTTGTTTTGTTTCATTCTAAATTACAGAATAAGTAAATTCTCCGATTATTTTTACCATTCTTCATATACACAGCCAACAAAATATTAAACAACTCCTTTTTGCCCACAACAGTCATAAGTGTAGTTGATAAGAGAGTACTATTTTTGTCCTAAAGTTCTATCAGATTTAACACCTTTTGGTAGCAATGGAATAATTTTTCTCATTTTTCTGATTTTTTCTTTGATTTTTTTTTCTATCTTTTATTTATATACAATATCTTCCATCTATGTAGCGAGTGTTGGGTCGGTGGCTCCCAAACCAGTTGGCTTTAGGGCACCAGGTGTTAAGACACCCCCACGGACTTAATTACTCAGACTTCAAATATATATATTTTTGCAGCATCTTTGATCCATGTAGCGAGCTTTGGGCCAATGACTCCCAAACCAGTTGGTTTTAGGGCACTAGGTGTCAAAACACCCTTACAGACTTAATAACTCGGATCTCGGACGTTTTTTTTTTTTTTTTTTTTTTTTTTTACTCCATTGCTTTTTGAGATGTTTCCTCCAATTAAACTAGAGCACTGAATATTATAAACTTTTCAATTTAGCTCATGTCCGTTTGTTACTATATATGTTGATAATATCTGTTAACTAAACATATGAAGATTCATTTTTAGTCAGTTTTAAGGAGAATTCACAAATTAAATAATTCAAAATGAAATAAACAAAAATTAACTTGTTTCGAAATAGGTTTGAGATACGTATCAGGAGTGGAAACTCCTTACTCAGCTATCTCTTACCATTTTCACCTTTTTAGTCAAAATAAAAACACAAAAACACAAATTTTTTTGTAATTTTTGAAAATTTTTCAATTTTTTTTGTATTTTTCGAAAAAATTTGGACTAAAAATAAGGTACTAATCAACTAATTCCCTCCCCCAAACCTAAATGAGACATTGTCCCCAATGTCTTAAACAGTAAAAGGAGAGTAAGAAGGTCGTACCTGGTTAGCTGAAAATCTACAGGAAATTAAAGGTTAAGATCCAGATTAATCCGACGCCTCTTACCACGATCGTCCTCGGACCAATTTATCTTTGAAAGGATAGGGTCAACTTGTGGTTCATAGGCTATGAGTTGGTCTATTAGATCCGGAGCAGTTCTGGCAGTGAAGAGGAGTTCTTTCATAGGTTTTGACACGAACCCATTTCTCCGAGCATCATCAAGAAACACACAAAGAAAATCATAAAATCCATCAACGTTGAGCAGTCCAAGCGGTTTCTGGTGTATGTGCAGGTGATGCATACGTATGCAAGTGTAGAGGTGCTCATTGGCGCCGTGTGCCTACACGTGTCTCCAGTCGCCCCCTTGGGGTTCGGTTCTCTTTTACCGGAAACCTGCAAACATAGAACATACAAAACATAAAAAGAATGCAAGTATGTTCCGTGTATACATGCATGGATGAATTCCTTATCCCGTTGGGTTAGGTCGTTTGCCAGGTCTTCTCTTTCTCAAGCGAAGTACTGTTTCAATTTTTCCACGTTGATCGGCTCGGTGAACTCGTTCCCTTCCAAATCTGACAGTCTCACTACCCCATCTCCCATTACTTTCTGCACTATGTAAAGTCCTTTCCAGTTAGGTCTGAACTTTCCTCTCGGATCTGTCATCGACCGCCTTGACTGCTTAAGTACCAAGTCACCATTTCTGATCTTAGTAGGGCGCACCTTCTTATTGAATGCTCGGGCCATCCTTTTCTGATATATCTGCATGTGATGTAAGGACTTCATTCTCTTCTCATCCAGCAGTGCTAACTGTTCAAATCTCTGGGCGGCCCATTTTTGTTCAGGTAACTCTGTTTCTGCTAATACCTTCAAGGACTGTATCTCAACTTCCACTGGCAGTACTACTTCCATTCCATAGACCAAAGAGTAAGGTGTGGCTCTTGTTGCTGTTCTCGCTGATGTTCTGTACCCCCACAGGGCATATGGTAGTTTGTTGGCCTAATCTTTGCAGTTTTCTGTCATTTTGGCAATTATCTTCTTCACTGTCTCATTGGCTGCCTCGACTGCCTCATTTGCCTGCGGTCTGTAAGGTGATGACTTGTGATGTCCAATCCCATATCTTTGTAGCATCACCTTCGTTTCTCCTTGTAACTGAACTCCGTTGTCTGTCACTACATGATGCGGCATCCCATACCGACATATGATGTTCCGAACTATGAACTTTGCCATCTGCTTTGCTGTAACATTGCGAAATGACTCGGCTTCCACCCATTTTGAGAAGTAGTCCACTGCCACTACTATGAAGCAATGTTCATTTGATGCATTCGATCGAATCTCCCCGATCATATCAATTCCCCATACTGAGAAAGGCCATGGCTCTGATAGCCCATGTAACTCTGTGTGAGGAAGATGGTTCAAATTACTGTGTGCTTGACAATCATGACAATGTTTTACCAGCTTTGCACAGTCGGTCTCCATGGTCAACCAGTAGAAGCCTTGTCTTACAATCTTGCGAGACAAGTTCAACCCATTCATATGCGGTCCACATACCCCGGCTTGTATTTCTTCCATTACTTTATGATCCTCTTCTTTTCTTAATCATTTCAACTGAATACCATTCGCTTGTCTCTCTATCCTTTCCGTAAGGTTTTCTGTTTCTCAGTTTCCTTTTCCCGATATCTATGTTTTTTTAAACACCTTTTGACAAGTCTTTCTTTCCTAACCCAACGGATATTTATGATGGCTTTTAAGATACAGGGATTAACATGATGCATGTATGCATGAGATGCGTGAGATGCATGGAATATATAAGTTGGCCCATTATCATTTTAAAGCATTCAATCATACTATTGCGAGGTGCAAACTTGTCCCAGTTGAAAAGGCCCAACAGGTTTATACTTTTGTGATAACATGGCTAAACAACTTCAAATGATTAAAGGCCTAAACACAAAATGGCCCATTGACATTTCAGAAGCTTTTGGCCCAATTGTCATAAGATACGAACTCGTCCCAGTTTAAATGGCCCAACAAGTTCGCATTTCTGACAAGAAGTCCAACTGCATCCAAATGAGGATGGTCCACAAGCACAAGGAAATAGTTGTTATAGGTCACACAACTCCAGTCTACGTGTGGGTTTGCGGGAGTGTAGACAAAGACTCTTGCTGGCGAAGGATTTCCCACAACTAGGTCTCCTCACTCAATGGTTCGAGTGACCAAATGAGCACACCTTTTTTATACCTTACGGTACGTGCCAACGAGTTACGGTGTGTGACTAACTGTCGAATGGATTTCCCATTGTAGATTCGCCAGAGAGAGGGTGGAGCGAACTCTCTTAAATACCCAAGTCTCTTAGGCTCTTATCGCCTTGGTGATAGGAATAAACAACGAGTCCTCCAAACTAGTCCGTCACAACGAGCTATGGGTAATGATTATCTCGGTGCCTTCACAGCTTTTCCTTATAGAAAGGTAGAGAACGAAGGAAGACATTGAACCATCACCTAGCCTTAACAATGCCTTTGATTAAACCCCTTTCAACCTACGGTAGACACGATTAACTAAAGCAAAAATCACAAACATTACAAGACATTATTTCGGGGCCGATTCTCTATCCCTAGTGGAGTCGTCGGACTGTAGCACACAGAACTTGACGACGATGTTCTAGGCTCGCGGCCTAGTTGGGAGTACGGAATAGCCCGCGGGGGAATTAAACCGGAGAAATAACATGGAGTCGCCACCCGGTGTGAACCGGGAAAATGTGATTTAAGGCCGCACTCACCCCTCGCAAGGGAAGACCTCAAACCGTTGGGTTCGGAATGGTCCCTTACTTATGTCACTTGTAATGATATGATTTGTGAAATAAACTAACCGAATCTACTCAACATGTATGCTCAAAGGTAACTTAGATCTAGTCCGCATTCATCAAAATAAATCATATGACTAAGTTCGCATGCTTTAAAAATAAGTCATTATGAAGGCAAGCATATAATATCACACAACGAGCATGTCGAATCATCAAACACAAAGAAAAAATAAATAACTACTCAAACAAAACGTAAACTAAGTTCCTAATGCAAAATCAAAGTATTAAATCATGCAAAAGAAATAATATAGTCATACTAAAAACTAAACAATATTCTAGACTAAATCATGCTTAGATAAATAAATAACCTACTAGATTAAATCATGATAAATAAATAAATAATCTACTAACTAAATCATGCTCAAATACAAGATTGGATGAAACGAAATACGTGTGTCTCTTAAGTAGTACGTGGCATTGTATCCCGAGTGCAAACCGCAATACCGTCCATTCAGAATCGGCTACGGAATTTACGTCCAAGTTTCCATCTGATATACCACAAAAGAGAACACGCATTCTGTTCATCCGGAATTCACATCATGCATCAATCCATAACATTCATGCGAAATAAAATATTAAAATAAATAAAACGAAAGATAATAAATAACCTCTTTTGTCGTCTCTCGAAAGTGCGTTTCACGGCCGTCGGAAGGGTTGATGCTCCGCAACTCCTCCGGTTCACTTGTTCAACATTTTTTTCTCGTTGTTTCACTGTTTGCGCTGCTATTTTCACTTCGTTTCACTGCTATTTTCGCTGTGTTTTCTGGTCACTGTTTTAAGGTAATTTATATCACTGTTTTGCGGTTTTTGGAGGGTTTATGGCTTCGGTTTTGTCACTATTTTGGGGCAGTTTTGATGTATTTTCTGGGCTATTTTAGGGAGAAAATTGGGCAGTTTGTGCGGTAGAAAGAATGCAGTTCAGGGGGGCTGAATATGCGGCAGTGAAGGGGGCTGGACAGTGAGGGTTTTCTCGGCTGTTTATGAGGCAGTTTGGGGACAGTTTAGGCGTGCATTGAGGGCTGGACAGGGGGTGATTTATGCGTGCAAGGAAGGACTGGACAGTGGGTGATTTTCCGCTGTGAAGATCAGTGAATGGTGCGGTAATTTAAGGGTTTTGTTGATGGTGTGGTGCGGATGTTTGGGCAATGCAATGGAGGGATTATGCGCCTGTGGATGGGTTGGTTTTGATGGTGATTTGTTGGACGGCAATGAGGGTTATTTTCTATGCTTGGGGCGTGAGAATGAGCTTTGATTTCTTGTGTGAATATGCGTGAATGCTAGGGGTTTGGATGTGTGGTAAAGGCTTCTTTTTATAGGCAAATGGTTGGGGTTTACCTTGTTTGAAAAGGGAAAGGATTTGTGTAATTATTGGAGATATTTTTAATTAGTGTGTGATAAGGAAAAATCTTTTAATTAGGGAAGTGATTTGATTTAATTTGATTTCTTTTTTTTTTAGTTAGGGATATGATTTGATTTGTATCTTTTAATTAGGGAATGTAATTTAAGTGGATTAGGAAAGTATTTGATGGGATTTCTTTAATTTTGGAAGGGGATTTGGCTTGATTTATGCATGTGTTTAATGTGTTATTTTATTAATTAGGAAGGCTATGGGCGTGTGGCTTGCTCTTGTTTGGGCGTGTATTGGGTTTGGTTGGTGGGCTTGGTGTGTGGCTTAGTGTGTGGTTTAGTGATATGTGGGCTTGGTGTGTGGTTTGTGGGGGTTTTGGGCTAAGGATGTGTTTTGAAACGGAGGTCCAACAAGCGAACCTGAAGCTAATCCAGCGTATTAAATCCCACAATGCGTCAATTCTTGACTATTCCCTTCCGACGTCTGTTTCTCGCGGCTTCCACAACTTAAGGAGGTAGTGTCTCCATACGAGACTCATCATAGGGACTTATATGCAAAAATGCAGTGCCTACAGACATTATGAGTACATTATTTTCCTTGGTATATCGGATGGAAATCCGGATATAAATTCCATAGCCGCTTCCGAATGGACGGTAATATGGTCTGCACTCGGGATATAATACCACGTACCGTTGGAATAAGTAATGTACTTTTATCGATTAAATGGTTTAATGACATTTGGTCCGTTCGTTGAATTCTAAATTTTAAAACCTATAAGTGGAATAGTTATTTAAGAGTTAAATTTATTAGATCACTATAACAACTTGATTAAATTAGTTTAATTAAGTTAATTGGTTAGTAGAGACTAATCAGGATTAGTGAATAAAATTTTAAAGTTAAAATTGGTTAGATCACTAAATCATCAACTAGTATTAATTAAGGTTATGACTTTAGCCGAGCATAATCTAAGATTTATAAAATACTAGTGAGTTAGAAACCTTACACTTTTTAATAGTGAGTGGGAGAGGGGTATACCACAATATATCCCGCGATCTCCATTGTTATCCCGAAACATGAGATTCAATAGGCGCCTCGAGATGGCTTTGTTTTCGTCCCCCTACGGATGGTGTCCTTTTTTGGGTCAATATCAGGTTTGCATTCCGAAAGGATAAGGACTCTAGATGTATCTGGTGATTTGACCTACCCTACGGCGGCACTTCACTAGTTAAGTCCAAGGGTTCTGAAATAATGGGTCACGCTCACAAAGGAATGATTAAGTTATTAATCGAAGCTTTCTTGATCAAAATAACGGTAGTTGATTAATATAGGAATACGAGTTATTTCAGATATATTAATCAATTGAGAATGTCTCAATCTATCATGCGAATACTTGACCTACCCTACGACGGCATTTATTTGTGGGATGGTAGATAACCGTGGCATAGTAACTCTTTTAGGTTTCTAATTCATTATACATTGATCATGCATCATGTTTAATTTTATGCCTAAATATTTGACAATTTCAATATGCGACGAATAAATATTGAATGCGAGTTTATTATTTTTTCAGCCATGGCATCTGCAATAATCTCCATTATCAAACAACAAGAAAATTAACCGGGGATAATTATGTTAAATGGAAAAGTGACATGAATGTTTTTGGTCTGCGAAGACCTTAAATTTGTCCTAATGGAGGAATGTCCTCCTGAGCCAGCACCAAATGCTAGCAGAGCTGCACGTAATGCCTATAATAATTGGATTAAAGGCTGATGAGAAAGCCCATAGCTATTTGATAGCATCTATGTCCGAGGTTCTTGCTGCACAGCATAAGCCTATGGCGACAACATCAATGATTATACAGTCATTACAGAACATGTTTGGGAAACCTTCAGACCGGCAACAACATGAGGCAATTGCCTCTGTATTGACCTCTAGAATGAAGGAAGGCACATCAGTCCGAGACCATGTGTTAAGGATGATGGCTCATCTTAATATGGCTGAAACCCATGGTGCACGTATCAATGTGCAAAGCCAGGTGACAATGATCATGGAACCCTTCCGAAGAGTTTCCTGCAGTTTAAAAGTAATTGTTCTATGAATAAGTTGACTTTTACATTGACTGAACTGTTGAATGAGCTCACCAATTACGAGTCCGTTATGAACGGTCCTCGTAGGCCCAATGCCGAGGCAAATGTTGCCGAATCTTCTAAATCTGCAAAGAAGAAGAAGAAAGGCAATTGGAAGGCAAAAGCAAAAATAATGAAAAAGAAGAACAATAAAAGCTCCAAAAGAACCAATGCCAAAGGAAAATGTTGCAGAGCTTAAAGAGAATAAGAATACAGGTAAATACGATTTACTTGTTATTGAGTCTCTTTTGGTGGAGGATGATAAATCCATATGGATTGTTGATTATGGTCCACTAACCATATTTGTTGTTCTTTGTAGCTACTTGACTCATGGAGTGACCTTACTGAAGGTAGTTTTTGTTGGACAGTTATGACCTATAGCGTCACTATTTGTACAGATCATGGTGTTGTTGTACAAATTACTATGTGACAAAGGAAATTGATCTTTTATCAATTGTGATTAGATCACCAAATATATAAATGATGAAGGTCCATATGATTAGTTCCGGATTGAGATGATATGAGACAGTAACAATCCACGAAGGTTTAATCATTAAATATCCCTAGTCAGAGTATTATCGAGATTAGACATCGATAATGAGTAAAAGTCTAGTATTACACTCGTGCGCGTTGTGAGAGCATAACGTCACAGTTCTCATATATTTGGGTATAGGATATTCATGCAAGTGTAGTAGGAGGTTGTGTTTTACCGATGGTACAGGAAACAGCTTCGCTCTGGATAGACCCCTCGGAATTCCATTGGTAGTATGACTATGTGTCTATGGAAGTCCGAATCAGGGTAATGTATTTGGTCTTAACTTGAGACTTGCACCGCTAATACTTGCGACAATCAATATACTTTGGTTTTGGTCGTCCAGGGCTTTAACAGGTTCTGTGTACGCCTCTTCTGGGTATATTGAGAATCGTAATGTATTGGGTGTGATGTCGAGATGGAAGTATCACTCCAGTCATAGTGGAGATGATGATCACGCAGGATATGGTACTGGTGCTCTTATGTACTGCAGTCATCGGGATAATATGACTAGGTCATGATTATCATATAAAGACTAGTTACCAGAGATCTGATATGTGCTTCATACGGGGCATACACATTTCCAGCCCCAGGCCTTGCACGTGACATCCGATGCTGGATCGAAATACGCAATACTACGTATACTACGTATACTACGCCTGATATAGATCACATATTCCTGTAAGGATATTTCTGGAGAATTGGGTAGGCATGGCGCTTTACTAGAAGCCAACCTTGTCTTGTAAATCGGGAAAAACGTAGTACTAGGTACTTACGTGTTCGGATAGTCCGACGACCGAATTTATTGCCAACATATCCGGAGATCTCATGGGTCGCTTCCCGAAGATTCACCGATGACGTATGACTCGCACTTTATTAATCTGGGATTAATTAGATGAGAGAGAAAATTAATCTGGGATTAATTACGGAGATATTTTATCTGGGATAAAATATTAATTAAAGAGAGAGAACGATTAATTGGAATTAATCGATAAATAATATATTCGATATATTAAATGAAATTGGATTTTGACGCGGAATTAAAATTAGATTTTAATTCTGGCAAACGAGTTAATTTAGAATTAATTCTTTAGCGACGTGAATAGTAATTTTGCTAGGTATAATTATTTAATTACGTCGCAACGGAAAATTCGTTAATTTGGAATTAGCGAACCCGAGCCCGGGAGTGTTTGCGGGCGCACTCACATTGCGAGTTTAAGTGCGGCCCATAAGTCACATCAAGCATCAAATCATTAGTCACATCAAGCGTCAAATCACATGTCACTTTGAGTGATGTGACAATTTGTCACTTGATTGATTGATGGAAGTGGTTGGTTGGCATTAATGCCTTGACTTTTTGAATTTGGAAATTGGTTTTTGTATTTTGATTTTTGGAAAATCAAATAGAAATACACAACACAATTTCTTCTCTCTCTTGATATCATCATTCACGGTTTTAGAAACCTTCTCTCCCTCCTCTCATCTCTCTCGGCCTCAAGGCCATTTCTTCTTCCTCAAATTCTAGTTTTACCGTGAAAATGAAGGAGAAGCTAAGGTGATTTTTGTGGCAAAAATTACCAAGTGCTAGCACACTTCCGGAGTCTTGCAAAGGTGATAGGGAACCGTACTCGTGAGCATGGAATCACATCACAAAGCTTGGAGCTTGGTGGATCATCCATGGCCGATTCTTGGAGGAGGAAAACCTGTCAAAACCGTGAGCATCAAAGGGCTTAAAACTTTGTTGTTCGTCGCATCGCTCAACCGATCATTGTAAGTATTTCGCAACTTATTTGATGTATTCACATGATGTTTCTATGCTTAAATTGATCCTTAGGACCTTAGAGAAACCCAACAATTTTACCATGAGAGTTAGAACATGGGATGTTGTTTCAGCAAGAGCAGTGGGAGTTTCAAATTTGAATTTTAATAAAAGTTATTTGTGTTTGAATGTTGTGTTATATATTCATGGTTTTCGTAGGAATTTGATTTCGGTAACAAAACTTATGGAATGTGGTATTTCTATTTCATTTAATAATAAGTAAGTTATTATTAGTAGAAATGAATTAAACATATGCACGGGAAACTCCGAAAACAATGTATTAAGGTCGTTAATGCATGAATCACTGCTTAATACTGAAATGTTTAAGATTGAAAGATCTAAAACTAAACGACAAAAGATTTCTCATGATGATACATATTTATGGTACCTTAGACTTGGTCACATTAACCTTGACTGGATAGATAGACTAATTAAGAATGGAGTTTTAAATCATTTAAAACTCGGTACTTTACCTGTCTGCGAATCCTGTCTAGAATGCCAAAATGACCAAGAGACTTTTTACTGGAAAAGGGATAAGAGCCAAAGAAACTCTTGAGCTAATATATTCGGACATTTGCGGATCGATGAATGTAAAAGCCCGAGGTGGTTTTGAATCTTTCATCATTTTCATTGATGATTATTCCAGATATGGGTATGTTTATCTAATCCAGCACAAGTCAAATACATTTGAAAATTTCAAAGAGTATTGTGCTGAGGTTGAGAACCAATTAGGTAAAAGCATCAAAATTCTACGATTAGATCGTGGAGGAGAATACCTTGATAGATATTTCGAGGAATTCTTAGTTGAGAATGGAATTGTTTCACAACTCACAGCACCTGGAATACCACAACAAAATAGTATTGCAGATGGAGAAATCGGACCCTACTAGACATGATGAGATCAATGTTTAGTTATAGCACTCTACCTAGTTCATTCTGGGGGTATGCATTTCAAACTGCAATGTATATCCTGAATGTAGTTCCTTCTAAGTCTATTCCTAAGACTCCCTTAGAGTTGTGGATTGGTCGTAGAGTTAGTTTGCGATATTTCCACATATGGGGGTGTCCGGCACATGTGCTAAAGAACAAGACTACTAAGTTGGAACCACGTTCACAGGTGTGCCTGTTTGTAGGCTATCCTAAGGAAACTAGGGGTGAATTCTTTTATAGTCCAAAAGATAATAAAGTATTTGTGTCGAGAAATACTACATTTCTTGAGGAGGACTATATGAGAGAGTTCAAACCTCGAAGTAAAGTATTACTTGAGGAGTTAATTGCTGGTACAACCAGTACACCATTGTCAAATGTTGACAAAGACATTACACATTCAACATCTGAAAGTCAGATGCATGTTTCTCAGGATACCATACCACCTAGACGTAGTGGGAGGGTTGTAAGACAACCTGAACGCTATCTAGAAAATGGTGAGGTGCAATTTGTTGCATCTTGTGATGGTATAGATGATCCGTTGACCTATCGTAGTGCAATGGATGATACTGATAAAAAAAAACGGCTCAAAGCCATGAACCTCGAGATGGAGTCTATGTACTCTAACTCAGTCTGGGAACATGTAGACCAACCTAATGGAGTAAAACCCATAGGTTGCAAGTGGATCTATAAGAGAAAAATATGAATAGATGGGAAAGTACAGACTTTCAAGACTAGGCTAGTGGCAAATGGTTACTAATATATTGAAGGTAAGATAATCAAGTTAGTAATAATTATGAGATAATTACTACAACATAATTGAAGGTAAATAAATCATTATTAATATATTGATTTTTATTTACCATTGGAGACAAAGCCATATGGCTTACCATGTCATCCAAGCAATTATGTCTATTAGGTGGCTTGGATACACCTAATAGTTTTGTCATTAGCTAATACATTTTATATTTTGGTATGGCCTCCACATTTATGTGTTTGCCATTAAAAGAAAGCATTGAATGCTTAATGACAAAACCATTGTATTTAGCTTAACATTTCTTATGTTTTGGTATGGCATTCACATTTTTATGTTGGCCATTGCAAGAAAGCATTAGATGCTTAATGACAATGTTAGTTGGCTTGTGCAAGAGAATATAATCTCTACCATTTCTCTCACTTCCTAAGGTTAACACTTTGAATTCATTCACACAATTGTTGTGAGAAAGATTTGAGAGAAATGAGAGAATAACTTCAAATATTCACAAGTGTTGTGAGAGTATTTGAAATTCCAAATAGCCAAACACCATTGTGACATCTTAAATCTCTAAATAGTTTAGAGGTTTAATCTTTGTGAGTGAATCCCACACTTCGGTTTGTTGGTTTCGAGTCATAGTTCGGAAGATCGAGTGGTTGATTCAAGTGTTGGACAACAAATTATTGATCTCGACTACTACAACAAAGGGAGAAGGCAAAGAAAATTTTAAAGATCCATACCGGACCCGGTGCCACCATAAGCAACTTCCGCCGAGTAAAAGGAAACAGTTTCCTACAGTGACATCTCCCAGATTGGGGATGTTACAGAAATGCAATCTTCAATCCTTCTGGCAAAGTCTTCAATTCCACATTGGGTGATTCCTCATGTTTTTTTTCTTCCACTATTCCTAGTTCCTCAAAATTTTACTTCTCCCCATCATCTTCTAGTACCTGTGTAGAATGAAGTAAAGAACCATTAGGAATATCCGAATATAATTGTGTATTTGATTCAAGAAAATTAGCTGTACAAATTTTCATATGATCAGATAAACTCCCCTGAATATATTCTTCAACAATTGGTTCAATTAGTTCCATGCTCTCATTTTCACTGTCCTCATCGTATGATTGTTTGCACATGTTAAAAATATTCAGCTTCAATGTCATATTGCCACAGGAAAAATTCATGATTTCATTCCTATAATTAATTAAAGCATTAGTTGTTTCTAAAAATGGACGACCAAGTATTACAGGAATTGGCTTATAACTGTCAGCTACAGGTTGTGTTTCCAAGACAATAAAATACACATGATATATGAATTTTGTTGGGGTTTTATACGGAATTACAGGGTTAGCGCAGCGGAACGCGAAAACAGATTTTTCCGATTTCAAAAATTTTTCTTGTCCAATATTTAAATTCTGAAATTTTAACCCAAAAAATCATATTTCCTATAATTACCGAATAACCCCAAAGTTTTGCAATTTAATTGATTCCAAATAAATCCCAAAATGATTTATACATGTCTAATACATGAAAATACAAATTGCAACATAAATCCAGAATTACCGAACAGCCCCTATATTTTTAGGATTTGCAATTTGGTCCTTTTTGGTTCAAAACACATCAAGATCAAATCCAATCAATCCCAAATTTAATATACATCATATATACATCAAATTACATCACATATATGAAAAGCCCCAAAATTGGATTAGGGTTAGAACCCTAATTTCATAAATTACACCAAATGCACAATTTACACTAAATTGATAAAATTCAACACTTTAATTAATCCAATACCACACCAATCAAGTCTCACCATCATGAAACAACTCAAGAAAAATTCTAGGTTAATTATGAATGTCTAAGCAACTCTAAAATGGCAACTTTGATTACTAATTAATCTTATAAGCTTAATTACTTATAATAAGCTTATAAATAAACATTCATGCTTAAACACACCAACACAGCTTCAAATAACCATAAAAATTCAAAGAGTAGAAACATCAACTAGCAACACAAATTGAAGATAAGATTAATTGAAATAATTTTCATGTAGAAAAAAGTGTGAAAATACTTACAAAATTCAAGTTTTGCCTTTGTTTTTCCTTTTCTTTCATCCACAAATTCTCTCAACTCTCTTTGTAAATTATTTGTGAAACTTGTGTAAGTTTTATAAAACTGACCGGCGTAAAAACACACGTATAACGCAAGCACACGAATCGTTCAAGTAGTACAAAAATATCGATCCCACGAAGACTTAATTCATACTATTGCTATTAATTATTGATACTATTTATTTACAAGTATCTAATTATAGGGAGAAGGGAATTGATTGCTTTTGGTTGGTTGAATGTAGATTGCTAATTAAAATAAAAACAGACTCAAAAGAAAATACTAAGGAAAATAAAAGAAAAGACTCAAAGATCTAAGGTCGTAACTCCACACAATATTAATATAAAGATGAATTGATTCTCTTATATATGTGTAATAAATTAGTTTGCTAACCCCGAACACGAAAATATGCAAAAGCCTATGTCGATGGTCAGACGCAAATACCCAGTATAACTCAATTGAACCATATGTCTATGTCAACCAAATTACCTGGATTCATTAAGATCAAGTTCCAATTGTGGCTACCCCCGCCGACAGATATATGTCTATCCTGTAAGAAAATCTATTAAAGGGTTATTTATCCTCAAGGAAGATCGTGAGCTATTGAATCTAAGGCTGAAACCTAAAATCCCTATATAGTTCATTTTAAGTTTACCACATCAATCTTATTGGTGATCAGACAACGAGAAGCATTAAGCTTAAGACTCAATAAACAAACTAAAGAATTACCCATAAAAAGAAAATCAATTATTAAGTGTGAATATAGTGTTTCATCACTTCCCTATAATAAAAATAAAATGATGGGGTTAGAGGATCCACATTTAATATTTCTTATCTAGGAATCTCACTTATTATAATATAAAATTATTTTATGTTATGCTTTCTCAGGAATTAATAATGTTAAACATTTAAAACCAGCCATATAGGCGGTAATCCATTTAGTCCAATTACATCAGCCATATAGGCGGTAATTATATGTCACATAAAGACCAGCCATATAGGCGGTAAAGTAATTTATATTTAACCCGACCATATAGGCGGTAATAAAGTCTGACATTAATAATCCGGTTAAATTATAATTTATAAATTATATTTAAGTGAGATTTACCTAGATAATAATCCCCAGCGGAAATTTAACTACAAAACATAAAGAAAATAAAATAAAGCTGTAATAAAAACTAAAAAATAAAAATACATAATTTTAATATTACAATAATTTACAAAACTAGATGCTTCCTATGAAATCAGGGAAAAAATCCCAAGGAAAGCACACCAAATGAAGTGCTGAAGAGCTCAATTTATAGGCATTTTCTGGATCGGGCTTCGCGACGCTACAAGCCTTGGCGTCATGACCCGGCACGTGGATTTGGTCTACGCGGTTTGACCACGCGCGTTTCATCGGTGCAATCTGGTGATGACATCTGTCACGCGGTGGGTGCAATGAGAATCTGACACATGGCACGCGGTAAATGGCTGATATTTCGGTCCAATAAGAAGCTGACACGTGGCACGCGGTAAGGATCGGTCCAATGAGAGCTTGACACGTGGCAGCATGTGATTCGGTCCAATGATAAGGCGAAACGTGGTACGCGCTATGTTTGGTCCAATAGGATTGTGACACGTGGCACACGGCGTATTTTAGCTGATCTTCTGTGATGATGACACGTGGCACGGGGCACGTTAGCAAGATCGGTGCACGTTAGCAAGATCCGGTGCACGTTAGCAAGTCTAATTTCTCAGATTCTGACACGTGTCCCTCAGCGCACGTTAGCATGACCGGTGCACGTTAGGCGTCGCGACGCCAGAAAATTACAAAAATGCCATTTTTCATCCATTTCACTGTTTTGAACCCAAATTGCTTCCAGTGCTTTCCAAACTTTATTTATTAGTAAAATAACAATAAAACACATCAAAACGTTCACAAAACCTGAAAAACTATACAAAGTATCAGGTTAAATGAGTGGGAAATAGTTATATAAATACCACTCATCACACCCCCAAACCTAACATTTTGCTAGTTCTCGAGCAAAACAAAAAATAAAATAAATAAACAAATTTAAACTATGCCACTTTCGTAAGGATCACGGTTGCATTTAGGGTATGCAACAAGCCTTTAACCCCTAGGTGTCCCTAGTGGACGAGTTGTAGTCTCGTGAGGGTTTACAGCAATGATACCCACAAACATAATACAAAAGTAAAAATGTAGTGAAACTAATGCACATAAAAGCAAAAAGACAAGAGAAAAGAGAATAAAGAAGTTAGTGACTAATCTGGTGAAACTTCTATTCCAAGTTACTAGCTGTTTTGTTTCTTTTTAAATTACCGAATAAGTAAATTCTCCGAATATATTTACCATTCTCCATATACACAGCCAACAAAATATTAATCAACTCATTTTTGCCCACAACAGTCACAAGTGTAGTTGATAAGAGAGTAATATTTTTGTCCTAAAGTTTTATCAGAATTCACACTTTTTTGTAGCAATGCAATGATTTTTCTGATTTTTCTGATTTTTTTTTTTGATTTTTTTTATTTATATACAATATCTTCCATCTATGTAGCGAGTGTTGGGTCGGTGGCTCCCAAACCAGTTGGCTTTAGGGCACCAGGTGTTAAAACACATCTACGGACTTAATTACTCAGACTTCAGATATATATATTTTGTAGCATCTTTGATCCATGTAGCGAGCTTTGGGCCAGTGACTCCCAAACCAGTTGGCTTTAGGGCACTAGGTGTTAAAACACCCTTACAGACTTAATAACTCGGATCTCAGATTTTTTTTTTACTCCATCACTTTTTGAGATGCTTCCTCCAATTAAACTAGAGCACTGAATATTATAACTTTTCAATTTTAGCTCATGTCCGTATGTTACAATGCATGTTGATAATATCTGCTAAATGAGCATATGAAGAGCCATTTTAGTCAGTTTTATGGAGAATTTACAAATTAAATAATTCAAAAGGAAATAAAAAAAAAATTAACTTGTTCCGAAAAAATGGTTTGAGATACGTCTCAGGAGTGGGAACTCCTTACACAGCTATCTCTTACCAATTTCACCTTTTAGTCAAAATAAAAACACAAAATATTTTGTAATTTTTGAAAAAATTTCATTTTTTTTGTATTTTTCGAATAATTTTGGACTAAAAATAAAAACAAAACACACACTAAAAACAAGATACTGATCAACTAATTCCCTCCCCCAAACCTAAATGAGACATTGTCCCCAATCTCTTAAACAGTAGAAGAAGAGTTTAGAAGATAATACATGGTTAGCTGAAATTTTACAGGAAAAATTACCAATTAAGATTTATGTCCAATTTACGCTTCTTACCACGATCGCTATCAGACCGGCTCAACTTGGAAAGAATGGGGTCGATTTTTGGTTCAAAGGCTAGGATTGGTCAATTAATTCTTAGGCCTTTGTTGCAGTCAGGAAAATATCATGTACTGATTTTGTGACGAACTCATGTCTTTTGGCTTCCGCAAGAAATACAAACAGGAAATCGAAAAAATGTTCAAAGTTGAGTAATCCAATGGGCTTCCGATGAATGTTCAAGTGCGCCCATGACTGTGAATATTTCTTCAAATGTTCCGAGCCCACCTGGTAAAGCAATAAACACATCAGCAGTATTGACCATTTCAAGCAGTTGTTCAGACATCCATGAGATAATACGTTCATCTCCATTTGTTTTTCCGATTATATGTTCGTCCGCCAAAGTTTTTGGAATGATTCCCAAAACATGAACGCCACCATCCTGAATGGCTTTTGAAATGCTTCCATCAATCCAAGATTGCCACCGCCATATACTAGGTGCATATTTCGTTCTGCTATGACTCTCCCCAATTCATTTGCAGCCTCAATGAATTCTGGTTTATTACCAGAATTGGATCCACAGAAAACACTAATTCGCTTGACTCGCTGCTGTGAATTTGCTTCCATTTTCTTTCTCTCATTTGGATGTGTCGAAGAAAGAAATGTAGAGCTGAATTTATAGAACTTGAAAATGGGTGAGTAATAATAGCACTAGTACCTGCCAAATGACAATTATTAGATGAACGTTAAAATAAATCGTGAAAGTCAAAAGGTATAGATCTTGTCGGCGAAAATAAAAGAAAATAACAAAAGAAAAGCAAATCAAAGAAATTATTAAGGCAACGGAATTGTGTACGCAATACGCCAATAGCTTAGTATAAATTCATAAGGATGCGTCTCAAGAATTCATTCTTTACTCAACCATCACAAATGAAAAAACCTTTTTTTGTGATTTCCAAACACCATTCCTTTTGTCTTAAAATGCTCCTTTTGTGCTTTTCCCTACAAAAATAACACAAAATTAAAAATTCTACAACATGTATACAAAAAAAATATGAAAATAGAAATTAAAACAAATTGCATGAGTTGCCTTCCTGCTAGCGCTAAATTTTTCGTCTTCAGCTAGACGTGACTGAAATCCATTTGTCAAGGAGGTTTCAGCGTCGTTTTGGATGTCCGATTAAAGACAATCCCGTGTGCGTAGCTTTTGAAGGGTCTCTTCCAACAGTAAAGGGGCAAAAAGAATTTTGTCACATTCAGTGCTTGTGCCACCCCTTTTAACCTGTTGCTCCAGTGGTTCCTGAAAAGAAAGAAAGAAAATCAGGAGGTCTCGTATGGTGCTTGACTTTGAATGGAAGTTCCATTCTGTCAAGCTTCTGGGTGACGTCTTTGATCTGTACTCCCCAAAACATTGATGTTTTGCCTGAATGCATTGAATCCTCAATAAGGTCTGACATTTGCTCTTCCATTTGCTTTGTTTCTTGCTCCACCTTTTCTTCACATATGTATTTTAGAATTTCCTCGTTAAGTTCTTCATCTGTCATCTGTGAAATGCATGCTCCATAAGTGTCACCCTGAGGATGTAAAGAAATGTCAGATTTTAGGTCTTCATCCTCTGATATGACTGGCTCAGGTAGCTCGTCTTCAAACATTAGTGCAAAGAATTCTCCAAGATCTTCATTTCGAGGATGGAAAGTTTCATCCTCCGTTGTTGGTGCAGTTGGTACAAATAGCTCATCTTCTTCATCATCATCAGAGTCAGAATAATAAAAATCAAATCGAGATTCTGTTAGTTTGGGCTCTAGAACTGATACCTCAGATTCCTGATTCTGCTCAGCCTCCTCATCTGCTTAAGTGTCATCGTGAAATGCTTGGTACTCAAAGGCTTCATCAGTGTCATCTGAAAATGCTCCTTGAGGTATGTAGCTCTAATTTTCTGTTAATTGTCTCGTTTGTTCTGTTAGTCTCTGAATGGATGATGATTGTCTCTGAATACTTTCGAATTGATTTTGGACTGATTCAAGCATTGTATCCAACTTTTTGTCTTGTTTCTTGAACCAATCTTTGAGCATGTCAACCATCTGATCTTCCTCTGATGGTTCTGGTTCTTGATGTAAATCGTAGATGGATGGTGGATAAGATGGAAAGTATGATGGTTCTTCGTACCTTGAATGATTCCAATAATTCTGCCACTCTGAAAGGTATATACATTGATTGCTCGGGTGGTTACCATCACATATCACTAGGGGTGAGCATCGGTTCCGGTTCTACCCGAAACCGGTTGGAACCGGACCGATTTTCTGGGTTTGGAAGCAGAACCGGTTGTAATCGGGTAGGTTCCGGTTCCAAATATGAAGGAACCGATTTTATCCGGGTAGGTTCCAGTTCCAAAATAGTCGGAACCGGAACCGGACCATGGAACCGGTTTATATGAACATAAATTTTAAACATTTGGCGTTCATTATTTAATTGTACAAATTTTAAAGAGTCGCAGTTCATATAGCAATATTTTAGTGCTTCTATCAAGTATATATAGAATGTATGTGTGTTTGTGTTAAACAGAGACGCTTAAAATTAGAAAATGAGCCAATTGCAAACAGAAAGCTGCTATAATTTAAAACTACCACAACTATGGGAAAAATAATCAATCAAAAAACAAAATTTTCCTTTACTCCATTTTGTTTTGCCACGATTTTGTTTTTTTAAAAAAAAAAGCATATTCTTAATCTAATTCGAAATATTCCAACACAGCAAGATTCGACTCTAAAATTATATGTATTTATTTTTTATCTTTTCATTTTCCTTCCATTTTCCAAGCAACATAAGTATAATGAAAATCTATATATAACTAATGATATCAATAATCAAATATTTTGAAAGAAAATAGTAGGCTATTGTATAACCTTTCGTTCTTGAGCTTCCGCACTCCGATTTGGTCCCTGTTTTTTCCTACGTACTCGTATCGGAATGTAGTTTTCATTAAAATATTTTAAAATAGGGTAATTCGGAACAGGACCGGAACCGGATTGGAACCGAATAATAGGGTATCCTGTTTAATTGGGTAGGTTCCGGTTCCACTTAGTGCGGAACCGAATTTTTCCGGGTAGGTTCTGGTTCTATGCGGAACCGGAACCGAAATCGGTTTTGCTCACCCCTACATATCACACATCTCCCCATTTCGTTCTGATGAGCAAATGTAGTATTGCTTGATTCTGACATTCAGTGATAATTGTTGGGCTGAACAACAGGCCTCAGAAAACCATATTGTTGCTCCCAGATTTGGGGTGTATCTTCTTCTAGTAAAGCTCGTAATCTTCAATCTCCCAATAATGTTCCATTTTTTAATCACCTGAAAACAAAAGAAAGAAATAAAAATTACAGATTAAAATAAAGAAAAATAGATACAAGTAAATTAGATAGCTTCAAAATTAATAACTCAAGAAAAATAAGTCCCCGGCAACGGCGCCAAAAACTTGACCGGCGTAAACACACACGTGTAACGCAAGCGCATGTATCATTCAAGTAGTATAAAAAAATATCGATCTCACGAGAACTTAATTCATACTGTTGCTATTAATTATTGAAACTATTTATTTATAAGTATCTAATTATAGGGAGAATGAAATTGATTGCTTTTGGTTGGTTGAATGTAGATTTGCTAATTAAAATAAAAACAGACTCAAAAGAAAATACTAAGGAAAATAAAAGAAAAGACTCAAAGATCTAGGTTCGTGACTCCACACAATATTAATATAAAGATGAATTGATTCTCTTATATATGTGTAATAAATTAGTTTGCTAACCCGGAACACGAAAATATGCAAAAGCCTATGTCGATGGTTAGACGCAAATACCCAGTATAACCCAATTGAACCATATGTCTATGTCAACCAAATTACCTGGATTCATTAAAATCAAGTTCCAATTGTGGCTACCCCCGCCCGAAAGGTATATGTCTATCCTGTAAGGAAATCTATTAAAGGGTTATCTATCCTCAATGAAGATCGTGGGCTATTGAATCTAAGGCTGAAACCTAAAATCCCTATGTCTAGTTCATTTTAAGTTTACCACATCAATCTTATTGGTGATCAGACAACAAGAAGGATTAAGCTTAAGACTCAATAAACAAACTAAAGAATTACCCATAAAAAGAAAATCAATTATTAAGTGTGAATATCGTGTTTCATCATTTCCCTATAATAAAAATAAAATGCTGGGGTTAGAGGATCCACATTTAATATTTCTTATCTAGGAATCTCACTTATTATAATATATAAATTATTTTATGTTATGCTTTCTCAGGAATTAATAATGTTAAACATTTAAAACCAGCCATATAGGCGGTAATCCATTTAGTCCAATTACACCAGCCATATAGGCGGTAATTATCTGTCACATAAAGACCAGCTATATAGGCGGTAAAGTAATTTATATTTAACCCGACCATATAGGCGGTTATAAAGTCTGACGTTAATTAATCCGGTTAAATTATAATTTATAAATTATATTTAAGTGAGATTTACCTAGATAATTATATTAAATGTTTCACCTTTTACCCCAGCGGAAATTTAATTACAAAACATAAAGAAAATAAAAATAAAGCTGTAATAAAAACTAAAATAAAAATACATAATTTTAATATTACAATATTTACAAAACTAGATGCTTCCTATGAAATCAGGGAAAAAATCCCAAGGAAAGCACACCAAATGAAGTGCTGAAGAGCTCAATTTATAGGCATTTTCTGGATCGGGCGTCGCGACGCTACAAGCCTTGGCGTTATGACGCCGGCACGCGGATTTGGTCTACACGGTTTGACCACACGCGTTTCATCGATGCAATCTGGTGATGACACATGTCACGCGGTGAAACATTGCAATGAGAAGCTGACACATGGTACGCGGTGAATGGCTGATATTTCGGTCCAATAAGAAGCTGACATGCGGCACGCGGTAAGGATCGGTCCAATGAGAGCTTGACACTTGGCAGCATGTGATTCGGTCCAATGATAAGGCGAAACGTGGCACGCGCTATGTTTGGTCCAATAGGATTGTGACACGTGGCACACGGCGCATTTTAGCTGATCTTCTGTGATGATGACACGTGGCACGGCGCACGTTAGCAAGATCGGCGCACGTTAGCAAGATCTGGCGGACATTAGCAAGTCCAATTTCTCAGATTCTGACACGTGTCCCTCGACGCACGTTTGCATAACCGGTGCACGTTAAGCGTCGCGACGCTGAAGGTCTTGGCGTCCGACGCCGGCAAAATTACAAAAATGCCCTTTTTCATCCATTTCACTGTTTTGACCCCAAATTGCTTCCAGTGCTTTCCAAACTTTATTTATCTGTAAAATAACAATAAAACACCTCAAAACATTCACAAAACCCGAAAAACTATACAAAGTATCAGGTTAAATGAGTGGGAAATAGTGATATAAATATCACTCATCAAAAACACTTTTGTATTATTTTCCCTATGGCCGAATTCAACAACAAAAACAAAATAACAATTAATTTATTTTTGTTCAATTTTCATTTGTCCACATTTTGCTTTAATAAAGTTAACAATTATCTTTAATAAAGTAAACAAACAAATGGATTAATGGAATCAAGCCATTAAAAAGTGAAAATCATTACTGAAGATATTTATTTTATTAATTAGTTTAATTATTTAACAATTAAATAATTAAATATAAATATCTTAAATATATGTATTATATTTACATTAAATATTTCAAATAAATATATTAATGATATATGTCAAATATCACAATTTGATATTTTATTAATGTGTATTTAATACAAATACACATTAATTCACAAATGATCGTTAGGTCCCGATTGCATGTATATTTCGTTTAACCGTTAAATAATCAGTATTATTCATAACAGTTGCCCTAGTGCTCTAAAAATATATTTCATTAGTGAGACTCTCTAGATTCAAGCATATCCATCACGAAATCAAATTTCATGTCCATAATTCACCCACCCGTAAATTATGACGAACACGGATAAACTCTCTGAATCATACAGGTCGAGGTCACTGCATACGTATAATCCCTCACTCACAGGTATTCAGATTATTCCAAAGATATAGATACAAACGTCAAATCTATGTAGATATAATCACGTCGATGTTTCTATTAACAATCTCTTACTAACACTTAGAATTGATTTCTACAGTGTACCACGGGCCCATGGATTTAACAGATTGCTAATTCCATCTTGAATATATATCCTCCGTACATAGAGCTGACAGATCCTTTCTTGATACACACAGGATATCCTGAGCATCAGTCCACACCCAACGAACAGACAGAGGTCTGATCTAAATAGATCGGTGACGTGACTACCATCTAAGTGTGGAGGATAACTCATATATCCGCAGTGGTATCTCAAGTCAAAGAATCATTATGCTCACTTAAACGAGAAGATTCTTATTGAAATTGGTGTACCATCCATTAAGAATCTTCGATGAGTCGTTCAACGTTTATCCGTTATAAACACCTACACGTCTATATGAGTCTCCAAGACTCATGGTTCACTGAGAAACCATCGGAATCCAAGATTCGAATATACGACATGTACCAGTCTCAATGGGTTTACTTTACTGACCAAGTAGTGTAAACCTTGACCGGGAACTGTCTAAGAATGACAACGTCATGATACAACTCAATGTCAGTTGCGACGCTTTTGCAACAGTATCATAACTAATCATTTTAAGGTCTGTTACGTCTTTACCATATTAAAGACGATGTTATATAAAAGAAACTGTTCATTTTATTCACAATAAAATGTTATATTAGTATTTATAAGGAAATACATAATAAAATCGGCGTTCAGAGCATCTACCCTAACAAAATCTCCCACTTGCTCTAGTGCCAATATCGATTGTATATAATACCCATCTACTCTACATGTTTATCAAATAATTTCGGAGGTATGGCCTTCGTAAGCGGGTTTGCTACATTATCTTCACTCGGTGCCTTGCACACGATAATGTCCCCTTGCGACATAATCTCTCAAATGATGTGGTACTTTCGTTCCACATGCTTCGACTTCTGATGCGCCCTTGGTTCTTTTGCTTATGGAATGGCTCCAGTATTATCACAATATAACGAAATCGGATTCTCGATACTTGGGACTACTCCCAATTCCGTGATAAAGTTCCTAACCCAAACAGCTTCCTTTGCAGCTTCAGAAGCTGCAATATTTCTGCCTCTGTGATGGAATCAGCTGTCGACCCCTATTTGGAACTCTTCCAACAAACTGTACCTTCGTTAAGGGTAAACATGAATCCTGATGTAGACTTTCTATCATCAGGATCCGATTGGAAATCGGAATCCGTATACCCATTAACTTGCAGTTCATTTCCTCCATAGATAATAAACTTATCCTCAATACCTTTAAGATACTTGAGGATATGTTTAATGGCCATCCAATGGTCATTTCCTGGATTGAACTGATATCTGCTCGTCACACTAACTGTGAAGCTGATATCAGGCCTAGCACATAACATGGCATACATGATGCTGCCCAAACACGAAGCATAAGGTTGATTAGACATTCTAATATTCTTATCTTCTACTGTATGTTTGTTGTCTTACAGCTACCAAAGTTATACCGTTCTAAGATCTTATCTATGTACGTTGATTGGGATAACCCAATAAGCTTCTTTTCTCTATCTCTATAGAGTTTTATGCCTAAAACATAAGAAGCTTCACCCAGGTCCTTCATGGAGAAATTCTTACAGAGGTAAGCTTTGACGCCTTGCATCATCTCGATATCATTCCCAATGATAAAGATGTCGTCAACATAGAGAATTAAAAATACCACCATACTCCCACTGGCCTTTTGATACACACAGGATTCTTCCGAATTCTTGAGAAAATCAGACAATTTGATTATCTCGTCGAATCGAAAATTCCAACTCCGTGAAGCTTGTTTAAATCCATAAATGGACTTCTTCAGCTTGCATACCATGCCTGAGTTTTCGCTGGATACAAAACCCTATGACTGTTCCATATAGATTTCTTCATCAAGAAATCCATTTAGAAAATTTGTTTTGACATCCATTTACCAAATCTCATAGTCATGGTAAGCGGCAATTGACAAAAAAATCCTTATAGACTTTAGCATTGCAACTGGCGAAAAAGTTTCATCATAGTTGACACCAGGTCGCTGTGAGTAACCTTTAGCTACCCGTCGGGCCTTATAGGTTTCAACCTTTCGATCAGGCACTCGCTTCCTTTTGTAAATCCATTTATAGCCGATAGGAATAATTCATTCGGGAAGCAGAACCAAGTTCCAAACTTGATTCTCATACATTGAGTCCATCTCGGATTTCATGGCGTCTTGCCACTTCACGGAGTCGATGTCCAACATCGATTCTCTATAGGTAAAGGGTCCGTCTCTTCAACTAAGAGAACATTGAGACTCTTTTCTTATATCAAATACAAGCGTTCAAGATGTCTAGATACCATTTGCGACCTGCGGAGTGTGTGTGTTGAAGGTTCTTCATCTTCTTGAACTACAGGTTCCTCCATTAGTTCGTTGGTTCCGGGTTGTACTTCATCAAGTTCAACCTATCTATGATCACCACATTCTGCCAAAAATTCTATTTCTAGAAATTTTACGAAGCGAGCTACGAACACATTTCAATGCTCGGTATCATAGAACAAATATCCTTTCGTATTTGAAGGATATCCAACAAACCTAAACTTATGCCCTCGAGGTAAAATATTATTTTACTGAGCCATCCTGACGTATGCAGGACACCCCCAAATCTTAACATAACTAAGATTCAGTTTCCTACCGGTCCATATCTCATACGGAGTCATAGGAACAGATTTAGAAGAAATCTTGTTCAAAAGATGTGCAGCAGTTAAAAGAGCATAATCCCATAAGAAATATAGCAAATCGGTATAACTCAACATCGATCGGACCATATCCAATAAAGTCTGATTTCTCCTCTCTAACACTTCATTGTGTTGCGGAGTGTCTGGAGGAGTATATAGAGCGAGAATCTCATTCTCCTTTAAATAATCAGTGAACTATCCACTCATATATTCACTGCCTCAATCAGATCGAAGGCATTTAATATATTGTCCTGTCTATTTTTCAACTTCATTTCGGAATTCTTTAAACTTTTCAAAGGTTTCCGACTTATGTTTCATCAGATAAACATAACCGTATCATGATAAATCATCGATAAAGGTGATGAAGTATGAAAAACCACTGTGTGCAGTCTGACTCATGGGACAACATAAATGTACGAGTTCCAACAAGTCAGTGGCTCGGTGTCCAACACCCAAAAAAAGGGCTTTGGTCATTTTACCCTGAATACAAGATTCGCAAGTTGGATAAGGTTCAATGGTGAGATCATATACCAAATCATTCTTAACTAATTGGGTTAGGCATTTCACGCCTATATGACCCAACCTCATACGCCACAGTTCAATATTATTTATATCAGATTGTTTACGTTTATTAGTTCCAGTATTAAAGATATCTTGTGAAGTACGTAATATGTAATGACCATGCTCATTTGCACAACAAAGGATCTGAATATTATTTCTATCATATAAATACAGAGAACGATTCTTAATATTTACATTATATCCTTCAGTATCTAATACAAAAAGAGACATAATATTTTCCACACATCCTGGCACAAAAAAGTATTCATTTAACAAAAGTCTCCCACTGGGTAAGGGAATCTCACATATGCCCACTGAAACCGCATCCAGAGAGTCGCCACTCCCGAATCACAACTGCATCTCCCTAGATTTCAGCCGTCTACTTCCCGTCAGCACCTGCAACGTATTGCAAATGTGAATAGGTCAAGCAGAATCTAAAATCCAATTAGATGTCATAGCTTCACAGGCCAATGAGATATCAATAATAAGAAAAATAAAAGTATCTGATGTCGATGCTCTTTCCTTCCTTATTTGTGCGAGATAGTCCGGGCAGTTTCTTTTCCAATGCCCGACTTTCTGGCAGTGGTGGCACTTATCTTTAGAAGCTCTCTTGGGCTTCGCTACCTTAGCCTGCGGAGGAACATTGAAACCTTTCTTTTTCATTCCTTTGTCTTATTCCCTTTCGACTTGGATTGGGAAGAAGCGAAAAGTGAAGTGGGTTTTGGAAGGCGAGTAGGAACTCCATTTCTTAAATTTTCCTCTACTGTGAGAAGCATCCTATGCAACTCACGGTAAGAGCAGTGAATCTCATTCATGTTGAAGTATATGACGAACTGGCGATATGACGCCGGGAGCGAACCAAGAATCACACTACATCCCAGAGTTTCATTGAGAGAGAAATCATGGCGCCTCAATTGTTCGATCAAATTGATCAAATGAAGCACATGCGGGCTCACAGCCTGCCCCTCATCAAGTTTAAAATGGAACAGTTCCATTGAAACTCTATGAACCATGACCTGTTCATGGTTCATAAACGATTCACGAAGTTGTGTCATCATGCTATATGCATCATGCATCTCAAAATAAGTCTTCTTAAGCTCAGAAGAAAGAGAACTCAGAATGAATGATTTAACCCTTAAGTCATCATCCTTCTATCTCTGGAAAGTCTCATGTTCTTCAGGAGATGCATCTGGAGATATAGCAAGCGGTAATGGACCTTCCAAAATGTATCCCAACTTCTCAGAATTGAGGACAATCCTCAAATCCATATCCCAATCCGTAAAATTTTCAGCTCATTTTAGCTTATTCGTATCAAGCATACGAGCAAAAGGATTGGTTGGAGGTGCCGCCATCGCAAATATATCAAATAGACAGCGAATCAACAGTTAGCAGATAAAACAGTTTCATATTATATCATAAAACATTAACTAGATCATGGATTTTTAATCTAAAAATGCCCCTCCCACTATTTCATGCAAAACTGTAATCCCCAAACAGAGTATAAAACATGTGATAATCAAATCATAACATAATAGTGAAAGGTGGACCCAATGAATATATTTCAGCTCACAGCTTTTGCACGTTCTCACCTACGTATATTCATTAGGTAGACAACTCATTGTCAATCACTCAATAGTGACTCCTGGGTTTTTGGTCCTGATCGTTTCTCGTTGTGACAGCTTTGGCACGTTCACAATGAGGAGTACCAAGGTTAAACTTTTCAATGATAAATTCAAGATACTTGCGAAACCCTGACAGCTTTGGCACGTTCAGGATTCCGTTTTCGCTTGAATTCACCTAATATCAAATATATCTGGTACAGATAAATTTCTACTGGCCATATCCTCACAGCTTTGGCACGTTCTCGGATATAGTCGTAGAAAATTTATCGATAAGCAGTATTGACAAGACGGACCAATTAATATGCATTAAATACATATTAAATTAAAAACCTTATTTTTTAAATATGGATTTTTCTGCAAAAGATGCTTTTAAATTATTTAATCAAATTAAATAAACACATGCATGCATAAAGTAAAGACTAAATTAAACATTGAATTTTAAAGGCATATTCATATTGGGTGTCCAGAATCAAACTCGCTCTGATACTATTTTTGTTGGGGTTTTATACGGAATTACATGGTTAGCGTAGCGGATCGCGGAAAACAGATTTTTCCGATTTCAAAATTTTTTCTTGTATTAATTAAATAAACTTATTTATTTAATTAACCAATATTTAAAATCTGAAATTTTAACCCAAGAAATCATATTTCCTATCATTACCGAATAACCCCAAAGATTTGCAATTTTATCATTTTGGTCCTTAAATAATAAAATACATATTTAATTGATTCCAAATCAATCCCAAAATGATTTATACATGTCTAATACATGAAAATATAAATTGCAACACAAATCCAGAATTTTTCCAAAATTGCCGAACAGCCCTTATATTTTTAGGATTTGTAATTTGGTCCTTTTTGGTTTAAAACACATCAAGATCAAATCCAATCAATCCCAAATTTAATATACATCATATATACATCCAATTACATCACATATATGAAAAGCCCTAAAATTGGATTAGGGTTAGAACCCTAATTTCATAAATTACACCAAATGCACAATTTACACTAAATTGATAAAATTCAACACTTTAATTAATCCAATACCACACCAATCAAGTCTCACCATCATGAAACAACTCAAGAACAATTCTAGGTTAATTATGAATGGATAAGCAACTCTAGAATGGTAACTTTGATTACTAAATAATCTTATAAGCTTAATTACTCTTAATAAGCTTATAAATAAACATACATGTTTAAACACATCCAACAAGCTTCAAACACATTTAATTACAAACTCAAAGAGTAGAGACATCAACTTAGTAATAAAAATTGAAGCTAAGATTAATTGAAACAATTTTCATGTAGAAGAAAGTGTGAAAATACTTACAAAATTCAAGTTTTGCCTTTGTTTTTCCTTTCTTTCTTCCACAAATTCTCTCAACTCTCTTTATAAATTATTTGTGAAACTTGTGTAACTTTTGAAAAACTAAAAACAAAATACTTATGTATTATTTTTCCCTATGGCCGAATTCAACAACAAAAACAAAATAATAATTAATTTATTTTTGTTCAATTTTCATTAGTCCACATTTTGTTTTAATAAAGTTAACAATTATCTTTAATAAAGTAAACAAACAAATGGACTAATGGAATCAAGCCATTAAAAAGTGAAAATCATTACTAAAGATATTTATTTTATTAATTAGTTTAATTATTTAACAATTAAATAATTAAATAATTAAATATAAATATCTTAAATATATGTATTATATTTACATTAAATATCTCAAATACATATATTAATGATATATTTCAAATATCACAATTTGATATTTTATTAATGTGTATTTAATAAAATCAAGTATTAAATACAAATACACATTAATTCGGAAATGAGACCGTTAGGTCCCGATTGCATGTATTTTTCGTTAGTTCGTTAACGAGTTATAAATAATCAATATTATTCATAAGAGTTGCCCTAGTGCTCTACGAGTATATTTCATTAGTGAGACACTCTAGATTCAGGCATATCAGTCACAAAATCAAATTTCGTGTCCATAAGTCACCCACCTGTAAATTATGACGAACACGGATAAACTCTCTGAATCATACAGGTCGAGGTCACTGCATACGTATAATCCCTCTATCACAGGTATTCGGATTATTCCAGATATATAGATACAAACGTCAAATCTCTGTAGATATAATCACGTCGACGTTTCTATTACCAATCCATTAATAACACTTAGAACTGATTTCTACAGTGTACCACGGGCCTGTGGATTTAACAGATTGCTAATTCCATATTGAATACCTATGCTCTGTACACATAGCTGACGGATCATTTCTTGATACACACATGATTTCCTAAGCATCAGTCCACACCCAACGAACAGACGGAGGTCTGATCTAAATAGATCGGTGACGTGACTGCCATCTAAGTGTGGAGATAAACTCATATATCCACAGTGGTATCTCAAGTCAAAGAATCACTATGCTCACTCAACCCGAGAAGATTCTTATTGACGTTGGTGTACCATCTATTAAGAATCTTCTGCGAGTCGTTCAGCGTTTATCCGCTATAAACACCTACACGTCTATACGAGTCTCCAAGACTCATGGTTCACTGAGAAACTATCAGAATCTAAGATTCCAATATACGACATGTACCAGTCTCAACGGGTTTACTTTACTGACCAAGTAGTGTAAACCTTGACCGGGAACTGTCTAAGAATGACAACGTCATGATACAACTCAATGTCAGTTACGACGCTTTTGCAACAGTATCATAACTAATCATTCTAAGGTATGTTAAGTCTTTACCATATTAAAGAAGATGTTATATAAAAGAAACTGTTCATTTTATTCATAATAAAATGTTACATTAGTAATTACAAGGAAATACATAATAAAATTGTCACTCAGAGCACCAACCCTATAATTAATTAAAGCATTAGTTGTTTCTAAAAATGGACGACCAAGTATTACATGAATTGGCTTATAACTGTCAGCTATAGGTTGTGTTTCCAAGACAATAAAACCCACAGGATATATGAATTTATCGACTTATATTAACACGTCTTCCATAATTCCTTTCGGTACATTGACTGATCTATCAACAAGTAAAAAAGTAGTTGAGGTTGGTTTTAACTCACCAATATTAAGTTGTTGGTAAACCGAAAATGGAAGCAAATTGACACTGGCTCCAAAATCAAGCAAAACATGTTCAAGTTTTTGATTTCCAATAATAGAAGAAATAGTTGGACAGCCATGGTCCTTGTATTTTAGTGAATTATTGGTTGAAAGAATAGAACTTACCTGTTCAGCTAGAAAAGCTTTCTTTCTTACCTGATGTTTCCTTTTAATGGTGCACAAGTCTTTCAAAAATTTGGCATAAGATGGTATCTGTTTGATGGCATCTAACAAAGAAATATTGACATTTACATGTTTGATATTTCATATATCTCTGGGGAATGGTTCAATTTCTTTATTTTTAATGCCTGTGGAAATGGAGGTGCATGAGAGAAATTATTATGATCAACGACAGGTAATGGTTCATCAACTTATTCCTTACCCTCTGAATCTGATTTATTTTTCGCTTCACGAGGTTTAAGAATAGGTCTGTGATGACCTTACCACTGCGAAGAGTAATAACATATTTGACATGGTCTATATGTTGACTTCCAGAACTACCTTCGTGAGGGTTTTGATGACTCTTGAGGTTTGGTTGCGGTTGTACAGAAAACTTTCCTTTCTCATTAATTGTCAAAATAGATGTGATTTTGGAGAAAGTATCTTTCAGATCAATCAATGTTTGCATATTTTGGTTATTGATGGCTTCTTATTTCTCAATGAATTCATACAAGGTATCCTCAAGGGTTTTCCTAGGCGATGGGACATATTGTGCATAATTCTGGAAATTTTGAAAATTCTGGTGTTCCTAAGGAGGTTGTTGCGATGGTTGTGCTTGGTTATCATTCCTCCGATTGAAGTTTGGATGATTTCTCCAACCAGAATTGTAGGTTTGGGAGTATGGGTTTGGATTTGGTCTATTGAAAGTGTTTATGGAACTGACTTGGTCATGGAGATATTCTTGAAAGGCTGGCAAGGTTGGGAAACTTGTGTGACATGTTCATTTGAATTACAGATTTGACGTGTGACTTCTTGAACTGACTTGACATGATCAATCTTCCTTATTTATAATGCCTCAACTTTTTTATCTAGAGATGCATACTTAGTACAAAGGTCATAGTCTTCCCTAAGGTTAAACATACCTCTACCAGATGGTTGTGGTTTTACAGATGACTCATAAGCGCCAACTGTGTCCCATTGTTGTTCATTCTCTGATATGTGTTCTAGGTAATCTGGTGAATCTTCGGGATTTTTGTCCATAAATTCACCATTGCACATCATCTCCACTACTTGTCTACCATGGGGTGTTAAACCCTCATAGAAATAGACAACCAGCCTCCATGTTCAAACCCGTGATGTGGACAAACATTCAACATCTCTTTAAACCTCTCCCAACATTGGTAAAGTGTTTCTCCCGACTCTTGTGTGAAGGTTGTGATTCTCTTCTTAAAGGAGTTTGTCCTGTGAAGGGGAAAGAATTTTTTTAGAAACTTTTCTTGCAAATCATCCCATGTTTTAATGGACCCTGACCTAAGGTTCTGCAACCAAATTTTAGCTTTATCCTTTAAAGAAAAGGGAAAAAACTTTAATCGAATTATATTCATGCTGCAATTTTGGTCTGTGCATGTGTTACATACCTCTTCAAATTCCTTTAAATGCTGATAAGGATTTTTTGATTTTAAACCGTGGAATGTGGGTATAAGTTGGATAACACCTGGCTTAAAATTGAAACGTGCTGCATCTGGGGGAAAAATAATGCAAGATGGTGATCTTGGTCTAGTGAAATTCATGAATTGTCTGAGTGTCCTAGGATGATTAAGATCGCCATGCTGAGACTCATTTTCTTCCTGATCAATTGGGTTTTCAACTCGGGCATGTGGATTTTCATTTGGTTCTCCTCCATTTTGACTAACGATGAAGGTGATAGAGACTCTCTATTTAATCTACCGTTAGATGATCGAGACCAATGTCTCATGCAACCTAAATGCAGACTATATGCTAAAATTTAAAAATGAAAATACAATACTTATAAAAAGAAAATAATAAACAAGTGGAAAAAAATTAAATCAAAATTAAAAATAACAAAAAGGGAAAAGAAAAATAAATAAAGAAAATATAAATGCAGTGATTTAGATCTAAAAACGTTCTTTGATTCTTGTCAATTCAAATCTCAATTGAATTTCTCATTCAGCTGTCTCAATCTCTCGAATTAAGTTCTCACAAAAAATTATGGAAGAATCTCCGGATGGGGATGGTTCAAGAAATTCTCTGGCAAAATGCTAGCTCCACTTTAATTGATTTTTTTTGTCTCATGTAACCTTGAAGAATTAAAAACAGGGTCTGTCTGTATGTGGGATTTGTGGGTTCAGGATTCATTTAGGATTAATCAAGATATTTTGGATCTACACAAATGTAAAGATGAAAGAAAATGAGATGCAAAAAAAAAAAAATAATACAAAAATATAAAAGTACAAAAAAAATAAAAATAAAAATAAAGAAAAGAAAGAATATATGTGTGTGTACACACACACACAAAGATTATTCTATCTACTAAATTTATTCCCCGGAAACGGCGCCAAAAACTTGACACGCTCAAAAAGTGGTTATTTACTCCTCCCAAGTATAAGAGTGTCGAAGTAATAAAATAACCCGAAAATACCGGGGTCGATCCACAAAGAATAGATTTAGTAGGATAAAATAACAATTTGAATGAAAAATAAAAAGGCTGGATTGTTTAAAGTGGTTGAAAATTTTAATTTAAATTGCAGCAATAAATATAAATGATGGGGTTATGCGATCCACTTTTAATATTAAATTTAGAAATCTCACTTGTTATAATATATAAATTTATCATTATTACCCAAATAATTTATTTCAGGAATTAATTATGCCAAAACATATAAAACCAGCCATAAAGACGGTGATAACTTTTGTCTATAACAAGTCCAGTTAGGTACTCAATTATGACAAATAAATAAAACCAGCATATAGGCGGTAACAAAGTTTATCAATAATTAATCCAGAATTAAATTAAATATTAATCATTAGATTATAATTGATATATTATAATATAAGTGAGATTAATTTAAATTTTCATATTAAATGCTTCACCATTTACTCCAGCAAAAAGAAATTAGCTACTCATAATTTTAAATAAAAACACACATTATTTTATTACTGAAAGAAAAAGAAAATACAAGAAACCTTTAAAAAAATAAAACACACAAGACATTCTCTTCAATTCTATAGAGAATTCATAGAAAGCATGACAATTGAAGGCTGAGCATCCTCTAATTTATAGAGGAAGCTCAGCCTTCACAATTGCAAAAGTGTAATTGTGAAAGAAAATTGTTTTACAATTGTCAAAGATAATTGCAAATCAATTGTCAAGGTGGAGGGGCATCCACCGAAAATGGATGTGACCCTCCACCATTTGTTTTTAAAAAATTTGAAAATAATAATTACATATGAAATACTTTGGATTCTTCATCAATTTCGGTCTTGAAAGCTTCCGAATTCAAAAATATTATGAGCATCAAAGTTGTATATCTTTGAGACTCTTTTCATCTGGAACTTGAATCACTTTAATCCTATATCGGAGTACAAAGTTATGGCCAAAATACAAACATTGCACATGGTTGGAATTTCCTAAGTTGTACACTGTTAGAACGCTCTATTAAATTTATGGCCTCTAAAATCCAATTATCAAGTCCATTTTTCTAGATATGCATCCAAAGTATTATTTCACCTACATAAAATATAAAAATCACAATAAACATAAATATAATTATTATTTAACAAATGTGCTTAGTTGAGGGGATTAATGAAACTATAAGTGTAAAATGATTAATTTTTCTTTTTAATAAATGTGCATTTTTTAGTATTCATCAAGCGCTCATCCCTCAATTATTAACTGCAACTTTCCAAATCAAATAAAAACAATAAACTTTTACTAATTTACTTGTTACTTTTTCCTTTTTTGATTTTTTTTTATTTTTGTTGATCATTTTGTAAATATTTGTCACAATCCACCCTTTAAACTTTTATTTTTTATTTTTTACTTTTTTTAATTTTAATTTTAATTTTGTTTTCTAATAATTAAAATTACATGCAACACATTGATTTCTTCACCAACTACGACTTGAAAATATCATAACTAGAAAATCTTGTAAAGAGAAAAGTTGTAGATATTTGAGTATTCTTTCATCTGGAATTGGAATCGCCTCAATCCAATATAAGAGTAAAAAGTTATGGCCAAAATATGAAATTTATGCAAAGTTGGAATTACTGAAATTGTACACTGTTAGAACGCCCTTTCAAGTTTCCGACCTTCAAAATCCAAATATCACGTCCATTTTTCTAGTTATGCATCCAATGTATTATTTCACCTACATAAGAAATAAAATCACAATAAAAATATATAAAACATAAATTTAATTATTATTTCACAAATGTGCTAAATTAAGGGGATTAATGAAACTACCAGTGTAAAATAATTAATTTTCTTTTTAATAAATGTACACTTTTTAGTATTAATCAAACGCTATGGGGGAATTTTCCCTCCCCATACTATGCATGAACCCGAAGATACTGTGGTATCTCACATATGTCTTCAATCCATGTGTGCGATGATTACCTTGGGGCACAAAGCGCCACACATGTCTTCTTGTTATTATTCCCCAAAGGTACAAGTAATTGGGGATCAACGTTCCACACCAGATATGTATAATTGAGGTCAGACTTATCAGAAAGTCTGTCCAGAATAATTTGAATTTGAAACCCATAAATTACGAGAACAAAAGTGGAGCACTTACCAGTTCGACAGTTAAGCAAACATGGTCCCCCAGGGGCCAGAGAGTGGAGATGTGGTCTCTATGCTTGAGGCCAAAGGACTTCTGGTGCCCCGAGGCACGGTCCAAAGCCGAGACAAACGGAAGGTGTGGAGTCTATGGTGCATTTTCGGGTGGTGGGAGTCCTAAGAACGCCATTTGATGATCTGAGAGTAAATGAAATTGCTGGAGATTGAGGGTTTTGGGGTTTTTGAAATGGAGATTGTTTTTTTAAACGAAATCATCGGTGAAGCTATAAGGAAAAGTCTGCCCTTTTATATTCTCGAAGCACATCTAGTCGACCATATCTTGGATGTATACCCGGCCGGACATGGGAAAAGCAGATACATCCGGCCAAGTATAAAACAAAATTCTAGAGACATATTGTAGTTGCAGCTAGAAGTGTGCATTAATCGATTTTAACCGATTAACCGAATCGTTCCGACCAATTTTTTTATAATGGTTCGGTTATTGTGATTAAATCGGTTTTTTCGGTTAAGATTTTGAACTTTTTCAGTTTTTCGGTTCGGTTAAGGTTATGAGATTTGTATAACCCAACTGACCAATTAATCGATTACAAACCATAATTTGACTTTATATATATTTTTAATTAAAACGAAATTAAAATTTTTACCTAGACAGCTTGTTGATGAATTTAAATTTGTCTTCTGTTGTTAAACACATATATGTTTGTCTTTTTAATGAATTTAAATTTATATTAATGTGTTAATGTGGATTGTTATTTGTGGAGATTCTGGACTGGTTAATAACCGAATTAACCAAAAACGATCGAAAAATAATGGTTAAGTTGGTTAATGGTTACGTGTCATCATATGGTTAAATCGGTTAAACATTTACTTAACCAAATAATTTCGGTTCGGTTAAAAAATCAAGGATTAACCGACCGAACCGACCGATGCACACCCCTAGTTGCAGCGCGTCGAATTTTATTTCAAACACTCAATGGATCAGAAAAGAACATCAGTTTTGTTAGCAGAACAGGCTAATACCCAATGAAAAAGGAACATGGGGTGTAGCCTGCCTGAAAAATAGGAACACTGAAATATAGAAAAAGAAAAACTCTTGGGGAAAAAACTTCGGAGATAAAATGGAAAATGACATGAGGATTTTCCAAAATCAAGTGTTCATCATGCAGATGGCTGTAATGGGTTAGCAGCCATAAGTAAAGGATGATGAGTCACTTTAATCATGCAAGTTCGGATGCTTGGGATCTGTCGGATGCCTGAAGTGGTGGTAAAACTAAAACCCATGAATGAGGACAGTCAAAGAATGGGTTAGGGAGACAAGAGTTGGGCTTCAAGTTCAGAATTATGCGTCAAGTTCAGATGAGATCAGGGTTGAGATTCAGGTCAAAGAACGGATATCAGACAGCTCCGGGAATGGGGAATAGACTTTAAGAGCAGAAATTGAGGCATTTCACAACCGATCGAAGCATCGGGGGACTTACGATTTCATCAACTATTGATATAGATCGAAATATCTCTCAGCCGATTGAAGCATCATGGTACTTGCAGGTTCATTAACTATCACAGCGGGGATCAAAACATCTCACAATCGATCAAAACATCGAGGGACTTACGGGTTCATCAACTATCGACAGAGATCGAAGCATCTCACAGCCGATTGAAGCATCATGAGACCTGTAGGTTCATCAACTATCACAGCATGGATCGAAGCATCTCACAACCGATCGAAACATCGAGGGACCTACGGGTTCATCAACCATCGACAATGATCGAAACATCTTACAGCCGATCGAAGCATCGAGGAACATGAGGCGTCATCAACTACCATAGCAGAGATCGAGGCATCAGAGGACCTGGATGTCCACTTATTAGCAAACCCACTGTAAGACCATGTGATTTCGGCGAGGCTCGACAAGACAGGTATGTAAAAATACATGAATATAGACATGTCACTGTCACACACTGCACAAACCTATCAAAGTGAGGGCGACTGTAGACATTGTATTTTTATGGATAGCCCAATGATGATTCTCTTATGAGGTCACCTCTGAAAGCTTGGAAAGTTGCAAAGATAAATGCTAGAAGGGAAGTGAACTACAAAAAATATACCTTGAAAACTCTAGATTCGACCCAATATATCTCGAAAACCCTAGATATAGTTGAGCTATCATTGATCATGTAAATCTTCAGTTATTGAAATTACATATCCATACATGTATAGAATTTGAATTTCATATCCGGCCAGATATATGTTGAGCTATCATTGATCATGTAAATCTACAGTTATTGAAATTACGGGCTTGGTATGTTCGACCGGATATATATTCTGATATGTACATCCAGCCGGATATATCTCGAGTTGTAATTGACGTAATAAATTGACAATCAGTGGAGAATGAGAGATGATTATGTCTCATCCTTCCATTCTCAACCATCTTTTTGCTATAAAAATAAGATTCATCATTCACAAGGGGGAAGATATTTTTTCAGAACCTACAACTAAGAAACCATCCGCAAACACTCTGTAAAACTGAAACTCTATAGAGAAAACATGTGAGAGAAAATCAATAACTTTATGGAGCTTCATTCATTTCAGAAAACAATCAAGCAATGATCCAGCAATCAGAGGCTTCTTTCTGAGCCAAACAGTAAAAGGTACGGCATGATGTCACTCTTTCTTTATCATTATTATTTTCACATGTTTTACTTTCTATTCTGAACTAGTATATCTGGTCGTATATGGGCACCTCTCATTGGTATATAAGATGAAAACACATACATAAATTTCATAGCCGATTACGAATGGACGGTGGCATGGTTTGCACTTAGGATACAATGCCACGTGCTACTGGGGAATAATCATATACAAGGATCATATTGGTTTTTAATTATTTATGACATGTCTTATTTGTTTACTGTTAATTATGCATGATTCTATTGCAAGCATGCCTCTGTCTTTTTATTTTTTTTTATCTATTACCCTATGCATGGTTCTGTGTTTATTTTACTGTATTAACTCATAATAGTTATGTTATTTACTGTTTTGGTATGGTTAGCACGTGTATGGTTCTAGATTCTTGCCCACGATTCATTTTCGGCCAGACTTCCTGCAAGTTCGACCGGACATAGAACCGAATATGTATATCCAGCCAGACCTCCCTAGGGCCAGGCTGATGGCTGATAGGGAACGTCTTTTGTTTCCCCTCACACATGAATTTATTACTGTTGTTTTGCCCTCTGGGAGTTAGTCTATCATTTGTATGATTCTGTAACTTAGATTATATTTACACGACTGTTCTTTCATTATTTTTCTTATTGTTGTTATTATATTCATGTGTCATTTAAACATTCAGAGATCCTGCTTTTGGTTGTTTACCATTGTATCAGTTATGTTGAGAACCTGTTTCTGTATTCCTGGTTTACGCAGTATATCCAGCCAGACTTCTAATAAATTCTGTTGGACATAAGTAATTCATATGTATATCCAGCTAGACCTCTATGAGGGCATGCCAACGAGATATCCACTGTGATTTGCTTTGATATCATTTCCTTACCAATGTAGTAATAATGTAGAGATATTTACTCGTTTTATTTACTTTTCATTCATGATTGCGCACTTGTATGCCTTTAAATTGCTTCTTGTGTGTGATAATACATTATAAGATGTGGAGATACCTCATTTGAGCGTAAATATTATATTGTCATTAGTAAAAGATCGTTCCAAACCCAAGCGGATTTAAGGTCGAACCTTGCGAGGGGCATAGTGCGGCCTTAAATTATTTTCCGTGTTTCATACTGGATGGTGACTCTTTTATTCTCCGGTTAGTCTCTCCGTGAGATTATTCATACTTTCTACGGGTTGCGAGCCCAACAGTATAGTGATTGTCGACGTCATAGGCATAGTTGGAAACCGCTTCACTCCTACAATAATGTTCCAAAATATTATTTGATAAATAAAAAATAATGGTTTTGAATGTAACTACATAGGTTTTTAAAGATAATTATACTTTATATATTATAAAAGTTAAAAAAATAAATATTTTAATGTTATTTTTTCAAATGTTAAATTTGTCTTCACATGTAATGTTGTTTTTTTAAGTTATGTGACAAATTATTTTCAATGGTTGAATTCTCATTTTTGTTACATTCCCTTCCATCAAATCCAAAATAAATTTTAAATATTTAAATTACATTCCTCTTCATTACATCATTTTTCATTAATCCAAACATAACCTTACATATATATATATATATATATATATAAATTCTAAGAACCGTTCACATAGACACGAAGACATGTTATTTTCTTTACCTACACAATCAAATAGGAAGTTGTGATTTGTAATGGCTTTGCTAATGAGTGGTCCATTGAACCAATAACTTGGTTCTTTTTCAGGTATTGTTTTAGAGGAATAGTCTGAACAGAAACATCAATGATTACAAGTGAAGAAATAAAAATTAGAAGTAGGTCCATTCAATCTCTCTTCTTCAATTTTTACAATCATGAACCCTTTAAAATAGCTCATCACTCTCTCTATGGTCCTATAGACTATATTTGGTCATTATGAATATTGCTTTTATATTATATGGTCCTTCAAATATTTATCATATACAAATAATAAAGGACCAACTGATTTATATATACCTTTGAATGATGTAAATATGAAGTCATGATGTGCACTTGTTGGCCATAGATGTGTCCCAATATGCTTAACTCAAAAAATTGTTCTATAATTGATTGTAAGTGATTACCAATTATGAATCTTAGTTGCCCCATGATAGTACTTCTAATTTGTCCTTGTAATTAGGTGGGGATTTAAAATATTCTTCATAATTTGAAATAGACAAGATTAAAGATTAAGGATTAAAACAAATTTAAAAGGACAAAAAAAACACACACACATGATAATTTTAATGACATGGTGTTAATATAAAGAATTCCACTAACCACTAACAATCAAAAATTGAAAGTTAATTCCAAAGAGTGTATTTCAATTGCATAATTTCTTGAATGAATAATAATTGTAACCTTACAATAAAGCTAGAGGACAAGAAGATAAATTATAATTCACCGACCAAAAAAAAAAAAATTGTAAATAAAATGGTGATTCAACAAAAGCACAAGAGGACAAGCAATTGAATAGGCTTCAACCCAAGTCTTCAAATATTGTAAGATTATAACTAAGGCTTGTGATAAAGTGGACCCCCTTGAAGACTAAAGGAATGTTTCATCAAAGAGAGTCAAGAATCAAGATCAAATTGATCATGCCTCAAAGTCAACCCCACCAATGGTCTTGGTTGAAGACTAATTTGGTGACAAGACACATGCCCACTACTCAATTTGTCTACTCACTCATCATCCCATTGAAAATATCTAAAGATGAAAGAACCCCCTTTTGAATTTTTTATGGTTGAAATTTGATCATACAATTTTCAAATCAAAGAATTCAAAACAAAGTCAATGACAAGAGAGATGATCTTTTAAGGCACAACACTCAAGCCTTTAATCAACAATCATACTACTAATGAATCGTTTTACAAATAATATTTATGATTAATTAAGGGAGAGTAACTTATGAGCTTATTTAGGTGATTGGGTTGGAGGGAGTTGGTAGGGATGACAGAAATTTGGACAAGTTTCCCAGATTAGAATTATAAATTTGGTTGATAAAGCTAGTATTAGAGACTCTTAAATTTTTTTTTTTTTGTTTTGATAATTATCATCTTGATGAGAATGTAAAGCAACTTAAATATATTATATTGTCACTAAACCCTTAGTAGAGCTTACTAGAACAAGAAACCATGGATCTAGCTCTATATTTTTAAAGTGATATATGTAATATAATGGATAAATTATTTTGGGTTATTAATTAAACATTTCTATCCATAACACTTTGTCCCACTAGGAAGCCAACTTTCAGAAAGTTGTCAAATTATATACATCTTTTGGCTATTGTAAACAAAGTGGAAATCTTAGTTGGTTTGTAGGAAGAATGTATGAGTGGGATGTGGAACGGCTATAAATTAGAAGAGAAAATTAATATACTATATAAAAATGAATATACATGTGAAAAAGATTTCTTCAAAGTTGGTAAAATGGAAATATCATTGAATTTTAATAATAATTTCTGTATTTAATTACAAAAAGAAGTGAGCCTTCTTAGTTCTTAGCTACACCCTAAATATAATACATGTTATTTATTATTTGTTTATATGCTTATTTTGACTTATTCCCCTCACTCATTGTGCAAATCAATTTGTTTTTTGCTTTAATTAACTTTAAGTGGTAGGCCTCCCGTTTGTTTTTGTTTTTGTTTTTGTTTTTTTTTTTGGCTCCTTAATTAATTTAGGCTTTAGGGTTACGAGGGGGCCGGTTCGCCCTATCTGCCAATTGTGCTTTCTTGGATCACCGCATCACCTAACAAATTAACATTATTGCTTCTATGCTTTTGTTTCAAAAGAAACGATAATTATAGGAATATATTTTTTAGTGATATTTTTTTTATATGTAAATGTTGATTTCTTTTTAATTATTTGAAAATAGATTCGATCTATTTGACGCTCAGGAGTTCTACTTAAGGGTGGCAAAACGAATCAACGAATCGAATTCGTGCCGAATGCTAAACGAATCGAATAAAAATATGTCAAATTCGAATTGTATTTGTTTATTAAACGAATCCTAATATTAGGATTCGAATTCGATTCGTTTAATAAACGAATATTCTTATTCTTATTCGATTCATTTATTTATTTAAACAAAATTAAACGAATCTTTGTATTCGTTTAGATTCGTTTAAACATAATTAAATGAATCAAAACGAATCGAATCATCGATTCGTTTAAATTATGTTAAGATGTTTTATATAGTTATTTTTGAGTATTTGTTTTACAAGTAATTAATTATTAAAAATAACATTCTTTATTAATATTTTTGTTCTAAAATTTTAAGGGTAAATTTGTAATATAATTAAACGAATATTAATCGAATTCGATTCGTTTAATAAATGAATTCTAAATGAATGAACGAATTGATGAGTTCAAATTCGGATTCGATTCGTTTGCTAAACAAATTCATTCGAATCGACTTATTTACTAAACAAATCAATTTTTTCAAATCTATATTCGTTTTAAAACATATCGAATCGAATGATTAAACGAATCATGACCCACAATACCACCCCTAGTTCAACTGAGTCAATGATACTATCTTGATGTCAGATTTAGATATTTGTGTTTGACAAAAATAAGTAAAACCAAAAACCCACCAATCTGTACCGTCCAAATTGCTTCATGCTGGTTGATGACGATGACTCTATGAATATCATAAGTCCACCGAAAATTAAAATTAATTAGTTGACAACACTAAAATGGTTAATAAGATATTTGATTGACTTAGCAAAACATGACATTCCAATTCAGCATTCAACATTGCTTGAGTTTTGACAACGATAACTATCACATCAATCTCCGATTAAGTAAATTTAATGAAATTAATCCCGGAGGGCCCGTTTGGTGGAGTTAACTAGCGTTTTAATAATTTACTAAACAAGCAAATTAATATTAGGGTTAATATTTATAAAATTATAATCTCATGATATTTTTGACGTTAGTTTATATTATAGTGTTTGTTTCGTAACTTCTAAACTAAATTATATTCTCTGACAATATTCTCTACTAAACACACTTTAATTAGTTTATTTTGTTATATTTTTAAGTAAGTATTTTGATAGGTAATTATTTTATAACCAAAGTCATCATTATCATACATATTGTGGTGTGTACGCGGTGCGTGTTTGACTTTGAGTATTGACAGAGTTTGACCTAAAATGAAAATATATATATATATATATATATATATATATATATATATATATATGAAGAAGATAGAAGCACGTTGTGAGATTAACAAAATATACAGACATGGACCATGAAGGGAGGGCGTGTTCGGCTGCTGAATTTGTTGCCTTTTTTTTCCCCAAAATAAAAAAAAATAAAAAAAAAAAAAAGTGTTTGCTGCATTTTAGCTTTCAAAAGACGACCCACTTTGGTTCTCACTCGTGGAGATAGGATAGCTAAGCTTGGCCATTTTTTTTTCATGGCGGACAAATAGATTAGACAAAATTTTGAAGAGTCAAAATCCAAGTAATTAGGATTTAGGGTTTTGTGACGTTGCATACCACAAGCTAACACCAGTATTACATTATCATATTCGTATACAATGTCCAGATAATGCAAATATTACGATTCAAGTTTGTAATATCTTATATTGTTTGATGTGTTTATAAAAGTTGAATCTTATCAACTAATATGAAGTGTTTTGGGTGATCTTGCAATCCACTTTAAGAATAAAACCGCGAAGAGGGTGGGCTGGGCCGATGGACTGACATGCTTCCAAATCTGACAATATCTTATTAGTTGAGTTGGGTCATCATAAATGATATCAGAATCAGTTATCAATTAAAAATATGTTAATAAGTACGTTGGCCCTAAGAGGGTAGATTGTATAATATATCTAACATCTTGGGAGAGATTTCGTTGATATACTTCTAATGGTTGAGCCTAGTATTGATTCGTTTTGGGTGGAGTTTTAATTCATGTCGAGAATAAAATCGTTGAACTAACAAGGTTCCAAATTAAGCAGACAAAATTTTATTAGTTGGTTTGGTAGGAGTTATGTTATAAATATTTTCCAAATTACAAAAAAGTTCATGTGTTGATATCAAGCTAATAAAATCATCTACCTATTTATTTTTCAATTTGTTGGTGATGATGCCTAAATGATGAAGGAATGCGAATGAGAAATATATTTAGTTTTTAAAATGAGAATGATGAATATGGTGACAGTGACAAGCAGTGGTGCGCTTTTTTATTTCTCCATCCATGTGCTCTCATATTTGAATGTTAATATAAGAATTTGTTGCTATACTTTATTACCGTTTTATTTTTCACTCTCAATATATTCTTGAAGTAAAAGATTTTGCAGGTTTGGTTCGTATATAAAAAGTTATTTGTTTGTGCTGTTCGGATAGAACAATTTATTTTATGGCAATTAATTGCATCAACCTCTATGATTTTGTTTTTTAAATAAGTTATGGTATCACTCAATTTAATGAGACTTTTTTTCTTATTAATTTTTTTTAAGAATCATTACTCAAATTTGTAAGGAACCTTAGACACCACCTATCTAAGCCCTCATGAATTTGCTCTTGGACTTTACCCAAAAGACCTCATACATATACATCCTTATATGCTCATGATTTTCCGCATTTCTAACTAATGTGGGACTTTGAGACTTTGTTTGCTCACAACAAAATCCATATGGTCACGTAATTGAGCTGCGCCCATGGGCTCATATTGTTTGAGACTTCTGGTGATGGAAACATAAATAATTTTAATATCACATGTTTTGAAAGTAGTTTATTTTTCTTCAAAATATAATTAACACAAGGCTAGCTAAAAGGGTAATTATATTTGTTCAATCAAATAAAAAAGAAATTGTATATGGGGATAGAGATATTCGCAGACAGCAAGAAGACCATTAAAAAGACAAGGGGCACATGCAGTGAAACGCACTTTGGTTGTGGTTGTGAGATCAAAATTCAAATGATTAATAATAATAATAATAGAGGAGGGGGGCAAGTTGTGAGTTGGAGATTCAACCGAACCGATGGCTATAAACCAAAATCAATTGGATTCTTCTTAAAATTATAAAATCTATTCTTCTCTAATTACATACACACCCTTCACTTCCCCAACTACCTCCACTCCCACTCTTTTCCCACACAATGAATTACCAATAATTTGCCAATATATTAAATACACATCAATTATTAAACCATTTATACACAAAAATTTAACTTCCTTCAATAGATAACTTGATGACACATTTTTTTTTTAAAAAAATAAGTTTAAGGAAGGTGCAAGTATCTTTGTTTCTTTTTTATTCGGTCGGTAAATACGATATTAAAAATTAATTTGGCGTCAATAACTACTGATCGATTATTCGATCGGTAATTACTAATAAATAGTGATATTTTATATCGTACCGCAAGTGTACGGTGTCAAGTTTTAGTATAAAAGAGTTTAGAGTGTCGAACCCACAGGGATTGCATTAACTCGCACTAAATATTACAATTAATAATCCTAACTTTATTTAGAAAACAAATAATAAAGATTTTAATAAATAAATATAAAATAATTGTATAGGAGGAACTAATACGATAGAGATTCTAGATCCTGATTTCACCTAGTTGTCGCCTATATATTTGTCATGCCAATTAATCATTGTTCAGTTATATTGTTTATAAGTCAAGACTCCGAAAATATTCACTCCCTCTCTCGAGCATCAGTGAAAAATATCATCAACTACAGACTTCGATATCTCCATAAAAATCTAGTAGTTAACAACTCATTACGCTTTGTGATTCTATATTAACGACTTCAAATGAACTTATATATTCTCTCAAACTCTATAAAACTCATAGGTTATATTCTTTAGATCTATTCAAAATCCCATCTCTCGAGTGATAGATTTTAAACATATATCATCATATTTGTGGCCAACAAACACAAAACATTAAACTCAAAAGAATACAAATAAACTTAATAAAACTTCATAACAAAATCGACAATTAAAACAAAGGTTCAAGCATCAGTTACATCATTCTCCAGAGTTAAGGAGTAGTTCATGACTAAAGATAAAAATAATGATAAACAAGTCATGAATCTAATGGAAATCATTAGAGTTCTAAGAAAGAAACAAGAAGATAAAACCTGAATTGAATCTATCCCTCTTCGGACGTCACCGCCTTTGTCTCCTCTTGTTGCTCTTCAATCCTCATCATTGGATCTCTCTAAAAGATGTGTTTTGGTATTTTGTGCTGTATATTAGCCTCCTCCTTGAGTCTTGAACAAACTAATGTATTTATAGTAGAGCCTTGGGTGTCATTGAACATGTTAAAAACCCTAATTTGGAACGCGTGTGTTTGTCCCGCAGCGCCGCGGTGCCAAGCTCTTGAGAATTTGAATGGGAATCGTGAGGCGCCGTGGCGCCAGTGAAAAGTTCTTCACTGGTGTTGCGTCTCGCGTTCTGTGCTCCCGTGCGGGTCCGATGCTTCCGAGAGTTCCCGAAACACTCGTTTTTACTTCATTATTGATGTTTTAATGCTTCCTACAAATAAGACATAAAAGAAACTAAAAATACATTAAAAGACTCGAAACATAACAAAATAGTAAGCTAAGAATGTCATAATAAGTGGGTATAAACCGCACTTATCAAACACCCCCAAACTTAAGATTTTGCTAGTCCCGAGAAAAAGATAAAATAAAAACTAAATATAAATAAACAAATACAAATAACTAAATTAACTAAGCCACTTTCGTAGGGATCACGATTGCATTTAGCGTATGCAACAAGCCTTTAAATCATGCGACCCTAGTGGACGAGTTATAGTCTCGTGAGGGCTTACAGCGACGACACCCATAAACGTCATTTACACACAATCATGCAAAAATATAAAACAATTACAATAATCTCGATAGTTATGCACAAAATTATCCTCAAAGAGTGATTATCAATGAAATCAGAGAACCTTCAAAGTACGTAATTCAGCTCAGATCCAAGTTCCTGAATAATTCATCTAGGCTAAACTCCTGTGTGTGTGTAAAGGTTCATTCACAGCTTGATTTATAAGTAAGTCAACTCAATGATTTCATCTCAAAAATTGAGATCTAATGGGTCAAACCAACCTAGATATCTTATTAGTACTCTCATTTGCCTTTCTTTGCTTAGTATGGTACGATTTTATTTTCTTCTTTTTTTGCTCTTTTTCTCATTAGTACGGTGTCAAGTTTTAGTATAAATGAGTTTAGAGTGTCGAACCCACAGGGATTGCGTTAACTCGCACTAAATACTACAATTGATAATCCTAACTTTATTTAGAAAATAAATAATAAAAATTTTAATAAATAAATATAAAAATAATTATATAGGAGGAACTAATATAATAGAGATTCTAGATCCTGATTTCACATAGTTTTCGCCTATGTATTTGTCATGTCAATTAATCATTGTTCAGTTATATTGTTTATAAGTCAAGACTCCGAAAATATTCACTCCCTCTCTCGAGCATCAGTGAAAATATCATCAACTATAGATTTCGATATCTCTATAAAAATCTAATAGTTAACAACTCATTACGCTTTGTGATTCTATATTAACGACTTCAAATGAACTTATATATTCTCTCGAACTCTATAAAACTCCTAAGTTATATTCTATAGATCTATTCAAAATCTCCTCTCTCGAGTGATAGATTTTGTTGATGGTGTTTTCAGGTCCTATGTTATTTAAGGAGCACGGCAGTGGTAAAAAGGGTAATTCCCTTCTTGATCGAGATCATTAATGCCGACCCGACCACATGAATGTTATAAAGCCAACAGCTAGAGACCGAACACTTGATGATAGGTGACCGACCACTTTGGTTCGGATGACCGAGCATTATCAGATCGGTAGCAGCATTTTCAGCTCAAATGACTATCATGACCGACCTCATGAAGACCGACCAGATAGCGAGATATGCTCCGGAAGATGACACCCTATTCTTGCGGATAAGATGACAAGTTATCCTATTTTCATGGGGAAAACTGGTGAGTCAGAGTCCTAGAAGGATAAAGAAAGTAAAGGTAGTTTTGATTAGGAATCTTTATGGGAAAAAGAAATAGTTTTGACTAGAAATCCTTATAGGAAAATGAAATTTTTTCAACTAGGAAATTCTTGTAGGAGAAGGAATCTGATTTCTACACTATTATAAATAGGAGGGTAGAGTGTGCGTAAGAGGCATCAGAATCAATATCAAGATCATTACGATCAAACTTGTAAACACAAGAGATATCAGAGAAGCATATCTCGATAATAAAAGTATCATTCGTTTTGTGCCCGTGGACGTAGGTTGGATCTGATCCGCCGAACCACGTTAAATCTCCTTGTTGATTGGCGTATTTATCTGTCTTTTGCTAAATTTGCTTTTGGTTCCCCATTAACCGAACAAATTCACTATTGATGGAGGATTGTCTCGGGAGTAAAAAACCCATATTGCCCCTGAGACCAAAATCAGCCGTCAACAGTTGGCGCCGTCTGTGGGGAGTTCAACGAAAAGTAGCACATGTAGTAAGACAATGGCAGAAGACGGAAATCACCGATCATCAGGAAGTCCAACTACGGACTGGGTAGAGAAGATAGAAGAAAACATGAGGAAAGAAATGGAGGAAAACCAAGCCCTTCTGAAATCCATGATGGACCGACTAGAAAAGGTGGAAGGGAGGAACAACGAGAGATTTGAAGCCAGAACCAGTCAAAGAAGAGGTGAGACGGCGGAAGGAAAAAAGTTTGTAGATACAAGTGAAGACGATAGACCCCGAAGGAGGGGCCCCTACGGGATGAAATCCGTAGTGGTAGAAAAAGATTCACAAACGGATGACACGTGAGAAGAAGAAGAGGGAAGACAGCCGCCAGATTCCCCCTATGATAGCCCCCGAAACATCATAAGGGAAAAAATGAAGTATGACGAGGCTGAACGAGAGACCTCAAGTCATGAGGAGCACCAAGCCTAGGGAAATAGACACAAAGAAGGCCGCAGGGGGCGGCATGGCAACTCAGATAGTAACATGAGGTCTTGGTTGAGGAAAGAGATGGCCAAGTGGGGAGTAAACCTCAAGACCGATGCAAGAGATGCCCAGGACGGTGAGGAGGAATCCCTCATCGCAGAAGAAATAAGGTCGGCAAAATTCCGAGACGATTCAACATGCCTACCATGACACCCTACAAGGGCCATACTGACCCAAAATCCCATATTGAAAGCTTTGTCCTATTAATGGAAGTCCAATGAGTATTGGGGGATGCCGTTTGCAAAGTATTCCCCTTAACCTTAGGAGGATCCGCCACTTTATGGTACAGAAGTCTAGCCCCAGGGAGCATCCGCAACTTCGCGCAACTCAAAAAATCATTTGTGCGGCACTTCAAAGGGGCCTGCATTCCTAAGAAGACAATTGGGGAGTTAAGACTCATGAAGCAGGGAGACGACGAGCCCCTGAAGGCCTTTATTGAAAGATACCATAATATGGTGCTCGAGGTCGGGGGATATGAGTCCCTCGAGGCCTTGGAAAGTTTAAAGGGGGCCTTAAAGGTCGGAAAGCTGTGGACTCACCTAAGAATCCAAGATACGCCGGATTATGCAACCGCCCTGGAAATAGCCCGAAGTTCATTTTATTAGAGAACGAATAGAAAATCTCCCGGAGAGGGACATCTATCAGAGAGAGGACAATAAGGGCAGAGGCCCCCCGCCGGTCTGATAGGGAGTTCAAAAAACCACCCCCGAGACGCAAGGAATTCAAGCCAATACCTCGGAACAACCAGGAAAGAGGAATCCCGAACCAAGTAAACCATGTAGTCAGGGAAGAAGCATACATTCCTCTGAACAAGCCACTAGGACAAATCGTCATGGAGATCCAGGAAAAAGGCCTCTTGATAGAACCTAACCTCAGGAGATTTCCCCCAGATAAGAGAAATAAAACGTCTTATTGCGTGCATCATAATTTGAGAGGACATTCGACGGACGAGTGCAAAGACTTGCGGGAACAAATGGAAGACCTGGCTCGGAATAGATATTTAAATAAATACATTGACCATGAGGTTATGACGGCTAGACAAAGGGCACAACGCCGACAGGTAAATATCATCGCAGGAGGGAAAACACTGGCCGGAGATTCTAACCGGTCCAGAAAAAACTACGGCCGGGCTCGGGAAGCGGAGGTACTGGAAGCGGAACAATCCTCGGGAATACAAGGTGTTCGGTTGGTGCCGATAATGTTCACTGACGAGGATGCCCGATGGGTAAGTTTCCCCCACGGCGATGCGTTAATAATCAAGGCAACAATCGGCGGTTCAGAGGTAGACAGAATCCTGGTGGATCCCGGGAGCGCAGTGGATATAATCTCCAAAGATGTTCTGGAGGGCCTTGGAGTGGAGTATGCAGCTCTGACCGGCGACAGCACTCCCCTATACGGCTTCGGGGGTTAAACGGTCGTCCCATTAGGGAGAATATAATTAGCAATGACGATCAGAACTCGTCCCCGGACTCGGACGATCATGATAAACTTCACAGTGGTGGACTGCATGAGCAGTTACCAAGTCATTGTCGGTCGACCTTTCATGATGAAGACAAAGGCCGCAATGTTCTGCCATTACTTAAAGTTAAAATTCCCCACCCGGGAAGGGATCGGAATCGTGTGCGGGAGTCAGAAGACAGCCCAGAGCTGTTTTGCCACCCTCTCACGGGAAACCCTCTGCGTTGAAAGAAGTACCCAAAAAAGACAAGTGAATGAAGACGGAGAAGAAGCAATGGGGAACACAGGTCCTCGGCCAAATAAAGTTGCCCGATTAGGGGCGGTCGAAAAACTAGAAGAAACAGAACTTTTCGGACCTAGGAATAGCGTAAGGATAGAGGGAAACTTAGACGGAACCTTGAAACAGGGCCTGCTGAGGTGTCTAAAGGAGTACCCGGACGTCTTCGCATGGGGGCACGACGACATGCCCGGGATTGATCCGAAATTCATCAATCACCGCTTGGCAGTAAACCCGTCACACAAGCCAGTCAAGCAGAAAAGAAGAACCTTCAATCAGGAACGGTGCAGGGCAGTAGCGACCGAGGTGGACAAATTATTGAAAGTCAGTTTCATCAGAGAAGTAAAATACCCGGAGTGGGTATCAAACATGGTACTGGTGAAGAAGTCAAATGGAAAATGGAGGATGTGTGTGGATTTCACCGACCTGAACAAGGCATGCCCGAAAGACAGCTTCCCACTGCCAAACATAGATCAACTAGTAGATACAACAGCCTGTCAGGGACTGCTAATCTTTATGGATGCCTTCTCAGGATACAACCAGGTTAAGATGCACCATTCGGACGAGGAAAAAACAACTTTTGTCACCGACCAGGGGCTCTACTGTTATAAGTAATGCCCTTCGGACTGAAGAATGCAGGGGCAACACCTTCAAAGGCTGGTCAACAAAATTTTCAAACCGCTCATTGGCACATCAATGTTAGTATACGTTGACGAGATGATAACAATGTCCAGAGAGCCAGAATGCCACGTGACCGATCTGAGAAAAACTTCGAATTACTAAGAAAACACAATTTAAAGCTCAACCCGGAGAAATGTGCTTTCGGAGTAGCCTCATGGAAGTTTTTGGGTTACATGGTAAGCTCCCGAGGCATAGAAGCCAATCCACAGAAGATCCAAGTCGTACTGGACTTAAAATCTCCCAGGACGGTAAAAGAAGTGCAAAGTCTAACCGGCAGATTGGTCGCGCTCAACCGATTCATCTCCCGAGCAACAGACAAGTGCCACCCTTTCTTCAAAGTCATCAAGAAGGCCAAAAAGAAATCGACTGGACGCCGAAATGTGAGGAAGCTTTCCTACAGTTAAAACAATATCTAACACAGCCCCCGCTTCTAGCAAAGCCACTCCTGGGAGAAACCTTATACTTGTACTTAACTGTATCAGAGCACGCAGTAAGCTCGGTGCTGGTACAAGAGGTCGATAAGGTCCAAAGGCCAGTATATTATGTCAGCAAAGCTCTGTTAGATGCTGAAACCCGATATCCGGTACATTAACTGGTCGCCCTGTCATTGATTACTGCAGCCCGAAAATTACGACCCTACTTCCAAGCCCATCCTATTGGGGGTTACACCGATTATCCTCTGAGACAAATTCTACAAAAACCAGAAGTTTCGGGCAGGCTAATGAAGTGGTCGGTGGAGTTAAGTGAACACGACATTTCTTACCTCCCAATGGTAGCAGTAAAAGGGCAGGCTTTGGCAATTTTGTTGCAGAATTCACAGAACCCCAGGTCTTGACTGTGGGGGAAAGCGAATGGGAGATGTCAGTGGAAGGATCTGCCAGCTCACAAGACAAGGGAGCTGGAATCATATTGAAAAGCGACAAATGTGAAGAGGTATTGTTCGCCCTGAGGTTCGCCTTCGAGGCCACAAACAATGAGGCAGAGTATGAGGCAATTCTGGCCGGTCTTAGGCTATGCGCGGTGGTAGGAGTCCACGACGTAGTAATAAAAAGTGACTCTCGGCTAGCTGTTCAGCAGCTGAAAGGCGAATTCCAAGCCAGTGAGCCGAGTATGATAGCTTACTTGGCTGAAGTAAAAAGGTTGGTGGGAAGAATGGGGAACGTACACTTTGAGAAAATCAGTCGAGAAGACAAATGCGAGGCAGACTCCTTGGCACGGCTCGCATCTTCGATAAAATCAGAGAACCCCAGAATAGTCCATCTAATCTGCCTCCGAGAAAAGAGCGTAGGAGAACTCGAAGTAAAATTATTGGATGAGGAAGACAAAACCTCGTGGATACAGCCAATTAAGAAATATTTGGAAACAGGGGAGACACCCGAGGACAAGAAGGAAGCCAGAAAACTAAAATTCAAAAGCACCAAGTTCTCCCTGATCGAAGGAGTGCTCTACCGGAGGGGCCACACAGTACCCCTCCTAAGATGTTTAGCGGAAGAAGAGGCCGATTATGTACTCAGGGAAATTCACACGGGCATCTGTGGGAGTCACGCCGGAGGACAATCGATGGCCTTTAAAGCTTTAAGGCAAGGGTTCTATTGGCCAACTATGCATCAGGACGGCATGAGAGTAGCCCGGAAATGCGAAGGATGCCAGAAGAATTCCAATATTCACCACCAGCCAGCAGAGCAGTTAACCACCTTGTCCAGTCCCTGGCCATTCGCTCAGTGGGGACTAGATATCATCAGACCAATGCCAAAGGGACGTGGACAGGCGAAGTACACCATTGTGGCCATAGACTATTTCACCAAATGGGTGGAGGTCGAACCCCTATCCACCATCACATAGAAGAAGGCCACATAGTTTTTGAAGAAGAATATTATCTGCAGGTTCGGAATCCCACGGGCCGTCGTCACCGACAACGGAAAACAGTTTGATAGCAAGGGATTCAGGAAACTCTGCGAAGACCTCCAGATCGCCTTAAGGTTCGCCTCACCAGCCCACCCCAAGTCAAACGGACAGGTTGAGGCGGCAAACAAAACCATCAAGGAAAATCTTAAAGCTCGGCTCGGATCCTACAAGAGCTTATGGGTCGAGGAATTGCCGGAAGTACTGTGGGCACACCGGACGACCTATAAAGATTCTACAGGGGAGACCCAATTTTCCTTATCATACGGGTGTGAAGCAGTTATTCCAGCAGAGATCAGAATAACTACCCACAGGGTCCGTCATTTTGAGAGCGGAAAGAATGAAGAGCTTATCAGAAGCCACATCGACCTGATCGAGGAAAAAAGAGAGAAGTCAGCCATGATGACAGCAGTTTATCACAAAGGATGGCCCGTTTCTACAACAAAAAATTTTGAACTCGCGTCTTTCTCCCAGGCGACCTGGTATTAAGAAGAGTCACTCTGAACACTCGAAGGCCGGAAGAAGGCTCGTTAGGAGCCAAGTGGGAAGGGCCCTATAAAATTGCAGAGGTGGTAAGACCAGGGGTCTATATCTTAGAACATCTGGACGACACACGATTAAAAAAACCCTGGAACACCGAGATGTTAAGAAAATACTTTCAGTAGATTCTTTTTTTTTTTGCAGCAACCCGACAAGGGGTAGAGCTCAATGTAAAGTCTTTCTCGAAATGTCCCGCAGAGAGCTGTAAGAAGGGCAGTATGTCCCCGAATATGAATAAAACTTTCTCTTTTCAAAAAAAATTCCACTCGCTCTTCTAATTAAAATTGAAAGTCATATTCAAAATTCTGGGGACATACTCGATACGAAGGGATGATCAGAGGTCGAGGCATCAAACCCATAACATACCGATCACAAAGTGCTACCATAAGAATCCCGGGCATAGACAATCCGACGTAACTCGCTCCACTTTCAAAGATCAAGACCATATCAAGAGGGAAGAGGTATAAAGAAGCACGAGAACTCTTCGCAGTAGCCGGAGCACAACTACCCCACAACTTATATGTACCGGGGACATTCCGGGATGGTAATCATGGGGAGGGAGTGCCCCCGTAGGATAACCTGTCTGACCAAGTTTGGGAGATACAAACGCAAGGAATGCGTTACCCTATGTTTTACCTACCCGATGGATCCAAGAGAAGCATAGCACGGGGATGGATGATACCCTTGTGGCGATTGCGTACTCCAGTGTTACCGAACATAAGGAGGAAAATGCCCTTAATGTTTCGAACACTCTTTGATCCTCATTACCTTGATCATTCGGATCCGTGAGAAGCATAGCACGGGGAGGGATAATACCCCTGTGGCGATTGATTACTCCAGTGTTACCGAACATAAGGAGGAAAATGCCCTTAAAGTTTCGAACACTCTCTGATCCTCATCTACCTGAATAATGGATCCGTGAGAAGCATAGCACGAGGATGGATGATACCCCCGTGGATATTGCTTACTCCAGTGTTACCGAACATAAGGAGGAAAATGCCCTTAATGTTTCGAACACTCTCTGATCCTCATCTACCTGAATAATGGATCCGTGAGAAGCATAGCACGGGGAGGGATGATACCCCCGTGGCGATTGCTTACTCTAGTGTTACCGAACATAAGGAGGAGAATGCCCTTAATGTCTCGAACACTCTTTGATCCCCATTACCTTGATCATTCGGATCCGTGAGAAGCATATCACGGGGATGGATGATACCCCCGTGGCGATTGTTTACTCCAGTGTTACCGAACATAAGGATGAAAATGCCCTGAATGTTTCGAACACTCTCTGATCCTCATCTACCTAAATAATGGATCCGTGAGAAGCATAGCACGGGGAGAGATGATACCCATGTGGCGATTGCTTACTCCAGTGTTACCGAACATAAGGAGGAAAATGCCCTTAATGTTTCGAACACTATCTGATCCTCATCTACCTGAATAATGGATCCGTGAGAAGCATAGCACGGGGAGGGATGATACCCCCGTGTCGATTTCTTACTCCAGTGTTACCGAACATAAGGAAGAGAATGCCCTTAATGTCTCGAACACTATTTGATCCCCATTACCTTGATCATTCGGATCCGTGGGAAGCATAGCACGGGGAGGGACGATACCCCTGTGGTGATTGCTTGCCCCAGTGTTACCGAACATAAGAATGAACATGCCCTTAATGTCTCGGACACTCTTTGATCCTTATTTCTTTGGTCATTTGGATCCAAGAGAAGTATAGCATGGGAAGGGATTGTGCCCTCGTAGCGTATGCTTGCTCCAGCGTTGTAAAAGGAGCCATTGAACAGTACACATGCTCCATGGAGACCTGAAGTATGGAGGATGTGCCCTTACCATTTTAAACGCTCTTTGATCCAAATCCTGGTTCACCGAGACTCTGAATTGAAAGATTCAGGATTGTGTTTTGGAAACCCCGGGCAGGACGCTGTCTTAAGGAATCCGTGTTGTTGTTTACACTTTAAGATTTTGTTTTGGGATAAGTGCTAAGTCGCCCCCGCCTTTTAAACTTTATTTTACAGGTTTTGTTTTTTTTTTTCTCTGGTCTGGCAAGGGGACGCCCGTGCCAGACTCGGTAGGGCTTCAAAAGGTTGATTCACTTCCCTTCTGAATAAATCCCAAGGATTAAACGACTCGGGGCTGGATTTGTTCCGCCGAGGCCACTTGGTTAATCCGCTTGGGCTGGATTCGTTCCGCCGAGGCCATTTGGTTAATCGGCTCGGGGCTGGATTCGTTCCGCCGAGGCCATTTGGTTAATCGGCTCGGAGCTGGATTCGTTCTGCCGAAGCCATTTTGTTTCTCTCAGCTCGGGGTCGGGTTACGTCCCACCGAGTCCATCCTTTTGGTCTGGGGACGCAACATTCCCCCAGAGCCAAGTGATCCTCTCAGCTCGGGGTCGGGTCATGTCCCACCGGGTCCATCCATTTGGACTGGGGACGTAACATTCCCCAAAGACCAAATGTCTCTCACAGCTCGAGGTCGGGTTACACCCCGCCAGTTCGTACGGGTCTCAAGTGTTCGTCTGAAGGGAGTCGTGCAGAGCAAATTACGAAAAACGGAAGAAAAGAACAGAAACACATAAAATACATTTAAATAAAGTGTGAAATATTATTACAAGAAAAATTTACACAGGGCCCCGTTCGGGTTACCCCTTATCAGTCAGCCGGCGCAGGGGCAGGCGGTTCTTCCTCAGCAGGCTCAGATGACGGATGGCTCGGCTCGGCCTCGGGAGGTGGGATAGTAGCTCCTACATCGACAACTTGGGAGGCCCCGAAAGTTACGGCTTCAAGAGCAGGAACATGAACCTCAGGCCGGACCTCTTCAAGAGCAGGAGCCTCAGATCGGTCCTCTTCAGGAGCTAGGGTGATCGAAATAGGATCAGGGTCCATCACTTCCTCGGAAGAAGGGGCAGCCATTCTTTAAACTCCTCTTCTGAGATCTCCCCCTTGCAGAAGCGGATGGTCGCGTGGATAGGCCCTATATCAAGGTTGGGCAGTACCATCGGAATAATTTCAGCACAATCACCAACCCCTTCGAGACGGATGGAGTCCCTCTCGACCTCCAACTCAAGTTCTCTTCTCCTAAGCTCGGCACGGGCCCGTTCCAACTCCTCGTCTTTGGCCCTAAGCTTAGATTCAACACTGCGCACTTCCACCTGCAGGATCCTGTTATCAGCCTGGGCAGCCTCCAAGTCCTTCTTGGCGGCATCAGCATTCTTTCTCTCTAAAGAGGCAGCAGCCCGAAGAGCTTTGTTTGTTGTATGAGCCTCAACAGCAGCCAGCTCCAGATTTTTTATGTTTTCTTCTTTACGAACAAGCTCGGCTTCCGTTTCAGAGAGTCGGTTCTGAAGCCTCTGGGCTTGGCCACCCTCGGACAGAAGGCTCAGGAGGAGATCCTTATTCTTGGCCGCAAGATAGGTCGTCTGCCAAAAAGAAACAGAGAATCAGAAATCAAACTAAGTTATGAACTCACGGCGGGAATAAGGGAAGAATAACTACCTTTGCCATCTGAGAACACAACAAGGTAACCACATCCTCGGGAGAGAGATCTCCGTATCTCGGAATTTTGGCCGGAGGAACCGCCTCGGCCAGTTCATTGATTGCCGGCACCAGATGAGAAGTGGCCTCCTCGAATGTCCTGACCGAGGTCGTCTACGCCAAAAATCACGATGCCTTTCTATTTTTTAGAGGAACCCTCCGGCACTTTTTTCTCTTTCCGAACGGGCTACTTCTTGCTCAGGACCCGTTCCTCCTCCGCCTCCCGGACCAGCTCGGCTTCCTCCGCCTTGAATGGACGCTTCCTTTTTCTAGTAGGTTTTGATGGGCTGGCAGGTCGGGCGGAGACTGTTGGCGATACCCTGGAAGGTGAAGATAAGCTTTGGATAGCCAACGGGGCCGCCTCCTCAGTCACTCCTCTGGCCTCAGCAGTCGCTGGCCGTCTCCGAGAGGGCCCAGTCCCAACCTGGCCGGTTTTCTTTGTTGTGCCAGCCAGTTGATCAAGGTATTTTGGCCTTCTTGACATGCCTACACAAAAAAAAAAAAAAAAAGCGAGAGCAAGAAGAGTGGTCAGTCCAGAATCTGAGTAAGAAAATCCAAATTATCATCATGCTAAGCAAACAAGGAGACTGGTTAAAAAGTTAGTAAAGCCCACCTATCCGCCCCGGGACCTTCGGAGGAGCAGTCCGAATCAGGCCCGACTCAATAAAGGCCTCATCATTGACCAATTGCTTCCAATGATCGGCATATAGCCGAGCCCAGCGCACCCGCGCCCGAACCTGGTGGGAAACCTTAAGAGCATCCCTCCAACAAGCTGGGAAGAGTCAAAGCAGTTAGAAATATATCGTAAAGTCAAAAGCATGAATACTAGGGTTAGATTCCTAACCTCCCGCTCTAAAGATATCCGGGACAGAAACCTCTTCTTCATAAGATCTCAGGACCCGTCCCCAATCTCCAGTGGCCCAGAACCATAAGTCTTGAAGTTTTTGTTGGAGTCGGGGAGTTTGCCAATAATATTTGACGAATCGGCATAAGCAGAGAGGTAGTACCAGCCATGGTGCGTTCTTGGGTTGGCCTTCAGTCGATACAACCTCTTCACTTCTTCAAGACAGGGTTCGCCGAGCCCCGCCCGACTCCAAATCACATATAGCCCGGCCAAATCCTCCAACTATTCAAGCTCAATTGGCAAGGGGCGATCTCCATCTCGGTCAGCATCTAGGCAAAGTAACGTTGAAGTGGTAGCCGAAGACCACACTCAAAGAAAGCTGGAAGAAGGGCCACCGAATCCTCATCAGGTTGGCTAGCACGATCCATTGGCCCGGGGACTTCAAGGACGATATCTATCGGAATGTCATATCGTTGCCGGAGCAGTGCGAGGTCGTCTTCAGTTATCTTGGAAGGACGGTCCATGTCCAGAACCGAGGAGTTAAAATCACCGGGCTCTGGATCCTTCCGATGGATCCTCTGATGATAAATATCTTGTTCAATTTCAGAAGTGGTGGGGGTAGTGTCGAGGTCCTCTATGTTTGGTGCCCCTGAGCTCGAGGAGAACTCTTCAACATGAGGGGTCGGAGGTCTAGCAGGGTTTGCAGAGGAAGACCTGGTGTCAGAAATCCCTGACATCCGAGAAATAAAAGAAAAATTGGGTAGGTCAGTCTACAGCTAATTTCTAAAACTAGAGCCTGTGGGTTCTAAACGCCCTAAACGATATCCATCAAACCATAAATCTCTCCCTAGCGACATCGAAGTAAGCAAAAAATAGACCTAAGAGTCTCCAAATCCCAAAAATCCAGACATGCTTCACAAAAAAAAAAAAAACAAACAAACAACAACAAACAGGACTCGCAACTCATGAAAAAAAAAAACAAGGAGGACAGTCAGAAAACTTACTTGTTTCTTTCGGAAAGATGAAAGTTTTCCCGATGTGATCTGGTTGTCCTTCGAGTTCACTGGTCACAGTTGGGAATGAGGAGTTCTCATGATTAAGGAAGTCAAAGTGTTCGTAAAAGAAAGCAACAGTGTTTTCTCCGTTTTGATATAATATGTTCGGTGCGTTTGTGGCCGTTGGATTGAACGAAAGCGTCAGATATACGCCACGTATCGTCTTTTAAAATGATCTTCCAAAATTAAATGGACGGATGAGATTGGACGTCCTTTGCGTTAACAATAGCGGTCAGATTATTCACTTTTGGGCGGGAAAATGATGGATGGTTGACAAGTGGCAGGCTCTCGTTGAACCCTAGAAGTGATCTGATGGGCATTTAAAAAAATGTGACAATTGTGCGTCTCGAGGGGCAAAATTACAGAAGGGCAATAAGGGGATTTCACCTCGGTAGGAAGAAAGTCAGGCCGAACACCTGAGTCAGACCGATCATGATGTAAGTGTGGGCCGACGAAATTTCTCTTTCAGAAGATCGGCTATCAGTTCATCAACCGTACCACTCTTATATAGTTCCCGGCACCAACTTGTATGACTCATTGGAACCGAGAACTAGGGGACAGATATTGATGGTGTTTTCAGGTCCTATGTTATTTAAGGAGCACGACAGGGGTAAAAAGGGTAAGTCCCTTCTTGATCGAGATCATTAATGCCGACCCGACCACATGAATGTTATAAAGCCAACAGGTAGAGACCGAACACTTGATGATAGGTGACTGACCACTTTGGTTCGGATGACCGAGCATTATCAGATCGATAGCAGCATTCTCAGCTCAAAGGACTATCATGACCGACCTCATGAAGACCGACCAGATAGCGAGATATGCTCCGGAAGATGACACCCTATTCTTGCGGATAAGATGACAAGTTATCATATTTTCATGGGGAAAACTGGTGAGTCAGAGTCCTAGTAGGATAAAGAATTTAAAGGTAGTTTTGATTAGGAATCCTTATGGGAAAAGGGAATAGTTTTGACTAGGAATCCTTATGGGAAAAGGAAATTGTTTCAACTAGGAAATTCTTGTATGAGAAGGAATCTGATTTCTACACTATTATAAATAGGAGGGTAGAGAGTTTTGACTAGGAATCCTTATGGGAAAAGGAAATTGTTTCAACTAGGGAATTCTTGTATGAGAAGGAATCTGATTTCTACACTATTATAAATAGGAGGGTAGAGTGTGCGTAAGAGGCATCAAAATCAATATCAAGATCATTACGATCAGACTTGTAAACACAAGAGAAATCAGAGAAGCATATCTCGGTAATAAAAGTATCATTCGTTTTGTGCCCGTGGACGTAGGTTGGATCTGATCTGCCTAACCACGTTAAATCTCCTTGTTGATTGGCGTATTTATCTGTCTTTTGCTAAATTTGATTTTGGTTCCCCCTTAACAGAACAAATTCACTATTGAGGGAGGATTGTCTCGGGAGTAAAAAACCCATATTGCCCCTGAGACCAAAATCAGCCGTCAACAGATTCTAAACATATATCATCATATTTGTGGCCAGTAAACACAAAGCATTAAACTCAAAAGAATACAAATAAACTTAATAAAACTTCATAACAAAATCGACAATTAAAATAAAGGTTCAAGCATCAGTTACATCATTCTCCAGAGTTAAGGAGTAGTTCATGACTAAAGATAAAAACAATGATAAACAAGTCATGAATCTAATGGAAATCATTAGAGTTCTAAGAAAGAAACAATAAGATAAAACCTGAATTAAATCTCTCCTTCTTCGGACGTCACCGCCTTTGTCTCCTCTTGTTGGTATTTTGTGCTGTGTATTAGCCTCCTCCTGGAGTCTTGGATGAACTAATGTATTGTAGAGCCATGGGTGTCAATGAACATGTTAAAAACCCTAATTTGGAACTCGTGTGTTTGTCCCGCAGTGCCGCGACGCCAAGCTCTCGGGAATCTGTATGGGGATCGTGAGGCGTCGTGGCGCTTGTGAAAAGTTCTTCACTGGTGTCGCGTCTCACGTTATGTGCTCCTGTGCGAGTCTGATGCTTCCGAGAGTTCCCGAAACACTCGTATCTACTCTATTATTGATGTTTTAATGCTTCCTACAAGTAAGATATAAAATAAACTAAAAATACATTAAAAGACTCGAAACATAAAAAAATAGTAAGCTAAGAATGCCATAATAAGTGGGTATAAACCGCACTTATCAAATACCCCCAAACTTAAGATTTTGCTAGTCCCGAGTAAAAGACAAAATAAAAACTAAATATAAATAAACAAATAAAAATAACTAAATTTACTAAGCCACTTTCGTAGGGATCACGATTGCATTTAGCGTATGCAACAAGCCTTTAAACCCCTAAACGACCCTAGTGGATGAGTTATAGTCTCGTGAGGGCTTACAACGACGACACCCACAAACGTCATTCACACACAATCATGCAAAAATATAAAACAAATAAAAAAATAATTACAATAATCCCGATAGTTATGCACAAAATTATCCTCAAATAGTGTTTATCAATGAAATCAGAGAACCTTCAAAGTACGTAATTCAGCTCAGATCCAAGTTCCTGAATAATTCATCTAGGCTAGACTCACTGTGTGTGTGTGTAAAGGTTCATTCACAGCTTGATTCCTAAGTAAGCCAACTCAATGATTTCATCTCAAAAATTGAGATCTGATGGTTCAAACCAACATAGATATCTCATTAGTACTCTGATTTGCCTTTCTTTCCTTAGTATGGTACGATTTTATTTTCTTCTTTTTCTGCTCTTTTTCTCATTAGTACGGTGTCAAGTTTTAGTATAAATGAGTTTAGAGTGTCGAACCCACATGGATTGCGTTAACTCGCACTAAATACTACAATTGATAATCCTAACTTTATTTAGAAAATAAATAATAAATATTTTAATAAATAATATAAAATAATTATATAGGAGGAACTAATACGATAGAGATTCTAGATCCTGATTTCACCTAGTTGTCGCATATGTATTTGTCATACCAATTAATCATTGTTCAGTTATATTGTTTATAAGTCAAGACTCCAAAAATATTCACTCCCTCTCTCGAGCATCAGTGAAAATATCATCAACTACAGACTTCGATATCTCTATAAAAATCTAGTAGTTAATAACTCATTACGCTTTGTGATTCTATATTAACGACTTCAAAGGAACTTATATATTCTCTCAAACTCTATAAAACTCCTAAGTTATATTCTCTAGATCTATTCAAAATCCCCTCTCTCGAGTGATAGATTCTAAACATATATCATCATATTTGTGGCCAGCAAACACAAAGCATTAAACTCAAAAGAATACAAATAAACTTAATAAAACTTCATAACAAAATCGACAATTAAAACAAATATTCAAGCATCAGTTACATCATTCTCCAGAGTTAAGGAGTAGTTCATGACTAAAGATAAAAACAATGATAAACAAGTCATGAATCTAATGGAAATCATTAGAGTTTTAAGAAAAAACAAGAAGATAAAACCTGAATTGAATCTCTCCATCTTCGGACGTCATCGCCTTTGTCTCCTCTTGCTGCTCTTCAATCCTCCTCATTGGATCTCTCTAAAATATGTGTTTTGGTGTTTTGTGCATTGTATTAGCCTCCTCTTTGAGTCTTGGACGAACTAATGTATTTATAGTAGAGCCTTGGGTGTCATTGAACATGTTAAAAAACCTAATTTGGAACGCGTGTGTTTATCCCGCAGCGCCGCGGTGCCAAGCTCTCGAGAATCTGTATGGGGATCGTGAGGCACCGTGATGCCTAGTGGTTGGCACCGCGGCGCTAGTGAAAAGTTCTTCACTGGTGCTGCGTCTCGCATTCTGTGCTCCCGTGCGTGTCCGATGCTTCCGAGAGTTCCTGAAATACTCGTATTTACTCCATTATTGATGTTTTCATGCTTCCTACAAATAAGATATAAAAGAAACTAAAAATACATTAAATGACTCGAAACATAACAACATAGTATGCTAAGAATGTCATAATAAGTGAGTATAAACCGCACTTATCAAATAGCGACCAAATATAATTCTATGGTTAAAATAATATTAATTATAAAAAAATAGACATCGATAAAATAAAAAATATTTATTATTATTATTATTATTATTATTATTATTTTACCTTATATATATATATATATTATTACACACACACATATATATATTCTTTACAAATTAAAACAATAAATGTCATACCCTAGTGACAACTATTTAAATGTAGATTGTGTGAGTTTAGTCTGGGCTCATCCTTGGGTTGTACTAAGGATTGACCGAAATATATTTCGGTAGGTAATTCGGTTATTACTTTTACCGAGTGACCCTATTTCGATCGGTTATTTATTACCGACGAGTCAAATATCGACCGAATATTTGGTCGATAATTTTGAGTTTTCTTGTAGTGAATTTTGTGAGAATAAGACTTAAAGGCTTGTAATTATATGAATTCATTCTTTCACTCATGTGATCTTGAGAAATAGAATAAATCTATTGTATAAAATATTGGTATCTTGAATAAGTGAGGTATTATCTTTTTTTTTTTTGGAATCGTTGGAAACCCCGCCGCCAAATCATCCATTCTGAGCTTAAGCGGAGCAGGTAAAACCCCCGACTATCTCAGGTTCTTACAAAAAACGCACTCCCTGGATTCAAATACATGACCTCGAGATGAGATCATGAATTCTAACAAATTAGTATGTACATAAAAAAATTTGTACAAGAATTGTATCCGTGCCATTAGTCGATTAGTTAAGAGAAATTCTCTCCCAATGATCATATTTTTCTTTGATCAAAAGTTCATTTAGCTACTAAAAAATTATGAATTTCTAGAATTAATTTATGTGTACCATTTATAGTTTGTAATTTATATCAACCAATCACTTTTTTATTAACCGTATTAGAAATTATTAAGAAATATAAGTTAAAATACTATTTTCCCATATACTATGTAAATATGTAAAAATAGCATCTATATTTTTTAAAATATAGTTTCAAAATTTATCAAAATGAAACAATTTTGGGCTTTTTTTAATTTAGTTATAAAAATGGTATTTTAAAACAAATAAATATGATATTGTTTTTATGTAATAGGTTACATTCCGATAAAAAAAAATGATCATTTTATGTTTGTCACATCATCAAATTTATAATAGTGTTAACATCAACAATTGTCATGATTCTTTAATGGGTATATGAACTTTCAATAAAATATAAGTGATTGATAGATAATATCTTAGTCTAAATTGAATTAGAGAGATAAATTAATGGAACTTTGATTTATCATAAAATTTAATTTTATCAATGGGCACAGGTGTCATTCCCCTAATTGAAATTAATGATGTATATAAAATGAGTCATAAAATAATAGTAAACGAATATAATTAAAAATTAGTGAAAAGGAAATAAAGATGAAGGGGGGGTAGGTGTAAAAATGGGCAGAGGGCCCAAATGATTAGGAAGGAAGAAGAAGGAGGAGAGAGCGTCAGTTTGGCTCTGACTCTGAGGTAGAGAGAGAGAGAGGGGCGTATGTGGGTCCCATATGTCGTCGCACGCGTGCACGCCGCGTGGACCCCACTCGTTGACTTTGTTCCAAAAGTCATACCCTTCTAAGCATGACGACATTAGTCTCTGCCGCCTCAACCTCAACTCATCCAACCTAGTCAATTTCCATTTCCCCACTTCCTTCTTTTTTTCCTTTTGTTAAATTATAATTTAATCTCCTTCATTTCCGTAATTTCATAAATAAAGAGAGAATTTGTAATGTAGAACAAAAAAAAAAAAAAATAGAGAATATTATTTGATTTGTGAGTGTTTAAAATTATTTATATCATAGGTATTTTGTAACATATTAGCTATAATAATGGTGGGATTTTGATTCGACTTGGGTTCAAATATAGAAACTATAAAATTGATTAAATTAGAATATAAAATCTATAAAATTCAATAAGGCAACGATAGTGGTCATAATAAAATAAATCATAAAATTATTTAGAATATAACAAAATTCTGTAAAACAAGAAGGGATAAATTTAAAAAACCTAAAATAATTTTTTTTTTATTTAATTTTTTTTATTTTTTTTACTTGGGGGTGGCCAGGGGCCATTCAAAAATTAGCCTTGGTTCTGCAATATGTTAGTTTCGAAATTTAAGTTTTTGTATTTCGAGGCAAAAAAGGATCACATTAACGTTTCTGATATAAAAATATTAATTTGTGTTCCGAACTTATGTTATATATATATATATATAATTATTGTTCGTCTCGTTTGAAGCTTGAAAATTATTTGTCTTTACGTATAAAAGAGGAAAACGCAAGTATGCATGTGATGAAATCGATCAAAGATGCATTGTAAACAATAACATAAGAAACATTTTGACTTTATTTTTAAGAAATGACAGTAGAAAATAAAATTCCCTATTTAGATTGAACAAAAATCGAGTCATCCACCAATAAATTTGATTATAGGGTCATTAATGAATTGTGGTCTTATTTATTTATTATTATTTTTTTTGAAATCGTTGGAAACCCCATCATCAAATCACTCATTCCGGATTTAAGCGGAGCAAATAAAAACTCATGTTGTCTCAGACTCTTATAAGAAACACACTTTCTGTATTCGAACTCAGAACCTGAAAATCAGACCCTAAATCATACACCATAAAAAACATACTGGGAATTGTTGTCTTGTCGTTGCTCATAAAACCACATTTTAAGTGATCTCTAACAACAAAATTTTTACACTTCTTATCATGCTTACCTTATCGTAAAGTTAATGTTAGTGGATTGATGTTGGGAAAATCAAAATCAGGAATGAATATGTTTTTTAATTTTTTTAAATAATGAAATTAAATATTTATGTTAAGTTTTGGAATTTTTTTTTAATTATATTAAGTTAATTAATTGCTCTTGATACTTAAGGAAACTCTATAAAAGCTTTTTGTATTTGAGATATAGCTGACTTGTATGAGCTTTTCATGTATATTGGGTGAGCAAATTTTATTATTTTTTAGAAACTGATGTTTTTTTTAATTTAATTCAGTATAATATCGAGACAGTTAGAGGTAGGCATTATCGGATTCGGATCGGACCGAATCCGATCCGATTCGATAAGAGTTGATTTGTTTGGTTCGATTGGATTGAGTCCTTATCGGATCAGATCGGATTTGATCCGATAATTATCGGATCGGATCGGATTTGATCCGATAACTATCAAATCGAATCGAATTTTTTCGATTCGATTTGATAGCAGATTCGAATCCGATAAAGCATCTGATTTGATAATGAATCCGATAGTGGATTTGATTTGATAACGGATCCGATTTGATAAAATTGATTTGAATTTTAAGTTATCCGATCCGATTCGATAAAATTGTTATGAATTTACAAATTTTCAAGTCAAATTTTCGAATCGGATCCGTTATCGAATCAGATTTGTTATCAAATCGAATCTATTATCGGATTTATTATCAAATCGAATTCTTTATCGGATTCGAATCTGTTATCAAATCGGATTCTCTATCGAATTCAGATTTGTTATCAAAATCCGATAATTATCAAAATTTTCCGATTCGATCCGAAATTCGACAAACGAACCAAATACGATTTGATCGGATTCGAGAGCTAGATCTGATCCGATGCCCAATCCTAGTTAACAATAAATTTCTAATGCATATATTTTTAAATTGTACTTGAACTAGAAATTTTAAAAATTATCGGCTTAAAGAAAGTGAACTTAGCTATTTAATCAAAATTTGGAGTAATAAAACCAAAAATTACTACAAGCTAATGGGAAATTCTGGCATATGATTGGCCAAATGGGCTCCATGTGCATTGTTGGCCAATTTTGGCATTACCTTAATGACTGGGCAAAGGGAAAAGCTGTTAGCTGTGCCAGTGCCACCATATATTTTTCTGATTTATATTATATATGAAAGAAATAAAGTAATGAACCCCTAAAAATAAAATAAAAAATAGAGCATCTAAAATAAGAAAAAGGAGAAAAAGAAATTAAAAAATGAAAATGACCTAAATTTAACTAGTCTAATCAACCCCTGCAATGTCAACACACATAAATCTGGTTACTTGTATCACTTTGAAGTTTGAACAGTAACCCTTGAAATAGTTCATCTTCAAGCTGCTTATATATATATATATTACAAATATGCTGCGACCCGTCTCTCATCATTTTATGTAACCCTTCCAAAAAAAAAAAAAAACCAGCAGAGAAAGATCAAGATAGCAACCATAAAGGAACAGCTATTATATTTAGCCATGGCGGATGAATTTAACACGACCAATACAAACTGGTGGGACTCATCATCAAGAAACAGATTTGACAGCAGCGGCTCTTCTTCTTCAACTACTAACAATACTACTGCTAGCTTTGGATGGCCAAGATCTTCTTTAGATTCATCCGCTTCTGTTTCTGGTACTGACCACAATTTGCATATGATGGGTTTAGGCCTCGCTTCCCCATCCCTTGATTGGAACCAAGCCTTACTGTAAGCTCACCTTTTTATCAATTTAAATACTGTTGTGATGTTTTATTAATTAATTTTAATTATTGTTATTATTATTATTTGATTCGATAGTCGAGGTGACAAATCTGAAGGAAGTTATCGATCTATGCTACAAGAGAATTTGAATCCCACAAGTAGCTACAGGGGATTTTCTTTAGAGCAAACACAATTTAGCCCTCATGGTGGTGGTGGCAGCCCAAGTGACAGCACAGTCACTTGCCAAGGCTTGCCGTCGAGTTTTCAAATGGATTCATCTGGAGCTAACTTGTATGGTAGCAAAAATTTTCAAGGAGGTGGGATATTATTAGGATCTGATAATCAAAATTATCATCAATACGGAGCAGCAGCAGCAAGTAATGATACTTATGGTGGGATTAACATGAACATGAATGCGAACATGAACAACCCAAGTGAAGTACTGTTACCTTATTGGACTGCTGCTTCAGCTGCTGCTGCTGCAAATAATAATAATAATAATAAAGTTCCTCCATTCTTGAGAACTTCACCACCAAAACAGCAGCCTCAACATACCCACTTGCAATTCTCTAACAACGCACCGTTTTGGAATGCGTCTGCTGCTGGCAGCTCAATCAATGATGTTCGATCACCAAATTTTTTCCCTTCTTTGCAAACACCATATGCTGCTGATACTCAAAGTTTTGATGAAAAACCAAAGGTAATGATTAATTATAGTAATAATAATATATGCGCATAATCATTTTTTTAATATTTTTAATTGCTTCAAGATTAGGGTTTAATTATTTTTTGTTTTTACATTTTTCAGCATCATTTGTCTGAGGTTAGAGACACTAGTAGCACATCAGTAAAGAAGAGTGGTGGAAGTGATCAACCTACATCCAAGAGGGCTAAAAATGATCAAACGGCATCGCCTTTGCCAGCTTTTAAGGTACTTAACTGAACTGTATTAATAATAATGAAATTAAGATTCAAATAGTAAAAAACTAACAGCCAAGTCCTAATTAATGTTAATGATAAGTTAATAAATTGTTGATAACGTTTTGTTACTAAGAGGGGAATGAGCTTAATTTGTTCATAAACATATATAGGTGAGGAAAGAGAAGATGGGGGACAGAATCACTGCACTTCAACAATTGGTTTCACCTTTTGGAAAGGTAATGAGTTTCTCAATTTTATTTTCTTTTTTCTTTCTGAGTTTTGTGTGTTTGTGTCAGTGAAAGCATTTATTTTCTTTCTGAATTGGTCATGAAATCTTGCTTTATGGATTTTTTTTTTTTTTTTTCAATTTTTTTGTTGTAATAAAAATTTTAATATATGTGTTAATCTTGTACATTTTTCCAGACTGATACAGCCTCAGTGCTATCAGAAGCAATTGAGTACATCAAATTCCTCCATGACCAAGTAGCTGTAAGTATCCATATACAAAAAGACCTTGTCATTGTCATAATAATTATCAATAAAAATCATGACATAGAATTTGTGGTGGCTTCAACTTTCAACCATTCTGAATTTTTTTTATTTTTAAAAAAAAAAAAAAAAAATTATAATACCAGGTGTTAAGTACCCCATACATGAAAACTGGAGCTCCCATACCACACCAACAGGTAATAAATATATAATTTAACTATTGTATCCATTATTTATTAGGTCAAAAAATGATGATTAAAAACATTTTAATTTTGAATTAATATGCAGAATTCAGAGAAGGCCAAGGAGAGTGAAGGGCCAAAGCAAGATCTTAGAAGCCGGGGGCTATGTCTGGTACCAATATCAAGCACATTTCCAGTGACTCATGAGACCACGGTGGATTTTTGGAACCCTACATTTGGAGGAACATTCAGATAGATGATGAAAATTAAAAGAAAGTGAAAGGCTAACATGCAGGGTGGGGCATGCTTGCAATGCAATGCTAGTAGGAACTGATTCTCTTCACTTATCAAAAACCCTAGACAAGTAATTGTGTGGGGATATATATATGTATACTGATAAGATTGATGATGAATTAGAGAAAGAACAAGAAACTGAAGCAGCTAGATAGCCCACATAACAGTCTAGTCCAGGATGGGATAATTAATTATTAGAAGGAAATTGTATAAATCGTATAAGAGAGAAAAGAAAAAGAAAAAGAAAATGTTTTGTTGAGCCAGCTACAGGCAAAATGATCATGTAAGGTTTGCCCTAGATTTGGGACCATTTTGTTGAAGCATATATGTATGCATTGTTGTAATAATTGAAGAATTATGATGATTTTTAAGGTTGGTTTAGGAAAGTGAGAATAGGGTGCTCAAGTTTTTAAGATTTGTTTAGAAGAACATTTGTTGTTAGTTAGCATCTAATTAATAGAGCTGATAAAGAGGCTGGCACTAGCTTTATTAGCTAGCCTTAATTAGTTTAAGAGAAAAAAGAAAGTAAAGGTAAACAAAATTTGAAGGGAATAATTGAATTTCAGAATAGGAGTGAGTGTGGGGATGTCATTTGATTGGAAATATAACTTTTGATTTGTTTATGTGTTTGGAATATGTTAGTGGTAGTCAGAAGAGTGACCCACAGCTTCTCCTTTTAACTTTAGGTTTTATTTATTTATGTATTTTATTTATACGTTTTTAAACAAATTACTTCATAAAATTATTAAAATTGGAGAAATGTATGTTCAGATGCTACCAGACATTGCTTTTGTGCTTTTGATCCAATGGTCACATAAAGGAGCTTCCATTGGAAGGCAAAGAGAAGCAAATCCCCCCCCTCTCTCTCTCCCTCCCTTTCTTGTTAATTTAAATATGTGTTATAATTATTATCTAAGTGTAGTTTTATCTTCAAAGAAATGGGCATTTGATCATAAGCATAGATATATTGTCACTCATTGCATCTCCTCCTGTATAACTATAATTAGTGTTTTTGGTTTCACAATTGCGGAAATCTTTGTATGTTAGTAAACAATGAAAGCATTCTTAAAGTTGAATTAACATCAAGAATATGAGATCAGAGATACTTTTAATTTTGAAATTTTAGATATACACAATCATCTGTAAATTATCTGTACATGAAATTATTAATGTCGATTATATTATTAGGTACAACGTTGAGAAGATAATATATACTTTTGATTGTTTATAATTTAGAAACATTTGAGACATAATGTGTAGAACAATTGACATTCTTTTGTCATAAGTAATTTGATAATAAAATTGTAAATATTTGAGTAAGAGTGAAGACTAGTTCAAGAATATACTCAGAAAGTTAAAAGCTTTGGCATCTCTCTCTCTCACTCTGAGAAGAAAAGTTGTTTCAGAAAAATAATAAAAGCTTAATTATATATATAACAGACTAATCATGAACCCCATCAAGAGAAAGACAAGAAAAGAAAAAGGGAAAAAAAAAAGCAACAAATCTTTCTTCTGAAATCTACTTGATTGGCATCTCTTTTCCCTCTGATGACTTCTATACCTATTGGCTAAAAGTGTATATTGTAACCAAGCCCGGGATCAGCACCAATAACTTTATGAAAATTTTACTTTATAAATTAATTTATTTACTGAGAAGCATATATATAAATGTTTTAAAAAGAAATTAAAGAATCAAATGAAGCATTGATATAGTGTTTTCGTGTGATTTGAAGATATCTAAAGCTTACTATACAATCTTTATATATATACACATTTGTCTTCTTTTGTTTTTTTTTGTTTTTGGAAAGATTGGTAAATCTGGTTTCTTACAAATTAAAGTGCTTCCCAAGTAGAGATACAAGATGCTATTGTGGGAAAGCACTTTTGCCAAAGGGATATAAAATGGTGAAATGGGCAGAAGAAAATGTGTAGTGAAAAGCAAAATTGTAGGCATGGCTTGGCATGCCCAACACCATGATTGAAGAGATTAATGGAGTGTGAAATGCTTTACCAGCGAAAAGCATGCATGTGCCTCACACATGCATTATGTATGTATATATGCTTATATAGGTGAACAGAAGTAGCAAATTTTTTAATGCTAATTTGAGTGAATCTTGGCATATAATTGAAAAACATATATATATATATGATAATGAAGAAAAAAGCACAAAAATATTTTAATGCTAATTTGAATGCATCTTGGCATATAATTGAAAAACATAAGATAACGAAGAAAAAGGCAATTGGAAACCTGTTTGCGTTTGTTTACTTTAGCCACATATGCTTGCTAGTTCAAGTAATTTATACATAAATTAATTTTATAATTTATATGACACCACGCAACATCTCTGATATATTTTTTTTTTTGAGGCATGGTGCATCAATTTGTTAGATAGAGTTACTAAAACTACAAAATATGGTAATAAATAGTGATTAAGTTTCACTTGTCTTTGCCTCCAAAGATATAATCAAGTATCTTAATAAAACTTACCACCCAGATTCAAGTCTCAGGGAAACAAAAAGTTGAACATACATTTAGACTTACATCTTTCCCTTATCTTTTACTAGAAAAAAAGATTCCTGTATCTTATAATTGTTTAACTTAATATTGTGATGTCCCTCCGATTGCTATCTTTAAGAACTTATATGACAATATGGATGGAGTCCTACAGAAGGAAATTACCAATCCCAAATAAACCGCAAAATAAGAGATTATTAACTGAATCAATACTTAGAAAAACCGCAAACATCCTAATTCTCTCCTAAGCTTCAAGTTGTTTAATTAAATTGCTCGTACACATATAGTTTCCATGAGGGCAAAAGAAAATATTCCGATATCATGAAATTTTGTATCTAGGTTTCTTTTCGGATTGATTCCTCTCAAAGTTCATAGCTACTTGTTAGACCATCATTTGTAATTTATATTTTCTGTTACTTTTGCTGCTGATTCCGAAGAAGACTCCCTTCAAAAGTTCTCCATCTAATTAATCTTTCTTTGTCCCCTAGTGATAGAGCTTAATTATCATTAAGGGTATATGAATCAAAATCCCACGGCTGCTTTTTATTTATTTAATTTTCGCTCCTAATCTGTTTTTGGACATAATCTGGTGCAAAGTTGAAGTTCACAGAAAGTCATACCTATAATGATGTGTTTAAGAATGATGGTGTAATCTGTCACGACCCCTCCCTAGAGCTGACACAACCTTAGAAAGAGGTCCGTTAATTTCTTTAGCTCGAGCATTCTACATGTCATGTAATGTATCATAACTATGCCAAATTTACAATTTAGTCTAAAACGTTCAAAATTTTATATTTAGACCCCTAAAATTATAAGAACAACGTACCGAGCTCCAAAAAATTCAAAATGCCACAACGAGGTGATCAATGTACATTATATGTACGAGGATCACAATGATGATGGTGGTGGCGGCTGATGCGCGGTGGTTATAGACGAACGGTCAAACTACGATAAATCGCGTTATTGGCTCGTTTCAAAACAATCGAATGCCTGATTTGGACAACCGAGGTGCCTACACTGCGGATCTCGACGAGGGGAAGATTCTGGTCCGGGAGGTGTTATTCATGCACGGCGGCGCGGTCACTCGTCGGAAACGATGATCGGACAACGTCGAAAAGTCAATTTCTCTCTTTGCCCACACATTTTCTCTCTCTACTGGTTTCGTTTCTCTCTCCAACTGCTCATTGAAAATTACTTGCAATTCCCTCTTTCTACCATCGAGACACTCTGCTCACCCCCTTTTGTTTCATGTTAAAACACACAAAAAAGTCAAGGTTAGTTTATTTTTTGTTTACCTGCTTAGCTTAAACCCAAAACGGATGATTTGATGGCGGGAATTCCAACGATTCCAAAAAGGAAAAAAAAAATGTGTTGTGGTGGTTGAGTTGTATTAGGAGTGTGTGTGGGGTTGCTGATTTTGGGGGAGGGAATTTAATGGTGTAATAAATTACCTTCAATGTTCGAAATTATGAGCAAAAGTCCTCCTTCAAGCTCGCAGATACGGAGCGTGCATTAAAACACTCAAGTCATAATTTCTCTAAAGAATGTCCGTAAAAGAATAAATCTCATCCTTTCTCCGTTCTTTCATTGGACAGCCTTTGCAGAATCATCCAACTTCGTTCCAAATCAACAAGCTTGAAAGATGACTCTCATAGTTTCAAATCATAAAAGGTATGACAAGTTGAACAATGAGAATTACTCAAATGGGCACCTTCTTTTTAAAAGTAGTTTAGGGGAATATGCATTACATATATATTAGGTTCTTGTCAGTTCATGTTAGGAGATTAATAAGTGTTTAGTTGATAATAGGGTTTATCTGCAAAATCCAGATGGCCTGGTTTCCGATAAAGACCGGCTTAGGCGACTTAGTGCGAACAAGCTTCGATCTCTTAAACTAGCTAGAAGTACAAGGTCTTCATCATGAAAGTTTCCTTACAATGCTTTCATTAAAAGTATTACCATTCTTTAAGTAGGAAAAAGGAACAAGCATTAATATTTCACGATTCAACGTGTAAAAAGGTTACAAGTACAAATGATCGACCAAACCATTTTTATCATTAATTAAGAAAAACTAATGTTGTAACACACGCTACATACAAAGCATATACTGATCAAAGCAAGAATTATTGTTTCCAAACCAGAAGGTATAGGAAAACAGGAATTCTAGAGACAGAAAAGAATGGAAGATGTCCATATAATGTTTGTATAATAAGTTGAAATTAAGCACTTCCCTTCAGCTTCTTTGCAATGCCGGCGATGTACTTTCCCTGGTGAAAAGCTTGCTCCAACTCAAGCTCAGTTGGCTGTCTCGAGCCATCTCCGGCATAAGTTCCTGCACCGTAGGGACTTCCACCTTTCACTTTCTCCATCTCAAACATGCCAGCGCCAAATGTGTATCCGATAGGAACAAATATCATCCCATGGTGAACAAGCTGAGTAATTGCAGTCAAACTGTGAAAAAACTTAAATTTTTAGTTCTTGTTCAGTTTCATCAAGCAATTTCCATAATCTAAATTCACACTTGACCATCTTATGGGGACTTACGCTGTAGTTTCCTGTCCGCCACCTTGTGACCCAGTGCTATAAAATATCCCAGCAGGTTTGCCAGCAAGCTGTTGTGTTCTCCACAGACCACCAGTTGCATCTAAAAACGCTTTGAATTGAGCAGCCATCATTCCAAATCTTGTTGGGAAGCCAAAAATAAAGCCATCAGCCTCAGCAAGCTCGTTGGGGGTAATGATGGGAACATCACTCTTTTGTGGTGCGCTCATCTGACCAAGCACCTCCTCAGGTAGTGTCTCAGGGACCTGTAACACATGCCCATTAAATGCAGTTAGGAATCACTACCAACTATTACATGCTATTAAGGTAATTGAACAAGAAAGGAAAACCAAAAAAGACAGAAGAGATGCAGGATTCTCCTGGGTTGTGATTTGTGAAACAATAGATAAATTGATATGACAATTTCAGAAACAAGGATTAAGGAATAAATTTGATGAATGGATCAGATGGGACCAGTGTTTAAAAAAACGGTTGAGGCGGCCGCCTCGCCGCCTCGCGGCGATGGCGCCTCGAGGCGGCCGCCTTATGCGGTTTTCCTGAGGCGCCCGCCTCTCTGCTGGTGAGGCGGCCGCCTCAGGCCGCCTCACGCAAAATCGGGGTGAGGCGGCCGCCTCACCAGCAGAGGTTTTTTTTTTTTTTTTAAATTTTCTAAAATGAAACGACGACGTTTTGGCCTTCTAAAACGTCGTCGTTCCATTGAACAACTGAGTGGCAGTAGAGCACTTGCACAAAAAAGGAGCAGAGACCAAAGTAAGTTAATCTTGTACAAATAATGCAATTTATATAATCAAATTAAAAAATAATAAGACTTTATGTTATTTGTTAGGGAAAGGGAAAGCTCCACAATTAGTGGATGAAGACAATACAAGTGAAGGAGGTTCTTTGGATGATGACCCATCTGATGATGACATAGATTTTGACCCAAGCTTCATGCTGCTAGACACTAATGATAGCTTATTTAGGGATTAGTTATCAATAATTTTTTGAACATACTATGAATTATGAAGAAAGTAATGTATTTTGGATTACTTATCAATAGTTTTTTGAACATACTATGAATTATAAAGAAATGAATGTATTTTGGATTATTTTTCCGATTTTCGGATCGAGGCGCCCGCCTCACCGCCTCGAGGAGGTCCGCCTCGCGCCTCAATGGCCCGCCGCCTCGAGGCGCCGCCCCGTATTTTTAAACATTGGATGGGACAATAAGAATGGACATTGGGACAAATAAAGTTACATGACTACATTAAATTTCAAAGTTTGAAACCTTACGGGAACTTAGCTGCAGAAAATGACAACTTTGCAGCGGAGATACTTTGGCCATTTACCCACAACAATGGATATTAAGGATAGAGGAACCATGACTTATGGCCAACCAACTAAACAAAATACTATCTCAGTAAGAAGGCAACCATATACCAGGTAAACTACAAATAGCAGATTTGATATATCGTTAATGAGAACAGAATGTGACACAGAGGTAATATGGCACACATCATTACCTGCCATAATTTGGCTTCAACACCCTCTACAGACGAAGCTCCTTTCTTAATCTCTTCTGCCAGTTTCTGTACATGTCCGTACATGGAATAGTACCTGTAATGCCAATAAGCTTTGATCAATATAGTCACATTATGCTAGAATAAGCAACATTCCACATTTCTCAAGGACCGACTAAATGCAAATCTATATATAATACTAATTTTTAGATGATTGAACAACAATATCTTAACTGATCAAATATCCTTCAGAAGAAGTAGAGAGAAAACTAAATATCTGTAAATCATTAAATTAATCATCACCATTGTTCATAATGTATTATGATCAAAGTTTTCAAGTCCATCTAAGACAAGCAGTAGGTTCACTTTGCAACTACCCAAACTGCCACAACTAGTCATGATGAAACAAAAAACTATTAAGGTCAATAACAGGAGCGGCTCAAGTTTTTTGGAGGCCTTAGGCGAAAAAATTTAACGAAACCTTATTAAATTAAAAATATTTTTATAAAATGAAAATAATCATATTGTTTGTTTGGAAAATAAGAAAGATCAAAGTAAATATTTACTAAAATGTAATAATTTAATAATTTTAATAATTTATACTATAATTAACTAATCAATTAGGGAAATTTTATTATTTTTTAAACATAAAAATTAATAATAATTTCATATATGTACAAATTTTTATGGGATCTTATATTTGGGTGAGGCCTTAGGCGATCGCCTAAGTTGGCTAAGGGTCGAGCCACCAATGGTCAATAACCAAGCATTGACACACCATTTACAAACAGGACCATGTGGAATAAGTCTTCAACAATGTGGCAACCAAACAGGAAACATATCATATTCCCAAATTAACCAAGACAGCCAGTAAACCACAGCCATCACTAAGATACTGATGTGATTTGGCCAGGACAGAGTGTAATAAGACCCCTCAACCACCCACCATGCCTGAATATGAAACGTCAGGGTATTGAACATCCGGTTTTTGCATTAATTTGCTGCAAAAACAAAATTGGAAACAGGGAACCTAGGAGGAACCAATAATCAGCAGACAGTCAGACATGGGGGATACATGGTAGCATGCACCATTGATGATGCCAAAAACTGTCAGTACCCAACCATTCATTGCACACATTAACATTGTTTGAACATACCAAGATGCAAAACATGATTCTAAGCCAAGGTATCATGTCTCATTCAATACCATATAATGCCATGCGAAAATAACTCTAATGGCCTCCCCTTCTTCCTGCAACTACTGACTGGCTTAAACACAGGCAAATATTGTGCATTCTGTCAAAACTCACAAGTATACTCTACCATCCACAACAGACACAATTTAATTGTTCCTTCTCGTATCTGGACCTATGCTGAGTTATAAAGCCCAAAAAATTTGAACCTTTGGAGTTTGGACACAGGACAATATATGGCAACAGCAAGGAGTGAACGAACGTACTATACTACAAGCCAAAAAAGAAAATGTGTAATAAACTACCACTCAGTTATGAATTACAGTCGAATAATGATATCAATAAACAGAGTGGAATGGATGACAAAAACATAAATAGTATTGGCCTAGACATTCTTATATGGTCTTTTGACTCTAAATCACACAAAATGAAAAGCCAGCATAAAGATACTATTTCTTGGCAAAACCATATCTCTACTTCCAAACAAAAGTTGTCCATACAATTAGCCATCTAATATGCAATGATAAGCTTGGATTACTAAATGTCACGTATTGATACTAAATCCATATTCTGAATACAGCTTTAGGAAATGAAATTGGATAGAATTCAAAGGCCGCCTTCCTCTTTTTTGAAACAAAAAATCATTTGTCATTAGGAGCTAATATCTCCAATTCCAGGTTACCAAAAACAAAATAATATAGCAAAGGAACCTATAACAATCAATTCTCAAGATATACTCACCATAGCAATAATTCAAAATTAAATAGTTGAAACATGTAGTTTTAAAATTGAATTTCACAAACTTCAATCATATGAACTTCATTATATATAATCTTAACAGCACAATGGACGTCCATTTCACACTATCTCACCTTCAATGTTCTTACAGTGAGGTCAATTTACAATATAATCCACGCTCTCATCTCATCACCAAATACACGCACGCACGCAAGCAAACAGAAGGCACAGGAAACACAACAAATAGAGTCAACCAAAAAAAAAATTATCAAAAGCTTAAGAACGAGTTACAGTAACTGCATTACCGATCAAACAATTCACAGATTTCTCATCTCAGTGACCATATAAGATGATCAAACCTACACTAATTACACTAAATATACATGATTACTATATAAATGAGTAAATGATCTCTGTTAATTAACCTAAAGCACAAACAGATCCACAATTAAAACAAATAAACTCAAAACAGCAATTACGAGTAAAAAAAAAAAGATCAAAAACTAAAATAACATTATTAATTTTAGTAACATAAAAGAGCAAGAGAATTGAAATACATACACAATATACACTTTGGTTGCCATCTCTCAAGGAGTTTTCAACAAGTCTCTGTTACTTTCTCTCTCTACAAAAAGTTGAAAATGGAGAGCCTTGACGTTGTATTTATAGTTGGGAACAGGAGTGATTGGAAAGATAAATGAGGAGATTAGCTGTTTAATTAGGCGGAGTTAGGACGGTGTCGTTTCATTAAATATTTAATGATGATATGTTGTTGTCACGCTCATCATCATCATCATGGTCGTTGGAAACTAATTAATACTCTAGAAGATGGTACTATTTTTAGAGCTTTATTGTTTTATAATCTGTCATTATTCCAGGTAATAACTAATACCATTCGAATCCCTAATTATAAGAAAATCATAAAATAAGAATACAATTTTTTAATTTATTTCACTAGAGTCTATTAGATTTTGTTATAAAATCAATGGAGAGATCGTATGTATCACCATCATATCAACAACCGAGTTGATATTAGAAGAATTTAAGGTTTATAAATAAGCTCAATCTTATCTTGCTAGTAATGTGAGATTTTATTATTTCCCCTTGTAAGACCTTGAGCTCGAGTAACAATTAATTATATATTATTTGTTTTGAGCATATAATTTGTCCGTTTACAATCCAAAACTATGACTTAATTAGGAGAATCCATTACTTATAAACTAGTTCAAATCTTTTTTGATATGAATGTGAGATGTCATATTCTCCCCATTAAGGACATAATATTCTGCAAGGACCAACGAAATATATATATATTTTTGGAAATTGAGCGGGGGTTATCTCTTTTACCAAAAATGGCATAAATATGATTTTTTTTTTATTGGACTTTCTAATCCAAAATACATTTACTTAGTTGGGAGAAATTAGGGGTAAGTAAAATTGGTTTCGGTTTCGGTTTCAGTTCCGCGTGGAACCGGAACCTACCCGAAAAAATCGGTTCCTAATTAAGTGGAACCGGAAACTACCTAATTAAATAGAGTACCCTATTAATCGGTTCCAATTCGGTTCCGCGTGTAACCAGAACCTACCAAATTAAATAGGGTACCTTATTAATCGGTTCCAATTCGGTTCCGCGATGAACCAGAACCTACCCAATTAAATAGGATAACCTATTAATCGGTTCCAATTTGGTTCCGGTCCAGTTTTGATTTTCCCTATCTATTTTTTAATTATCAAACTTTGAAAATACAATTATTTCTCACACTTGAATATTACATAATATTTTTGACAATTGTCCATACATAAATAAAATAATAAATAAAACTGCATATTGCATAATATTTTTGACTCAATACATAATATTATTATAGTAAGTGCCTATGGTTAAATTGAGTTTTAATTTGGGTTATGAAATTGGGTTTTAATTTGGGTTATGAAATTGAGTTTAAATTAGGTTTTAAAACTGGTTATGAAATTGAGTTTAAATTGAGTTTTAATTTTGAGGTTATGAAATTGGGTTTAAATTAAGTTTTAAAACTGGTTATGAAATTGAGTTTTAATTTGGTTCCGAAATTGGTTCTAAATTCGGTTCCCAAAACAGGTTCCGGTTTTGGTTCCGAAATTCGATTCCCAAAACAAGTTCCGGTTCTGATTCCGAAATTTGGTTCCCAAAATAGGTTCCAGTTCCGGTCTAAAATTCGGTTCCGTTTCTGACCATTTTGGAACCGGAACCGGACCGGTTAAAATCGGTTCCTTCAATTTGGAACCGGAACCGGACCGGTTACAACTGGTTCTGGTTCCAAACCCGGAAAATCGGTCCAGTTTCAACCGGTTCTGGGTAGAACCGGAACCGGTACTCAGCCCTAGGAGAAACCAATATTAATTAATTAGGGTGTAGTTTTTCCTGAAGGACATGCTCAAATGTATGTCTGAACAAGCAAAACATCAAGTCACTGTTATTACAGTAATCTGTTGCTTTATCTATTCAAATATGCCCGTGGGACAAAACAACATTTATGAATTAACTAATTCAAATCCTTCTCTTTAGTGACATGAGATTTAAATACTACAGTAGTTTCTTAGTTTTCAGGGAAAAATAAATCAAATTGTTGACGGCTGATTTTGGTCTCAGGGGCAATAATGGGAATATTACTCCCGATACAATCCTCCCTCAATAGTGAATTTGTTTGGTTATGGGGGACCAAAAGCAAACTTAGCAAAAGACAGATAAATACGCCAATCGACAAGGAGATTTAACGTGGTTCGGCGGATCTTGGTCCGACCTACGTCCACGGGCACAAAAAGGATGATACTTTTATTACTAAAACATGCTTCTCGGTTCTGCTTCTTGTTTTTTTACAAGTCTGATGATAATGATATTGATCATGATATTGGTTCTCTTCTTATTCCCCCCATTATGCACACTCTGCCCTTCTATTTATAATAGTGTAGAAATCAGATTCCTTCTCCTATAAGAATTTCATAGTTGAAACTATTCATTTTTCCCATAAGGATTCCTAGTCAAAACTATTCCCTTTTCCCATAAGGATTCCTAATCAAAACTACCTTTACTTTCTTTATCCTACTAGGACTCTGTCTCACCAGTTTTCCCCATGAAAATAGGATAACTTGTCGTCTTATCCGCAAGAATATGGTGTCATCTTCCGAAGCACGCCTCGCCATATGCTCGGTCTTCATGAGGTCGGTCATAATGGTTATTTGAGCTGAGAATGCTGTTGTCGATCTTATAATGCCCGGTCATCCGATCTTATGTGGTCGGGTTACAGATCATAAGTGCTCGGCCTCTAACTCATGTGGTTGGGTCGGTATTAATGATCTCGATCAAGAAGGGAGTTACCCTTTTACCCCTGCCGTGCTGCTTAAATATCATAGTGCCTAAAAAACACCATCAACATCTATCCCCTAGTTCTCGGTAACAACGAGTTTGTGAGTTGATGCCGGGAACTATAAAAAAGATGGTGTGTCAATGAATCCGTCGGTGGTTACTTCAGGAACTGCAGAGAAAAATGCCTTGGCTGCAAATCTGGTCATTCCTGCCATCTTCATGAGCTCAGTTAACGAGGATCCCGATATCTACCTGTGGAGAAAATGCTCTGCCCTTATGCTGATGACGATCGACTCGGTGAGGTGTAACCCGACCCCGAGCTGAGAAGAACATTTGGCTCAGGGAATGTCACCTCATCAGACCAATATAGGGCCGACCATGGGGGAGATGCTCCGATCCCATGTCGATGATAAGTCTCTCGGTGGGACGTATCCCGACCCCGAGCTGAAGAAAGACTTGGCTCTGGGGGAATATTACATCCCCAGTCCAAAGAAACCGACTCGGTGGGACGTAACCCGACCCCGAGCTAAAAGAAAGACTTGGCTCTGGGGAAATGTTACATCCCTAGTCCAAAGAAGCCGACTCGGTGGGACGTAACCCGACCCCGAGCTGAGAGAAAGACTTGGCTTTGGGGGAATGTTACATCCCCAGTCCAAAGAAGCCGACTCGGTGGGACGTAACCCGACCCCGAGCTGAGATAAACTTGGCTCTGGGGGAATATTACATCCACAGTCCAAAGAAGCCGATTCGGTGGGACGTAACCCGACCCCGAGCTAAAAGAAAGACTTGGCTATGGGGGAATGTTACATCCCCAGTCCAAAGAAGCCGACTCGGTGGGACGTAACCCGACCCCGAGCTGAAAGAAAGACTTGGCTCTGGGGGAATGTTACATCCCCAGTCCAAAGAAGCCGACTCGGTGGGACGTAACCCGACCCCGAGCTGAATAAACAAGTGGCCTCGGCGGAACGAAATCCAGCCCCGAGCCGAATAACCAAGCGGCCTCGGTGGAACGAAATCCAGCCCCGAGCCGAATAAACAAGTGGCATCGGCGGAACGAAATTCAGCCCCGAGCCGAAATAAAAATCGATCTCGGCGGTACAAGAGCGGACCCGAGCTGGAAAGCAACATCGGTCTCGGCGGTACAAGAGCAGACCCGAGCCGGAAAGAAACATCGGTCTCGGCGGTACAAGAACAGACCCGAGCCGGAAAAAGACATCGGTCTCGGCGGTACAAGAGCATACCCGAGCCGGAAAGAAATATCGGTTTCAGCGGTACAAGAGCAGACCCGAGCCGGAAAGAGACATCGGTCTCGGCGCTACAAGAGCAGACCCGAGCCGGAAAGAAACATCGGTCTCGGCGGTACAAGAGCAGATCCGAGCCGGAAAGAAACATCGGTCTCGGCGGTACAAGAGCAGACCCGAGCCGGAAAAAGACATCGGTCTCGGCGGTACAAGAGCAGACTCGAGCCAGAAAGAAACATCGGTCTCGGCGGTACAAGAGCAGACCAGAGCCGTAAAACATATATCAACAAAACGGACTCGGCGGTACAAGAGCAGACCCGAGCCGTAAAACAAATATCAAAACCATTGTGTGAGCCATAACAAAAAAGCATAATCAAATGTCAACCTAAGACAGAAAAGGTCTTACTCACCTTTTTGGGATCCGTTGCCTTTCTTGCAACTCTACAAGTGTCACTACAAGTAAGGCTCTTCTTAATACATCCTCTCTGCATCTCAGCATTCCACGCATCCGACCGGATGACTTCCGCCATCAACTTGGTCGACCTAAAAAACCGAATGGTCTATGTACACACTGGGATAGCCTTCTTTCACCAAGTCTTCCACCTGCTCCCGCAGGTCTCTGCACCCATTCGTGGCATGTCCCCTTACGTTATGGTAGATACAGTATGCCCTACTATTTCCCTCCTCAATCGGGAACCTCCTCAAATTAGGCTCGGCCAACAGACCTTTATCCTGGATTTCCCGAACTATCTGGTGAAATCCCTGACGATCGGTGATTTCCATCTTCTGCCATCGTCTTACTACGCGAGCTGCTTTTTGTTGAGTTCCCCACAGACGGCGCCAACTGTTGATAGCTGATTTTGGTCTCAGGGCAATATGGGAATATTACTCCCGAGACAATCCTCCCTCAATAATGAATTTGTTTGGTTATGGGGGACCAAAAACAAACTTAGCAAAAGACATATAAATACGCCAATCGACAAAGAGATTTAACGTGGTTCGGCGGATTTTGGTCCGACCTACGTCCACGGGCACAAAAAAGATGATACTTTTATTACTAAAACACGCTTCTCGGTTCTGCTTCTTGTTTTTTTACAAGTCTGATGATAATGATATTGATCATGATATTGATTCTCTTCTTATTCCCCCCCATTATGCACACTCTGCCCTTCTATTTATAATAGTGTAGAAATCAGATTCCTTCTCCTATAAGAATTTCCTAGTTGAAACTATTCATTTTTCCCATAAGGATTCCTAGTCAAAACTATTCCCTTTTCCCATAAGGATTCCTAATCAAAACTACATTTACTTTCTTTATCCTACTAGGACTCTGTCTCACCAGTTTTCCCCATGAAAATAGGATAACTTGTCGTCTTATCCGCAAGAATATGGTGTCATCTTCCGGAGCACGCCTCGCCATATGCTCGGTCTTCATGAGGTCGGTCATAATGGTTATTTGAGCTGAGAATGCTGTTGTCGATCTTATAATGCCCGGTCATCCGATCTTATGTGGTCGGGTTACAGATCATAAGTGCTCGGCCTCTAACTCATGTGGTCGGGTCGGTATTAATGATATCGATCAAGAAGGGAGTTACCCTTTTACCCCTGCCGTGCTGCTTAAATATCATAGTGCCAAAAAAACACCATCAACACAAATCATTGATTTTGTTAATGGTTTGCTAATTGATTATTGATGGCAGATAGACCTGGCCGCCGGTTCGGTTCGGTTCGGTTCCGGTTCGGAACCGAACCGAACCGGCCGGTTCGCGGTTCCACAAGTGTGGAACCGGAACCGAACCGGTTAATTCCGGTTCGGTTCCGGTTCCACACTTAAGTGGAACCGGAACCGTAAACCGAACCGGAACCGAACCGGTCGGTTCCGGTTCGGTTTACGGTTCCCTTTCCGGTTTTTTTTTTTTTTTTTTTTTTTTAAATAATAAATTTTAAAAAATAGAAAAAATTCTATAATCGTAACGTTTTTTCATACTATCACATCATTTTTATATAATCTTTTTTTTATAAAATTCTTTTAACCTATAATCTTTTTTATAGCCAACTCTTGACTAGTGTTTTCTTTATATAAACGATGTGAGATATTTGTTACTTGGCTATTGTGTCCCACATTGCTTATATAAAGAAGTCAATAACCAAGAGTTGGTTATAAAAAGGATATGGACATTCATGTTTTAGTATTGCAATTTTAAACCTCATTAAGTCATTATTATTAATAAAAAAAATTGAGATTTACTTGAGGAACCTTACGGTTCCAAGAAAATAATTTTTTTTTTTTTTTTACTTCCGGTTCCAACCGGAACCGTACGGTTCCGGTTGGAACCGTTGGAACCGCTGGAACCGTTCGGTTCCAGCGGTTCCAACCGGTTCGGTTCCGGAATCGGAACCGGAACCGTCCGATTCCAACCGATTCGGTTCCGAACCGGAACCTTGGCCGGGTCTAATGGCAGGGACCTATCTTAAAACATGCAAATTGTATCTTTATATGTGATCATGCTAATACTAAGGGGTCCCATAAGTTATTCTCCCATCAAATAGTTTGTATCCTTTGGTGGGATTTTAGTGGCTGCGGGCGTAAGGACAAATGAAAGATGTCGTGGCAAGAGAAGACAAGTGGTACGTGACGACTATGGGAAGATGGACGGCTGTGATTTAGCCTTATTCTAATGGATTTAGGGGTCCAATTATATAAGATTGTGGAATTGAGCTGTTGATTGGTTGGCTGGTGTTTGACTTTTGTGTAGACAGTATTCGATGACGTATCATAGCCTGTATGCTGACTCAAAATAACTAAACAATGTGAATTTACGCGTTTGACCTACTCCATATGAAATTTGAACATCACCCTCCTGCACCAAAATTTAACTTCAAATTAGTATTAAAAATTTTATTTTTATTCTTTATCGATATGAATCATATTTTAGACACTCAGCATGCACGGCTAAATTTTTTAATTTAATCTGAATCGTTTTTAATAAATTTCAACTTCCAATTGTTTATCAATAGTGGATTTCTAAATTATACTTTAAATTCCTTTCACTTCACAATAAACAAAACCATTTTGGTAAACATGAAGAAATATGAAGTTAATACATATAACAACATAAATCTAAACCTAAAAATTTTCCCATTAGATAATAATTTTTTTTAATGAGCCGTCCATAAATGTTCTAATTTATAAATATACAATTAAATAAATTATAAATACAGTGTGTTGCAAATGTTCTGTATTACATAATGTGAAAATATATAAATTATAAATAATTTTTCAAAATCGGATCGGATCGATCAGTTAAATAAGAAATCGGCCATGAATTCGATCCGGAAAACCCTTAAAAATCAATTATGCAAAAAGGATCAAAACTGGCGAAATTCGGTGAACTAGCCGAGTTTTGAATTTTGTTTTTTTTTTTAAAAAAAAAATTTGGGATGTTCAAATCATTTTTTAGTCTAAATTATTTTATTTTGATGTTAGAAATTATTAGAATTAATAGTTATATGAATTGTGTAATTTTTATATAATTTTTTTCCTAATTCTTAATTAAATAAAACTATTTATGATGTTGGACGATTCTACAGGTTCAACCGAAATGATTCAACTAATAAAACCAGTGACTCATTGAACTTTTTAAATCACCGATCCAATTTTTAAAATAATGATTATGAAAACAATGATAAAAATTGTTACCAATAACAAAAAAATGTAACTGATAAATATTGTTACCGATGACAAAAAAACGTGACTATTATTACGGATGCGGCAACATAGTCAGGCCAAAAAAATATTAAGATGAACATTTTATTAGAACTCTGAATATGTTTTTTTTTTTATTTAAAATTTTTTTTTAAAATTTTTTGAATTTTTTTTTATCGGAATTTTACTAGAACCAACCTAAATGATCCCCTTAACGTGCTATTAAAAGCCGCTTTTGACCACAAAAGAATGAAGAAATATGAGCTTCTTGTTGAAGTAAAAAACACAGAATGTGAAAAGCTTAAATTAAAAAACGGAAGTTGTGAAGGCAAAGTCCTTTTTGGGTCAACAAAATCCACCCCTCTGTGATCCCATTTTTTTTTATTTTTTTATTTTTTAAAAAAATAAACAGCTTGCATGGTCAATGTAGTAGTATTGAGTATTAAAACGTTTTGAGTGCAGGCAGCTAAGAGAATTATCGACACTGTATGCTCAAAACACTTGTATAATTCCCCTTTTACCCATGTGAATCCAGACCTTTTATTGTAAATAAAGAGATTTTATTAATTGAATTAACTGACATTTACATATTAGCTCATATAATCTCACCTAACAAAGAACACTTTGAATGAGAAGAGAATCAAACTCAAAATTAGAGGATGAAGAGTTGGTCTATAACCAAATTCTTATTTCTATATAAGTCAATCCTCAAAGTTATTGAATATTAATTTAGACATAATAACATTATTATGTTCAACAAAGAGAAATAATTCAAAAGCTAAACTAATAAAACTAGATGTCAAAGGGGGTTGGAAACTTGTAATCTATAATCTTTTCACATGTAGTTTGTATATAAAACTATATAAAAGATTATTCCGAGTAAACAAGATTCTTGCTATAAATAAGGTTCGCTAATTGATTATCACTTTTATTCTAAAAGAAACAGTACAAGCTTTTCACACAGTGAGAAAAAGTGTACTTGGGCATTTCTTCAACTACCAGGAACCTCCATTTCACAACCATCATAATTTTTCATAATTTTCAGCAAATGGGTCCACGATGTGCTTGAAAAGAAAAACAAAAAGTAAAACAAGCTTTAGCTTCAAGAATTCTGTAGAGAAGTGACAAGCATATGGCCCATAATGCTCAATCTTATTGCCTTGTTCAAAACGTTATGCGTTTGATCACCAACTGTCTCCTATCATATGCAAAGGAAATTCTTGTATGGATATACATATCATAAAAGATGAGAAATAAAATGAGATCAAATCAAACTGAATTAAACTTATAAGACTAGTAGACAAGAGTGTAGAGTTGTAATGAGAAGCTTAATTTATATACACACGTACGCGTGGGGGCACCCACATTGTATATAAGAATGTTATATCGTTCGCTACAATATTTCACAATGTTTAAGTGATCATGATCGACTTCTAAGTTTTCTAACTGTAGAAAGTATAAACAGATTGTATGTCAGAATAATATTATGTTCACTAGGAAAAATAAAATCGGGACTGGGTTGAGTCGCGAACTAGGTCGCGAACTTTAAGACGTTTTACGGTTCTGCCCAGAAATTTATGCTAGCAGTAATCGGCTCTGACGTCCACATGATAAAACAGCCTCGATGTAGATTTCCTACCATCAAGATCTCCTGTCATATCTGAATTTGTATAGCCTTCCAAGATCGGATTAGCTCCTCCATAACACAGACGAAACTTCGATGTACCCTTGAGGTACCTGAGAATCCATTTGACTTCCTCCCAGTGTTGTTTTCCAGGGTTAGAGAGAAAATTACTCACTACACCCACTGCGTGTGCAATATCTGGTCTGGTACATACCATTGCATACATTAGGCTTCCAACAGCTGAAGAATATGATATTGATGACATCTCCTCTATCTTTTTCTTGAATGAGGGACACAAACTCTTGCTCAGTTTGAAATGGTGCACTAGCGAAATGCTGATTGGTTTGGCTTTCTGTATATCAAACCTCCTGATAATCCGTTCAATATAACTCTCATGTGAAGCGACAACTTCTTGTTCTGTCTGTTACGAACAATCTTCATTCCCAAAATCTGTTGAGCTGGTCCTAAATCTTTCATGTCGAAAGACTTAGAGAGTTCCTTCTTCATCTGACTGATCTTCGCTGCTTCTTGTCCAACAATCAACATGTCATCTACATATAGTAGAAGAGCAACAAAATTTCCATTTGGAAACCTCTGGATGTATACACACTGATCTGCTGCAGTTCTTTTGTATCATTGACCCACCATGAATGAGTCAAACTTCTTGTACCACTGTCTCGGTGCTTGCTTGAGCCCATACAAGCTCTTTTTCAGCTTGCAAACAAGGTTTTCTTTTCCTGAAACCTTGAATCCTTCTGGCTGCTCCATGTAGATTTCTTCATTCAGATCACCATGAAGAAATGCTGTTTTGACATCCATCTGTTCAAGCTCCAAGTTCAATCTGGCTACCAATCCTAGGATGACTCGAATTGAATCCATTTTTACCACTGGTGAAAATATCTCATCAAATTCAATTCCTTTTTTCTGTAGGAATCCTTTGACTACTAGCCGGACTTTGTGTTTTACTACTTTTCCGCTACTATCTTTCTTAAGCTTGAACACCCATTTGTTCTTCAGTGTCTTCATTCCATGTGGGAGCTTGACTATCTCATAAGTGTTGTTTTTATGCAGAGATTCCATTTCATCCTGCATTGCGTGCAGCCATTTGTCTTTGTCTTTATGAGATACAGTTTCGTTGAAGGTTTCTGGCTCCCACTCGTCAGTAAGCAGAATGTATTCAGATCCTGAGTATCTGGATGATGGAATCCGGCCTCGCTCAGATATTTGTATTAGAGGTTCACTGTTTTTTGGCTGTCTGTTGTTATCTGGATCTATGGATGATCCCGTAGCCTCTGATGGAGCTGGTTGCAGCTCCCCCTGCTCAGCACCATCTTCCTCCTCTGATTCTGCTTCTGGCATGTCTTGCACCCTATCATCATTTGTGGCCACTCGTTTTGGTTCTGGGGTTGTATCTGGATTTGCATCAGCTTTGTTGGCACTGGATTAGAAGGCATCTTGGGCTTTTCAATGCCTTCTATTGTTTGGTCTTCAAGAAACACTACATCTCTGCTTCTGATGACCTTCATTTCCTTCGGGTCCCATAGCCTGTATCCAAATTCCCCGTCTCCATAGCCTATGAAGATGCATGTAGTAGTCCTTGCATCGAGCTTCTACCTGAGCTCATTGGATACGTGTGCAAAGGCTAAACATCCAAATATTCTGAGGTGAGAATATGAGGGATTCTTACCAGACCACTTTCTCCGGAATCTCAAAGTTCAACGGTACAGATGGTGATCTGTTGATCAGGTAGCAGGCGGCACGAATAGCTTCTCCCCAAAATGACTTTGGCAGCTTAGCCATGTTGATCATGCTTCTGACTTTCTCCATAATAGTGTAGTTCATCCTTTCAGCGTACCATTGTGTTGTGGGTTGCGTGGAACAGTCATTTCATGTCGTATGCCGTGACTTCCGCAGTAGGCATCGAACTCTCTGGAAGTGTATTCGCCTCCATTGTCTGTGCGAAGACACTTCAATTTCTTCCTTGTTTCACGCTCAACCATGGCATGAAACAATTTGAAATAATCCAAGACCTGATCCTTTGATTTCAAAAAATACACCCATACTTTTCGAGAAGCATCGTCAATAAAAGTCAGAAAATATTTATTACCGCCTAGTAAATTTACCTCCAATGGACCATAAACATCAGAGTATACCAGACTGAGTAACTCTGATTTTATTGTAGAAGAGAAATTGAAAGAGACTCTGTGTTGCTTACCGTAAAGACAATGATTGGAAGGATCCAGAGCAGTATTTTTGGAGACAGAGATTAAATCCTTCTTTGTCAAGGTAGACAACCCCCTTTCACTCATGTGACCGAGTCTCTGGTGCCACAGATTCTGAGAAGTCTCCAATTCAGCTACATTGAGGCTTTCTGCACATATCTTCACATGAGTTTTGTATAGAGTTCCACAAATATGTCATCGGGCGATGACCATGGCACCTTTGATCATTCTCTAAGTGCCATTGCTGAAGTGGCTAGCATAACCCTGTTTGTCAAGGGCTACCCCCGAGAGTAAGTTGAGCCGAAGTTCTGGAACATGTCTTACCTCCATCAGGGTTATTGTATACCCTTCATTTGTCCGCAACTGTATTTCACCAATTCCCACTATCTGAGAAGAAATGGTATTCCCCAGCTTCACTGCTCCAAAGTCTCCTGCTTTGTATGTTGTGAAGAAATCTCTGTGAGGAGTAATGTGGTAGAATGCTGCAGTATCTACCACCCACTCGACATCCTGAGTTGCGGTGTGAAGGCATGCTTCTTCCTGGCCGGAGCATATAGCTACATCGACTGTGGTAACTACTAGTGTCTCCATATCATTCTTCTTCGGCTGGTTATTGCCTTGTCCCTGCTCTCGTTGCAGTTTCCGACAATTCTTCTTTAAGTGGCCTTCTATGTCTGATGAGTGGTAAAACTATCACTATTTCCCACTCATTTAACTTAATATTTTGTATAGTTTCTTGAGTTTTGTGAATATTTTGATGTGTTTTGTGTTATTTTGTTTCAGGACATTCTGGAGGTGATTTGGAGCAAAACTGTGAAATTTGGTGAAATTTGGCAAAAAAAGTATTTTGGTAATTTTGGGCATCCCGACACAAAGGGTATTTTGGTAATTTTGGACATCCAGACACCAAAATAAAGTTTCAGGACATTCTGGAGGTGATTTGGAGCAAAACTGTGAAATTTGGCAAAAAGGGTATTTTGGTAATTTTTGGGTGTCCCGACACCGATGGTATTTTAGTAATTGCACCGCATGCCACGTGTAAAAAATTCAACGAGCCGTTTTTTTAGCCACCATGCCACGTGTCGAAAATTCAGCGATCCAAAAAAAATAATAATAAAAAAAATCAGAAAAATAATAATAAAAAATTAGAATTTTTTGCCTATAAATAGATTTTGAATTTCTTAGTTTCAATGTACCTCATCCTCTGAAATCCTTATAAATAAAAGAGAGTTCTCCTTATTTTCTTCTTATATTCAGTTTTATTTACGTTTTGTAATAATAATTCTATCCATCTATGAGTGGGTAACTTCTCTATACTGAGGTAATAAGGTAATACTTTTAATTTTGCTATTTAGATTAATCTCCCTTAAAATATAATATATAAACTATTTAAAACCTGACTTAATAAAGGATACCGCCATTCTGGACGGTTGGATATTCAATTTAAATTGTTTAAACCTGACTTAATGAGGATACCGCCATACTTGACGGTTGGTTTAAGTTTATATTTCTGTTTCGCCTTATGGCTGGTATATTTGAATTTGACTTAATCAGGATACCGCCATTCCGGACGGTTGGTTTAAAATTTCACAAGATTATATATTATTTTATGGGAGATATCTAAATAGTAAATAGTATAAGTTAATTCCTTTTACCTTAGCATTTTATTTATTTTTCCGCATTTACTTTTTAGTAATTTTTTTTTGTCTTTTTACTTGTCCTAACTATGTATTGTAACTAAGTTAGTTTTCTAGGGTTGTGATGAAATCTAATATCACCGGTTTATAAGAGGTTATTTTATAATTTGAGTAATTTAAAGGTTTACTTATTAAGTCTTAAATACTTCTTGTTGTTTGATCACCAATAAGATTGATGTGGTAAATCTAAAATGAACTAGACATAGGGATTTTAGGTTTCAACCTTTGACTTAATAGCCCACGATCTTCTTTGAGGATATATAACCCTTTAATAGATTTCCTTACAGGAAGACATATACCTGTCGGGCGGGGGTAGCCATAATTAGAACTTAAACTTAATGAATCCAGATAATTTGGTTGACATAGACATATGGTTAAATTGGATTAAACTGGGTATTTGTGTCTGACCATCGACAGATGCTTTCACATAAATTCGTGTTCCAGGTTAGTAAACTGATTTATTACACAAACTTAAAATAATCACTTCATCTTTTTAAAGATATTAGAAAGATTCACAACCCTAGATCTTTGAGTCTTTTATTTTCCTTAGTATTTTCTTTTGTCTTTTTATTTATTTAGCAAATCTACAATCAACCAAATCAATCAAGCAATCATTCTCTTCTCCCTCAATTAGATATTTGTAAATAAATAGTATCAACAATTAATAACAATAGTAGGAATTAAGTCCTCGTGGGATCGATATTTTTATACTACTTGAACGATACGTGCGCTTGCGTTATACGTGTGTGTTTACGCCGGTCAAGTTTTTGGCGCCGTTGCCGGGGACTTATATTTATTGAGTTATTAATTTTGAAGCTATCTAATTTACTTGTATCTAATTTTCTTTATTTTTATCTGTAATTTTTATTTCTTTCTTTTATTTCAGGTGATTAAAAAATGTAACATTTTGAAACATTACGACCTTTACTAGAAAAAGATACACCCCAAATCCGGGAGCAACAGTCTAGTTTTCTGAGGCCTGTTGTCCAGCCCAACAACTATCACTGGAAGCCAGAATCAAGCAATACTACATTTGCTCATCAGAATGAAATGGGGAGATGTGTAATATGTGATGGTAACCACCCGAGCGATCAATGTATATACCTTTCAGAGTGGCAGAATTATTGGAATCATTAAAGGTACGTAGAATCATCACATTTTCCATCTTATCCATCATCTATCTACGATCTTCATCAAGAACCAGATCCATCAGAGGAAGATCAGTTGAATGACATTCTAAAAGATTGGCTCGAGAAACGAGAAGCTCAATTTGATGTACAAATTCAGAGTCAAGCAGCGTCTATACAGAGAATGACAGATCAAGTTAGACAATTAACAGATAACCTGAATCACATATCTCACGGAGCAAATTCAAATACTACTGAAGAAGTCTTTCAATATCCTGAGATTCATCATGACATCATAACAGAGGACGAGGCTGAGCAGTATCAAGAATCAGAGGTATCAGTTCAGGAGCCTGCACCAACAAGGTCTCAATTTGATTTTTATTATTCTGATTCTGACGAGGACAAAGAAGCTGAGCTGTTTGGACCAACTGCACCAAAAAATGAGGATGGAATTCTGTATCCTCAAAATGAAGATCTTGGAGACTGTTTTGCACAAATGTTTGAAGAAGATCTACATGAGCCAGTCATATCAGAGGATGAAGACCTAAAATCTGACATTTCTTTTCATCCTCAAGTTGATAATTTTGAAGCATGTATTTCAAAGATGACAGATGAAGAGCTTAATATGGAAATTTTCAAATACATCTGTGAAGAAAAGGTGGAGCAAGAAGCAGAGCAAATGGAGGAGCAAAATGTCTGACCAAATTGAAAATCCAGAGCATTCAGGAGAAACATCGTTGTATCGGGGAGTACAAATCAAAGATATCGCCCAGATGATTGACAGAATGGAACTTCCATTCCAAGTCAAGCACCATACGAGACCTCCTGATTTTCTTTCTTTCTTTTCAAGAATCACTGGAACAACAAAAGTTAAAAAGGTGGCACGAGCACTGAATGAGACAAAACTCTTTTTGCCACCTTACTGTTGGAAGAGACCCTTCAAAAGCAACGCACATGGGATTGTCTTTAATAGGACATCCAAAACGACGTTGAAACCTCATTGACAGATAGATTTCAGTCACGTCTGGCTGAAGACGAAAAATTTAGCGCTAGCAGGGAGGTAACCCATGCAATTTGTTGTAATTTTTTTATTTTGTGTATACATGTTATAGAATTTTTAATTTTGTGTGTTGTTTTGTAGGTAAAAGCACAAACGGAGCATTTTAAAACAAAAGGAATGGTGTTTGACAATCAAAGATAAAAGATAATTCATTAGTGATGGATGAGTAATGAATGAATTCTTGAGACGCATCCTAATGAATTTATACTAAGCGAATGGCGTATTGCATACACAATTCCGTTGCCTTAATTTTTGATTTGATTTGCTTTTCTGTTGTAATTATCTTTATTTTCGTAGACAGGATCCAGACTTTTTGACCTTTCACGATTTCTTTGGTTTTGTTTATCTAACAAGCTTCATTTGGAAGATACTAGTGCTATTATTACTCACCCTTTTTCAGGTAATATAAATTCAGCCCGTCATTGCACTTTTGAAGGCATCCAGAGTTGAGAAAGAAATACATAAAAAATGGAACCCACTTCAAGAAGACGAGTTGAAAACATATGTGTGTTTTGCGGTAGTAGTGTTGATGCTAAACCACAATACATAGAAGCAGCACAAGAATTGGGTCGAGTCTTAGCTGCAAGGAATATGCACTTAATATATGGCGGAGGAAATCTTAGACTTATGGGGATCGTTTCAAAGGCTGTACATGAAGGAGACAGTCATGTTTTGGGAATCATCCCAAAACCCTTGGCGGAGGCAAATCTTATTGGATCATCAAACGGAGAGGAACTTATCGTACCAGGTATGTCTGAACGACTGGTAGAAATGATTAACCGTTCTGATGCTTTTATTGCTTTGCCAGATGGCTTTGGTATATTGGAGGAAATTTTTATAGTACTATCTTGGGCGAACCTGAACATACACCAGAAACCGCTTGGACTACTCAACGTTGATGGATTTTATGATTTTCTTTGTGTGTTTCTTGATGATGCTCGAAGAAATGGGTTCGTGTCAAAACCTATGAAAGAACTCCTCTATACTGCAAGAACTGTTCCGGGTCTAATAGACCAACTCTTAGCCTATGAACCACAAGTTGACCCTATCCTTTCAAAGATAAAATGGTCTGAGGATGATCGTGGTAAGAGGCGTCGTGTTAATCTGGATCTTAACCTTTAATTTCCTGTAGAATTTCAGCTAACCATGTATTATCTTCTAAACTCTTCTTCTACTATTTAAGAAATTGGGGACAATGTCTCATTTAGGTTTGGGGGTGAGGGAATTAGTTGATTAGTATCTTGTTTATAGTTTGTGTTATTTTTAGTCCAAAATTTTTCGAAAAATACAAAAAAATTGAAATTTTTTCAAAAATTACAAAAATATTTTGCATTTTTATTTCACTAAAAAAAAGCATATTTAAAGTTAGGTGATGGTTTGGTGTCTTCCTTCACTCACTACCTTTCTATAAGGAAAAGCTGTGAAGGCACCTAGATAATCATTCACCAGTAGCTTGTTGTGATAGACTAGTTTGGAGGACTCGTTGTTTATTCTTGTCACCAAGCGATAAGAGCCTAAGAGGCTTGGGTACTTAAGTGAGCCTCGCTCCACCCTCCCTCTGGGGAATCTACAACGGGAATTCCATTCGACAGTTAGTCACACACCATGACCAGTGAAAATTATTTTTTTATGGTTTTGTTTTTATGTTGACTAAAAAGGTGAAATTGGTAAGAGATAGCTGTGTAAGGAATTCTCACTCCTGATACGTATTTCAAACCCAGTTTTTTCAAAACAAGTTAATTTTTGTTTAATTCCTTTTGAATTATTTAATTTGTAAATTCTCCATAAAACTGACTAAAATAGATCTTCATATGCTCAGTTGGCAAGTATTATCAACATGCATAGTAACATACAGACATGAGTTAAAATTGAAAAGTTTGTAATATCTAGTGCTCTAGTTCATTTGGAGGAATCATCTCAAAACAAATGATGGAATAAAAAAAAATAAAATCTGAGATCCGAGTTATTAAGTCTGTAAGGGTGTTTTAACACCTAGTGCCCTAAAACCAACTGGTTTGGGAGTCACTGGCCCAAAGCTCGATACATGGATCAAAGATGCTCTGCAAAAATATACATATATCTGAAGTCTGAATAATTAAGTCCGTAGGGGTGTCTTAACACCTGATGCCCTAAAGCCAACTGGTTTGGGAGTCACCGACATAAAGCTCGCTACATAGATGGAAGATATTGTATATAAATAAAAAATAGAGAAAAAATCAAAGGAAAAAAATCAGAAAAATCAGAAAATTTATTCAATTACTATAAAAGATGTGAATTCTGATAAAACTTTAGGACAAAAATATTACTCTCTTATCAACTGCACTTATGACTGTTGTGGGCAAAAATGAGTTGTATAATACTTTGTTAATTGTGTATATGGAGAATGATAAAAATAATCGGAGAATTTACTTATTCAGTAATTTAAAATGAAACAAAACAACTAATAACTTGAGTAGAAGTTTCACCTGATTAGTCACTAACTTATTTATTCTCTTTTCTCTTTTCTTTTTGCTTTTATGTGCATTAGTTTCACTACATTTTTACTTTTATAAAATGTTTGTGGGTATCATTGCTGTAATCCCTCACGAGACTACAACTCGTCCACTAGGGACACCTAGAGGTTTAAAGGTTGTTGCATATGCTAAATGCAATCGTGATCCCTACGAAAGTGGCTTAGTTAAATTTTATTATGTTATTTTATTTTGCTCGAGGACTAGCAAAATGTTACGTTTGGGGGTGTGATGAGTGGTAAAACTATCACTATTTCCCACTCATTTACTTAATATTTTGTATAGTTTCTTGAGTTTTGTGAATATTTTGATGTGTTTTGTGTTATTTTTGTTTCAGGACATTCTGGAGGTGATTTGGAGCAAAACTGTGAATTTGGTGAAATTTGGCAAAAAAGTATTTTGGTAATTTTGGGCATCCCGACACAAAGGGTATTTTGGTAATTTTGGACATCCCGACACCAAAATAAAGTTTCAGGACATTCTGGAGGTGATTTGGAGCAAAACTGTGAAATTGGGTGAAATTTGGCAAAAAAGTATTTTGGTAATTTTGGGCATCCCGACAAAAAGGGTATTTTGGTAATTTTGGACATCCCGACACCAAAATAAAGTTTCAGGACATTCTGGAGGTGATTTGGAGCAAAACTGTGAATTTGGCAAAAAGGGTATTTTGGTAATTTTGGGCGTCCCGACACCGAGGGTATTTTGGTAATTGCACCGCATGCCACGTGTCAAAAATTCAACGAGCCGTTTTTTTAGCCACCATGCCACGTGTCGAAAATTCAGCGATCCAAAAAAAAATAAAAAAATAAAAAAATAAAAATCAGAAAAATAATAATAAAAAATTAGATTTTTTTGCCTAAATAGATTTTGAATTTCTTAGTTTCAATGTACCTCATCCTCTGAAATCCTTATAAATAAAAGAGAGTTCTTCTTATTTTCTCAGTTTTATTTACGCTTTGTAATAGTAATTCTATCCATCTATGAGTGGGTAACTTCTCTATACTGAGGTAATAAGGTAATACTTTTACTTTTGCTATTTAGATTAATCTCCCTTAAAATATAATATATAAACTATTTAAAACCTGACTTAATAAAGGATACTGCCATTCTGGACGGTTGGATATTCAATTTAAATGGTTAAACCTGACTTAATGAGGATACCGCCCACTGGACGGTTTTTAAGTTTATATTTCTGTTCCGCCTTATGGCTAGTATATTTGAATTTGACTTAATCAGGATACCGTCATTCCGGACGGTTGGTTTAAAATATCACAAGATTATATATTATTTTATGGGAGATATCTAAATAGTAAATAGTAGAAGTTAATTCCTTTTACCTTAACATTTTATTTATTTTTCCGCATTTACTTTTTAGTAATTTTTTTTTGTTTTTACTTGTCCTAACTATGTATTGTAACTAAGTTAGTTTTCTAGGGTTGTGATGAAATCTAATATCATCGGTTTATAAGTGGTTATTTTATATTTGAGTAATTTAAAGGTTTAATTATTAAGTCTTAAATGCTTCTTGTTGTTTGATCACCAATAAGATTGATGTGGTAAATCTAAAATGAACTAGACATAGGGATTTTAGGTTTCAACCTTTGACTTAATAGCCCACGATCTTCTTGAGGATAGATTACCCTTTAATAGATTTCCTTACAAGATAGACATATACCTGTCGGGCGGGGGGTAGCCATAATTAGAACTTAAACTTAATGAATCCAGATAATTTGGTTGACATAGACATATGGTTAAATGGATTAAACTGGGTATTTGTGTCTGACCATCGACATATGTTTTCACATAAATTCGTGTTCCAGGTTAGTAAACTGATTTATTACACAAACTTAAAATAATCACTTCATCTTTTTAAAGATATTAGAAAGATTCACAACCCTAGATCTTTGAGTCTTTTATTTTCCTTAGTATTTTCTTTTGTCTTTTTATTTATTTAGCAAATCTACAATCAAACCAAATCAATCAAGCAATCATTCTCTTCTCCCTCAATTAGATATTTGTAAATAAATAGTATCAACAATTAATAACAATAGTAGGAATTAAGTCCTCGTGGGATCGATATTTTTATACTACTTGAACGATACGTGCGTGCGTTATACGTGTGTGTTTACGCCGGTCAATGCCACGGTGAAAGCACTTGTATTTCTTTCTCCCATCCTTGGATTTGCCTCTGCTTTTGCTTCTACCTCTCATTCCACCTGATTTTTCTCCGTTGTCTTCCTCGATGCTCTGAGACAAGGGCTTCCTTTTGATCTGAGCCCACGTCTTTTCTTCTGATTTATTCATTTGACAAGGCGTCTTTTACCATAGGCATGGTAAGTTTGCCTCATGGAGCTGAGTTGCTGAGAGTAACCACCAAAGTCTCCCAACTATCAGGAAGAGAACTGAGTAGTAGCAAGATGGCTTGAACATCGTTTACCAGTTGCATGTCTACTGCTGACAACTGGTTCACCAGGCTTTGGAACTCGTTGGTGTGTTCTGACAACGGAAGTTCTACTCGTAGCTTTAGGTTCACCAAACGCCTCATGATTAAGGCTTTATCCAAGCTGTTTTGGCCTGAAACATGTCTTCCAATTTCATCCACGTTTATAAGCATCTGTATCCTGTGCTACGTGGTGGAAGACATTATGGCCGATCCACCTAATCTGACCCAAAGTTCTATTATTGAGTTTGTTCCAATCATAGTCTTTAATAGATTCTGGTTTCACTCCCTTTAACTCGATGACATCAAACAGATCATTGCAATGTAAAAAATCAATCATCCGAGGTCTCCAGAGAGTAATAGTTGCAGCCAGTTTAATAATTGCACCAGAAGATGAATCTTCCATTTCCATTTTAAGTTTTACAGTTTAAATAAAAATAGGTTAAAATCGGGGCTGAAGTTCACAAATTAGAGTCACCGTTGCGTCGGGAACGGTCGAAAATGGTGGAATAGACACTTCGTTGGTAAATCCGACACAGTGGCTGATTTGTAAATTCCTAAAACTTTAGGGGTAAAACTGTAAATTCAAAGACTTCAGGGGGCAAAATGAAATTTACCAGGATGCTGATGTGGCAAGCTGACGTGGTAGTGGTGGGATCGGATTGCTGATGTGGCAGCTGACGTGGCAGAGTGACGTGGCGAGGAGTGTTGATGTGGCAGCTTGCGTGTCGCTGACGTGGTGCCACGTATCGTCTTCAACCTCGATTCAGCGCGTGGGGCACGTGCCGAGAGTGAGGTTCACGTGCCGACTTGTGTTGGCGCGTGTGCCTCCGTCTGACGTCCATTTGATCATCAGAAAATACCACCGAGCTCATCTCGACGTGAACTATCTGATGGTACCCTCAAATTTGATTTTTAACAACTTTGCCGGAACCCGAATTTTTTGAAACGAGTTCCGTTCTTCGTTTTACGACCCCAAAGTAGAACCAAAGCTCCTGATACCACTTGTTGTGATTCTCTGATCACTTTAGAATGTGTTTGAGGAAAAAACCGAATCACTCTATTACTTACAAGAATAAATACAAAATGTTTAAACTTTACAAAATACAAAAAACCTCACACTCTCTAAGCTTTCTACCGAAGCTAACACACACTCTTTGGGGTTCATTGAGCTCTAAGATGAGCTTTGAATTTATAGCCCATGTCCAGCTCAAAATGTCAACAAATCTACAGTGTTCCACCTAAAGTGAGTTGTCTGTTTTCACCAAATTCAAACCCTGAGAAACCATGGCGAGACGACGCAGACCACAGTCCTACAGTTGGCGTTGCAGAAACAAAGGAACCTCAACCTAAGAGGTTCACAGAAGAGTTTGGCAAAGATGAGATACCGCTTAAAGATGTATCTGGACAGATCATATAGCGTATCTCACTCATCAGCTGCCGTCCAAAGAAAAAAATGGACTGCCAAGCCTCTTCCACAGATACAACCTTGCATGATGTATCAGCCCTCAACATCTTCTTACCAGGAGCAGTTCCCACCGCTCGAGAAGATCGTTGACCCACAGACTAAGGTTGTTGCTAAGCCTTATGTCCAGCCAACAACTGTCACACCCAGTGGTCAATTAGAAGAACCTAAACAACATGAAGCTGTGCTAAACTGGCAAACACAGAACGCTAGAATTCAAAATACTGTACTTCGCAGTATTGAGACTAAGGTGGACCATGTTGTTCAGCATGTTCAGAGGACATAGACAAAAGTGGATTCGTTATCCAATACACTACAACAGATGTATGAAGATACGGTGGCTCAGATTTCTCAGCTAGATAGAGACATGAGAACCATGGTCTCTCATAACTATTTTGGTCCAGAATTTGACCATAAAGAAGCTGAGATGAAGAAACTGAAAGCAGAACTGGCAAAAATGGAAGCCGACAGGCATACACCATTTGTTCCACAGGCTTTCACACCTAGCCCATTTTCACCAAGCTTTTCATACCAAGCCTATCAACCTTACCCACCTTCATCATTTACCTCTTCACAAACCGACTGGTAAAAAATCTATGGAAGTGTCCACGGTACTTGGAAACCAGCGCCACCAAAACGACAGTATCCACAAAACCCAGTTCCACCCATACATACACAACCGCTACCCCAACCGATATCTCAACCAGGACCTTCACAGCCCTACACACGTCCTTGCCAAACACAAACCTATACTCCAGAAACACAGTTTCCTACCATACCGTTACAAATGTCCCAGCCTCAACAGACTGTTACAACCCAGCAACTTTATACCCAACATCTCTCAACACATGAGCCTGAAAGTTATGTACAGTCTCGGGAATCCTCAGAACCTGAGAGTGATTCCACCCAGATCGTATCCAGTGACTCAGATGATATGACGGACATCACAAAGATGTTGATGGCCACATCCACTGGATCAAATGAGCCAATGACTGAAGAACCTGAAGAAACTGAGTATGTGCCTACAGGTATAGCTACACAGTCACAACCGGCTTCTTCTAAGCCATTTACTGGTCCTTGGTTCACATTTGATGATGTCCCACCGTCCAAGTGGCCTAACAGAATGCAAGAATTCATTACTTGGACTGATCTGATGTTACTCAAGCCAGACACTACTGTGCATAATGTCCTTGTAGAATTTGTTTCTCGTACTCTTGGAGCCTTGAGAGAATGGTTCCTGAGTCTTGGAGGTTTCAGACAACATTAATTCTACCAGGTCGAGTCAGCGGCCGTAGCTATGGGAATCATACATAAAGAATTCCTCGGAGAAGGAGCCTCATTGTTAGAACAGGCTCGCCGGGAATAATTTCAAATGCGGTGTTGTTCGTTAAATATTAAAGATCTTAACACCCATTTCCAAAGAATGTCAAAGCATTTCTACAAGCTCAATGGATATAATGATCCAAATTTGAAGCACACATATGCAGCTTCATTACCTGAAGAGCTTCAAGACGAAATGCAGCGCTTGATACAGGCTATGTAGCAGAAAGTCACAGACATGTCACTTGGCGAAATTCACCAGATTGCCCTCAAAGCTCTCAATAAGCTTTGTGATCAAAGAGCTCTTGTCAAAGAGATGCTCGAGAACAATCAGCCATTTAAAGCTGCTTGCAAGAAGCCTCATTTGCAGATCAAGTGCAAAGACAAGAATAATTGCGCATGTCCTTCAAAAAAGAAGTCCCATCATAAGTTCTTTAAGAAAAAGAAGAGCAAGAAGGAGAAACAGCGCAAGGAATGGCGTCCAGTTCGATTTTTCAAACAAAAAGATCGGCGTGGAAAGCCGAAAGACAGCAAATGCTTTATTTGTAAAAAGAAAGGGCATTTCTCAAAGGATTGTCCTAAGAATCTTAAGCAAGCTACTAAGATGGTTCAACAGATCCATCAGTCTTCCAGGATTGATCTTGACGATGCAGATGCTGAACCGTGGTTTTCAGAACAAGATCAACTGGACAGTGAAACCGTGTTCGCACTCAACAATCCTGCACTCTCCAGTTCAGATGAATCCAGTTCAGATGATAGCAGTAGCTCAGACTGCTATATCCCGGTGTTCACTATACAGCCATGTCAGGCTCTTAAGCCTACTATTCTAGTTCCTTTGGTCCATTTGCAGATTCTACCGTCGAAATATGACAGGCCCATAAAAGTCATTGGGTTTATGGACACAAGAGCTCACAGGAGCATGATGAATCCATCAGTTTTGCCACCAGAAGCATGGGTGAAACATACAGAGTTTTTCAAAGCTGCTGATGGTGAAGTTTTCCATACGGATCTCATCACCAAGAAACCAATTGGTATCCGGTTATTTCATTATTGCATTATATGGACCAGAGTCATTGGTTCCAATTTACCGGATAATGATATTCTGATTGGTTTTGATGTTTATCATCAAGCCAAGAAACTTCAGATCCAACCAGATGGTATACGGTTTAAAAGATTCATTAAGCCTTATACTACTGTTCCCAAGTTGTTCCAATCCTCTAGAGTGGGGGTGAATATGGTGGATTTTGAAGAATTGAAACAACAGTTCTCTCCGTTTTGGTCAGAGTCTCATAGCGACTTTAATCATCCAAACCCATTATGGAGAAATGAAGATTTCTTTATTAAGCTTCATTTCAAGCTTAATGAGGATATCAATCCTACAAAGGCTACGCATCTGGGGATGACTCATTCGGACCTTGCTTTGGCCCAGAATGAATGCAACCAGTTGCTACAGCAAGGATTAATCGAGCCCACAACTTCTGATTGGGCTTGCCAAGCCTTTTATGTGGAGAAGCGCTCAGAGAAGACACGTGGAAAGAAACGTCTGGTGATAGACTACAAGGCTCTCAATGCTTTCTTGAAAGATGATAAGTTTCCTTTGCCCAAGATCAACTCACTATTTGTCCATATCCGAGAATCCCACATCTTCTCAAAGTTTGATCTCAAGGCAAGATTTTGGCAATTGGGTATAAGCCCAGATGAAAGGCCCAAAACAGCCTTTTGCATACCCAATGCTCATTACCAGTGGAAAGTTTTACCTTTTGGCATCAAGGTAGTGCCATCATTGTTTCAGAAGGCAATGACAAAGATCTTTCAGCCAATAATGCATCACACACTGGTCTACATTGATGACTTGCTTCTTTTCTCAATGGATGTTGAGTCATACTACCAGTTGTCACGCCATCTATGGCACATCAAAGATCTTTTCCCAAAGAGGTCCAGAACTTTACAGAAACGATCCCCACTATGGATCTCCATCCAAGCAACATCCGTAAAGTTGTTTGATCGATTCTTGAAAAGCATCAAGGTCTCAAAGATCTCTAGACAAAAGATCTTACGAATAAATGACCTTGCCTCTTTACGTCTTGTCACCATGAAAGACGTTGATCTTACCATCCAAGCTTGGATTCTGGAAAACTTCCTTCCTGAAAAAGAAACTAAGGGTTATGCCCCTTATAAAAGGAGGTTCGTCTTCAAAGATAAGATCCATGAATTACACCAGATCATGACGAATATCCCAGATGAGCTCAGTCTTAGTAATGAAAAGACTAGGACGATTATTCAAGAGAAATTCTCAAGATGGCCTATTCGTCCTAGAGCTGCTATAGATTCGACTTTCACAAACAGTCTCAATGATCAATTCTATGAAAGTCTGTTTGATCATCCTGAATCAATTTTGCCCAATGGGATTGCTGAGGAGATTCTTGGCACGCCTCCATCATGTTTTCGGAAATGGTGTTCTATACTCAGAAGCATCTGGGATGGAAAGTCCGATGGAATGACTCAGTACAAGGATGCTATTGTTCATTGTGGATATGAAACTTTTCATTCTACAATTTTCATCAAGAGTCAAAGTTTCTTCAACAACTATGAATGGGATCTAGGAGACATGTATGAACATGGTTTCCTCAATGGTTTTGTTTTAGGACAGAATCCTATTCAACCCGACCGTCAGGGTATTGAGGAAGAAAGTCTCAAATTACTTCCTCCCAATGTCTGCAATGAGATTAGAAGATGGTATGAGCGTCATGGAAGTATCAATGTCTGGATTGATTCTATCTCTCCAGAATGGACGGTATACTATATGAACGTTTATCCTCCTATGCATCTTATCAGGATTAATTCGTCATGTCTCTCTTCATGGAAGCTTACTCGTTGGCCATCAAGACCAAAGCCCAGAAAATATTTTGGTATTGATGATCTTTTCCCAGAAACTCTATCGTCCCAACACACCCACAGGGTTAGAGCTTTCTCTGCAGACAATGTTCGCTGAAGCCTGGAATGTAATACAAATGATAAAGCTTGGTGACGATTCACAACAATAGAGGAATCATCCAGATGTATCATACAAGGATTGATCTTGACGATGCAGATGCTGAATCGTGGTTTTCAGAACAAGATCAACTGGACAGTGAAATCGTGTTCGCACTCAACAATTGTCTTCATGGTAGTAGCTGGCAGCTGGAACCTGGAAGCTTCATGATAGCTTCATGCAGAGCATGCACAGCTCATGCAGCTGGACTCAACACTGTCTTGTTAATCATCAACAAACCAGAAGAGTCATTGATGGGATTGAGTCGATTTGCAACCCAAACTACAGTTTGATATGGGATCTTCTTGTACCAATTCCCAAGTAACGATTCTTGGAACTACCAGGACTGAAGAAACCAAGCACAAAGCTTCCATCTTTAGACACTAAAATCAAAAAATTATTACAGATAATAATTTTATCTGTAATAATTTTTCAATTTCGAACTTGAAAAATTATTACACTAAAACTTGATTCTAGACCCAAGTTCCAACTTTCGAATTTTTCAATTTTCTTCTCTGCAAGATCCGATTACGTTTTTTTTTTTTTTTTTTTTGTAAAAAAAAATTATTACAGATAATATGATTTCAAGAAAACTCAAATTAGTGGTCGATGCTTCCCATCTTTCCGTCTCACTGGTCAAGTCTGTACGTGTATCAGGGGTGGATGGAAAATCAAAAAATTGAATGGTTTATTTTGGTCAGCTTTTAAGTTGATTTTTCATAAATCAGTTATTTTTAGTTCATTTTCCGTTCCTGGTTTAATCGTTATTGTTTAGAAGGCTTAAATCAAACCGGATTAAGGTTGATTCAGTGTGATACTTTCCGATTTTGTTTGGTTCGTGATAAACACTAAAAAATGCATATTTATTATACGAAAAATCAATCATTTAACACTCATAGTTTCACCAATCCCCTTAATTCGACACTTCTGTGAAATAATATTTTATATTATGTTTTGTACAGTTTTATTGTGTATTTTTATTATTTGGTAGGTAAAATACTGTTCGGAAGCTCGATAGGAAAAACAAGACTTGGAAAAGGGTAAAAAATGGAAAATCAGCAGGCGCGTCGCGACGTGCAAGACGCAGGCACCGCTTATCGAGTCGCGACACGCAGGACTTTAGCGTCGCGACACCCTCATCTTCCAACACGTGTCTACAGCTAGCATACGCGTCGCGACGCGTGGACGAAATTTTGCCTATAAATTGAAGCTTCCGGTAGAAGAAATTTTCATACTTTATTTTCCAAATTCTCTATAGATTTTTGGAAAGAGAGTGTCTTGTGTGTTTATTTAATCTTTCTGTAATGTCTTTTTCTTTCAGTAATAAAATTACGAGTTTTTTTAATTATAAAATGAATAGCTAATTTCTTTTTACTGGGGTAAAGGGTGAAGCTTTTATAATGAAAATTTAGATTAATCTCGCTTATATTATAATAAATAAGTTAAAATCTAATGATTAAAACTTGATTTGAATCTGGATTAGTTATTGACATATCTTGCTACCACCTATATGACTGATTTTATATGATTTGACATAACTAAGTACTTAACTGGACTTATTATCGACGGAAATGAACACCACCAATATGATTAGTTTTATATGTTTTGGCATAATTAATTAGTGGGATAAATTAATTGGGTAACAAAGACAATTTATATATTATAATAAAGCGAGATTTCTAAATTTGAAATATTAAAAGTGGATCTCCTAACTTCAGCATTTTATTTTACTATTGCTTATTGACCTAAAAGTTTCCAATTACTTCAACAAATCAAACATTTTTCCTTTCGCTTTACTTATCATTCTATTTTACTGAATCCATTCCTTGTGGATTGACCCAGACTTACCGGGTTATTTTATTACTTTGACACTCTTATACTTGGGAGTAAAGAACCACTTTTTGAGCATGTCAAGTTTTTGGCGCCGTTGCCGGATAATTATTATTTAGTAGATAGAATAACTATTGTAATTATTTTTTTTTGTGTCTTTTCGTTATTTGGAACTTTTTTTTTGAGTATTATATTTACATTTTTAGATTTATGTATATAGTTTATTTTTTGTTGCATGAAACACTGGTCTTGATCATCTAGCGGTAGATTATATAGAGAGTCTTCATCACCTTCATCGTTCGTAAAAATGGTCGAGAACCGAAATGAGAACCAAAATGGAAATCCACATGCCCAAGTTGAAAACCCAGTTGATCAGGAAGAAAATGAGTCTCAGCATAACTATCATCCTAGGACACTCAGACAATTTATGAATCCCACTAGGACAGGATCACCATTTTGCATTGTTTTTCCTCCAGATGCAACACGTTTCAATTTTAAATCAGGTATCATCCATCTTTTACCCACATTCTACGGTATAGAATTAGAAAATCCTTATCAGCACGTAAGAGAGTTTGAAGAGGTATGTAACACTTGCACAAACCAAAATTGTAGCATGAATGTAATTCGTTTAAAGTTTTTTTCCCTTTTCTTTAAATGATAAAGTAAAAATTTAGCTGCAAAACCTTAGGTCGGGATCTATTAGAACATGAGATGATTTACAAGAACAGTTTCTTAAAAAGTTTTTCCCCCTCATAGGAAAAATTCTTTTAAGAGGAGAATCACAACCTTCACACAAGAGTCGGGGGAACCATTTTACCAATGTTGGGAGAGGTTTAAAGAAATGTTAAATGTTTGTCCACATCACTGGTTTGAAACATGGAGGCTGGTTGCCTAATTCTACGAGGGTTTAACACCCCAAGGTAGACAAGTAGCGGAGAAGATGTGTAACAACGAATTTAGGGACAAAGTTCCCGAAGATGCATTAGATTACATAGAACACATAGCAGAGAATGCAAAACAGTGGGACACAGTTGGCACCCATGAGTCGTCTGTAAAAACACAGCCATCTGGTAGAGGTATGTTTAACCTTAGGGAAGACCATGACCTTGCTGCCAAGTATTTATCTCTATCTAAAAAAATTGAGGCTTTAGAAGCAGGGAAAAGTGATCATGTCAAGTCAGTTCAGGAAGTCCTATGTCAAATTTTTAATTCAAATGAACATGTCACACAAGTTTTCCCATCCTTGCCAGCCCAGTAAGAATGTCTCCATGACCAAGTCAGTTCCATAAACACATTCAATAGACCAAATCCAAACCCATACTCACAAACCTACAATTCTGGTTGGAGAAATCATCCAAACTTCAATTGGAGGAATGATAAAAAAACACAATCATCGCAACAACCTCCATAGGTTCACTAGAATTTCCAAAATTCCCAGAATTATGCACCATATATCCCACCACCTAGGAAAACTATTGAAGATACCTTGAATGCATTCATGGAGAAACAAGAAGCCATCAATAACCAAAATGCACAAACAATGAATGATTTAAGAGAAACTTTTGCTAAAATTACATATGCATTAACCATTAATGAGAAAGGAAAATTTCCTGCATAACCGCAGTCAAATCCCAAGAGTCATCTAAATCCTCACGAGGGTAGTTCTGGAAATCAACACTTAGACTAAGTCAAATCTGTTATTACTCTTCGTAGTGGTAAGGACATCCACAAACCTATTCTTGAACCTCGCGAAGCTCAGAATAAAACAGATTCAGAGGGTAAGGAAGGGGTTGATGAACCATTACCCATCATTGGTAATAATAGTTTTTCTCATGCACCTCCATTTCCTTAAGCATTAAAAATAAAGAAATTGAATCATTCCCCAGAGATTTATGAAATATTCAAACATGTAAAGGCTAATATTCATTTGTTAGATGTCATCCAACATATACCATATTATGCCATTGGTAATAATAGTTTTTCTCATGCACCTCCATTTCCTCAAGCATTAAAAACAAAGAAATTGAATCATTCCCCAGAGTTTTATTAAATATTCAAACAGGTAAAGGCTAATATTCATTTGTTAGATGTCATCCAACAGATACCATCTTATGCCAAATTCTTGAAAGATCTGTGCAACCTTAAAAGAAAACATCAGGTAAGAAAGAAAGCTTTTCTAGCTGAACAAGTAAGTTCCACTCTTTCAACCAATAACGCATTAAAATATAAAGATCCTGGTTGTCCAACTATTTCTTATATTATTGGAAGTCAAAACATTGAACATACTTTACTTGATCTTGGAGCTAGCGTAAATTTACTTCCATTTTTGGTTTACCAATAACTTAATATTGGCGAGATAAAACCAACATCAACTACTTTTTTACTTGCTGATAGATCAGTTAAGGTACCAAAAGGAATTGTGGAAGATGTGTTATTGCAAGTCGATAAATTCATATATCCTGTGGATTTTATTGTCTTAGAAACACAACCCGTGGCAGACAGTTATATGCCTATCCCTGTAATACTTGGTCGCCCATTTTTAGCAACAGTTAACACTTTAATTAATTGCAGGAATGGAATCATGAATCTGTCTTTTGGCAACATGTCATTGGAGCTAAATATTTTTAACATGTGCAAACAACCATATGATGAAGACAATGAAAACGAAAGCATATAATTAATTGAACCGATTGTGGATGAGCATATTCAGGGGAGTTTATCGGATCCCATGAAAATTTAGACTGCTAATTTTGTTGAATCAAGTATGAAAATGGATTCGGATATTACTAATGATTTTCTACTTGACTCTACACAGGTATTGTAAGACAATGGAGAATACAAAACTTGGAAGAACTGGGAATACTGGAAAAAGAAAAACACGAGGAAGCACCCAAATTGGAGTTAAAAGCTTTACAGAAGGACTGAAATATGCATTTCTAGAAGATAAACAAACTTACCATGTGGTAATTTCTTCTCTTCTTACAAGCAATCATGAAGGTAAGTTGTTAAATATGTTGAAAGAACACAAACTAGCAATTGGATGGACTTTAAGAGACATAAAATGCATTAATCTATTAATCTGCACACACCGAATACATTTAGAAGATAATGTTAGGAAATATCGTCAATCCCAAAGAAGATTAAACCCTCACATGAAAGAAGTGGTAAAAACCGAGGTCCTTAAACTTCTTGATGTAGGCATTATCTACCCTATCTCTGATAGTAAGTGGGTAAGTCCTACACAAGTTATACCTAAAGATTTTGGAATTACTGTTGTAAAAAATGATAAAGGAGAATTAATCCCAACTCGCATTCCATCTAGTTGGCGTATGTGCATTGATTATAGAAAACTAAATGATGCAACTAGAAAAGATCATTTTCCTTTACCATTTCTTGACCAAATTTTGGAAAGAGTAGTTGGACATCCATACTATTGTTTTCTTGATGGTTACTCGAGTTATTATCAGATTTCTATTGCTTTAGAAGACCAGGAAAAGACCACATTCACATGCCCCCTTGGAACATTTGCATTTAGGAAAATGCCTTTTGGACTTTGTAATACACCTGCAACATTCCAACGATGCATGTTAAACATAATTAGTGACATGATTGAACACTGTTTAGAGGTCTTAATTGATGATATAACTGTTTTTGGGAATTCATTTGATAATTGCTTGAATAATTTGGAAAATATTTTGAAAATATGTGAAGAAAAATGACTTGTGTTAAACTGGGAAAAATGCCATTTCATGACTAATTCAGGATTTTTTTTGGGTCACGTTGTGTCATCTAAATGTATTGAGGTTGACAAGGTAAAAATAAAAGTAATCTCTAAATTGCCATCACCAAAAATAGTCAGGGAAATCCGTTCTTTCTTAGGACATGCAGGATTTTACAGGAGGTTCATTAAAAACTTTAGTACCATATCCAGACCCTTATGTAATCTCCTATTGAAAGATGCAACATCTGAATGGACAGAAGAATGTCAAAAGTAATTTGAAAATTTTATCAGTCTTTTGACTTCTACTCCTATTATGCAATCCTCTGATTGATCTTTGCCTTTTAAGCTAATGTGTGATGCTAGTGATTATGCAGTTGGTGCAGTGCTAGGACATAAAAAGGAAGGTAAGCCATATGTAATATATTATGCAAGTAGAACTTTAAACATTGCACTAATGAATTACACTACCACATAAAAAGAATTACTTGTTGTAATATTCGCATTGGATAAATTTCGATCATATTTAATTGGTTCGTCAACCATTGTCTATTCTGATCATGTTGTTGCTAGATATTTGATATCTAAACAGTATGCAAAACCAAGATTAATACGGTGTATTTTTTTGCTTCAAGAATTCAATATCACAATCAAAGACAAGAAAAGGGCAGAGAACATGGTTGCAGATCATTTATCGAGACTTACACACGAGTCATTAATTGATACAACTCATATCAATGACTCCTTTCACGATGAGTTTTTATTCTATGTAAAGACAATGCCTTGGTATGCTAATATCATCAATTTTCTTGCAACATGAAAGATACCTCCAGACTGGAGCCAGTAAGACATGAGGAAATTTTTAACCGAAGTCAAAAGATTTTATTGGGATGATCCATATTTGTTTAAGTGTTGCCCTGATTAGATTTTCAGACGATGCATACCGGGCAGTGAGATAAGTGGTGTTATTCAGTTTTGTCATTCAGAAACATGTGGAGGTCATTTTTCATCTAAGAAAACTGTTGCAAAAATCTTGCAGTGTGGATTTTATTGGCCCGTCATTTTTAAAGATACACACGCTTTTTGCAAAACTTGCGAAAACTGTCAAAAGTTAGGATCCATTTCAAAAAGAAGCATGATGCCTTTAAATCCCATCATTGTCGTCGAAATCTTTGATTGTTGGGAGATAGATTTCATGGTCCCATTTGCACCGACATTTGGATTCTTATATACTTTAGTTGCAGTCGATTATATCTCAAAATGAGTCGAGGCGATTCCTTATCGGAACAATGATCACACAAGTGTGATCAAATTCTTAAAAGAAAATATTTTAAGTCGATTTGGAATCCCCCGGGCCATTATAAGTGATGGAGGTAAAAACTTTTGTAACAGACCCTTTGATTCCTTAATGAAAAAGTATGGAGTCACACACAAAGTTTCCATCTCCTATCATCCTCAGACGAATGGTCAAGTTGAACTAGCGAATATGGAAATTAAACAAATTTTAGAAAAAAATGGTTAACCCAAATCGCAAAGATTGGTCTCTTCGACTAATTGATGCACTTTGGGCATACCAAACAACTTTAAAAACATCTTTGGGAATATCACCCTATCGTCTAGTTTATGGAAAATCTTGTCATTTGCTTGTAGAACTTGAGCATAAAGCATATTGGGCTATTAAAATATTCAATTCAAACCTTGAAAATGTCAGTCACAAACGTAAATTGCAATTAAATGAACTTGAAGAGTTAAAGAATGATTCATATGAGAATACGAAAATTCTTAAAGCTAAAACTAAGGCATTTCATGATAGTCGAATTTCACGAAAATCATTTGAAGTTGGTCAAAAGGTTTTGCTTTACAATTCTCGTCTTCATTTATTTCCTGGAAAATTTAAATCCAAATGGAGTGGTCCATTCATTGTGAAACACGTTTATCCATACGAGACTATTGACATTAAGTATCATAGGGATGTTGATGTATTTAAAGTGAATGGATAACGTCTGAAATCATTTTTGGAGTATTCAAATTTTCAAGAGTCTTTTCTCCTTTCAAACCCAGTATACTGTGATTAATGTAGTTTCTTTTCTATTATGTTTAATATTTTTCTAATTGTAGGCACTGCATTTTACGCATAAAACCCTATGATGAGTCTCATTTTGGAGACACTACCTTTTAAGTCACGGAGGTCACGGGAAACGGACATCGGAAGGGGAAATTCTGAATAAACAAGGTTCACTGTTTTCGTTCGTGCTGCGTTCGCGTTTACGTTCGAACGTCAAACGGATTGCGAGCGTTCGTGCCGCGTTCGAGGAAGCGTTCGAACGGTGTCGGTAATTCTGGTTTTGCTGCTAGCCTCACATCCAGCCCAATTAGCCCCCCAAAGCCCATAAAACACATCCCAATTTAAATAAATAAATATTAATTAAAACATTAACTAAATAATATAATAATTAAATTAATTAATGATTAAATAAAACATATACCAAACATAAAATAAACAATTACCAACTTAAACTAAAATCATGCCTAAATTAAACAAATCACACACTAAATCAAAATATAATCATGCCTAATTAAAATCAATCAACCAATTATATTCCCAATCTAATAAGATTATTCCCAAACTTAAAATATTGTATTCCTAATCCAAGCCAATCAAATATCCAACATTCCCTATCTAGCCAAGATTTGTCCCCCCTCAATCTTTGACTTCCCTTAACCAAACCAAATCAAATCCCTTTCCTTGTCAAACCTAACCCTTTGCCTATAAAAAGAACCATTCACCAACCTTCTCAACCTTAGTCTCTAGTCCCTAGCTAGCTAGTCCCTAACTCACACACAACACACATAAAAAATATTACAGGAAGAAGACACCAAAAACCAGTAAGCAAAAGATAAAGAGGAAAAGGCAGCGAAACCACAAGGAAATAATAGCAAAAGACGGAGAACGACGACTCAAAACAGTAAGACAACGAACGAGAACAGTGAACCAGTGAACCGAGAGAGTTGCGGAGCATCCACCATTCCGACGATCGTGTACCGTACATCCGAGAGGTGATTTAAAAGGTTAGACCTGAGGGTACCTTTTCATTAGTTTATATTCATTTTTTATTGAATTCTATTCGCATGAGAGTCGTCTATGAATGCATGTTGTGGTCTTTGAGTAGATAAATATGCATGAATTATGAGATGTAATATGTTGTGGGTATTGGATGAATGAGAGATGTGTCAACTCTCGCGGTATATCGGATGGAAACCCGGACATAAATTTCATAGCCGATTCCGAATGGACGGTAATATGATCTGTACTCGGGCCACAACTCCACGTACCGCTTGAGTAAACGGCACCATCTCTCTTTCGTTGTGTTGCTTTTTGTTTATTTAGTTTTCTCTTGAATTCAATATATTGTTTATCTTTGTATGATTCAACCAAGCGCATGGGCTTAGTGAGTTAGTCCAAAGGTCCTCCATTTGTGAGACAAAGAGCCGAAAAGGCCACCTTCGTGACACTACTTCGCCGCGCCGGTTGATGTATGTTCGGTTGGACGCAAGATACGTTCAATCGAGCATACTTAGTTTGATATTATTATCTTCATTTTTGTATGTATAAGCCAATCGAGCGCATGGGCTTAGTAAGTGTGATGTGAGACCCCCTATGGGGAGGGGCTAAAAGCCCCCCTTTTCCACAATGCTTTGCCGCGCCGGTTGACGTGTGTTCAGATTGGATGTGAGATGTGTTCAATCGGGCATACTTGGTTGATGTGATTGGTTCTAGTCTTGTATGTGTGACGTGATGCGCATGGGCTTAGCATGTTGGTCTAAAGGTCCTCTCTTTGAGAGATCAAGAGCCCCAAAAGGTCACCTTTACGGCAGTGCTTCGCCGCGCCCCTTTATTTTCTATTTATTGCATCCTATTTCATGCATCAGGTCCGTGTCCGTTCGAACGCGTTCCCGAACGCAACTCGAACGCGCATAAATTTTGCCTTATCATGCATCAGGTCTCATTTCCGTTCGAACGCGTTTACGAACGCTACTCGAACGTGAGCATTCTGTTTCATTTCCGTTCGAACGCGTTTACGAACGCTACACGAACGCGAATACACTGAACTGAGTCTTTTTCATTAGATTTCATGCATAGTTTTCCTAGTAGCTATCTCCACATGTATAAATGCAAATATGTTGATGTATTACAATTCATATGCTTGTGTCATGATAACATTTGGGTATTATTTCTTGCAGTATATCGGATGGAAACCCAGACGTAAATTCCGTAGCCGATTCTGAATGGACGGTAGTGCGGTCTGCACTTGGGCTACAATTCCACGTACCACTTGAAAAGTGTCCATATGTGTGCTTGTATGCTTACCATGTGTGCTTGTATGGATAATATGTGCGCTTGTGTTTTTTTTGAATGTGATATGCAAGTAAAGTTGTATGCTAGTTGCTATCTTGATATATGTTTAGCATGCAAATTTAAATGTAAGATATATGTGAAATGCGTACATGAGTTTTATTTCACACATGGGAATTTAGAAGCATGATACTATTGGAAATAAGTGTTACTTAAGCTTAGTTAAATTATTACATGAATCCTTTCATTACAAGTGACATAAGTAAGGGACCATTCCGAACCCAACGGTTTGAGGTCTTCCCTTGCGAGGGGTGAGTGCGGCCTTAAATCTTTGTCCCGGTTCACACCGGGTGGCGACTCCATGTTATGTAATCCTTCCCAACTAGGCCGCGAGCCTAGGAACGGCGTCGCTCAGTTTCTGTGTCCCACAGTCTGGCGACTCCACTGGGGATGTGAGAATTGGCCCCGAAATATTGTCTTGTAATGAGTGGATTTATGTTTTAATTGGCCATGTCTATAGTGGATAAGTGAGGGTTTAATCAAGGGCACTTTAAGGCTAGGTAATGGTTTGGTGTCTTCCTTCACTCACTACCTTTCTAGAAGGAAAAGCTGTGAAGGCACCTAGATAGCCATCTACTCGTAGCCTTTGTGGTGGACTAATTTGGAGGACTCGTTGTTTATTCCTGACAACAAGCGATAAGAGCCTAAGAGGCTTGGGTATTTAAGTGAGCCTCGCTCCACCTTCCCTCTGGGGGATCTACAACGGGAAATCCATTTGACAGTCCGTCACACACCATAGCTCATTGGCACGTACCTTAGTGTATAAAAATGGGTGCGCTCACTTGGTTGCTCGAACCCTTGAGTGGGGAGACCTAGTTGTGGGCCATCCTTCGCCGGTGAGAGCCTTTGTCTATACTCTTACTAACCCACCCATAGACCGGGTTGGCTAAAGTAGCAATTATTTCCTTGAATATGTGCTTGTGGACCATCCTCATTTGGATGCAGTTGGACTATTGTCAGAAATGCGGGCTTGCTGGGCCATTTAAACTGGGGCAAGTTCGTACTGTATGACTATTAGGCCCAAAGCTTCTGAAATGTTGGTGGGCCATTATGTAAAAATTGTTATGTTATGTTTGCATTATCTCTCTTTTATGCTTGTGTTTGGGAACATCATCGTTTGGATTCATTTGGACTATTTGTCATAAGATATGGGCTTGTTGGGCCATTTAAACTGGGACAAGAACGTACTTTATGACAATTGGGCCGAAGGCTTCTAAGTGTTGATGAGCCACTTTGTGCTTGTGTTCGGAATGTTACCATTTGGATTTAGTTGGGCTCCTTGCCATGAGACGTGAACTTGTTGGGCCATTTAAACTGGGATGAGTTCACTCCTATGGCAGTTAGGCCAAAAACTTCTAAAATGATGATGGGCCGATTTGTGTGCAAATTTCAAAGAGTTGACATGTTTCTTGTATCACATGCATCACATGTATCACATGTACCTCATGCATACATGCACCATGTTAACTCCCTTTTTGATTTAAAAGCCATCATAGATGCATGTTGGTTAGGGAAGATGACAGACTTGTCAAAAGACCAAGCAGCCACCAAGAATACTGGCAGAAGACCTAGCTCAATGGGATAGGAAACCCAATCATGCATGCATGCATACACGTAACACATTGTGCATCCCTTTTGTGTTTGTTCTGTTTTGTAATAACAGGTTTCAGAAGAGAAAAAGAGAAAGCGGCAAAGACAAGACAACCAGAATCAGTAACATATGAGTAGTAGTTTTGGGGATGAGTCCCAGGGTCGAGGCCCACATCGTCAGAGTGTTGGAATGAATCCAGGGAATGAATCCAGGGCCGAGGCCCACATCAGCAGAATTTTGGAATGAATCCCAGGGCCAAGGCCCGCATCAGCAGAATTTTGGAATGAATCTGAGGGTCGAGGCCCACATCAGCATCAATCTGGGGGCGAGGCCCATGTCAGTAGCAGTTGGGGCCGAGGCCCACTTCAGCAATCAGTTTTGGGGATGAGTCCCAAGGGTCGAGGCCCACACCAGCATCAATCTGGGGGCGAGGCCCATGTCAGTAGCAGTTGGGGCCGAGGCCCACTTCAACATCAGTTTGGGGGATGAGTCTCAGGTTCGAGGCCCACATTACATCAGTATCAGCATTGCCAGGTATGGCATTCTGGGGGCGAGGCCCACATTACATCAGATCAGTTCTGCCGGGAATGGACAGTTCAAGAATGAACAAGCCGGGAATGGCACTCCAAGAATGGAAGCACGGTTCGGGAATGAACCACCTCACAGCACGGTTCGGGAATGAACCACCTTACAGTAACGGTCCGGGAATGGACCACCTTACAGTAACAGTTCAGGAATAAAGCCTGCATCTAGTTCGGTTCAGGAAGAAAGCCTGCATTCAGCTCAGTACGGGAATAAAGCCCACATCCAGTACAGTTCGGGGACAAAGCCCACAGTTAACACAGTCAGGGAACAAAGCCCAGGGGAAGAAAGCCTCATATCAGTATAAGTTTGAGAACAAAGCTCAAGGGGAAGAAAGCCTCATGTCAGTACAGTTCGGGAACAAAGCCCAGGGGAAGAAAGCCTCATATCAGTATAAGTTTGAGAACAAAGCCCAGGGGAATAGAGCCTCATATCAGTACAGTTCGGGAACAAAGCCCAGAGGAATAAAGCCTCATATCAACACAGTTCGGGAACAAAGCCCAAGGGAATAAAAGCCTTATATCAGTATAGTTTGAAAACAAAGCTCAAGGGGAAGAAAGCCTCATGTCGGTATAGTTCGGGAATAAAGCTCGGGAGGAATAGAGCCTCATCTCAACAGTTCGGGAATAAAGCTCGGGAGGAATAAAGCCTCATCTCAACAGTTCGAGAATAAAGCTCGGGAGGAATAGAGCCTCATCGCAACAGTTCGGGAACAAAGTACAAGGGAATATAGCCTCATCTCAATACAGTTCGGGAATAAAGCCCACAGTCCAAACAATCATGGAATAAAGCCCTATCTCTACACAGTCAGCAGTTCGGGAATAAAGCTCGGAGGAATAAAGCCTCATCTTAACAGTTCGGGAATAAAGCTCGGGAGGAATAAAGCCTCATCTCAATACAGTTCAGGAAGGAACAGGCCGAGAATGGCACTCCAAGAATGGAAGCACGGTTCGGGAATGAACCAGGGGTCGCAGCACCTCACCACCCAAATCAACTCAAACACGTGGTAAGTCAAGTGGCAGCTAGCGAGCCAGGTAAGTAGAAATGCATTGCATAACTTTGATAGGATTGTCACTGTTGCACATTACACAAGTCCCATCAAAGTGGGGGCGACTGTAGGCACTGCATTTTTACGCATAAAACCCTATGATGAGTCTCATTTTGGAGACACTACCTTTTAAGTCACGGAGGTCACGGGAAACAGACATCGGAAGGGGAAATTCTGAATAAACAAGGTTCACTGTTTTCGTTCGTGCTGCGTTCGCGTTTACGTTCGAACGTCAAACGGATTGCGAGCGTTCGTGCCGCGTTCGAGGAAGCGTTCGAACGGTGTCGGTAATTCTGGTTTTGCTGCTAGCCTCACATCCAGCCCAATTAGCCCCCCAAAGCCCATAAAACACCCCATTTAAATAAATAAATATTAATTAAAACATTAACTAAATAATATAATAATTAAATTAATTAAATGATTAAATAAAACATATACCAAACATAAAATAAACAATTACCAACTTAAACTAAAATCATGCCTAAATTAAACAAATCACACACTAAATCAAAATATAATCATGCCTAATTAAAATCAATCAACCAATTATATTCCCAATCTAATAAGATTATTCCCAAACTTAAAATATTGTATTCCTAATCCAAGCCAATCAAATATCCAACATTCCCTATCTAGCCAAGATTTGTCCCCCCTCAATCTTTGACTTCCCTTAACCAAACCAAATCAAATCTCTTGACTTCCCTTAACCAAACCAAATCAAATCCTTTCCTTGTCAAACCTAACCCTTTGCCTATAAAAAGAACCATTCACCAACCTTCTCAACCTTAGTCTCTAGTCCCTAGCTAGCTAGTCCCTAACTCACACACAACACACATAAAAATATTACAGGAAGAAGACACCAAAAACAGTAAGCAAAAGATAAAGAGGAAAAAGGAGCGAAACCACAAGGAAATAATAGCAAAAGACAGGAGAACGACGACTCAAAACAGTAAGACAACGAACGAGAACAGTGAACCAGTGAACCGGGAGAGTTGCGGAGCATCCACCCTTCCGACGATCGTGTACCGTACATCCGAGAGGTGATTTAAAAGGTTAGACCTGAGGGTACCTTTTCATTAGTTTATATTCATTTTTTATTGAATTCTATTCGCATGAGAGTCGTCTATGAATGCATGTTGTGGTCTTTGAGTAGATAAATATGCATGAATTATGAGATGTAATATGTTGTGGGTATTGGATGAATGAGAGATGTGTCAACTCTCGCGGTATATCGGATGGAAACCCGGACATAAATTTCATAGCCGATTCCGAATGGACGGTAATATGATCTGTACTCGGGCCACAACTCCACGTACCGCTTGAGTAAACGACACCATCTCTCTTTCGTTGTGTTGCTTTTTGTTTATTTAGTTTTCTCTTGAATTCAATATATTGTTTATCTTTGTATGATTCAACCAAGCGCATGGGCTTAGTGAGTTAGTCCAAAGGTCCTCCATTTGTGAGACAAAGAGCCGAAAAGGCCACCTTCGTGACACTACTTCGCCGCGCCGGTTGATGTATGTTCGGTTGGACGCAAGATACGTTCAATCGAGCATACTTAGTTTGATATTATTATCTTCATTTTTGTATGTATAAGCCAATCGAGCGCATGGGCTTAGTAAGTGTGATGTGAGACCCCCTATGGGGAGGGGCTAAAAGCCCCCCTTTTCCACAATGCTTTGCCGCGCCGGTTGACGTGTGTTCAGATTGGATGTGAGATGTGTTCAATCGGGCATACTTGGTTGATGTGATTGGTTCTAGTCTTGTATGTGTGACGTGATGCGCATGGGCTTAGCATGTTGGTCTAAAGGTCCTCTCTTTGAGAGATCAAGAGCCCCAAAAGGTCACCTTTACGGCAGTGCTTCGCCGCGCCCCTTTATTTTCTATTTATTGCATCCTATTTCATGCATCAGGTCCGTGTCCGTTCGAACGCGTTCCCGAACGCAACTCGAACGCGCATAAATTTTGCCTTATCATGCATCAGGTCTCATTTCCGTTCGAACGCGTTTACGAACGCTACTCGAACGTGAGCATTCTGTTTCATTTCCGTTCGAACGCGTTTACGAACGCTACTCGAACGTGAGCATTCTGTTTCATTTCCGTTCGAACGCGTTTACGAACGCTACACGAACGCGAATACACTGAACTGAGTCTTTTTCATTAGATTTCATGCATAGTTTTCCTAGTAGCTATCTCCACATGTATAAATGCAAATATGTTGATGTATTACAATTCATATGCTTGTGTCATGATAACATTTGGGTATTATTTCTTGCGGTATATCGGATGGAAACCCAGACGTAAATTCCGTAGCCGATTCTGAATGGACGGTAGTGCGGTCTGCACTTGGGCTACAATTCCACGTACCACTTGAAAAGTGTCCATATGTGTGCTTGTATGCTTACCATGTGTGCTTGTATGGATAATATGTGCGCTTGTGTTTTTTTTGAATGTGATATGCAAGTAAAGTTGTATGCTAGTTGCTATCTTGATATATGTTTAGCATGCAAATTTAAATGTAAGATATATGTGAAATGCGTACATGAGTTTTATTTCACACATGGGAATTTAGAAGCATGATACTATTGGAAATAAGTGTTACTTAAGCTTAGTTAAATTATTACATGAATCCTTTCATTACAAGTGACATAAGTAAGAGACCATTCCGAACCCAACGGTTTGAGGTCTTCCCTTGCGAGGGGTGAGTGCGGCCTTAAATCTTTGTCCCGGTTCACACCGGGTGGCGACTCCATGTTATGTAATCCTTCCCAACTAGGCCGCGAGCCTAGGAACGGCGTCGCTCAGTTTCTGTGTCCCACACTAATGTCCATTTTTCTTAGTTTTACATCATTTTTTTCTTTTTTTCACACCCCGGTTAAGCAGCGGATAACGGTACTCCATGAATCAAAGTTGGTTAATTCAGTCTCCTAAAATTACTGTTGCCCTACAACTAAAGAATGGAAGAAATTCTCACAAAATTTTGCAAACATTTTCCTTCTCTCCCCCAAAATGCTTTGATAAAAATTTACAAAGCACGCACAAAAAGAATATGGCTTCTTATGATTCATGGTATTCCTAGTGATATTCATTGGGTAATTGAAGTAAAAGTTCGTTTGGCAAGTGAGTCATCTGACTCTTTCATTTCTTACATGCCTGGTTTAGGGAAAAACACCTATGCTAAAAAATGAAGAGCTAAACAATTAGGTGTTTGTTATAAATGTGTACGCTACACGTGCAACACTCGTTGTCGTTCTTTAGGAACGATGTCTGATAATCACGAAGATTAAATTCAATTCATTATAGATTGCTTGAGTAAGGAGTCTTTAGATGATATATCATTGACTCATGAGATGCATCATAGTGGATATGTTCATCGTGAGATTCACAAGTTACATACACAATTTCAAAAAGAAAGACAACAATACAGTATCGGGAATCTGACTTTAAAAAACCCTGTTTGTCAATTTATAAGAAAATTGGATGGGAAGCCTATCCTCGATCCATAGAGGGCGTTCATGCCGTTACTGGAAGTAAAACAAGAGGAAGATTTGAGCCATAATCACAATTACCAGTACATATTTATTTCTTTGATTTTCTTTATTTTCAATTACTGTTTTGATTAATTTATTGTTCTAAATTTCTTTACTTTTTGCCGACAGTATCTAAACTTTTTGATTATCACGATTTATTTTCATGTTCATCTAATAATTTTGATTTTACAGGTACTAGTGCTTTTATTACTCACCATTTTCAGGATCTATAAATTCAGCTCATCATATCTCTCTCTTCAACACATCTAGCTAAGAGAGATAACACAAATGGAGACAACTTCAAAATGAAGAGTCACTAATATCGGTGTGTTTTGTGGAACTAGCTCCGGAACTAAACCAGAATTTGTTGAGGCTGCAAAAGAATTGGGTAGAGTTATGGCGACAAGAATTATTCACTTAGTATATGGCGGTGGCAATCTTGGATTGATGGGTGTGTTTCAAATGCTGCACAAGAAGGTGGAAGTCATGTTTTGGGGATCATTCTAAAACCTTTGACAGAGGACAACACCATTGGAAAACCAAATGGAGAAGAATGTATTGTCTCAGGTATGTCTGAAAGACTCACTGAAATGATAAATCATGCTGACGCTTTTATTATTTTACCAGGTGGGCTGGGCATATTGGAAGAAATATTCACAGTTGCGTCATGGGCAAACTTGAATATTCACTAAAAACCCATTCAGCTGTTTAATGTTAATGAATTTTTCGATTTTATTTTTGTATTTCTTGAAGATGCCAAAAAAATGGGTTTATTTCAAAACTAGTAAGATATATCTTCCTAACTGCAAGAAAAGATGATGATTTAATTGACCAACTCTTAGCTTATGAACCAAAAATCGACCATATTATTTCCAAATTGAACTGGTCCGGTAACAATCGTGGCAAAAAGCGTAGAGTAAACTTGGATTTTAAACTGTAATCTTTAGTCATAGATGCGATTGTTAATTCCACACTAATCAGGTGATATCTTCTACACTCTACTTCTCGTTCCTTTAAATATTGGGGACAATGTCTCATTTTGGTTGGGGGATGTGATAGGTTACTAGATAATTTTCATGTTTTCATTGATGTTTTTATTCAAAAAAACAAAAAAAAAAAGAGTTTTTTTTTTTACTCTGTTGTTACTTTGTGTGTAAGAATATATATATATATATATGCCACAAACTAACAACAAATTATTCTCAAAATTTTTTTTCTAACCAAGTGGAATTGTTGTTCGGAGGTGGTTGTGTAAAGAGTTTTCGCTCCTGAGACGCATTTCAAAATAATTTGTAACAATCTATTTGTTGTTCCATTCTTTTTGAATCATTTAAATTTTTGAATTCTCCATAATATTGATTAAATTTGATTTTTATGCTAATTTGACAGATATTATCAACGACATGGTAACATATGCTCATGGTATTAAGTGAAAATTTTATAATATTCAGTTCTCTGGTTTGTTGGAGGTAACACCTAAAGGCAGTGAAATAAGTATTTAAAAAAAAAAAACTAATCATGCTTTTACTTAGTAACCGGACATCTTGCCTAAGGAAGTATTGATTGTTCGCATAAAACGATAGAACTTGATATAAAAAATGATAAAGCTTTTACTTAGTAACCGAATATCTTGCCTCAATAATCAATGATTGTTTGTGTAAAACGATAGGGCTTGAGTCTGTGTTTGAATACGTTCGTTTTCATAGCCTTTTTTCTCGAGCAATTAAGCTCGTTTGGGTATCTTAACACTTAGTGCCCTAAGGCCAACTGGTCTGGGAGTCACTGACCCAAAGCTCGTTACAAGGGTTAAAAAGAAAGCTTAAGGAAACCAGACACGTTTTTTTTTATATCTGAAATCTGAGCAATTAAGTCCGTAGGAGTGTCTTAACACCTAGTGCCCTGAAACCAACTGGTTTGGGAGTCACTAGCCCAAAGTTCGATGCAAGGATTGAAGATATGATATGTTTATAAATAACCTTTCATTGTCAAATGGTGTATACTATAACGTAATTTTAGGACAAAAATATTACTCTCTTTTCAACAAATACATGTGAATATTGTGGGCATTATATATTGATTAAAACATTGTTTGATGTGTGTATGAAAAATGGTAAAAAGTATATGAGAATTTATTTATTTGATAATTTAGAAAGAAAGAAAATAATTATTAACATGGATAAGAATTTTTTTCGCTTGAATTACTAGGGACTAATGATTACGCCCAAAATGTATTTGCGGTTAGCGCAGTATAGTTAGGGTGTCGATTCCTCAGAGAGATAGTTACAAGGAACTAATTTACTTAAACAAAAACGTTAGCAATAACTTAATCAAAATAGATAGATTGAATTGGGGATGAAAAATAAATATTATGAAAAATATGCGAAAATTATCAATAGAGAGAAGCAGCAAAGCGTCAAGAATCCCTATTGTATCAACTTTCTATATTCAGTTATTGATTCATTTTATTACTCAATTGAAGGTTTCACATCCCAAATCAACAATCGGAAGAAATTCAATTCAAAACACATTAAATTCTAAGGTAATCGATGATTTACTTTCTCTATGTTAACAATATACAAAGTTATCATTATGACCTATCTAACGTCGACAATATACCCACAAGCAATACTGTAGCAGAAGATCAACTCATAAAATAACTTTACCAGTCACAACTGGGTTCCCCAATCACACATAGAAGAAGCATGACTATTCCTATATGCAAGTTGGTAAAACACAATCTCTGGATTCATATAATCATAAGATAATAAGAATAACAATGCATCGATTGTATTAAACGTTAAAGAGTATTTAGGAATCAACAACATGAACATAAGAGTTTAAATACAAGAGTTCATCTTTAACTTTTCCTAGGAGATTAGTTCTTCATGTAGAAGAGAGACATAACCTTGATAAATCAGAGATACATCCTGTTGGGGTTGAATCTTCTTCGTTCTTCTCTCTCAAAATTATGTTTGTGGCTATTTGTTGTGTGTTTCTTCTCTCTTTCTCCATTTTTTTATCTCTTAGGCGTTTTGACGAGCTTTGGTTTATATAGAGAAGTCTCAGAGGCCTTATTTGCGTAAAAAAAAGAACTAAGCAAAAACCATGGAAAACATGTTCGTGTCGCGATGCGTGGGCGGGCTTGCAGGATAATGATTCCTGTGTTTTTGCTCGTTTCCTGCATGCTTCCGATGTGTCCGTAAGGTTCTGAAACACGTACAATTGCTCCAACATCCATATTCCATTGCTTCCTAATAACAAAACACAAAATAAACGATAATTAAGATTAAACACATGATAATCAAGCCGAATTAGTGATGTTCAAAGTACATTTTCATGCACTTATCAACTAGTAATAAGCTAGTTGGGGGGGAAGGGTGTGATGAAACTAAAAAATGCATATTTATTATACGAAAACTCTATCATTTAACACTCATAGTTTCACTAATCCCCTTAATTCGATACTTCTGTGAAATAATATTTTATATTATGTTTTGTACAGTTTTATTGTGTATTTTTGTTATTTGGTAGGTAAAATATTGTTCGGAAGCTCGATAGGAAAAACTAGACTTGGAAAAGGGCAAAAAAGAGAAAATCAACAGGCGCGTTGCGACACGCAAGACATCTGCATCGCGATGCGACCATGAAGACAAAGACACCTCGGGTACCACTTATCGAGTCGTGACACGTAGGACTTTAGCGTCGCGGCGCCCTCATCTTCCAACATGTGTCTACAGCTGGCATCCGCGTGGACGAAATTTTGCCTGTAAATTGAAGCTTCCGGCAGAAGAAATTTCATACTTTCTTTTCCAAATTCTCTATAGATTTTTGGGAAGAGAGTGTCTTGTGTGTTTATTTAAGCTTTATGTAATGTCTTTTTCTTTCAGTAATAAAATTACGAGTGTTTTTAATTACAAAATGAGTAGCTAATATCTTTTCGTTGGGGTAAAATGTGAAGCTTTTATAATGAAAACTTAGATCAATCTCACTTATATTATAATTAATAAGTTAAAATCTAATAATTAAAACTTGATTTAAATCTGGATTAGTTATTGATATATCTTGCTACCGTCTATATGGCTGGTTTTATATGTTTTGGCATAACTAAGTACCGAACTTGATTTGTTATCGACAGAAATGAACACCACCTATATGATTGGTTTTCTATGTTTTGGCATAATAATTCCTGGGATAAATTAATTGGGTAACAATGACAATTTATATATTATAATAAAGCGAGATTTCTAGATTTGAAATATTAAAAGTGGATCCCCTAACTCCATAATTTTATTTTATTATTGCTTATTGACCTAAAAATTTCCAATTACTTCAACAAATTAAACCTTTTTCTTTTCGCTCTACTTATCATTCTATTTTACTGAATCCATTCCTGTGCATCGATCCCGACCTTACCGGTTTATTTTATTACTTCGACACTCTTATACTTGGGTGTAAAGAACCACTTTTTGAGCGTGTCAGTTCACTTTAATTTTATAATTGGTTCGGATAATTTTATTTCACTAAGAAAACCATTTAATTATGTTCGACAAAAAACCAAAACTAACCTAAAAATGACCACCCTAATGTCAACAAAAGACTTTCAAAGAATAATCTTATCCAATTAATTTTTGCTACGAGGCAACCCACTATATAACATCAGAAAGTTACATATTTTTGCCATTGGGATATAATTATATAACACGGTTATTATACAATTTTATTTTATTTTTTATATTAGGGTTGATAAAAGACTTGCAAATGTCAACAAAGAACTTACAAAGCAAAATCTTATCCGATTAATTTTTGGTACGAGACAACCTACTATATAACATCAGATAGTTACATATTTGGCCATCAGGTCACCATATAATTATATAACACGGATACGACACAAATTTTTAATATTAAGATTAATAAAAATTGACACGATTAATAATCATGTCGTGTCAACACATTAAGTCAGATCGATATAAAGACGATATAAAGAGTGAAGATGACTAAAATAACGGAACTCGCGAGATTAAAGATAATTGTTTTTTCTTGCCCTTCGGAAATTTTTACTTGACTTTTATATGTAAGTGCCCATGAGGACGTCTATATCTTTTTGGACGCGTGGCCAATATGAGTTGGTCGCTTCCCTCCTCAGGTAGGGATATATTAGAGAATTTGTTCAAACACATGACCCATTGAAGATATGACTGACTGTTATAGTGGACAAGACACGTGGCAACGTTTAATTTGGACATAGATCCTAGGATCACACCATTGTCATTTACTACGAGAAATATGATTTTTAGCATCCAAAAATTTAGCATCGTCGAAAAAATCGTCACTAAATCTATAATTTAATATTGTCAAAATCTTACAATGCTAAAATTAACAACATCTTGTGTAGCCAGAAGTAGCGACATTAAAATTAAAATATTAAGCGTCGCCAACGAATTCTTGACTTAAAAAATTATGACATTTAGCGTCACTACCTAATTTTCGACGCTAAATATGAAGGATCATCAACATTTAGCATCGAATAAAAATGACGACACTACATGTCAAAATTTTTTTCGTCTCTACTTATATTCGATGCTAAAGATTACAACTTTTAACATTGATACCTAATTTCGATGTTAAAAACATAGTAATTTAACGTTGTTACCTAGTTTTTGACGCTAACTGTTGTAAGATATAGCGTCAAATATTGGTTGCAACGCTAAATATATATAATTTAGTGTCATTATTTATACCAGCGACGCTAAAAACCTTCAAAAAATATCACTTACCCATGATCCCTTTCTTCTATTTATTCATTATCCTTATTCATTTTTCTTCAAATACCCAAGTACAAAAAAAACCCATTTTCGCCATTTTCAACCTCAATCCAACACTAAACTAATTAAGGTATGTATTTTCTCTAATGTATCATTATTGTTGTAGTAATTTATTTATCCATTATGTATTTTTGAGTAAATCCCCTAAAATAAGGGTTTAGAATTTAATTTGGTAAATATTTAGTTTATGAATTAAGCTAATTAAGGTATGTATTTTCTCTAATGTATCATTATTATTGTAGTAATTTATTTATCCATTATATATTTTTGAGTAAATCCCCTAAAATAAGGGTTTAAAATTTAATTAGGTAAATATTTTAGTTTATGAAAAGCTAATTAAGGTATTTATTTTCTCTAATGTATCACTATTATTGTAGTAATTTATTTACCCATTATGTATTTTTGAGTAAATCCCCTCACAATAGGGTTTAGAATTTAATTAGGTAAATATTTTAGTTTATGAATTGAATTGGTGGTGTACATAATCTCAATTACTTGTATAATTTGTTTACCCATTATGTATTTTGAGTAGATTCCCTAAAATGAGGTTTTAGAATTAATTTAAAAAATATTTAGTTTATGTATTTAATTGATAATGCATACAATTAATATGGATAATTTGATTTTAGATAAGTATGTATGTATAGAGTTTGATTTTGGATTACTATTTAATTGTTAAGTGAATATATTGTACATACATTAATTTTAATTAATTTATCATTTTGTTATATTTTTGTAGATATTTTTGTTGATATGGATAGAAGTTGGATGAGTGTGCCTAATAGATTGAGTATCGAAAACCATAAAGGAGTTGAAGAATTTATGGAAGCAGCAAAACGAGTTGCTGATGCGGAATGTCGTGTGCGTTGTTCATGTAATAACTGTTTGAATATGAGAAAGAAACATTTGAGCGAAGTTATGGATCACTTATACATGTCGGGAATTTCAACGACATATCGAACGTGGGTTTACCATAGAGAAGAATACAACTCCGACTCCCAGTATACCCATTTAGAAGTTAGTATCAGTTATCACGAGCATCGTCAAGAAAATGATGATGATGATATGATTGTTGCTTTGCATGACTTGCAGGGTTCGATATTTGGTGGATAAGCATCACATCTGAAGGAGAACGACATATATAAAGTGTTTAGTTAGTTTCTTGAAGAAACTAAAAAGATGTCGTTTGATGGTGCTGATGTGTCGACTTTGAACTTTATTGTCAAACTACTTCACATTAAAGTAAGTAATGAAATGACCAATAAAAGTATTGATATGATGTTAGAGTTGCTTGGACAGATGTTACCAGCCAATACAGAATTTCCAAAATCATATTACGAGGTGAAAAAATATTATGTGATATCGGATTAGGGTATGAATCGATACACGCCTGTAAGTATGATTGTGTATTTTTTCGAACATAGTATGAATTCCTTGAGAATTGTCCAATCTGTGGAGAAAATCGATATAAGATCCATGGTATTGGGAATAATGTGCTTCATAAGGTGTTGCGTTAATTTCCATTGACACACTACAAAGATTGTTTATGTCATCTCACACCGCATCTGACATGAGATGGCATCATGGTAAGGGAGTTGGTGATGAGAGAGTTCTTCATATTCCCGTCCTTATACCGGGTCCATGTTCCACTGATAAAGATATTGATGTTTACTTGAGGCCGTTGATTGAAGAGTTACATAAATTATGAAATATTGGTGTAATTACGTATGAAGCTATTATGAGTTACATACTAGAGGCAACAAATGACATTCCCCAAGTGGTTTGAGGTAACTATGAGTTTTTTCCATACCCAAACTTTTTCAGTATGTAATATATCTTATTTTCCCTAATAAATGATTTCACATGCATTTCAGATAAATAATCTGATTGAAAATGGTGATGTCGACCCCTCCAGTGCTATAGTGTCCCTAGCTTGGTCTTGCAAGACAAGCATATGAGTATTCTGATTATATCGTTAATGGTGTGCGCTTTATCACAGAGCAAAGAGATATTTCACACTCAACACAAAACCGTGGGATTATAGTTCCAGAAGACCATGATGATAGTACTATTGACTTTTATGGTGTTCTGTAAGGAGTTATTAAATTGATTTACAGGCCTAATTGTCGGATTGTCATGTTCGCATGCAACTGTTTGACACTAATCCTAGAAAGAAGAGAATTCAGTTTCATCACCATCTAACATCGATCAACGTTCAACGTGCTTGGTACAAAGATGATCTATATATTTTCTGTCATAAAAAATGTCCTGACGTAATCTGGATGACCCAAAATTTGGGAATGGATGGAAATATGTGGAAAAATTAAACCAGAGGGGTTTTTAGGACATTCAAGAGAAATAAATTACCACCGATGATCACTTTGAAGAGGATGCTCAGTAGGACGATGATGTTGAGCAAATATTTTAGTTGCCAAATATTATCCATAATGATATTGTCAGTATTCAGCTTATATGAGATGACATTGATGCTATTAAGGTCATCCAAAACTTGGACGACGAACAAGAAGAAGATGACGACTGAGAAGAAAATGTAGTCAAAGACGAGTTTACATCAGACAATGAAACTGAACATATATTTAATAGTGATTAATAAATTTGTACATTTTATTAAAGTTTTATTAAAAATTTATAATTTTGTAATATGTAATATCTAAAAAAATTAAAATAAATATATATTATTTAGCGTTGCTAAATATCAATCGTAAATTTTTAGTATGGAGGGAAAATTAAAATTTTAAAGGTTTTAATTTCAACATTTATCATTGCTTTCTCGAGTGTGCGACGCCAAATGTACAATGTTTAGTGTTGCCTATAACAATACGACGCTAAATGTATGAAAATTTTAGCATCGTTACTTTTTCGTGACGCTAAAGGAAATTTTTAACATCTCTCAACTTGGCGACGCTAAAGATTCTTTGTAATAACACCAGAACAAACATACAGATACCACTCTCTCTGAAGCCTTTCAGTCTCTCACACACACCTCCATCTCTCTCAATCAAGTAAGTTTTGTTTTTATGGTTTTTGTGATTTATTGATGCAAATTTTTTTCTTCTAGTTATTCCTTAGGTTTGTATGGGGATTTTTGAAACCCCTATACAAGTCTAAACACTTGGTGTGTCTATGGTACACCAAGTGTTTGAGGCAAACAATCAATTTTGGTGATTTATTTGAGGCAATTTTCAGTGCCTCAAATTGATGTGGCAATTTGTTTTCTAGATTTAGCATAACTGACAGTTTATTTTTTTCCAGATGGCCCCCCGAATAACGCAAGAGACCCGCTCTATCCACCGATAATGTGGCAGCCGATATCCATATTTTCCAAAGTTTTTCCTCTACATGCATCAAATCATATGATGAGAACCTGTTTGGAGCAGGCCAATCAAACCCACACAAGATTGAAACATCACTAAGAAAGGCAAGACCAATTTGGTCTCCAAATTCTAAACCTATGAAGAATATGCTACAGAAACCGAGAGTGCTAATGGAGGCGCCTAAAGTATTAACTGACTTTTGATAAGCCAAATTCATTGAGAACAAGATGAAGGCTACTCACAAGCTTACGAAAAATCAAATTTTATTTCAAAGATAGGTTATCCCTGATGGGGCGGATGTGGAACCCCTAGGGTCGGATCGGTGTCCCGCGCAACAGAAATGGGTCTAATCCATGGATATCAAAGGTATGTGTATTTTCAAATTATTTTAAAGAAAACTATATTTCATTACAAGTTTATGGGAAAAAAATTAGACCAAATCGGAGTCCGGAAACTTCGAAACAGAGAAAATGAAGTTCCAACGTTTATGGACAACAACTCTCGGTGTGTCGCGACGCGTATGTATGGGAGTTGCAATACCCAATCTGTGAGAGATCGGCATCGTGACACCTGATGATTAGAGTCGCAATGCCCAATATGTGAATTCTTGGAGTCACATTACCCAAGGGTGAGGTCGCGATACCGACCTGTGTAAAATATTGGCAGTGAGCAAATTTGCCTTGAATCCAATTCAAAACACTTCCAATTTTCTCAAAACACTTCAAACACCTAAAAACCAGTTTTAACATCAAAACCAACATCAACACATGTTATACAAAATACATATATGTATTCTAAATACATATATGTATTTTTTTGATTCAAAACCAAAGCAAAATAGAATCCCATAATAAAGTGACTCATGAATAATTCTAGGTCACTCAAAGGTGGTTAAGTGATTCTAGAACGGTAGCCATAACTCTAAGCTATCATTTAGAGTTCCAAATTCTAATTTTATGTTCCATGTCCAACATGAACATATTGACCCAATTATAAACATATTGTGTTTATACTTCCAAAGCATCCGTTCACAATTAATTAGCCTAATTTCAATATCAAGCTATGTTATTATATATCCAATATATAATTCATCACTATATGTCTCACTAATGATAACTCATTAATGAAAATAAAGATTTCGAGAAGATCAAACTTACCTAGAAATCTTGATTCCAAGATCCAATCTTTTTCTCCTTGTTGAAATATTATGGAGAACATTCAAAAGTTAGCAAGTTTGGTTCCTGTTGGACAATTATGACCCATAGCGTCACTATTTGTACAGATCATGGTGTTGTTGTACAAATTAACTATGTGACAAAGGAGATTGCACTCTTATCATTTGTGATTAGATCACCTAGATGTATAAATGATAGGAGGTCCCTATGATTTGTTCATGGATTGAGAATGATATGAGACAATATCAATCCACGAAGGATAAATCATTAAATATCCCTAGTCAGAGTATTATCAAGATTGGACATCGATGAATACGTAAAATACTAGTATTACACTTGTGCGCGTTGTGAGGGCACAACGACATAGTTCTCATATATTTGGGTATATGATACTCATGCAAGTGTAATGGGAGGTTGTGTTTTACCGATGGTACGGGAAACAGCTTCGCTCTGGATAGACCCCCTCGGAATTCCATTGTTAGTATGACTATGTTTCTATGGAAGTCCGAAATCAGGGTAGGTGTATTTGGTCTTAACCTGAGACTTGCACCGCTAACACTTGCGACAATCAATATACTTTGGTAGTGGTCGTCCAAGACTTTAACAGGTTTTGTGTACGCCAATGCTGGGTATATTGAGAATCGTAGTGTGTTGGGTGTGATGTCAAGACGGAAGTGTCACTCCAGTCATATGGAGTTGATGATCGTACATGGATACAGAACTGGTTCTCTAAAAAGGTTGCAACCGTCGGGATAATATGACTTGGTCATGATTATCCGATAATAAAGAGACTAGTTGCTCGTATCTGATATATGCTTCGTACGGGGCAGACAGTGTACCAGCCTCAGGCCTTGCATGTGATCATCCGATACTGGATCGAAATACGCAATACCAAGTATAATACACCTGATATAGATCCTTTATTTCTGTAAGGATATTTATGGAGAATTGGGTAGGCATGTCGCTTTGCTAGAAGCCAACCTTGTCTTGTAAATCGGTATAAACATAGTACTAGGTACTTACGTGTTCGGATAGTCCGACGACCGAATTTACTGCCAACATATCCAGGGATCTCATGGGTTGCTTCCCAAAGATTCACCGATGACGTATGACTCACACTTTTAATTAATCTGGGATTAATAAGATGAGAGAGAAAATTAATTTGGGATTAATTGCGGAGATATTTTATCTGGGATAAAATATCATTTAAAGAGAGAGAACGATTAATTTGGAATTAATCGATAAAATTAATATATTCGATATATTAAACGAGATTGGATTTCGACGCGGAATTAAAATTAGATTTTAATTCGGACGAACGAATTAATTTAGAATTAATTTGTTAGCGACGTGAATAGTGACTTCGCTAGGCGTAATCATTTAATTACGACGCAACGAAAAATTCATTAATTTGGAATTAGAGAACCCGAGCCCGAGATTATTTGCGAGCGCATTCGCATTTCGAATTCGAATACGGCACGTAAGTCAAATCAAGTGTCAAATCATTAGTCACATCAAGCGTCAAATCACATGTCACTTTGAGTGATATGACACTTGATTGATTGATGTGATTGATTGAGTTGTTTGGTTGGTGTATGAGTGTGGAACACTCAAGGTTGTTTGAATTCATTTAGTTTGACTTTTGAATGTAAAAAGTGTATATGATTTTGATAAAAATCAATTACCTTTTTTGAAAACAACTTAATACACAAATAAAAACTCTCACAACTCATCTCTCTCTCCATTTCTCTTCATCTTTCTCACGCCTAAGGGCTGAGCATTTTCTGGTTTTATTTTGCTGGGCAGAACCGAAAATGATGGGAAGCAAAGTGTGATTTTGTTGCAAATTCAAGAGTGCTAGCACACTCCGGGATCATGCGAAGGTGATAGGGAAGTCCACCCATGAGCCGGGAATCAAATGACGAATCTTTGAGCTTGGTTTCTTGTTGATTGAAGGCCGAAAATCAGTGAGGACAGCAGCCCACTGCCGCAGTTCACAGTGAGCAGAAAAGGAAATTTTCGTTGCCTCCCGCGTCGCTCAACCGCTAGATGTGAGTATTCCGCGACTTTCTCGATTGTATTCACACATGTTCATGCTTGTTTATTGATCATTGGGACCTTAGTAAACTCCAACAGTTCCAAGATCCAATCTTCTTCTCCTTGTTGTCGTAGAGAATTCCCAAATCTAGCAAACTTAGTTCCAAGATCCAATCTTCTTCTCCTTATTGTTGTAGAGAATTTCCAAAGCTCCTATCTCATAAATTTTTTTTACTTAGGCTAATATCTCTAATTCTTGCATGTTTTAGCTTTCTCAAGCTTGATTAAAACCTTGCTTAAGCTTGTCTTTTATAGCAAAACTTAGGCAATTTTTAATTAATAAAAGTTTTAATCAACTTTTATGTGCGCTTAATCCAATTTGTCCGAATATGTATAATTAGGTGAGACTAATCACCTTTGTCTACCACTTTAATAAATTGATTAGTTCATTGTCTACCACCTTGATTTAATCCAATTAAATCAAGCCAAATACACCTATAATTACATATTTGTAATTATCAAAATATCCTCCAATGGTAGATATATTTATGAATTTACAACAAAGCCCTTGTGTAAGTTTGGATTAATCCAATTGGGTCAAAGTAAATAATTAATATTATTCAATAACATTAATTATTTTAATTAATAATTATAATATCAAATATTATTTATCATCAAACATTATCAGCTATCCAAGTGCTCAACAAGTACACTTCATATTGTGAGACTCTCTAAGTCCATACACGTTCGTCGTATAAGCTTCACTTATATGTATGTAATTCGGCTACCTCTGAATTCATGAAGAACATAAACGAATTTTCTAAACTATACAAGTCGAGGTCATCACATATGTTTAACAATCACTCCATCGTAGGCTATCCGAGTTGTGCTTAGGAAACATAGATTACACCATCAAGTTTCCAAGGCGCACATCTCATGTCGACATGTCCACGATTCTTTAAAACTAATCAAAAACTTTATCTGATATATGTGATCCATCATAGGTGATAAGCTTTGGTCGAAGTCTTAAGAATCGTGACTTAGTCACATGGATACCTAAACCCCTTATGGTACACATACGGGTCGACAGATCCTATCTTGATAAACACTTGATTAACGAGTGCATCGATCCACATCTAGCGGTCAAACCATGAATGGTCTTTGACATATATGGCATCAAAGTGTTGAGGATCACACACAAAATCAATGGTATCCTATAGTCAAAAGATCATATATGCTAATCGACTCGATGTGATTCCTATTGACGGTGGTGTGTACTTCAAACTATTAAGAATCACATGTGAGTCATTCATTATTCGCTCCAAAAAATACCCACATATCTAGACGAGCCTCTCATGCTCATGGTACATCAGATTAAACCATTAGAACCCCAATTCCAATAAATGACATGTGCTAGTCTACTAGGTTATAGAAATTCGACCTTATTCTGAAAGCAACGACTAGGAATATTTACTTTAAGAATAGTTTATAATAGTAATACTATCCCAATATCAGACCATTCAGTGTCCAATATTATTATAAGAATATTCTAAGGTCGATGTCATTCTCAGCATATATAAATCAATCTAATATGCATTATAACTATACCATTAATAAGGTTAAAATGAAAAAGTAATTATTTTATTAATAAATAATAAAATATAATGTACAATACATTATTCGGACTAGCGCTCCAAGCACCAACTCCAATAAACTCTCACTTACTTAGTGTCGATCCGGATTAGACCGAAAAATGTAATTATGTTGTCTTGTAATTGAATCTTTAAGATCATAATATCTTTTCATTTAATGATCTCTCCAATCACGCGATATTTCTTTTCTACGTGTTTAGACTTGGAATGCACTCTCGGATCCTTAGCCTGCACAATGGCTCGCTATTATCACAGTACAATGGGATCGAATCCAAAATACTAGGCACAATGCCAAGTTCTGTGATAGAATTTCTAATCCAGACAGCTTCTTTAGCAACTTCCAAAGGCGTTATAAATTTCACCTCAGTGGTGAAATTGGCTGTAGAGCCTTGCTTTGAACTTCGCCAACGAATCGCACCGCCATTAAGGGTAAATATGTATCCGGATGTAGACTTTCTTTCATATGGATCTCCCTGGAAGTTAGAGTCTGTATAACCCTTAACTTGTAGCTCATCTTCTCCATATATGAGAAACTTATCCTTAGTACCCTTAAGATATTTATGATTCATGACTGTCCAATGATCATTATCCAGATCAAATTGATATCGGTTAGTCACACTGACGTCGAAACTGATGTCAGGTATTGTACATAGCATAACATACATAATACTTATAATACAAGAAGCATATACCAAGTTAGACATTCTAACTATTTCTTCCTCAGTTTGAGGTTCCATTTTCTTCGAAAGATGTATGCTATATCGGAAAGATAAATTTACTGCCTCGTAGTTGGTAAAACCATACCTTTCTAATATTTCATCTATGTACGTGGATTGTGACAACCCTATAAGTTTCTTAACTCTATCTCGGTAGAGCCTTACCCAGTATATAAGAAGCTTCACCTATGTCTTTCATGGAGAAGTTCTTGCAAAGGTAGGCTTTCATAATTTACATCAATCCTATATCATTCACAATGATAATGATATCATCTACATACAAAACAAGTAACACTACCATGCTCCCATTAACTTTCTTATAAACACATGATTCTTCATTGTTCTTGGTGAATTCATATAATCTAATTATCTCATCAAAATGACGATTCCGGTTTCAGAATGTTTGTTTAAGTCTATAAATAGACTTCTGGAGTTTACAAACTCAGTTTGAAGTCTCACTAGATACGAAATCCTCTGGTTGTTCCATATAAATATCCTTCTCGAGGAATCCATTTAGGAAAGCAATTTTCACATCCATCTGCCACATCTCATAGTCATGTTATGCAACAATGGCTAAAAAAATCCTAATGGATTTAGCATGGCTACTGGTGAAAAAGTTTCCTCATAGTAAATCCCAGTACGTTGAGTGTAACCTTTTGCTACCAGTCATACCTTAAAGGTTTCCACCTTTCCATCGGGCCATCACATCATTTTATAAACTCATTTACAACCAATTGGTTTAACTCATTTAAGAAGTTTAACTAAGTCAAAAACTTGGTTATCATTCATAGAATCCATTTCAGATTTAATGGCTTCCTGCCATTTTCCCGAATCGATATCTAATATCACCTCTTTATACGTAGTCAGATCCGTTTCCTCCAAGATGAGAACATCAAGACTTGCATCAGACGTTAAAAATAATTTCTCAGGAGGCCTTGATATTCTATTCGACTTATGTAGAACCTGTGTTGTAGATCTTTCACCTAGTTGGATCTTTGGTTCCATCTCAGATTCCTCAATGTTGAGATTAAACTCATCTTGTTCAATCTTTCTAAAATTCCCACTTTCTCTCAAAAATTCATTTTCAAGAAAACTGACAAAATGAGAAACAAATACATTTCGTTGCTCAGAATCATAGAATTGATATCCTATGGAATTTTCAGGATATCCAACGAACCAATATTTATACTCACTGGGTGCTAGTTTATCCCCCTGCGCAACTCTAACATTTGCAAGACAACCCCAAATCTTTAAATATCTAAGACGTGGATTTCTACCGTACTATATCTGATATGAGGTCGTAAAAACAACTTTCGATGGAACTCTATTAAGTATGTGGGCAACAGTAAGTAAAGCGTAACCCCAAAGGTAATATGGAAGATCTGTATAGCTCATTATAGATCGTACCATATACAATAAAGTATAATTTATCTGCTTAGACACTATTGTGTTGAGGAGTTCCTGGTGGGCTATATTGGGCGAGAATCTCATTCTCCCTTAAATAACTTATGAATTCGTCGCTCATGAATTCACCACCTTAATCTGACCGAAGGCACTTGATGAATTTCCCGATTTGTTTTTTTACCTCGTTTCAGAATATTTTGAATTTTTCAAATATTTTCGATTTATGTCTCATCAAATAAACATATTCATATCTTAACTTATCATCAGTGAAAGTCATGAAGTATGTTGAACCATCATGAGTGGTATGATTTAATGGACCGCACACATCATTGTGTATTAGCTCCAATAAAACTTCAGCATGATGTCCAACACCAAGAAATGGGACATTTGTCATTTTCCCTTGGATACATGACCCAAAAATTGGATAAGGATATGAGGTAAGATCTTCAATCAAACCATCATTAACCAATTTTGATAGACGTCTAACACCTATGTGCCCCAATCTCATATGCCATAATTCAATATTATTTAATTCAGATCTTTTACTTGTATTTTCCTCTATATTAAAGACATCTCGATATGTTTCCAAAATATAGTGACTGTTAGATAAAGAACATTCACATATCAAATAATTATCTTTATCATATAAATATAAAACACCATCTTTAATTTTTATTTTATATCTATATTTATCCAATATCGGTAACGATATTATCTGTCTGATAAGAGAGGGTACATCGTAACAGTCATGTAAAAATAATTTACATCTATTAGGGAGATCTAGAACAACTGTTTATATGGCCTTGACATCCAATGTCGCGCCATTTCCAACTCTAAGCTGGATCTTCCATTTGTTCAGCTTTCTTTTAACTCTCATGACCTGCATGAAGTTGCAAATATGAGTGGGACTGTCAGTGTCTAACACCTATCTACTATTTGCATCTAAGGCTAATGAGATGTCAATAATAAAAAAATAGAAAGCGTACCTGAGGGTCCTGACTATCCTTTCAGCTGTGGATAATCTTTCTTCCAGTGTCCAGACTTCTTGCAATGTAGACCTACATCATGGGCTACATGTAGTCTTGCAGCTTTGTGCTTCTTGGAGTTTCTATTTGATATCTTCTTCTTTCCCATTTTGATTTTCTTTGACTCTCTAGAAGTCTTTGAGGAGCTTGCTCCACCATGGAGGTACAAAGTAGGAATGCCTTTCTTCAAATCTTGTTCCGCTGTGCGTAAAATGTTATGAAGTTCTTCATAACTGGCTTGCATCGAATGCATATGAAAATTTAATACAAAGCCAGTATAAATACCAGACAAAGAAGATAGAATCAAATTTCGGCCTAGCCATTCATCGATCATTATGCCATGTCATTCCAAATATCAGATCTGGTCTATCATGTTCAAAATATGAATGCTAACAGCTCCTCCATCCTTGAACATAACATGGTGTTGGACAATTATGACCCATAGCATCACTATTTGTACAGAACATGGTGTTGTTGTACAAATTAACTCTGTGACAAAGGAAATTGCTCTTTTATCATTTGTAATTAGATTACCGGGATATATAATGATAAAAGTCCATATGATTAGTTCCAGATTGATAAGATATGAGACAATATCAATCCATCAAGGTTTAATCATTAAAACATCCCTAGTCGGAGTATTATCGAGATTGGACATCGATAATGCGGAATAGACTAGTATTGCACTTGTGCGTGTTATGGGAGCATAACAACATAGTTCTCATATATTTGGGTATTGGATAGTCATGCAAGTGTAATAAGAGGTTGTGTTTACCAATGATACGGAAACAGCTTCGCTCTGGATAGACCCCTCAGAATTCCATTGGTAGTATGACTATGTGTCTATGGAAGTCCGAATCAGGGTAGGTTTATTTGGTCTTAACCTGAGACTTACATCGCTAATACTTGCGATAATCAATATACTTTGGTTTTGGTCGTCCAGGGCTTTAACAGGTTCTGTGTACGCCTCTTATGGGTATATTGAGAATCATAGTGTATTGGGTGTGATGTCAAGATGGACGTATCACTCCAGTCATATGGAGATGATGGTCATGTAGGATACGAAACTAGTACTCTTTAGTACTGCAGTAATCAGGATAATATGACTAGGTCATGATTATCCGATTATAGAGACTAGTTACCAGAGATCCGACATGTGCTTCGTACATGGCAGACATAATTCCAGCCCCAGGCCTAGCACGTGACATCAGATACTGGATCGCAATACGCAATACTACGTATACTACGCCTGATATAGATTACATATTCCTTTAAGAATATTTTTGGAGAATTGGGTAGGCACGGTGCTTTGCTAGAAGCCAACCATGTCTTGTAAATTGGTAAAAACGTAGTACTAGGTACGTACGTGTTTGGATAGTCCGACGACCAGATTTACTGCCAACATATCCGGGGATCTCATGGGTCGCTTCTCGAAGATTCACCGATGACGTATGACTCGCACATAATTAATCTGGGATTAATTAGTAGAGAGAGAAAATTAATATAGGATTAATTACGGAGATATTTTATCTGGGATAAAATATTATTTAAAGAGAGAGAACGATTAATTTGGAATTAATCGATAAAATAATATATTCAATATATTATACGAAATTAGATTTCGACGCAGAATTAAAATTAGATTTTAATTCGGGCGAACGAGTTAATTTAGAATTAATTCGCTAGCGACGTGAATAGTAATTTTGCTAGGCATAATTATTTAATTGAATTTGATTTAATTACGTCGCAACGGAAAATTCGTTAATTCGGAATTAGCGAACCCGAGCCCGGGAGTGTTTGCGGGCCCACTCGCATTTCGAATCGAGTGAGGCCCACAAATCACATCACACGTCATATCACCTGTTAATTTAGTGATGGATGTCAAGTCACCTTTTAGTGATTGAAAACCAGTCACTATTCATGAAAGTGGTAGTTGAGAGCCTTTAATGTCTTTTTTCCCTCCAATTTGGCTTTTGACTTTTGGAAAGTAATATACCAATTTTGGGTGAGATTTTTGGCATTAGGTTTTAGAAACCAAAACACATCTCTCTCTCTTTCTCTCCTCCATGGCCGAATGGCCTTCACCATTTTCTCTCTAATTTTTTCTCTCATGGCCGAGAGATAGAAGAAGCATAAGGAAAGATTTGTGGCAAATTTTTCAATGATGCTAGCACATCCAAGGGGTCATACAAAGGTGATAGGGAAACCCATCTATGAGCATGGAATCCATTATCAAAGCTTGGAGCTTGAAGACAACTCAAAAAGGACAACCAAGGGCTTGGCCGAATTCCATGGAGCACAAAGAGGGCTTGGCCGAGAGCTTCAATGGTGAAGAAATTTTTGTATTCTTCGCATCGCAAATCCATTCATTGTAAGTATGATTCTGCCATACTTCTTTATTGTATTCATTATTTTCATTGCTTGAATGATCTTGGGACTATAGTAGAAACCCAACAATGGTATCAAGAGCCTTGTTTAAGCATGAAATTGATTTAGGGTAAAATTTGGGTAAAAATGATTTAATCATGATTTAATGAAATTGATTGTTTGAGTATGCTTGAATGATGATAACATAGTGTTATGCATGATTAATTTGATGAAAATTGAATTGGATCAATTTTTCCCAAAAAGTTTGGCTTGGCCGAATGGTGGTATGCCCTAAATGTTATGGTGAATTTTTGGTTTTTGATCATTGGATGAATTGAAAGACTTGGGGTAAATTTATTTAGGATTTAATTGGATTAAAATCGGAATCGGATTGAAAATCCCCAAATTGCCGTGAGTTAAATAACATGGAAATGAGTTGATTTTTGATTCAATAATGTTGGACATGTGTTGATGATAATTAGCATGATTAATTAAGTAAATTGATATTTTGGAAATGTTAATTTGACTAATTAATTATGGCTAATACACTTTAATTGATTTAAATGTGATAGTTGGAATATTGTAATTAAATAATTAGGCTAAATTTGGAATTGGGCTTATAAAGTTGTATTTGGGCTTAATGGGCTTGGTTGGGCCAAGTATGGTTTAGGTTAATTAGTAGGATCCAATTGGGCCCAAAACCATATCCATAAAGTCCAAATATAATAAAATGGGCCTTTAATATTTTAATTGGGCCTAATGGGCCTAAATTGATTTTTGGCAAAAGGGTGATTCCTTATGGGTTTTGGTTGCCAAAGTCCATGCCTTATAAATTGATTGAAAGCCCATTGGACTTTAATTAAAATTGACATTGGATGTTAATTGGGCTTTGAGACCCGTAAAGATTAGATTTAGAATCTAAGTCGCAAAGGCTTATTAATAAAGTGTAATTATTTAATTTGGAATTAAATAAATAATTAGTATTGAATACAAATTAAATTGGATTTAATATTGTAGTTTGATATAATTCAAGAATTCGTACTTTGAGTACTTATTCTTAAAACGAGTCGGACTCGCGAAAATCAAATCGTTGTTTGAACATTGGATGGTCATTAATTTCAGATTAATTAATTGGATTAGATTGATTGATAACATGCTTTGTGTGAATACATGGATGTGATGTATGAATAATGTATATCATATGGATATTAGATGGGTGAGGGCAATTTTGGAAATTGTTGTAATAAATTTAGAATTTATTAAATTAGACCTGCGTATACAGCCTATTACCTATTGACTCTTTTTATTCTCTTCTCACCTATTCCCTTAAATGTAAATGAGGTTTCTTTAGAAGTGTTATGTAATTGGGTAGAAGTAAGATTTGTGCTAGCGGGAGAGAGGAAATGGAGAGATTTGTTCTAGGAACAAGTGTTTTAAATATCCATCCGCATATCATTATTAATTTATTTTACGCGCCTTATTATGTTTTTAGAATGCATGTTTAAGGGTGTATGATGAGGCCTAATCAAAGATAATTAATTGGTTGCCAATTACGCGAAAAACCCTCAATATATATTAAGCGTTTTTCCTTCCATTGAATGATTCATTCTCAAGATCCAAGATTGGCACTGGTTTGTTGGCCAAAGTCAAGACCTTTGTCCATCGTGGATGTGTTTGAATCATGAAGGCTTTGTTCCATATCGCATGTCATGTCTTTGTCCAAGTTGTGATTTGTTGGCCAAAGTCAAGATCACTTCTTGTCCATCGACATCGATTAGCCCTTTCCAAGGTCAATGGTCCCGCTTAACTGGAATCATTAAGTTTGTTTGTGCCAAAGCCAAAGCTTAGTTGATTCAGAGGAAAAAGGTTAGGAAAATATATTAGATATATTGCATATATTAGATATGTGTTTCAGATTTGGATGTCCACCTACTGGATCTAGAATTGGATGAGATCCAATTGATCTTAGAGATCTACCTAGTTAAATATCATACAGCTTGTTGGCCAAAGTCAAGGTTGTGTGTTATTTAACGGGATCATAGCCCACTAGGAAACAAGGTTTCCCGAGTACTCAACAGAGGGTTAGAGGCTCGCCGAAAAATAGTGGGAGGCAAGTATTAAATTTGCAATTTCGTTTAGATACTTGCCAATACGCGCTCATTTCAAATTTTCGTCATCAATTTAAATATATTAGTTGGACTAATATTTAATCGTTGTTTTTTAATTAAACAGTTGGACTGTATTCAAACTACTTCAATTATTGTTGATTATATAATTGGATTATAGTAATCAATAATTTGAATTTAACCAATCAAAATTATAGTTGATTATATAGTTAGACTATAGTAATCATTATATTCAATAGTACTCGAAATCGTTGATTGGAAGTTGGACTATTGAAATCAAGATAACTGAAAGAGTAGTGTTTAAAACATAATCCTGGGAGAAAATGTCATTAAACGGTTTTAATTTTCAGATTGGGAATAAACTCTCAAGATAATCCTGGGAACTAAGAAGTTACTCTATTTGATAGAGAAACCTCTTGGGCCTAAACCCGGAGTTGAGTAAATAGTAGAACATGATATTTGGAAGATTCATGTGATGATAACTTTAGTGCTCAATCCATTATGCTTGCCGCAAAGACTCCTTAATTTCTTTATCAGAACTAAGAATTAGATTCTTATAGTATGATATTGAAATTGAAGGATTTTAATAGATCTATACTTAGATCTTAGAAGTATTAATTGCAATTGAAAACTCTTGGAGAGTTAATGGCTATGCTCAAAGAGCCGAAGCCAGAGTTTCCAAAATGGCAAGAAGCGCAAGGCGCATCTTAATTCAACATCCAAGAAAGCCAAGGCTTGGACGAAGGATTCTAGATGTGAGTAAAAGGGCAAAGGAAAAATCATCATATTCTTCTTGGAAGACAAATGACATATCCCAAGATGTCTGCCTAAACTGTGGCAAACAGGGTCACTGAAGGATGACTGCCGTATGGACAAGGCATACATGAAGGAAGATAAGACGGGCAAGGCTCCGACTTCAAATATGTTTGTCATAAACATGTTGACTATTAGTTTCAAAATTGGATTTTAATACTAGATGTGGTACATAGATATGTACTGATGTGCAGAATCTACTGATAAGCAGGAGACTGACTTCAGTCGAGATTGATCTGCGAATAGGAAACGAGACGAAAGTCACTGTTTTAACCATAGAAACCTAAGTTTAGGAACTACCCTTCGGGTGTGTACCTAAATTAGGAAACTGTTAAAATGTACCTAGTTTGACTATAAACATTATCTCTATATCAGAGTATAATCCGTTACGGATATACCTTTATATTATAGAACACTAAAATATTTTATTTTATAAAGATGATATTGAGATAATCACATTAGATGTGAATAAAAGTATTTATATTTAGTATATAAATGAATCTCAAACATATAACATGACAAACAAATAACTCAAACTGATTTAATCAGATGAGACTTATAAGTGGCATTGTTGTCTGGGACACATTAAACAAGACTCGTATATCCACACTTTCGAAGAGTGGGTACTAGGACAGATTTGATTCTATTCAAATGATGTCTACGAATCTAGTTTATTAGGCAAAGTGCCTAAAACACATTTTACTTGGCAAAAGTGCAAATGCCATCGATCTGTTAGCCTCCGTTCATAGTGACATAAGTGGGCCCATATCTAGCTAGCTAGGCTAAGAGAGAATATGAATACTTCGTAACCTTTACGGATGTGGCATCGCGTTATGGTTATGTGTTTCTTTTGAAACACGAATCGGAAACTTTTGATAAATTCAAAGAGTTTCGACATGAAGAAGACAAACAGATCGGCTAAAGTATTAAACCGTCACGGTTAGACCATGGTGGAAAATACTTAAGCAATAAGTTTCTCAATTACTTGAAAGAGTATAGTATTATTTCAATGTGGACTCCTCCCGGAACACCTCAATTGAGCGGTGTGTCCGAACGGAGAAATCGAACCTTGTTGGACATAGTAAGGTTAATCATGAGTCGCTCTAAGCTACCATTTTCATTCTAGGGATACGCATTAAACAGTGCAATACTTATTTTGAATAAGGTTCCATGAAAATCTGTTTGACAGATTTCATATTAGATATGAACAGGAAATAAACTGGGTTTTCTCATTCCTGAAGATTTGGGAATGCTAGGCATATGTTTGGATGATACCAAACTAGAACCCAAATTGGATAAGTGCCTAATTTGTAGGTTATCCTAGGGTAACCAAAGTATAGTACTTATATAACTCACAAGAGAACAATTTAATTGTTGCTCTCCATGCAGTTTTCCTAAAAGGAATACCTATATGCAGTGGTAAGTGGGAGGAAAGTAAAACTCGATGAAAATCGGAGTAATACTGTTTCAGGCACCGATTCCTAAATGGAACAGAAACAATTCATCAGAGATGAAACTGTACCAATAATCTTCAAATACACAAGACCGCGCAAGTCGGAGAGAGTCATAAAACAACCTGGGAGGTATGGGTTTATGATCTCACCTAGAAAAAAATGTCAATCTTATTGAGGAACACGAACTGACTATGTATGAGGAAATGATACAAGGTATCGACTCCCTATTATGGCAAAGTTCCATGAAGTCCGAAATAGATTCCATGTAGACCAACTCAGTTTGGACACTAGTTGATATACCGGAAGGCATTGTGCCTATTGGTACTATATAAGTCTTCAAGGAAGACATACATGGATGGAAACATACAAAGCTAGGCTTGTAGTGAAAAGGTATCGTCATCAACATTGTGTCAATTACAATGAAACTTTTTAACTTGTTGCCATGATTAAATCCATTTGGATAATGCTTGCTGATGCTGCATGTTTCATTTATGAAATATGGCAGCTGAACGTCAAAACCGCTTTCCATAAACGGAAACCTTTAGGAGAATGTTTACAACATCCTGACAGTTTTTGCGTCGTACTAAAACGAGCAAACAAGGTTTGCAAGTTAATTTAATTCATTCATGGATTGAAGCAAACATTGCGATCTTAGAACTATCGTTTTGATATAATCATAATGGTATATGATTTAATTCAAAATGAAATGATTCTTGTGTAATAAGGAGGTTAGTGGGAGTGCACTCACAGTGATTGTCCTAAATAATGATGACATGTCATTTCTTGGAAATGACATTCCCATAATACAATCGGTGAAAGCTTTACTTTCATGAAAAAATCTTCTTGTAGAATTCTTGGGAGAGACAACCTATATTCTAGGAATAAAGATCTACTGGGATAGATCTAAAAGTTTTTGGCTCTCTCAGAGTACTCATACATTGAAATATATGTACGCGACCTGGTGTCTCATATGCTTTGAGGCACATAGAGTCACAATCAGGCCAATCAAATGATAGTCACTGGATTGATGTTAAAACATCCTTAACTATCTTAGAGGACTAAGGATGCTTTCTTAGCTATGGAGAATGAGAACTTGAAGTGACTCGTTCACTGTTATAAGTTTCCTAACCGATAAAAAAACGACTATAAGTCATAATAAAGGTACTATATAGTTTGAATAACGGAACAATGAGCTGGAAATCTTCCAAGCAAGATACTGTTACTGTATAAACAAGGAAAGCAGAATATTGCTGCAGTTGAGGCAGCAATAGAAACACTTTGGATCTATATTATCCTAATTGGATTAGGAGTAGTTCTGTTAGCAGCTGAGCTAGGCTACATCACAGGCTAAAGAATTAAGGGTCTCATCAACGATCCGAGTATATACTTCAAATTTTCATCTGATTCGTTCGGATCATACATCGTGGCGATGTGATGATCGAATAAATCACATCAGGATGATAACTTTGAAATTCGCTTACGAAAGCAGTTTCTCAGCAGAAGTTTGAGCGAACCGTACATAGTTTCAAGTAGGACACTTGAGTGATTGGCTATAGGCCAAGTGGGAGAATTGTTGGACAATTATGACCCATAGCAATCACTATTTGTACAGAACATGTGTTGTTGTATAAATTAACTATGTGACAAAGGAAATTACTCTTTTATCATTTGTAATTAGATTACCAGGATATATAAATGATAAAAGTCATATGATTAGTTTTGGATTGATAAGTATGAGACAGTATCAATCCATCAAGGTTTAATCCTTAAAACATCCCTAGTCGGAGTATTATCGAGATTGGCTTGGACGATAATACGGAATTAGTAATTAGTATTGCACTTGTGCGTGTTATGGGAGCATAACAACATAGTTCTCATATATTTGGGTATTGGATACTCATGCAAGTGTAATAGGAGGTTGTGTTTACCGATGGTACGAAACAGCTTCGCTCTGGATAGAACCCTTAGAATTCCATTGGTAGTATGACTATGTGTCTATGGAAGTCCGAATCAGGGTAGGTTTATTTGGTCTTAACCTGAGACTTACATCGCTAATACTTGCGATAATCAATATACTTTGGTTTTGGTCGTCCAGGGCTTTAACAGGTTCTGTGTACGCCTCTTCTCGGTATATTGAGAATCATAATGTATTGGGTGTTGATGTCAAGATGGACGTATCACTCCAGTCATATGGAGATGATGGTCACGTAGGATATGAAACTAGTACTCTGTAGTACTGCAGTCATCGAGATAATATGACTAGGTCATGATTATCCGATTATAGAGACTAGTTACCAGAGATCCGACATGTGCTTCGTACGGGGCAGACACAATTCCAGCCCCAGGCCTAGCACATGACATCAGATACTGGATCACAATACGCAATACTACGTATACTACACCTGATATAGATTACCTATTCCTTTAAGAATATTTCTGGAGGATTGGGTAGGCACGGTGCTTTGCTAGAAGCCAACCATGTCTTGTAAATCAGTAAAATGTAGTACTAGGTACGTACGTGTTCGGATAGTCCGACGACTGGATTTACTGCCAACATATCGGGAGATCTCATGGGTCGCTTCATGAATATTCATCGATGACGTATGACTCACACATAATTAATCTGGGATTAATTAGTAGAGAGAGAAAATTAATCTAGGATTAATTACGGAGATATTTTATCTGGGATAAAATATTAATTAAAGAGAGAGAACGATTAATTTGGAATTAATCGATAAAATAATATATTCGATATATATACGAAATTAGATTTCGACGTGGAATTAAAATTAGATTTTAATTCAGGCGAACAAGTTACTTTAGAATTAATTCGCTAGCGACGTGAATAGTAATTTTGCTAGGCATAATTATTTAATTAAATTTGATTTAATTACGTCGCAACGGAAAATTCGTTAATTCAGAATTAGCGAACCCGAGCCCGAGAGTGTTTGCGGGCCCACTCGCATTTCGAATCGAGTGGGGCCCACAAGTCACATCACGCGTCACATCACCTGTCACTTCAGTGATGGATGTCAAGTCACCTTTTAGTGATTGACAACCAATCACTATTCATGAAAGTGGTAGTTGAGAGCCTTTAATGCCTTTTTTCCCTCCAATTTGGCTTTTGACTTTTGGAAAGTAATATACCAATTTTGGGTGAGATTTTTGGCATTAGGTTAGAAACCAAAACACATCTCTCTCTCTTTCTCTCCTCCATGGCCGAATGGCATTCACCATTTTCTCTCTAATTTTTTCTCTCATGGCCGAGAGATAGAATAAACATAAGGAAAGATTTATTGCAAATTTTTCAATGATGCTAGCACATCCAAGGGGTCACACAAAGGTGATAGAGAAACCCATCTAAGAGCATGGAATCTATTATCAGAGCTTGGAGCTTGAAGACAACTCAAAAAGGACAACCAAGGGCTTGGCCGAATTCCATGGAGAACAAAGAGGGCTTGGGCGAGAGCTTCAATGGTGAAGAAATTTTTGTGTTCTTCGAATCGCAAATCCATTCATTGTAAGTATGATTCCGCCATACTTCTTTATTGTATTCACATTATTTTCATTGCTTGAATGATCTTGGGACTATAGTAGAAACCCAACACATGGAACAATTCCTTAGATCTTCGATATTGTAGGACACAGAACTTGACGACGCTGTTCTAGGCTCGCGGCCTAGTCAGGAGTACAGAGTAGCCCACGGGGGAACTAAACCGGAGAAATAACATGGAGTCGCCACCCAGCATGAACTAGGAAATTGATTTAAGGCCGCACTCACCCCTCGCAAGGGAAGACCTCAAACCGTTGGGTGCGGAATGGTCCTTTACTTATGCCACTTATAATGAAAGGATTTATGTTATAATATAACCGAGTATACACAAGAAAAACCTACATCTAAGTTTGCATATAACCTATATCTAAGTTTGCATGCATAAAAGTAAGTCGTCATAACAGAAAGCACACAATAATCGCATGAACATATTGAATTATCAAACGCGAAAATAAATAGCAACCTAAACATAAACATGAATTAAATTCCTATTGCGAAATAAATAACTAATCATGCTTGTAAATAACCAACTAAATCATGCATAAAAGAAGATAACATACTAAACGACTAAATCATGCATAAAAGAAAATAACATACTAAACGACCAAATCATGAATAAACATAAGATTGGATGAAATGAAATATGTGTGTCTCTCAAGCGGTACGTGGCATTGTATCCCGAGTGCAGACCGCACTACCGTCCATTCGGATTCGGCTACAAAATTTACGTCTGGGTTTCCATCCGATATACCGCTTGAGATAACACATATTTCATTCATCCCATGGCCACAACATACATGAATCTATAATACGCATGCGAAGTAATAATAATAAATAACGGGAAAAAAGTGCGGAAATAAATAAAAAAGGGTGCCCTCAGGTCTAACCTCTTAAGTCGTCTCTTGGAAGTGCGTTACACGGTTGTCGAAAGGGTTGATGCTCCGCTACTTTTCTGATTTACTGGTTCATTGCTTTCTTTCGCTGTTTTGCTGTTTTGGGCTGCTGCCTTCTCCATTTTGTTCAATATTTTGGTTGTATTTTAGGACTGTTTTGGGGCATATTTTAGGGGGGGGATGTGTGGGCTGTTGTTTGTGTGTTCTTGTTCGGTGTTTGCGTTATTTGTGAGTCTGAGTGTGGTTGTGGCCGTGAGTGAGGGGGCTGCTTGGGTTCTATTAATGTGGCGTGAGTGGCTGTGTCTTATTGATGGCGTTGATAGTGCTTGACTTATATAAGCTGCTTACGTGAAAGAGGTTAGTGAGTGTCTTGTGTGGGGAGTTGCGCGAATGGCTGGGGCAGTTTCGGCTAAGTGGGATGGTTTGTTGGTTTGTTGAATTGTTGGTTTGTTTATTTGAAAGAATAGGGCTTTGTTGGTCGATGTGGGAGGGCTGTGTGTTGCTGTTCATGCGTTTTTTAGTTGCGTGAAGTGTTTCTCTTGGTCAGTTCGGTGGGGTTGCTAGGGGTGTTATTGTTTATTTACGTGGCTGACTTTGTGGCATATGCTTGGTGAGAGAGAGAGACGCGTGTGGGTTAAAGAGGTATGAAGCCGTAAGGTGTGTGGGGTGTGTGCATAATGGGCTGATTGCCGAGTGTAAGTGAGGTTTCTATGTGCGTGTAAAGGGGCATAGGCTGTTAATGGCGTCAAGATTGAATGTGTCTAGGGTTTGTGTTAGAGGCGTGGGAATGTTTCCCTTCCGACGTCCGTTTCCCGCGACTTCCACAACTTAAAGAGGTAGTGTCTCCATGTGAGACTCATCATCGGGACTTATATGCAAAAATCCAGTGCCTACAGTCGCCCCCACTTTGATGGGACTTATGCAGTGTGTGACAATGACAATCCTATCAAAGTTATACAATGCATTTTTACTTACCTGGCTCGCCAGCTGCCACTTGACTTGCCTGTTGCTTTGAGTTGAGTTGATCTGGTTATGCCATACCGGCATGCTAAACCCCATACTCGAGGTGTCGCGATTGCATCTCCATATCCGGAGTGCCATACCCGGCGTGCTAAACCCCATACCTGAGGTGTCGCGGTTGTGTCTCCATACCCGGAGTGCCATACCTTGCATGCTAAACCCCATACCCGAGGTGTCGAGGTTGTGTCTCCATACCCGGCGTGCTAAACCCCATACCCGAGGTTTTACGGTTGTGTCTCCATACCCAGAGTTCCATACCCAGCATGATAAACCCCATACCCGAGGTGTCGCGGGATTGTCTCCATACCCGGAGTGCCATACCCGGCGTGCTAAACCCCATACCTGAGGTGTCGCGGTTTTGTCTTCATACCCGGAGTGCCTTACCCGGCGTGCTAAACCTATACCCGAGGTGTCGCGGTTGTGTCTCCATACCCAGAGTGCCATACCCGGCATGTTAAACCCCATACCCGAGGTGTCGCGGTTGTGTCTCCATACCCGGAGTACCATACCCTGCATTCTGATGATGTGTGGGCCTCAACCCTGGGACTCTTCCCCAGAATTGATACTGATGTGGGCCTCGACCCTGTGACTCGTCCCCAAAACTGATACTGATGATGCGGGCCTCAACCCTAGGACTCATCCCCAAAACTGATACTGATGATGCGGGCCTCAACCCTGGGACTCTTCCCTAAAATTGATACTGATGTGGGCCTCGACCATGGGATTCGTCCCCAAAATTGATACTGATGATGCGGGCCTCAAACCTGTGACTCATCCCCAAAACTGATACTGAAGTGGGCCTCAACCCTGGGACTCATCCCCAAACTGATACTGATGTTGCGGGCCTCAACCCTGGGACTCATCCCCAAAAATTGATACTGATGATGCGGGCCTCAACCCTGGGACTCATCCCCAAAATTGATACTGACGTGGGCCTTAACCATGGGACTCATCCCCAAACCGATACTGATGTTGCGGGCCTCAACCCTGGGACTCATCCCCAAAGCTGATACTGAAGTGGGCCTCAACCCTGGGACTCATCCCCAAAACGATACTGATGTGGGCCTCGACCTATGCTCCATCCTCGAAATGCCATTCCCGGCATACTGAACCTCATCCCCGAGGCATTACTGATGTGGTGGTTCATTCCCGAACTGTGCTCTATGAGAAAGGGTAGACTGGTCACCCCCAATCTCAATTCATCTTTCTATCCTTTGCTGTTTTCATTAGATCAAGGTAGATCTCCTGATGTGATGTTGAATATCAATATATTGTCTTGCCTCTCACGAGATAATCCTGATAGCTAAACATATTTCGTCCTCAACGGATGCTTCGTGTCGAAACCAGAGAACCTTCAAAGTACTTAATACACTCAAATCCGCTCGTCTGAATGAGTGATCTGAACTAGACTCCTAGTGTGTGTGTGCCAAGGCTCTTTCACAGCTTAATCCTTAAGTAAGCCAACTCGATGATTTTTCTCGGAGATTTGGATCAGTGGGTCTGACCAACGGAGATGTTTTGATCATACTTTGTGATTACTTCCTCATACTCAACGTGATATGGTTTTCTTCTTTTTTCTTTTGTCTCTTTCTTTTCTTTCTTTTCATTTTGAACTTTTTTTTTTCTTTTTTCTTTCTTTTTTCTTTTTTCGACACACATACCCTTTAAGGTAGCATTTCTCCTCATGGTGGTCCTAATACTCGCCCATGGGTAGCTTCACGCTTATCGGTTATAGATGGTCTATTTTTTCCTTTTCTTTTCAGAGACTTTTTCTTTGTTTCCAACCATATCATATATCGTAGCATAAGTAAACAAGGATGGACATCTAGGCAAACGGTCATTCACTGATCCGACATCTCTTCAACTAGTCATCTCGCCGACCACTCAGGCTTCTACTGCTAAAATCTCGTAATCAAGTGCTTGTGAGTCTAGCTGAGATCAATCCACTCAGAATACCGGATGAAAGCACATCTCACACTTATCGTTTCTAAGGTTTCTCTAAGAAAACAATGTCATCACCGGACATATGCCTAACCATCAAAGACTTCTCTTTTTTTGCACTCACTCCACTGGAATTCTTCCTTTCAACTGCGGGCTTCGCCCCCCTGGGATTCATTCCCGAAAACTGATACTGGTGTGGGCCTCGACCCTGGGACTCATCCCCGAAACTGATACTCATATGTTGCTGCTTCTGGTGGGCTTCCATTTGCCGCTTTCTTCTTTTCTTCTTTGAAACCTGTGAATACAAAACACAACAAAACAAAAGAATGCAAATAAGTTACGTGTATGCATGCATGCATGGATGAATTTCCTATTCCGTTGGGTTATGTCTTCCGCCAGTCCTCTTGGTGATCACTCGGTCTTCTATTCCTCAGGTAAAATACTGCTTCAACCTGTCCACATTGATCGGCTCAGTGAACTCGTTCCCTTCCAAATCTGACAGTCTCACTACCTCATTTCCCATTACTTTCTGGACTATGTAGGGTCCTTCCAGTTGGGTCTGAACTTTCCTCTCGGGTCCGTTGTCGACGACTTCGACTGCTTAAGCACCAGATCACCCTTTCTGATCATGATAGGACTCACCTTCTTGTTGAATGCTCGAGCCAACCTCTTCTGGTATATCTGCATGTGATGCAAAGACTTCATCCTCTTCTCATCCAGTAGTGCTAACAGTTCAAATCTCTGCGAGGCCCATTCTTGTTCAGGTAACTCTGCTTTTGCTAATACCCGCATGGACTGTATCTCAACTTCCACTGGCAGTACCGCTTCCATTCCATAAACTAGAGAGTAAGGTGTGGCTCCTATTGCTATTCTAACAGATGTTCTATACCCCCACAGGGCATACGGTAGCTTGTCAGCCCAATCTTTGTAGTTCTCCATCATTTTGCATAACATTTTCTTTATTGTCTTGTTGGCTGCCTCGACTACCCCATTTGCCTGCGGCCTGTACGGTGACGACTTGTGATGCCCTATCCCATAATTCTGTAGCATTGCTTTTGTTTCTCCTTGAAATTGAACTCCGTTGTCCGTTACCACGTGATGCGGCTCCCATATCGACAAATGATGTTCCGGGCTATGAACTTTTCCATCTACTTTGCTGTAACGTTGCGAAATGACTTGGCTTCCACCCATTTTGAAAAGTAGTCTACTGCTACTACTATAAGCGATGTCCATTCGATGCGTGCGGTCGAATTTCTCTAATCATATCAATTCCCCATGCTGAGAAAGCCACGGCTCTGATAGCCCATGCAACTCTGTGTGTGGTAAAAGTTCAAGTTACCGTGTGCTTGGAAATCGTGACAATGCTTTACCAGCTTCGCACAATCAGCTTCAATGGTCGACCAGTAAAAGCCTTGTCTCACTATCTTGCGGGACAAGTTCAATCCATTCATGTGCGCTCCACATACTCCGGCATGTACTTCTTCCATTACCTTCTGAGCTTCTTCTTTTCTTAAGCACTGTAACCGAATGCCATTCACTTGTCTTTTGTATAGTTCTCCTTTCAAACTCACATATTGAGAAGCCACTTCTGAATGGCTATCTTGTCTTTTCTGCTTGCTTCTTTCGAGAATTCCCCGTGTTCTAAGTATCGCTGAATATCATAGTACCAGGGTTGAATGCTTTTTTCAAATATACTCACGTCGTGCAGATTGAAAGGAAGAGACTCAGGCAGGTAAGCGAAATGAACTTCTTTATTATTATTAAGGAAAAGATTCGAACAAGTAGACGAAGTCAATGTCCTTATTATTAATAAATGCTGGATCACATTTGAATAAGATCAGGGAAACAAACATCTCCATAATTTGCAACTTCGTCTTCCCCCGTCTTCTTGCTTCCTTCGACCATCAGATTCTCCAAGTGCAGTAGTTCTTTTTTTCCATTTACTTCCCCTTTTTGCAACCTCCTTCTCGTCACTGTCCGAGAAGTTTTTCCAGAAATTCCCCCTCTGCTCTATTTCACCTTTACCATTGCTGTCCCATATCCCCATGCGAGAAGTTTGGTGGTTATGAGTTTGGAGGACGAGGCTGTCAGGTAGGCCGGAGTTGATTATGTGGGTGGGTGGAGGTTTTCTGTGCGTGTTGAGTTGCTCTTTTTCTGGGTCTGGTATTTTATGGGAATCAATGAGGTCTTGGATCTCATGCCTAAGGCGGGTACAATTGTCGGTTTTGTGGCCTTTTTACTGATGGAGGTAACAGTAAAGGTTCATGTTAGGGTAGCATGGCACAAGGTTTGGAAGTGGTTTAGGCTCTAAGAGATTTAAGAGTCTTTTCCTTTTCAGCTCTTCAAACACCTCTGACAAAGGTCTACCAAGATTGGAGAATCATCTGTTTCTGATAGGGGCAACCTCAGAGGGAGTTGGCTTGGTCCTTGAAGGTTCCCCAATGGTCTTTCCATTTTGGTTGCACAACTTTCTGTTATTGGCTATACGGGGTACAATCAAACTGGCCACAGCATTGGTCAAAACTTATAGCTGCTCAGTAATTTTGGTTACTTTGGTCTCCAATTGATCCAGGCGGGATCCCTCGTTGACTGACTCGCTCATGTTGGCTGACGGTCTTTTGACGAGTCTTCCTTCTTTCCTAACCCAACGGGTATCTATGATGGCTTTTAGACACAAGGGTTAACATGATGCGTGTATGCATGAGGTGCATGAGATGCGTGCGATGTATGGAATATATAAGTCGACCCATTGTCATTTTAAAGCATTCAATCATACTATTGCGAGGTGCAAACTTGTCCCAGTTGAAAAGGCCCAACATGTTTACACTTTTGCGATAACATGGGTAAATGACTCCAAATGATAAGAGGCCCAAACACAAAATGGCTCATCGGTATTTCAGAAACTTTTGGCCCAATTTTCAAAGGACACGAGCTCGACCCAGTTTAAATGGCCCAATAAGTTCACATATCTTGACAAGAAGTCCAACTGAATCCAAATGATGATGATCCTCAACACAAGCATAAAGAAATAATTTCTATTGGTCATATAACTATGGTTCACATGAGAGTTTAGGGGGGTGTAGACAAAGGCTCCCGCTGACGAAGGATTGCCCACAACTAGGACTCCCCACTCAAGGGTTCGAGCGACCAAGTGAGCGCACCTTTTTTATACCTTAAGGTACATGCCTACGAGTTATGGTGCGTGACTAACTGTAAAATGGATTTCCTATTGTAGATTCCCTATAGGGAGGGTGGAGTGAACTCTCTTAAATACCCAAGCCTCTTAGGCTTTTATCGCCTTGGTGACAGGAATAAACAACAAGTCCTTCAAATTAGTCTGTCACAGTGAGCTGCGGGTAATGATTATTTAGGTGCCTTCACAGTTTTTCCTTATAGAAAGGTAGTGAATGAAGGAAGACACCAAACCATTACCTAGCTTTAATAATGCCTTTGATTAAACCCTTTCAACCCACAGTAGACACAGTTAACTAAAGGACAAATCACAATCATTACAAGACATTATTTCGGGGTCGATTCTCTATCCCAGTGGAGTCGCCAGACTGTAGGACACAGAACTTGACGACGCTGTTCTAGGCTCGCGGCCTAGTCGGGAGTACGGAGTAGCCCACGGGGAAACTAAACCGGAGAAATAACATAGAGTCGCCACCCAACATGAACTGGGAAAGTGATTTAGGCCGCACTCACCACTCGCAAGGGAAGACCTCAAACCGTTGGGTTTAGAATGGTCCCTTACTTATGCCACTTGTAATGAAAGGATTTATGTTATAATATAACCGAGTCTACACAAGAACAACCTACATCTAAGTTTGCTTATATCCCATATCTAAGTTTACATGCATAAAAGTAAGTCGTCATAACAGCAAGCACACAATAATCGCATGAACATATTGAATTATCAAACGCGAAAATAAATTACAACCTAAACATAAACATGAATTAAATTCCTAATGCGAAATAAATAACTAATCATGCTTGGAAATAACCAAATCAATCATGCATAAAAGAAGATAACATACTAAACGACTAAATCATGCATAAAAGAAAATAACATACTAAACGACCAAATCATGAATAAACATAAGATTGGATGAAACGAAATATGTGTGTCTCTCAAGCGATACGTGGCATTGTATCCCGAGTGCAGACTGCACTACCGTTCCATTCGGATTGGCTACAGAATTTACATCCGGGTTTCCATTCGATATACCGTATGAGATAACACATATTTCATTCATCCCATGGCCACAACATACATGAATCTATAATACGCATGCGAAGTAATAATAATAAATAACGGAAAGAAAGTGCTGGAATAAATAAAAAAAGGGTGCCCTCAGGTCTAACCTCTTAAGTCGTCTCTTGGAAGTGCGTTACACGGTTTTCGGAAGGGTTGATGATCCGCTACTTTTCCGATTTACTGGTTCATTGCTTTCCTTCGCTGTTTGGGTTGCTGCCTTCTCCGTTGTTGTTCATTGTTTTGGTTGTATTTTGGGACTATTTTGGGGCATATTTTGGGTGAAGTGTGGGCTGCTGTTTGTGGGTTCTTGTTCGGTGTGTGCTTTATTTGTGAGTCTCAGTGTGGTTGTGGCCGTGAGTGAGGGGCTGCTTGGGTTCTATTAATGTGGCGTGAGTGGCTGTGTCTTATTGATGGCGTGGATAGTGGTTGGCTTATATGAGCTGCTTACGTGAAAGAGGTTAGTGAGTGTTGTGTGGGGAGTTGCGTGAATGGCTGGGGCAGTTTCGGCTAAGTGGGCTGGTTTGTTGAATTGTTGGTTTGTTTATTTGAAAAAATAGGGCTTTGTTGGTCGATGTGGGAGGGCTGTGTGTTGCTGTTCATGTGTTTTTTGGTTGCGTGAAGTGTTTGTCTTGGTCAGTTCGGTGGGGCTGCTAGGGGTGTTATTGTTTGTTTACGTGGCTGACTTTGCGGCATATGCTTGGTGAGAGAGAGAGACGCGTGTGGGTTAAGGAGGTGTGAAGCCGTAAGGTGTGTGGGGTGTGTGCTTAATGGGCTGATTGCCGAGTGTAAGTGAGGTTTCTATATGCGTGTAAGGGGGCAGAGGCTGTTAATGGCGTGAAGATTGAATGTGTCTAGGGTTTGTGTTAGAGGCGTGAGGATGCTGTTTGAGAGACGAGAGAAGAGATGAAGCAGTTAGGCGAGAGGCATGGATGAGCTCATGGTTATTTTCTTTTTGTTTTTTTTCGTGAGAATGAGCCAGGGCCTCTAAGGTTTGGTTTAGGCTTCTTTTTATAGGCAAGGGTTGAGGTTTACCTTATGTGAATAGGGTAAGAATATTGTGTAATTATGGGGGGATATTTTAATTAGTGTGCTATAAGGAAAAATCTATTTAATTAGGGATGTTATTTGGGTTGATTTGATTTGATCTCTTTTAAATAGGAATATGATTTGATTTGATTTGATTTGATTTCTTGAATTTGGGAAGGTGATTTGTCTTGATTTTAGCATGTGTTTAATGTGTGATTTTGTTATTTTGGAAGGAGGTGGGCGTGGGGTTAGAGATTTTGGGCGTGTATTTGGTTTGTTTTGGTGGGCTTGGTGTGTGGTTTGGTGATGCATGGGCTTGGTGTGTGACTTGCGGGGGTTTTGGGCTAAGGATAAGTTTAAAACAGAGGCTTAACGAGCAAACCCGAAGCTAAGCAAACGAATTAAATCCAACAAGGTGTCAATTTCTGACTCTTCCCTTCCGACGTCTGTTTCTCGCGACTTCCACAACTTAAAGAGGTAGTCTCTCCATGTGAGACTCATCATCGGGACTTATATGCAAAAATGCAGTGTCTACAGATATATTTCTATTTCTTGATTTGCTTCGAACAACTCATTGAATGTTCTCATAATGCTCCAGGAATCAGGTATCTCTATGTAGTGTCTGAGAAAATCTGGAACCATCGATTCTAAAATGTAGGATTTCACCCTTAGGTTATCATCCTTCCATTTTTCAAAAGTCTCTCACTCTTCGGGAGTGTAATTAGGATTGATTTCAATAAGTAATGGATTGATCATCATATAACTTAACTTTTCTGACTCCAAGACAAAGCAGATATTCATTTCCCATTCAAAATAGTTCTCAGCTTCTTTAAGTTTATTAGAATCCAAAAGTTGTGCTAATGGATTTGCGGTAGCCATCTGTAAGACAACAATTAAACACTTGCAGAATATTTTTCATTTCAATATAAAACACTAATATGATTATGGATTTTAAATTATTAGTGCACTTCCACTACTTTACGTAATTCCGTAATATTTCTTAATGGAAAAATATAAATTTGACTATCAAAATTTCTTTGCGGGAAATGGATCCCATGATATTTACTCCAGCCTCACAATAATGATGGTATTGGCCTTCATAAACTCATTAGGTAGACCTCAAAGGTCAATCACATTCATGTGACTCATAAGTTTGGTCCAGAACTGTTTCTTATCCTCACAATAATGACAGTATTGGATTAAGATGTGTTCCAAATGTGCACTTGTCAATGTGCACTAATGAGCTTCGTAAGTACACCCTCACAATAATGACAGTATTGGGCATAAGTAGTAAGAACTCATTCATCTCCATATTGACAAGATGAACCATCCAACAATGCTCTAACATTGTTAATACGATTACTTAAATAAAGTAATCATGTAATCACATGAGATTTATGACAATCAAGTCATTATCATACTTGCTTCAAAATAAAAATTTTAATTTAAAACATACAATACATATCTAGTATGACTTATGCATAATTAAATTAAAATTATAGATGCATAGATTTAAATACATGTGTTGTGTGGTTAAGACTTGCGCTGATACCATTTTGATGGGGCGGATGTGGGACCCCTAGGGTCAGATTGGTATCTCTCACAATGGAAGTATGTCTAACCAATGTATATCAAGGATAAATGTATTTTTAAATTATTTTATTGAAAATTACATTCCGTTATCAGTCCGTAGGAAAAAACGGGGACTAAATTGGAGTCCAAAAACTCCGAAATGGAGAAAATGAAGTTTCAGCGTTCATGGGCAACAGCTCTCGACGTGTCATGATGCGCATGTATGGGAGTCACAACGCCTAATCTGTGAGAGTTCGGCATCACGACGCCCAATGATTTGAGTCATGATGTCCAATTTGTGAATTCTCAGAGTCATGACGCCCAAGGGTGAGAGTCGCGACGCTGACCTGTGTAAAATATTGGCAGTGAGCAAATTTGCTTTGAATCAACACTTCCAGTATTCTCTAAAAACTTCAAAACACATAAAAACCAATTTTAACATCAATACATATTATACAACAAACATACATGTATTCTAAATACATATATGCATTTATTTGAATCAAAACATAAACCAAATAGAATCCCACAATAACGTGACTCATGAACAATTCTAGATCACTCAAAGGTGGTTAAGTGATTCTAAAATGGTAGCTATAACTCCAAGCTATCATCTAGAGTTTCAAACTCTAATTATATGTTCCATGTCCAACATGAACATATTGACCCAATTATTAGCATATTGTGTTTATACTTCCAAAGCATCCGTACACAATTAATTAGCCTAATTTCAACATCAAGTTATGTTACTATGTATCCAATACATAATTCATCACTATATGTCTCACTAATGATAACTCACTAATGAAAAACATAGCTTTGGAGAAGATAAAATTTACCTAGAAAGCTTGATTCCAAGATCTAATCTTTTTCTTATTGTTGAAATATTGTGGAGAACTTCCAAAAGCTAGAAAGTTTGGTTCCAATATCCAATCTTCTTTTCCTTGTTGTTGTAGAGAATTTCCAAAGCTAGCAAGCTTAGTTCCAAGAACCAATCTTCTTATCCTTGTTGTTGTAGAGAACATCCAAAACTACTATATTATAAAAACTTTTACTTAGGCTAATTGTAGGACACATAAATTGGCGACGCTGTTCTAGGCTCACGGCTTAGTTGGGAGTACGGAATAGCCCGCTGGGGAACTAAACCAGAGAAATAACATGCAGTCGCCATCCGGTGTGAACCGGGACAAAAATTTAAGGCCGCACTCACCCCTCGCAAGGGAAGACCTCAAACCTATTGGGTTCGGAATGGTCCCTTACTTATACAACTTGTAATGATGTGATTTGTGAAATATCTAACCGAATCTATGCAACATGCTCAAGAACAACCTATATCTAGTTCATGTTCATAAAGATAAATCCTATGTCTAAGTTTGCATGCTTTAAAAATAAGTCATTATAACGGCAAACATATAATATCACACGACAATCCCATGAACATGCTTCAATTCTATAATGCGGAAAACAAATAACAACATAAACATAATGCAAATTCAAAAATAAATATCTAATCATGCTTAAAAATAGATAACTAAATCATGCTTAAAAAAAGAAAATAAATAACATACTAGACTAAATCATGCTTGAATACAAGCTTGGATGAAACGAAATACGTGTGCCTCTCAAGTGGTACGTGGAATTGTATCCCGAGTAAAAACCGCACTACCGTCCATTCGGATTCGATTACGGAATTTACATCCGAGTTTCCATCCGATATACTACAAGAGAGAACACATATTCCGTTCATCCGGAAATCACATCATGAACCAATCCACAATACTCATGCGAAATAAAGTAATAAATAAATAGAAAATAAAGGATAATAAATAAAAGGGGTGCCCTCAGGTCTAAGCTCTTAAGTCATCTCTCGAAAGCGCGTTATACGGCCGTCGAAAGGGTTGATGCTCCGCAACTCCTCCGGTTCACTGATTTTATGTTTTCGTTCACCGCATCGCTGTTTCGAGCTGATGTTTCCTATGTTTTTGCTATATTTTCTGGTCGTTGGGTTTAGTTATTGTTTGTGATATTCGGGGACTATTTTCGGGCTATTTTGTGCGGTTTTTGGGACTGTTTTTGTTGCAGTTTTTGATATTTTGGTTGGGCAATTTTTTGGGAATGTTTTGCGGTATTTTAGGGGTGCAGTTTGGGGGGTTATTTGGATTAGTTGAGGACAGATTCGGTGCTTTGTGAAGAGAGGGATGAGAACGTGCACATTAGTAAAGGGCAGTGAGTGACCTGTGTGTTAGTGGGGTTGGTTGGCTGAGTTTAAGGGGTGTGTGATGTGAAGGGCTTTTGGGTGAAGCCAGAGGCGTGAGGTCTTGCGTGAGTGGCAATCAGTTTAGCGTGATGAGGCTGTTGTGCGTGAAGGCTTCAACGTGAAAGACATGGTGGTGGTGTTGTGGTCTGCTTGAATTGGGGCTGCTTCGTTGGGTGCTAGGGACTGTTGGCGTGAAATAGTGGGGACGTGTTGGTAGGCTGTTGGCGTGAAGTAGTGGGGAGTCAAGGGCTGCTACGTTGGGTGCTAGAGGCTGTTGGCATTGAAGGGGTTATTACGTGAGATTGAGCTTTGATTGTTTCTTTTGAGAATATTGTGTTTATGAGCTCTAGGGATCCTAAGGTTGGGTTTGTGGTTCTTTTTATAGGAGAGGGTTGAGTTTATCCTTGTTTGAATAGGAAAGGGATTTGTGTAATTATTGGGGATATTTTTAATTAGTGTGGGATAAGGAAAAATCTTTTAATTAGGGAAGTGATTTGATTTTATTTGATTGGTTATCTTTTGATTAGGGATATGATTTGATTTGTATCTTTTAATAATTGAATGTAATTTAAGTGAATTAGGAAGCTTTGATGAGATTTTATTTGACTTTATTTAATTTTGGTATGTGATTTATTTATTTGGGAAGGTGATTTGGTTTGATTTCAACATGTGTTTATGTGTGGATTTTTTTAGGGAAGTGATTTAATGGGCTTGGGCGTGTGGCTTTGGTGATGTGTGGGCTTTGTGTGTGTCTTGCGGGGTTTTGGGCTAAGGATGTGTTTTGAAACAGAGGTCCAACAAGCGAACCCGAAGCTAATCCATCAAATTAAATCCAACAAAAATGTCAATTATTGACTATTCCCTTCCGACGTCCGTTTCCCGCGGCTTTCACAACTAAAGAGGTAGTGTCTCCATACGAGACTCATCATCGGGACTTACATGCAAAAATCCAGTGCCTACAGTCGCCCCCACTTTGACGGGACTTGTGCAATGTGTGAAGAGACTTGTGTAGTGTGTGACAATGACAATCCTATCAAAGTACGTGCAATGCATTTTTACTTATCTGGCTCGCCAACTGCCACTTTGACTTGCCTGTTGCTTTGAATTGAGTTGATGAGAGGTGGTCCATTCTCGAACCGAGTTGATAAAGTGGGCCTCGACCCTGAGATTCATTCACAAATCTGCTGGTGAAGTGGGCCTCGACCCTGGGACTCAGCCCTGGGATTCATTCCAAAACTCTGATAACATGGGCCTCAGCCCTTGGATTCATTCCAAATTCTGACAGGATTCATTCCCTGGATTCATTCCAAATTCTGACGACGTGGGCCTCAGCCCTAGGATTCATTCCCTGGATTCATTCCAAATTATAATAAAGTGGGCCTCGGCCCTAGGATTCATTCCAAATTCTGATAACGTGGGCCTCGGCCCTAAGATTCATTCCAAATTCTGATAACGTGGGCCTCGACCCTAGAATTCATGCCCTGGATTCATTCCAAATTCCGACGACGTGGGCCTCGGCCCTATGATTCATTCCCTGTATTCATTCCAAATTCTGATAACGTGGGCTTCAGCCATAGGATTCATTCCAAATTCTGATAACGTGGGCTTCAGCCCTAGGATTCATTCCCTGGATTCATTCCAAATTCTGATAACGTGGGCTTCAGCCCTAGGATTCATTCCCGAAACTGGTATTGATGCTGATGTGTCTCCATACCCAGAGTGTCACAGTGATATCTCCATACCCGGAGTGCCATACCTGGCAAAACTGATCTGATGTCTATATACTCGGAGTGCCATACGTGGCAAAACTAATCTGATGTCTCCATACCCGGAGTGCCGTACCCGGCTAGACTGATACTGATAACGATGTGGGCCTCGTCCCCAGAGTGTCATACCCGGCCAGACTGATACTGATAATGATGTGGACCTCGCCCCCAGAGTTCCATATCCGGCCAGACTGATACTGATAATGATGCGGGCCTCGCCCCCAGAGTGCCATACCTAGCAAGACCGATACTGATGTTGATGTGGGCCTCGCCCCCAGAGTGCCGTACCCGACAAGACTGATACTGATAATGTGATGGTTCGTTCTCAAACCATGTTGTGAGGTGGTCCATTCTCGAACCGTTACTGTGTGAGGTGGTCCATTGCCGAACCGTTACTGTGATGTGGTCCATTCCCGAACCTTGCTCTATTCTCGGAGTGCCATTCCCGGTTTGTTCATTCCCGAACCGTGCTCCATTCTCGGAGTGCCATTCTCGACTTTGTTCATTCCCGAACCTTGCTCCATTCTCGGAGTGTCATTCCCGGCTTGTTCATTCCCGAACCGTGCTCCATTCTCGGAGTGCCATTCTCGGCTTGTTCATTCTCAAACTGTGCTCCATTCTCGGAGTGCACTTCTCGACTTGTTCATTCTCGAACTGTGCTCAATTATCGAAGTGCCATTCCCAGCTTGTTCATTCTTGAACTGTGCTGATGATGCAGTGGGCCCTAGACCCTAGGATGCATCCCAGAACTGTAACCGACAACGGGGGCACCTCGACCCTGGGACGCATCCCAATACCGCTGACAGTGTGGGCCTCGCCCTCAAACTGATGATGTAGTGGGTCATCGACCCTGAACTGATACTGATATGGGCCTCGCCCCGAACTGATACTGATATGGGCCTCGACCCTGGGACTCATCCCCAAAACTGATGCTGATGTGGGCCTCGACCCTGAGATTTATTCCCAAAGACTGCTGTAATACGGGCTTCGTCCCCTGGGATTCATTCCTGAAAACTGCTAATAATGCGGGCTTCGCTCCCTGGGATTCATTCCATGATTCTGATGATGCTATGTTGCTGTTTCTGGTTGGCTTGCATTTGCCGCTTTCTCATTTTCTTTAAAAAACTGCGAACAAAAACAAGACAAAGATTGCTTGTATATGACGTGTTTGCATGCATGCATGAATGTGTTTCCTATTCCGATGGGTTAGGTCTTCATTGTGCTCTTCGGTGCTTCTTGCCTATAACTGTCTTTGTCGCCCCCGGGGCCTGCTTACAGTTTCTTTCTGTCAATTCTCTTCTGGTAATTGCTCAGTTTCCTTTGGTCCCATGACTCAATATCTCATCATGCCCCTGATTCGCGAGGTGGTAGACTGGTCACCCCCAGTCTTGATTTATCTTTCTACTATCCGCTGCTTGCATTAGGTCAAGGTGGACCATATGATATGGAATTCTATATCACCATATTATATCACATGCTACGAAATAGTCCCAATAGTTACACATATTATTGCCCTCAAAGAATGCCCAATATTGAAACCAGAGAACCTTCAAAACATTCAATGCAACTCAAATCTAAGTCTTTGAATAAATGATCTAAGCCAGACTTAAAGTGTGTGTGTGCAAAGGTTCCTTTGCAGATTCATCCCCAGGTAAGCCAACTCAATGATTTCGTCAAAAAAAAAAAAAACTGGGATCGATGGGTCAAACCAACCTAGATGTCTCAATTATGTCTGCAGTTGCTTTTCTGTGTTCAATGTGGTATGGTTTTCTTTCTCTTTTGTCTCTTTCTTTTTTTTTTCTTTTCATTTTGAACTTTTTTTTCCTTTTTTTTTCAACACACCTACCCTTTAAGGTAGCATTTCTCCTCATGGTGGTCCTAATACTCGCCCATGGGTAGCTTCACGCCTATCGGTTATAGGTGGTTCAATTCTTTTCTTTATAGATTTTTCTTTCATTTTCAACCATACCACACATCATAACATAAGCAAATCAAGATAGACATCTAAACAAACGGTCATTCACCGACCTACAATTTCTTCAACTAGTCACCTTGCCAACTACTCAGGTTTTCATCGCTAAGAACCTATAGTGAAGTACTTACGAGTATAACATAGATCAATCACTCAAAGTATCAGATAAAAGCACATCAAAAGTTTATCGTTTCTAAGATTTCACCCTAAAGCAAACGATTTCATCATTGGACTTATGCCTAACTGTTAAGGACTAAAAACAAACAAATTTTTTTTATTTTTTTCTCTTTTTTTTTATTTCTTTTTTCTTTTTTTTTTTGGCCCACCATGGTCTTTCTATCATTGCCGTAAAATTTTCGGTTTCTCGACTTCCTTTTCCCGATATCTATGTTTGCTAAACTCTTTTTGACAAATCTTTCTTTCTTCTCTATCCCAACGGATATCTACGATGGCTTTCAAGACACATGGGTTAACATGATGCATGTATGCATGAGATGCATGAGATGCGTGTGATGCATGGAATATATAAGTCGACCCATTATCATTTTGAAGCATTCAATCATACTACTGCGCGGTGCAAACTTGTCCCAGTTGAAAAGGCCCATCAGGTTTACACTTTTGTGATAACATGGCTAAACAACTTCAAATGATAGAAGGCCTAAACATAAAATGTCTCATCGACATTTTAGAAGCTTTTGGCCCGATTGCCATAAAGCACGGACTCGTCCCAATTTAAATGGCCCAACAAGCCCATACCTCATGAAAAAAAGTCCAACTGAATCCAAATAAGGATGGTCATAAACACAAACATAAAGGAATAGTCTCTATTAGTCCTACAACTACAATTCATATGCAGGTTTATAGGGGTATAGACAAAGGCTTCCGCTGACGAAGGATTGCCCACAACTAGGACTCCCCACTCAAGGGTTCAAGCGACCAAGTGAGCGCACCGTTTTTATACACTAAGGTACGTGCCAACGAGTTATGGTGCGTGACTGACTGTCAAATAGATTTCCCGTTGTAGATTCCCCAGAGGGAGGGTGGAGCAAACTCTCTTAAAAACCCAAGCCTCTTAGGCTCTTATCGCTTGGTCACATGAATAAACAACGAGTCCTCCAAATTAGTCCATCACAATAAGCTACAAGTACATGATTATCTAGGTGCCTTCACAGCTGTTCTTTATAGAAAGGTAGTGAATGAAGGAAGACACCAAACCATTACCTAGCCTTAAAAATGCCTTTGATTAAACCCTTTTCAACCCACGGTAGACACGGTTAACTAAAGCACAAATCGCAATCACTATAAGACATTCTTTCGGGGCCGATTCTCTATCCCCAGTGGAGTCGCCAGACTGTAGGACACATAAATCGGCGACGCTGTTCTAGGCTTGCGGCCTAGTTGGGAGTACGGAATAGCCCGCAGGGGAACTAAACCGGATAAATAACATGAAGTCGCCACCCGGTGTGAACTGGGACAAAGATTTAAGGCCGCACTCACCCCTCGCAAGGGAAGACCTTAAACCTGTTGGTTTTCGGAATGGTCCCTTACTTATACCACTTGTAATGATGTGATTTGTGCAATATCTTAACCGAATCTACGCAACATGCTCAAGAACAACCTATATCTAGTTCATGTTCATAAAGATAAATCCTATGTCTAAGTTTGCATATTTTAAAAATAAGTCATTATATTGGCAAGCATATAATATCACACGGCAATCCCATTAACATGCTTCAATTATATAATGCGAAAAACAAATAACAACATAAACATAATGCAAATTCAAAAATAAATAACTAATCATGCTTAAAAATAGATAACTAAATCATGCTTAAAAAAGAAAATAAATAACATACTAGACTAAATCATGCTCGAATACAAGCTTGGATGAAACAAAATACGTGTGCCTCTCAAGTGGTACGTGGGATTGTATCCCGAGTACAAACCGCACTACCGTCCATTCGGATTCGGCTACAGAATTTTCGTCCGAGTTTCCATCCGATATACCTCAGGGAGAACACATATTCCGTTCATCCGGAAATCACATCATGCACCAATCCACAATACTCATGCGAAATAAAGTATTAAATAAATAGAAAATAAAGGATAATAAATAAAAGGGGTACCCTAAGGTCTAACCTCTTAAGTCGTCTCTCGGAAGCACGTTATACGGCCGTCGGAAGGGTTGATGCTCCGCAACTCCTCCGATTCACTGATTTTCTGTTTTCCTTCGCCGCCTCGCTATTTAGGGCCCGTTGTTTCCTCTGGTTTTGCTATATTTTCTGGTCGTTGGGTTTAGTTATTGTTTGCGGTTTTCGGGGACTATTTTGGGGCTATTTTGTGCGGTTTTTTGGGACTGTATTTGTTGCAGTTTTTGATGTTCTGGTTGGGCAGTTTTTTGGGACTGTTTTGCGGTATTTTAGGGGTGCAGTTTGGGGGGTTATTTGGATTAGTTGAGGACAGATTCAGTGCTTTGTGAAGAGAGGGATGAGAACCTGCACATTAGTAAGGGGCAGTGAGTGACCTGTGTGTTAGTGGGGTTGGTTGGCTGAGTTTAAGGGGTGTGTGATGTGAAGGGCTGTTGGGTGAAGCCAGAGGCGTGAGGTCTTGCGTGAGTGGCATCAGTTTAGCGTGATGAGGCTGTTGTGCGTGAAGGCTTCAACGTGAAAGACATGGTGGTGTTGTTATGGTCTGCGTGAATTGGGGCTGCTTTCGTTGGGTGCTAGGGGCTGTTGGCGTGAAAATAGTGGGGACGTGTTGGTGGGTGATGAGCGGAAAATATATCATATTTACCGCATATTTTACTTAATATTTTGTTTAGTTTCTCGGGTTTGATGAACGTTTTGATGTGTTTTAGTTTATTTTACAGATAAAATAATATTGGGACTTAATGAAATCATTTAGGACGAAATATGGGTCAAATAAGGTCAAAAATTGGACTTGACATATTAATTTTGGAGATTGGAGACTTGAAAGGGCGTTTTAACGAAGTGTAGTTTTTGAAATTCTAATTTTGTGCATCTGTCGTAATTTCGGCATAACTTTTTACTCCGATATCGGATTGAGCTGGTTCAAGTTCCAGATTAAAGAAGACTCAAAGATATACAGCTTTGAAAGACAAAATAATTTCGAATTATGAAGATTTCAGGCCCGAAACAGATGAACCATCCAGAAGTGTGTTGTGTGTAATTATTAAAGTCACTTTCAATCATTTTCAAAGTAAAAAATAAATTAATAAATAAATAATAAAAATTATCAAATCATCACCAAACATGATAAGAGATTAGTGGAGTAATTAATAATGGATTTGGTGGAGCAATTAGTGGAGCAATTAATAATTGATTTGGTGGATGATTTGATGGAGGTAAAATTTTGCCTATAAATACCAAGCCATTTCATTTGTAAAATCCATACTTTCTTCTTTGAAATTCCTAAAATAATAAGAAGATTGTATCTTGTTTGTTTATTTACACCTTTCAGTAATTAATTTCCGCTTTCGCACTTTCTTTTCTTTATTTTTTAGTTTTTACTTTCCGCAATTTACTTTTACGCACAATCCTTTCTTTTCTTTACTTTTGGCAGTTTTTATTTTTCAAGCAATGATGAGGTAATTCCCCTTTGCTGGCTAAAATGGATCTTCATATGCTCATTTAGCAGATATTATCAACATGCATTGTAACATACGGACATGAGCTATAATTGAAAAGTTTGTAATATTCAGTGCTGTAGTTTAATTGGAGGAAACATCTCAATAAGTGATGGAGTAAAAAAGAAAAAATCTGAAATCCGAGTTATTAAGTCTGTAAGGGTGTTTTAACACCTAGTTCCCTAAAACCAATTGGTTTGGGAGTCACTGGCCCAAAGCTCGCTACATGGATCAAAGATGCTACAAAATATATATATCTAAAGTCTGAGTAATTAAGTCTGTAGGGGTGTCTTAACACCTGGTGCCCTAAAGCCATTGGTTTGGGAGCCACCGACCTAAAGCTCGCTACATAGATGGAAGATATTGTATATAAATAAAAAAATATTTAAAAAAAATAAAAAAAAAATCAGAAAAATTATTCCATTGCCATAAAAAAGGTGTGAAATCTGATAGAACTTTAGGACAAAAATATTACTCTCTTATCACTACACTTGTGACTGTTGTGAGCAAAAATGAGATTGATTAATACTTTGTTGGCTGTGTATATGGAGAATGGTAAATATAATCGGACCAATTTACTTATTCGGAAATTTAAAAAGAAAGAAAACAACTAGTAACTTGGAGTAGAAGTTTCACCTGATTAGTCACTAACTTTCTTTATTCTCTTTTCTCTTGTCTTTTTTCTTTTGTGTGCATTAGTTTTACTACCTTTTTACTTTTGTAAAATGTTTGTGGGTATCATTGCTGTAACCCTCAAGAGACTACAACTCGTCCACTAGGGACACCTAGAGGTTTAAAGGCTTGTTGCATACGCTAAATGCAACCGTGATCCCTACGAAAGTGGCTTAGTTGAATTTTTGTTGTTGTTTTTCTTGAGGACTAGCAAATGTTAGATTTGAGGGTGTGATGAGCGGAAAATATATCAATATTTACCGCCCCTTTAACTTAATATTTTATTTAGTTTCTCGGGTTTGATGAATGTTTTGATGTGTTTTAGTTTATTTTGCAGATAAAATAATATCGGGTCTCAATGAAATCATTTAGGACGAAATATGGGTCAAATAAGGGCAATTATTGGACTTGATATTTTAATTTTGGAGATGGAAACTTGAAAGGGAGTTTTTTTGACAAAGTGCAGTTTTGGAAATTCTAGTTTTGCACATCTGTCGTATTTTGGGCAAAACTTTTTACTCCGATATCGGATTGAGCTGATTCAAGTGCCAGATTAAAGACAAAATATTTTCGAATTCAGAAGATTTCATGACCGAAATTTGATGACCATCCAGAAGTGTGTTGTGTGTAATTATTAAAGACATTTTCAATCATTTTCAAAGCAAAAAAATAAATTAATAAATAAATAATAAAATTATCAAATCATCACCAAACATGATAAGCAATTAGTGGAGTAATTAATAATGGATTTGGTGGAGTAATTAGTGGAGAAATTAATAACGGATTTGGTGGAGAATTTGATGGATGATTTGATGGAGGCAAAATTTTTGCCTATAAATATCAAGTCATTTCATTTGTAAAATTCATACTTTCTTCTTTGAAATTCCTAAAGAATAAATAAGAAGATTATATCTTGTTTGTTTATTTACAACTTTCAGTAATTAATTTCCACTTTCGCACTTTCTTTTCTTTATTTTTCAGTTTTTACTTTCCGTAATTTACTTTTACGCACAATCATTTCCTTTCTTTACTTTTGCAGTTTTTATTTTTCAAGCAATGATGAGGTAATTCCCCTTTGCTGGGGTGAAAGGTAATGCTTTTATTGTTTCTATTTAGATTAATCTCCCTTAATTATAATATATAAACTATTTAAAACTTGACTTAATGAGGATACCGCTATATTGGCCGGTTGGTAATTAATTATAAATTGGTTTTAACCTGACTAAGTATGGATACCGCCTGGTTGGTCGGTTGGTAATTAATTATTAATTTGACTTAATCAGGATACCGCCTTTATGGCTGGTTGGTAATTATCACGTAAAGTTAATATATTATATTAAGGGAGATATCTAAAATAGTAGTAATAAAAGTTGATCCTCTAACCCCCAACATTTTCTTTTATTGTACTTTTACTTTATTTAATTTCAGTAATTTACTTTTCAGCAATTTACTTTCAGTAATTTACTTTTCAGCAATTTATTTTCAGCATTTACTTTTCAGCAATTTACTTTTCAGCAATTTACTTCCAGCATTTACTTTTCAGTAAAACTTAAAAGTAAAAGACATAAAGTAAAATGCTGAAAGTAAATTGCTGAAAAGTAAATGACGGAAAGTAAATGCTGAAAATAAATTACTGAAAAGTAAATGCTGGAAGTAAATTGCTGAAAGTAAATTGCTGAAAAGTAAATGCTGAAAATAAATTGCTGAAAAGTAAATGCTGAAAAGTAAATTGCTGAAAAGTAAATGCTGAAAATAAATTGCTGAAAAGTAAATAAAGTAAAAGTACAATAAAAGAAAATGCTGAGGTAAAATGATCCACTTTTATTACTTCTATTTTAGATATCTCCCTTAATATAATATATTAACTTTGCATGATAATTACCAAACAGCCATATAGGCGGTATCCAGATTAGTCAAATTAATAATTAATTACCAACCGATCAATCAGGCGGTATCCAGTTTAGTCAGGTTAAAACCAATTTAAATAATTACCACCGACCAATATGGCGGTATCCTCGTTAAGTCAGGTTTTAACTAGTTTATATATTATAATTAAGGGAGATTAATCTAAATATTAGTAATAAAAATTTTACCTTTTACCCCAGCAAAGAGGAGTTACCTCATCATTACTGAAAAGTAAAAAACTGAAAATTAAAGAAAGAAAAGTACTGTGCGTAAAAGTAAATTGCGGAAAGTAAAAACTGAAAAGTAAAGAAAAGAAAGTGCGAAAGCGGAAATTAATTACTGAAAGCTATAAATAAACAAACAATATACTTTCTTCTAAGGAATTCCTTAAGAATACGAAGAAGATTGTCCAAATATTATTTTATCTGCAAAATAAACTAAAACATATATTGTTTGTTTATTTACAATTTTCAGTAATTAATTTCCGCTTTCGCACTTTCTTTTCTTTATTTTTCAGTTTTTACTTTCCGCAATTTACTTTTACGCACAATCCTTTCCTTTCTTTACTTTTGCAGTTTTTATTTTTCAAGCAATGAGGAGGTAATTCCCCTTTGCTGGGGTGAAAGGTAAAGCTTTTATTATTGCTATTTAGATTAATCTCCCTTAATTATAATATATAAACTATTTAAAACTTGACTTAATGAGGATACCGCTATATTGGACGGTTGTAATTAATTATAAATTGGTTTTAACCTGACTAAGTATGGATACCGCTTGGTTGGTCGGTTGGTAATTAATTATTAATTTGACTTAATCAGGATACCACCTTTATGGCTGGTTGGTAATTATCACGTAAAGTTAATATATTATATTAAGGGAGATATCTAAAATAGTAGTAATAAAAGTTGATCCTCTAACCCCCAGCATTTTCTTTTATTGTACTTTTACTTTATTTAATTCAGTAATTTACTTTTCAGCAATTTACTCTTCAGCAATTTACTTTCAGTAATTTACTTTTTTTTTTTACTTTTTACTTTACTTTTTACTTTTTTTTACTTTTCATCAATTAACTTTTCAGTATTTAATTTTCAGTATTTATCGCCTCTTTTACTTAATATTTTGTTTAGTTTCTCGGGTTTGATGAACGTTTTGATATGTTTTAGTTTATTTTGCAGATAAAATAATATTGGGACTTAATGAAATCATTTAGAACGAAATATGGGTCAAATAAGGGCAATTATTGGACTTGATATTTTAATTTTGGATATTGGAAACTTGAAAGGGCGTTTTAACGAAGTGCAGTTTTGGAAATTCCAGTTTTGCGCATCTATCGTATTTTGGGAAAAACATTTTACTCCGATATCGGATTAAGTTGATTCAAGTTCCAGATTAAAGAAGACTCAAAGGTCTACAACTGTGAAAGACAAAATTATTTCGAATTCAGAAGATATCATGCCCGAAATTGATGAACCATCCAGAAGTGTGTTGTGTGTAATTATTAAAGTCACTTTCAATCATTTTCAAAGCAAAAAATAAATTAATAAATAAATAATAAAAATTATCAAATCATCACCAAACATTTAGTGGAGCAATTAATAATGGATTTGGTGGAGCAATTAGTGGAGCAATTTGTGGAGCAATTAATAATTGATTTGGTGGATGATTTGATGGAGGCAAAATTTTGCCTATAAATACCAAGTCATTTCATTTGTAAAATTCATACTTTCTTCTAAGGAATTCCTTAAGAATACTAAGAAGATTGTATCTTGTTTGTTTATTTATAGCTTTCAGTAATTAATTTCCGCTTTCGCACTTTCTTTTCTTTACTTTTCAGTTTTTACTTTCGCAATTTACTTTTACGCACATTACTTTTCTTTCTTTAATTTTCAGTTTTTACTTTTTCAGTAATGAGGAGGTAACTCCCCTTTGCTGGGATAAAATGTAAAACTTTTATTACTAATATTTAGATTAATCTCCCTTAATTATAATATATAAACTAGTTAAAACCTGACTTAACGAGGATACCGCCATATTGGTCGGTTGGTAATTATTTAAATCGGTTTTAACCTGACTAAACTGGATACCGCCTGATTGGTCGGTTGGTAATTAATTATTAATTTGACTTAATCTGGATACCGCCTATATGGCTGGTTGGTAATTATCATGTAAAGTTAATATATTATATTAAGGGAGATATCTAAAATAGAAGTAATAAAAGTGGATCCTTTTACCTCAGCATTTTCTTTTATTGTACTTTTACTTTATTTACTTTTCAGCAATTTACTTTCAGCATTTACTTTTCAGCAATTACTTTCAGCAATGCAATTTACTTTCAGCATTTACTTTTTAGCAATTTACTTTCAGCATTTACTTTTCAGCATTTAATTTTCAGTATTTAATTTCAGCATTTACTTTCCGTCATTTACTTTTCAGCAATTTACTTTTCAGCATTTTTACTTTATGTCTTTTACTTTTAAGTCTTTAGTAGCCCTAGTTATGTGTTAGTTATCTGGTGTTGTGATGAATTCTAATATCACCGGTTTATAAGGGGTTATTTTATAGTTTGGGTAATTTGAAGGTTTACTTATTAAGTGTTAAGCTTAATGCTTATTGTTGTCTGATCACCAATAAGATTGATGTGGTAAATCTAAAATGAACTAGACATAGGGATTTTAGGTTTCAGCTCTAGACTTACTTAATTGCCCACTATCTTCCTTGAGGATAAATAACCCTTTAATAGATTTCCTTACAGGATAGACATATACTTGTCGGGCGGGGGTAGCCATAATTAGAACTTAAACTTAATGAATCCAGATAATTTGGTTGACATAGATATATGGTTAAATTGGGTTAAACTGGGTATTTGCGTCTGACCATCGACATAGGCTTTTGCATAATTTCGTGTTCCTGGTTAGTAAACTGATTTATTACACAAACATAAAATAATCACTTCATCTTTTAAAAGATATTAGAATGATTCACAACCCTAGATCTTTGTGTCTTTTGTTATTTTCCTTAGTATTTTCTTTTGTCTTTTTATTTATTTATTTATTTTGCAAAACTACAATCAACCAAATCAATCAAGCAATCATTCTCTTCACCCTCAATTAGATATTTGTAAATAAATAGATTCAATAATTAATAACAACAGTAGGAATTAAGTCCTCGTGGGATCGATATTTTTATACTACTTGAACGATACGTGCGCTTGCGTTATACGTGTGTGTTTACGCCGGTCAAGTTTTTGGCGCCGTTGATGGGGACTTATTTTTCTTGAGTTATTAATTTTAAAGCTATCTAATTTACTTGTATCTAATTTTCTTTATTTTTATTTGTAATTTTTATTTCTTTATTTTATTTTCAGGTGATTGAAAAATGGAACATTATTGGGAGATTGAGAGATCACGAGCTTTACTAGATGATACACCCCAAATCTAGGAGCAACAGTCCGGTTTTCTGAGGCCTGTTGTCCAGCCGAACAACTATCACTGGATGTCAGAATCAAGCAATTCTACATTTACTCAATAGAACGAAATGGGGAGATGTGTAATATGTGATGGTAACCACCCGAGCGATCAATGTATTTACCTTTCAGAGTGGTAGAATTATTGGAATCATTCAAGGTACGAAGAATCATCACATTTTCCATCTTATCCACCATCTACCTATGATCTTCATCAGGAACCAGAACCATCAGAGGAAGATCAGTTGATTCACATGCTCAAAGATTGGTTCGAGGAACGGGAAGCTCAATTTGATGCACAAATTCAGAGTCAAGCGGCGTCTATACAGAGGATGTCAGATCAAGTTAGACAATTAACAGATAACCTGAATCACATATCTCACGGAGCAAGTTCAAATACTACTGAAGAAGCCTTCGAATATCCTGAGATTTATCATGACATCATAACAGAGGACGAGGCTGAGCAGTATCAAGAATCTGAGGTATCAGTTCAGGAGCCTGAACCAACAAAATCTCAATTTGATTTTTATTATTCTGACTCTGACGATGACAAAAAAGCTGAGCTGTTTGTACCAACTGCACCAACAAATGAGGATGGAATTCTGTATCCTCAAAATGAAGATCTTGGAGCATCCATTGCACAAATGTTTGAAGAAGATCTACCTGAGCCAATCATTTCACCCAGATCAGAGGATGAAGACCTAAAATTTGACATTTCTTTTCATCATCAGGTTGATAATTTTGAAGCATGTATTTCACAAATGACAGATGAAGAGCTGAATATGGAAATTTTCAAATACAAATGTGAAGAAAATGTGGAGCAAGAAACAGAGCAAATGGAGGAGCAACTGTCAGACCAAATTGAAAATTCAGAGCATTCATGAGAAACATCGTTGTATCGGGGAGTACAAATCAAAGATATCACCCAGAAGCTTGACATAATGGAAATTCCATTCCAAGTCTAGCACCATATGAGACCTCCTGATTTTCTTTCTTTCTTTGCAGGAACCACTGGAGAAATAAGGAGCAAAAAAGGTGGCACGAGCACTGAATGGGACAAAATTCTTTTTTCCCCTTTACCTTTGGAAGAGACCATTCAAAAACAACGCTCATGGGATTGTCTTTAATCTGACATCCAAAACGACGCTGAAACCTCCTTGACAGATGGATTTCAGTCACGTCTGGCTGAAGACGAAAATTTAGCGCTAGCAGGGAGGCAACCCATGCAATTTGTTGTAATTTCTATTTTTATATTTTGTGTATACATGTTGTAGAGTTTTAATTTTGTGTGTTATTTTTGTAGGGAAAAGCACAAACGGAGCATTTTAAGACAGAAGGAATGGTGTTTGGCAAAGATAAGAGATAATTCATTAGTGATGGCTGAGTCAGGAATGGATTCTTGAGACGCATCCTAATGAATTTACTAAGCGAGTGGCTTATTGTGTACACAATTCCGTTACCTTAATTATTTTTTTGATTTATTTTTCTGTTTTTATTTCCTTTATTTTCGCCGACAAGATCTAAACTTTTTAAATTTTTCACGATTTATTTTAACGTTCATCTAATAATTGTCATTTGGCAGGTACTAGTGCTACTATTACTCACCCATTTTCAGGTTCTATAAATTCAGCTCTACATTTCTTTCTTCGACACATTCAGATATACATTCAAATAAGAGAAAGAAAATGGAAGCAACTTCACAGCAGCGAGTCAAGCGAATTTTTGTTTTCTGTGGATCCAATTCTGGTAATAAACCAGAATTCATTGAGGCTGCAAAGGAATTGGGGAGAGTCATAGCAGAGAAAAATATGCATCTAGTATATGGCGGTGGCAATCTTGGAATGATGGTAAGCATTTCAAAAGCTGTTAGGAAGGTGGCAGTCATGTTTTGGGAATCATCCAAAACCTTTGGCAGACGAACAATTAATTGGACCAACAAATGGAGATGAACGCATTGTATCAGGTATGTCTGAACAAATCCATGAAATGATCAATACTGCGGATGCGTTTATTGCGTTACCAAGTGGGCTTGGAACGTTTGAAGAAATGTTCATCGTAGCATCATGGGCACACTTAAACATTCATCGGAAGCCCATTGGGTTACTTAACATTGAGCATTTCTTCGATTTTCTGTTTGTATTTCTTGCAGAAGCCAAAAGACATGAGTTCGTCACAAAATCTGTTCAAGATATTTTCATGACTGCTACAAAGGCCGAAGAATTAATTGACCAAATCCTAGCCTTCGAACCAAAACTCAACCCATTCTTTCCAAGTTGAACTGGTCAGATAGCGATCGTGGTAAGAAGCGTAAATTGGACATAGATCTTAATCGGTAATTTTTCTATATTTCAGTAACCAGGTACTACCTTCTAAACTTTTCTTTTACTGTTTAAGACATTGGGGAAAATGTCTCATTTAGGTTTGGGGGAGGGAATTAGTTGATCAATACCTTGTTTTTAGTTGTGTGTTGTTTTTATTTTTAGTCCAAAATTTTTCGAAAAATACAAAAAAAAATTGAAAATTTTTCAAAAATTAGAAAAAATATTTTGTGTTTTTGTATTTTTATTTTGACTAAAAGGGTGAAATTGGTAAGAGATAGCTGAGTAGGAGTTTCCACTCCTGAGACGTATCTCAAACCTATTTCAGAACAAGTTAATTTTTATTTATTTCATTTTAAATTATTTAATTTGTAAATTCTCCATAAAACAGACTAAAATGGATCTTCATATGTTCAGTTAGCAGATATTATCAACATACATAATAACATACGGACATGAGCTAAAATTGAAAAGTTTGTAATATTCAGTGCTCTAGTTTAATTGGAGGAAGCATCTCAAAAAGTGATGGAGTAAAAAAAAAAAAACATCTGAGATCCGAGTTATTAAGTCTGTAAGGGTGTTTTAACACCTAGTGCCCTAAAACCAACTGGTTTGGGAGTCACTGGCCCAAAGCTCGCTACATGGATCAAGGATGTTGCAAAAAAAAATATATATATCTGAAGTCTGAGTAATTAAGTCCGTAGGGGTGTCTTAACACCTGGTGCCCTAAGCCAACTTGTTTGGGAGCCACCGACCCAACACTCGCTACATAGACGGAAGATATTGTATATAAATAAAAAAAATCAGAAAAAATCAGAAAAATTATTCCATTGCTACAAAAAGGTGTGAATTCTGATAAAACTTTAGACAACAATATTATTCTTCTTATCAACTACTTATGATGTTGTGGGTAAAAATGAGTTGTTTAATATTTTGTTAGCTGTGCATATGGAGAATGGTAAATATAATCGGAGAGAATTTACTTATTCAGCAATTTAGAAAGAAACAAAACAACTAGTAACTTGGAGTAGAAGTTTCACCTGATTAGTCACTAACTTCTTTATTCTCTTTTCTTTTGTCTTTTTGCTTTTGTGTGCATTAGTTTTATTATCTTTTTACTTTTGTAAAACATTTGTGGGTATCGTTGCTGTAAGCCCTCACGAGACTATAACTCGTTCACTAGGGACACCTAGGGGTTTAAAGGCTTGTTGCATATGCTAAATGCAACCGTGATCCCTACGAAAGTGGCTTAGTTTAATTTTAATTGTTTCTTATATTTTATTTTTTTGTTTTGCTCGATGACTAGCAAAATGTTAGGTTTGGGGGTGTGATGAGCGGAAAATATATCAATATTTACCGCCCCTTTTACTTAATATTTTGTTTAGTTTCTCGGGTTTGATGAATATTTTGATATGTTTTAGTTTATTTTGCAGATAAAATAATATTGGGACTTAATGAAATCATTTAGGACGAAATATGGGTCAAATAAGGGCAAAAATTGGACTTGACATATTAATTTTGGAGATTGGAAACTTGAAAGGGCGTTTTAACGAAGTGCAGTTTTGGAAATTCCACTTTTGTGCATCTGTTGTAATTTGGGCATAACCTTTTACTCCGATATCGGATTGAGCTGATTCAAGTTCCAGATTAAAGAAGACTCAAATATGTACAGCTTTGAAAGGCAAAATAATTTCAAATTCTGAAGATTGCATGCCCGAAATTGATGAACCATCCAGAAGTGTGTTGTGTGTAATTATTAAAGTCACTTTCAATCATTTTCAAAGCAAAAAATAAATTAATAAATAAATAATAAAAATTATCAAATCATCACCAAACATGATAAGAGATTAGTGGAGTAATTAATAATGGATTTGGTGGAGCAATTAGTGGAGCAATTAATAATTGATTTGGTGGATGATTTGATGGAGGCACAATTTAGCCTATAAATACCAAGCCACTTCATTTGTAAAATTCATACTTTATTCTAAGGAATTCCTTAAGAATACTAAGAAGATTGTATCTTGTTTTTTTATTTATAGCTTTCAGTAATTAATTTCCGCTTTCGCACTTTCTTTTCTTTACTTTTCAGTTTTTACTTTCCGCAATTTACTTTTACGCACAATACTTTTCTTTCTTTAATTTTCAGTTTTTACTTTTCAGTAATGAGGAGGTAACTCCCCTTTGCTGGGGTAAAAGGTAAAACTTTTATTACTAATATTTAGATTAATCTCCCTTAATTATAATATATAAACTAGTTAAAACCTGACTTAACGAGGATACCGTCATATTGGTCGGTTGGTAATTATTTAAATTGGTTTTAACCTGACTAAACTGGATATCACCTGATTGGTCGGTTAATAATTAATTATTAATTTGACTTAATTTGGATACCGCCTATATGGCTGGTTGGTAATTATCATGTAAAGTTAATATATTATATTAAGGGAGATATCTAAAATAGAAGTAATAAAAGTGGATCCTTTTACCTCAGCATTTTCTTTTATTGTACTTTTACTTTATTTACTTTTCAGCAATTTACTTTCAGCATTTACTTTTCAGCAATTTACTTTCAGCAATTTACTTTCAGCATTTACTTTTTATCAATTTACTTTCAGCATTTACTTTTCAGTATTTAATTTTCAGTATTTAATTTCAGCATTTACTTTCCATCATTTACTTTTCAGCAATTTACTTTTCAGCATTTTTACTTTATGTCTTTTACTTTTAAGTCTTTACTAGCCCTAGTTATGTGTTAGTTATCTAGGGTTGTGATGAATTCTAATATCACCAGTTTATAAGGGGTTATTTTATAGTTTGGGTAATTTAAAGGTTTACTTATTAAGTCTTAAGCTTAATGCTTCTTGTTGTCTGATCACCAATAAGATTGATGTGGTAAATCTAAAATGTTCTAGACATAAGGATTTTAGGTTTCAGCCTTAAACTTAATAGCCCACGATCTTCCTTGAGGATATATAACCCTTTAATAGATTTCCTTACATGATAGACATATACTTGTCGGGCGTGGGTAGCCATAATTGGAACTTAAACTTAATGAATCCAGATAATTTGGTTGACATAGATATATGGTTCAATTGGGTTAAACTGGGTATTTGCGTCTGACCATCGACAAAGGCTTTTGCATAATTTCGTGTTGCAGGTTAGTAAACTGATTTACTACACAAACATAAAATAATCACTTCATCTTTTAAAAGATATTAGAATGATTCACAACCCTAGATCTTTGTGTCTTTTGTTATTTTCCTTAGTATTTTTTTTATCTTTTTATTTATTTATTTATTTTGCAAAAATACAATCAACCAAATCAATCAAGCAATCATTCTCTTCACCCTCAATTAGATATTTGTAAATAAATAGATTCAATAATTAATAAAAACAGTAGGAATTAAGTCATCGAGGGATCGATATTTTTATACTACTTGAACGATACGTGCGCTTGCGTTATACGTGTGTGTTTACGCGGGTCAGTGGGCTGTTGGCGTGAAGTAGTGGGGAGTCAAGGGCTGCTACGTTGGGTGCTAGGGGCTGTTGGCGTTGAATGGGTTATTATGTGAGATTGAGCTTTGATTGTTTCTTGTTAGAATATTGTGTGTATGAGCTCTAGGGATCCTAAGGTTGAGTTTGTGGTTCTTTTTATAGGAGAGGGTTGTGTTTATCCTTGTTTGAATAGGAAAGGGATTTGTGTAATTATGAGGGATATTTTTAATTAGTGTGGGATAAGGAAAAATCTTTTAATTAGGGAAGTGATTTGATTTTATTTGATTTGTTCTCTTTTGATTAGGGATATGATTTGATTTGTATCTTTTAATTATGGAATGTAATTTAAGTGAATTAGGAAAGCTTTTGATGGGATTTTATTTGACTTTATTTAATTTTGGTATGTGATTTATTTAATTTGGGAAGGTGATTTGGTTTGATTTCAACATGTGTTTAATGTGTGGATTTTTTTAGGGAAGTGATTTAATGGGCTTGGGCGTGTGGCTATGGTGATGTGTGGGTTTGGTGTGTGTCTTGCGGGGTTTTGGGCTAAGGATGTGTTTTGAAACAGAGGTCCAACAAGCGAACCCGAAGCTAATCCAACGAATTAAATCCAACAAAAATATCAATTCTTGACTATTCCCTTCCGACGTCCGTTTCCCGCGGCTTTCACAACTAAAGAGGTAGTGTCTCCATACGAGACTCATCATCGGGACTTACATGCAAAAATGCAGTGCTTACACTAATATATATAACTCTTGCTTGTTTTAGCTTTCTCAAGCTTGATTAAAACCTTGCTCAAGCTTGCTTTTTATAGCAAAACTTAGACAATTTTTAATTAATAAAAGTTCTAATCAATTTTTATGTGGGCTTAATCCAATTTTTCCAAATATGTATAATTAGATGTGACTAATCATCTTTGTCTACCATTTTGATTTAATCCAATTAAATCAAGATAAAGTTTAATAAATGGATTAGTTCATTGTCTACTACTTTGATTTAATCCAATTAAATCAAGTCAAATATATCTATAATTACATATTTATAATTACCAAAATATCCTCCAATGGTAGAGATATTTATGAATTTACAATAAAGCACTTGTGTAATTTTGGATTAATCCAATTGGGTCAAAGTAAATAATTAATATTATCCAATAACACTTAATTATTTTAATTGATAATTATAATATCAAATATTATTTATCATCAAACAGTATCAGCTACTCAAGTGTTCAACGAATACAGTTCATATTATGGGACTCTTTAAATCTAGACATGTTCGTCATAAAAGTCTAGTTTATATGTAAGTAATTCTGCCACATCCAAATTTGCGAAGAACATAAACGACCTTTCTGAACTATACAAGTCGAGGTCATCATATATGTTTAACAATCCCTCCGTCGTAGGCTATCCGAGTTGTTCTTAGGAAACATAGATTACACTATCATGTTTCCGAGGCGCACATCTCATGTAGACATGTCCATGATTCTTTACAACTAATTAGAAACCATTTTTGATATATGCGATCCATCCTAGGTGATCGTCTTTGGCCAAAGTCTTAAGAATTGTGAATCACTCACATGGATATATAAACCCCTTATGGTACATATACGGACCGATGAATCCTATCTTGATAAGCACTTGATTAACGAGTGCATCGGTTGACCATGAAAAGTCTCTGACTTATATGGCATCAAAGTGTGAAGGATCACACAAAAATCAATGTTATCCTATCGTCAAATGATCACATATGCTACTCAACTCGAGGAGATTCCTATTGACGGTGGCGTGTACTTCTAATTATTAGGAATCATCTGTGAGTCATTCAGTATTCGCTCCAACAAGTACCCACATATCTATACAAGTTTCTCTTACTCATGGTACATCAGGTTAAACCATTGGAACTCCAATTCCAATTTATGACATGTGCTAGTCTTATAGTTTATAGGAATTCGACCGTATTCCAAAACCAACGACTAGGAATATTTACTTTAAGAATAGTCTATAATAGTAATATTATCCCAATGTCAGACCACCAAGTGTCCAGTATTACTACAAGACTATTCTAAGATCGATGTCATTCTCAGCATATTTATATATCAATCTAATATGCATTATGACTTTACCATTTATAAGGTTGAAATAAAAAATTAGTTATTTTATTAATAAATAATAAAATATAATGTACAATAATCCCAAATAAACACCAAAGTTAGCCTTTTATATGAAGCCATTAACCAAACCCTAAAACCAAATAAGATGATGAAACTACCCATATACTAATGGGCATGTATCTTAAACTAACCTATGCTAACCCCACATGCATACCTGTAACATCCCCCTCATTGGAGATGCTACCAGCAGGGAATATGCCATCATATTCCCCTCAGCCTATGATTTTCTAACTCTGATTTACATCACTGAACTCATCTTAAACGTATACTCATACTTGGAACCAATGCCCAATTCAAAACATAAAAGCATCTTACTATTTAAACTATGTATTCAATAATACATCTCTTACCACTATATTCATGGACTCTTAAAATGCATTACAATAACTTATGCAACACGTATGCCACATGACTATATCTAGACTCTGGCTGAGCTGATCTTTATCTCCGACTTGACCTGGTGGACCAAATATCCTAGTGACTACTATCAGTGTCCATCCCCTCGAGCTCGTCCTCCGGGTATATCTGCAAATAGAGAAACTGGGAGGGGGGGTTAGATCTTTTGAATGACCTAGTGAGTGGACGATTTAAAACTGAAATTAAAAAGTCTTTGAAAATTCACTGTTCCAAAATAAAATTATCTCAAGGAAATCATCTTTCATGAAATCTCTTTTCTTATCCGAAAACAATTCTCATTCTAGAAAACCCTTTTTGGAAATTTGCTTTCAGTCTGAGAAACTCTTGAATTCTTACAAAACATTTTCTCTTGAAAACATTTTCTCAAAACTTTCTTTTCTATTTCTGAAAACTATCTCTGAAAAATCTGTATGAAAAACCCGACGTCTAGGGGTGTTACGTATCTCTGTCCCTTCATACGCCTAACTAGTGGTCTTGGGGCGTTACGTATCGCCGTTCCCCAAGCCTCTGAATTAGAGCCAGAAGTGCAGCTAGTGCATGATCCTGAACTAGGATCTAGGGGCATCAGTCATCCCTAGTCCAGAACTAGGATCTGGGGGCGTTACATATTGCTATCCCCCCAGTCCTATACTTGTGCACATGTTCTATCCACCAATTCCATAAGTCAGAGCTGAGATGGGGTTTTCCCCCATGCCTCCGAAATCATAAATACTCATGCTTTAAAATATCAAAATTTCTCAAACCTTATTACTTATGAAATAACTGAAAATCAATTTCGCTAACGTCCTAAAACATTTAAAAGTAAATCTTGATCAATAACAAGTAAATACAAAATCTTGCTACGCCGAAGGGAATTACGGTTCCTGCGATGATCTAAAATTGATAATCTTGGTTAGAATCTAAATCGTGGGATAATGTTTGTAACTGTTATTATTATATGACATATCATGCTTCTGACGTGATATAATACGTGTTCGAATGCTGATACGAATCCTTAGAGTACCCTCAACTTCCTAAGATGAACCTGAAATGGTTAAATCCGATTCTAGAAAAATGGTATGTGTCGCGACATCAGAGGTTGCACGTCACGACTTCCATTGGTTCATACTCTGAGACGAAGCATTTGATTAGGCTCTGAAGCGAAGCCTCTGGTCAGGCTATGAGGCAAAGCCTTTAACTAGACCATCTGGAAAATTCAGACCCTGCAGATTCAGACCCAGTGCAAAGCTTCTGATCAGACTCTGAAGCAGACCCTCAGATCAGACTCTGAAGCAGACCCTCGAATCAGACTCTGAAACAGACCATCGGATCAGACTCTGAAGCAGACCCTCGGATCAGACTCTGATGGAGACCCTCAGACCAGACTCTGAAATAGACCCTCAGATCAGACTCTGAAGCAGACCTTCAGATCAGACTCTGAAGCAAACCCTCGGATCTGACTCTGATGTAGACCCTCGGATCAGACTCTGAAGTAGACCCTCGGATCAGGTTTCGAAATAGATATTTGGATTGGACTCTGAATCAGACCCTCAGGTCAGACTCTGAAGCAGAACCTCTTATCAAATGCCGAGGCAGACCCTCTTTTCAGACTCTAAGACAGAGCTTCTTTTCAAACTCTGAGGCATATCTACTTTTCAGACTTTGAGGCAGATCATACATTAAGGAATGTTAGACTCTGAGGCAGGTTAGACCCTGAGACAGAGCCTCTGGTTGTCACGAGTCGTGCTGCTGGGTGTTGGGTGCCGCGACTCTAGCCCAATTCCAATGCCTGACACCAATTCTTCAATGACAATGCTTAAGGCAATCACCAATACTATCACCCAAAACTTAAACTCAACTTAATCTAATCTCATTCTTTAACATCAATTCAAACACAATCCATTCATTCTAACAATACCATATCCAATTCTATAGACTCCAATAATAACTCAATGTCTAGGGTTCTCTTAATTTGGGGGTTTCTCACAACATTAATTTCCTAGTACAATAACCATTTAAACATCATCAATCTTCAACCAACAGCACCTATTAATCTTCAAATCATCACAACATGAACATTTCAAATTTGGGTTAAGTATTTCTCACCTTGATTTGAATTTCTTCTTCTCCATCCGAGTCCTCCAGTATTCTTTTCTTCTTTCTAAGCTTGATTTGTGTTGGACTCTCTATAGTTTTCTTCCAAAAAATTTTGTAACATTGCACACCTCTCACCCTTATTTCTTCATTCTATTCTTTCTTTCTCGTCCTCAAGTTTTCTTCATTTCTTCCTCATTTGAGGGATGCGTGAATAATGTCCATTTATATACTAGGGGTCAATGGCTGTTTCTCTATTCTTGACTAGTTTGGTACTTTCTAGAGGAGTCTAGGGATCTTAGTAGATATTTTTAACTATTGGGCCATTTAGAGCTATTGGGCCAAATGAGAAGGGTAATGGGCTTTTTGGGTTATCATGGAATTTTTCCTTTTTATTCCTTAATTTCATCACATCACAGGAAGTTTGGATAAATAACCATATTCGACTTAGTTATGCTCATTATTGGGAATATTGTTCAACATAAGAGATGTAGATATTTGTCTTATATTTCCGGCAGTATAAAATCCATAACAATCTGAGTTCGTATGAAAATATTACGGTCGTAATACCAAGTATTGTCCGTATGGGATCTTAAAATAAATTTCGTATCGGAATTGTGAAGAATTTATCGAACGTCCGAAAAATAATTTTATGAGTACATACATGCTTGAACATGATTTATATCATGTACTATGTCTCCTATAAAGTAATAGTCATCAGAATTTCTGGGGGGTGTTACAATTTACCCCTAAATAAGATTCATCCTCGAATCCCTTATTGGTTAAACTTCAATTTGCTTTGGGTTGGGTACATCCACATCTCTGTAACCTTTATCTTCCTTAACTTTCTTTCTGTCCTTTTGCTCAAGAACTTAGTACTATGACTTCTAAGAATCTATAGTTCTAGTACACTTCTTATTTAATTCTTATATCTTGAAAGCTTAATCCTTGAAAGTACCTCCAGTAACCTTCTTCTCATGTGAAAACTAAGTCCGTAATAATGTATCTTGTCTATATAGAAGTATACTATTTCATGGAACTTATCATTCATAAAATTGATTTATCTATTATTCTATACTTTTGGATATCCCAAATGAATCACCCTTTTCTGTCTGAAACTCTGAAGCTGTCTCTCACTCCATCTCATTCATTTCAATAAAGATTTAATACTTCTTAAGACTTCCTAAAATGATCACCACTCTCATTCTTGCTTCCTCCCCATCATACTTAACTTGCAAGGTCTTGACCAACTTTAACGTACACATGTTAATATGGTTGTTCCACATGTATGCCCGTTGAACCATTAATCCCCAACAACTGAACTTCGTCGATATAGGGAATATATACCAATCCGATCACCAAGGGATATATTCATACCTAATTCATACAGATGTTATGAGACTTCATTGAAAAAGCATATGAATTCCTCATAGCTAGTACTCTGACGTCTCTAAGGATACTTGTAATTCCTATAGCTAAGTTCCTTCACATTATATCTTAACTTTGGGGTAAATTTTTGCAAGGGTAATCCTTGTTTCTTTTACTAAGGACTATACTTGATACTTCCTTAGTCCCACAAGCTCCTTTTGACCTCAATACTCGTCTTCGTGAGTTAACTATTTATCCTCGATTTCTTCCTCTCTAAGTACCAAATCCTTATCATTGTTGTTATCGAGGATCGAACCAAGTACTTAAATTAAACTTAACTATATGCACATTTATGCTAGAGCTGTGTTCCTCAATATTAATGTCAACGCTGGCGACTCAGTTTTAATTGATGTCTTTACTTTTTCCGTATCTTTGTATTCATTGCTAGTATAAATCTGATTAATTTTCTTCCTTATTTACTTGTTTCCTCTGTCTGATTGCATTGTCCTACATTTCTCTCTCAATGACTCCTATAGCTTTATTCTGTTGGGTGTAGTCGATTCTCAATAACATCCGTATACCTAGTTTCCTTGGCCGTCTCTATGTCACACCTCAATAAATCTATTTCATGCCATTCCTTTCCTTGTTTCTTAGCTAGGTACCTTGCATGGAAACTTATGGTTTATACTCACTACCTTATTTCTGCCTCATACCTAATAGAATTCCAGTCATATTTCGACGCTGGGAAAGCTTGATGTTCCGTAGTACTATTGAACTTAACCTTCGAAAATCTATTTTAGCACTTATGCATTTCTATCATTGTCTATCTAATATCATTTTCTATTATTGTCTTAATGTTCCTTTCATCTTCTCCCTAGCTCTCTTTTATACTTGGAACTTTTAGGTTCTCTATCTCTGTCTTCTTATCTGAGGATATTCCATTTTGAGGGTTCTTACTCTACCTTACGGAGTACTGTAATACGTCATAAATTCACTTGTTTATGAGAATATCATCGGAACGAACATCATTGTCCATCATTACCGCTATTGTTCAATGAGGGTTGTGAGGATGAGGTTGATTTAGAAGTCTTTTTCGATCGTGTTGGCCTCACTGACCATACATGATGCAGTTGCACATGTTGCTCACCCATAATTCTAGGATTCCTTTATTTATAAATATGATATTTGCTCCCACACTGGGGTACTATTGCGAGGAACTATCTTAATCATCTTATTCAACTTTACTTCAATTTTATTTTCGACTGTTGGTCATACTGTCATTTACTGAGAACTTCCTTAAGATTTCCGCTTTCTCAAAATTCTACCATATTCCTTTGTAATTCCTCTTACTTCTCTCAGTTTCTTTGCCCTCTTAAGTTCTTATTTCTTTGGAAACTCTATACTTCATGTCAAGTTATTCACCATACTAATATTTTCCTCTCTAGGATGATGGGAATGCTCTGTATAAGCCGTATGTTTTACTTCTGAGGGTCGTTACCAATGTTACTTACTCTGATTTCTTACTCTTTTGAGTCTCCACTTCCTTGAAGGCTATCCGTTCCTTGATAGGGTGATTATTCCTTCTAAACTTTGCTAAACATATCGTGAATACGAATCACTCTATCTCATACAGGATAATGTTATCTTATGATTTTTACCTACGTCATGTTGAAATTCTTTTTTTGTTATCTTATTGTCTCATAGTCTATCTATCATGTCAGATACTCTTCTTTACTTGTTCAAATCTTTGATGGGCTCTAAGTTGGGGGTGACTATATACATTCCGGGGAGATCCAGGAATACTCATTACCGTTATTTGCCTAAGTTCAGTAATGGTATCATTATGTGTCTATCCATTTATTAGGGTTGAGACTACTGGAAAGAAGAATTATCATTATTTCTGTCAGGATCTACATTGACTACTCCATATCTTAAGGTTCCTCGAACTTTATTATCCATTCTGGGGTTTCCATTCCGGTACTGTCTCCAAGCTACAACGACTTTGTTACCATAGATATTGAACTTTCCTTATCGCTTTTCACATCCTACTATACTATTTCTCTTTATAACCTATCTCTTGGTTCTATGGTGTGCTGCCAAGGTTAGTGGTGCTTCACTTTTATGATCTACTTCTAGATCTCTACTCTTTACTATAGGCTTATAACTATGCCATTTGCTCTTACTGTTCATACTGGTACTCTGGTTAACTTTTGAGTATCTTCAAACTCATGGAACTATCTTCTTAAACTTCCATAGAGTTCTACCTGCATTGGTCTGATCTCTAAGTTCTTACTGGAATCGCAAACGTACCATTTGACTTATGTCAGGTTCTTTCTTTTCTAATTTCAGAAACTTCTCTGGATCTTTTCTGGGTGATCCACCCTTTAGTGTTTTCTGTTTCCGTTCCTAGGACATACCATCGTCAAGCTCATTTACGGTTATCTTATCTATGATGGTAAATGATATGACAAGTCTTTACATCTTAACGGGCATCATCATTCTTGTCCTGGTACCGAGTGTCCTGATAGAGTCTATTACTCATGTTAGATAGGTATGAGATAGACCCAAAAGGACAGCCCCCTTAACCATTATTGCTAGGAGGTTCGAAATCTGGGTAGCATAGGGCCATATCTATATCGGATTCCTTGGTTAAGGCAACTAATCCACTTTTCCTACAACATCCACTTTATCTGCTTACGGGACTGGGTTTTGGGTGTCTAGAATCTCTATATCCTTCTTGACGTCCCAAGTTTATTGGAACTCCCATTTCTAATTCTGATTTCTTACTTCTCTTATCTTTTTCTCACTACAACAAAATAGACCTTTAGCGTCCAAACATTTAGCGTCGAAATTTTTTTCGACGCCAATAAACTCTTTAGCGTCGAAATTAGATTCGTCGCTAAAGGTTTATCTTTTAGTGTCGAAATAATTATTTGACGCCAAAGGATTGATGATTTAGCGTCGAATTTCTATTTCGACGCTAAAGGTTCCATCATTTAGCGACAAAAAATTATTTAGACGCTAAAGGATGACCTTTAGCGTCGAAATATTATTTGGACGCTAAAGGTTCAACCTTTAGCGTCGACTCTAAATTTCGACGCTAAAGTTTAATTTTAATTTTTCGAATTCCCCTTAAAAAATTAGAATTTATCGACTAATAAATTCAAATTTAAATTTTGACATTTAGCGACTAATTTTTCGACGCTAAAAGTCAAAAAATTCGACGCTAAAGGTTGTACCTTTAGCGTCGAAATTACATTCGACGCTAAAGGTTCAACATTTAGCGTCGACTCTAAATTTCGACGCTAAAGGTTAATTTTAAAATTTTCGAATTCCCCTTAAAAAATTTGAAATTACCGCCTAATAAATTTAAATTTAAATTTTGACATTTAGCGACGAATATTCGACGCTAAAAGTCAAATATTTCGACGCTAAAGATCAAAATTTTGGCGGAAAAATTCCCGCTATTTGAGGATTTTTAGCGACGAAATCCTTTTCGTCGCTAAAGGTTTTTTTTTGCCTATAAATTCATTTGCTCTTTCATTTCTTCTATTATCACTTTCTTTCTCTCATACTCTTATTTCCTCTCTAAATTTATTTTTCCTTAAATGTTTTGTTTGTTTGTTTGTTTTGTATTTTATATTCACATCTAATATTTATTTATTTATTTTTGTAGGGGAATATGAAGATGAAGAAATGGTGAAAATGATGATAATGAAGAAAATTAAAGTGAAGATGGAAAATTGTATTTTATCATTGTATTTTATCATTTTATATTTTTTTTTTGTGATAAATTTTGTAATTTTAGTTTTATATCAATAAAAATATCATTTTATATTTTGTTATTGTGATAAAATTTGTAATTTTAGTTTTATATCAATAAAAATGTCATTATTATAAATTTTTAGTAACAAATTTGTAATAATTTTTATAACAAATTTAATTACTTTTGTAATGAAATTAGTTTGAGATTAATTTGTAATAATAATATTCTTATACCTTTTAGCGTCGAAATATTCGACGCTAAAGGTAATAAAATGATATATATTTTTTAATATTATATCACATTTAGCGTCGAATATTTCGACGCTAAAGGTCAACTTTTTGGCGTCGAAATTATTCGTCGCCAAATACATGTTTTAACGTCGAAATATTTTTGACGCAAAATATTGTACTTTAGCGTCGAAATTTTTTATTTCGACGCTAATTGTCTTTCTCGTCCAAGTTTTAACGTCGAAAATTAGCGTCGAAAATTTTCGACGCTAATAACCTTTAGCGTCAAAAATTTGTACTTTAGCGTCGAAAAGTTTCGACGCTAAAGGCCCTTTTTTTTGTAGTGTCTCTATCTTTCGTTATTCAAGGAAACTGGGTATCCATACGAGGTAGTCAAAAGCTGTTGAATCTGTTTGGAAGGATCTTCCAAGGAAGGAAGAAATCTTATGAAATGAAGGAAACCTTATATAGGTCTATTTGGTATTCGTATACTTGCTCGGGCTTACTATATTCTCTTCACTACTATAGGTTTTATCATCTTTTTATATATTTGATTTTGTGTCACTATCTTTTATTATTTCTGGGTACTTAAGCATCTATGTATCATTCCTTACTCTTCTTATAACTTTCTCTTCCCACTCTCTTGAGTGAATATCCTCAGAACCTTACTATCTATTAACATAACTTGTCTTTATCTTATTCTTATAGGCCATGAAAACTATAGAAGGATTCTCTACAAGAATAAGGGTTATGGTTATTTTCAATTGGAAGAATATTCTAATAGCTCTGGGAATGCTTACTAACCTGTCTATGGAATTTGAGGACGTACTCAAGGATCAAATAATGCATAGTTAGTGCCTCATATACCAGCACCCCGGGCATACTACGTATACAATACCCTAGCACTCTACCTACTGCAGTCACTTACTCTCTAGACCATGCTCAGATACTATCTTTGTAACATCCCCATCCTCGGAGATGTTACCGGTAGGGAATATGTCATCCTATTCGCATAAGCCTCTGATTTTCTGACTCTGATTTACATCACTAAACTCATTTTAAATATATACTCATACTTGGAACCAACGCCCAATTCAAAACATAAAAGCATATTACTAGTTAAACTATATATTCAATAATACATCTCTTATCACTCTATTCATGGACTCTTAAAATGCATTACAATAACTTATAGAACACGTATGACATATGAATATATCTAGACTTTGGCTGAGCTGATCTTTATCTCTGACTTGACCTGGTAGACTAAACACCATAGTGACTGTCATCAGTATTCATCCCCTCGAGCCCGTCCTCTGGGTATACCTGTAAAACAGAGAAACTGGGAGTGGGGGGGTTAGATCGTTTGAACGACCTAGTGAGTGGACGATTTAAAACTGAAATTGAAAAGCCTTTGAAAATTCACTATTCCAAAATAAAATTATCTCAAGGAAATCATCTTTCCTGAAATCACTTTTCTTATCTGAAAACAATTCTCTTTCTGGAAAACCCTTTTTGGAAATTTGCTTTCAGTCTGAGAATCTCTGGAATTCTTACAAAACATTTTCTCTTGAAAACTTTTTCTCAAAACTTTCTTTTCTGTTTCTGAAAACTATCTCTAAAAAATCTATGTCTGAAAAACCTAACGTATGAGGGCGTTACGTATCACCGTCCCCTATACGCCTAACAATTTTTCTTGGGGCGTTACGTATCACCGTCCCCCAAGCCACTGAATTAGAGCCATGAGTGTGGATCCATTCATCTACCTGACCTTAAACTAGGATCTAGGGGCATCAGTCATCATAGTCCTGAGATAGGATCTGAGGGAATTACATATCGCCATCCCCTCAGTCCTCTACATGTGCATATGTTCTATCCGTCAATTCCATAAGTCAGAGCTTAGATGGGTTTTTCCCTCATGCCTCCAAAATCATAAATACTCATGCTTTAAAATCTCAAAATTTCTCAAACCTTCTTACTTATGAAATAACTGAAAATCAATTTGGCTAACACCCTAAAACATTTAAAAGTAAGTCTTGATCAATAACAAGTAAATACAAATCAACTTTGAAAGAAAGATATCCATTCACTGATTTGGAGTCTGGATGGCATTATCTTGCTATGCCGAAGGGAATTACGGTTCCTACGATGATCTAAAATTGATAATCTTGGTTAGAATCTAAATCATGGGATAATGTTTGGAACTGTTATTATTATATGACATATCATGCTTATGACGTGATATAATGAGTGTTCGAACACAGATACAAACCCTTAGAGTTCCCTCAACTTCCTAAGATTAACCTGAAATGGCTAAATCCGATTCAAGAAAAAGAAGCGCGTCGTGATGCCAGTGGTTGCGCATCGCGACTTCCATTGGTTCAGACTCTAAGACGAAGCCTCTGATCAAGCTCTGAGGCGAAGCCTCTGGTCAGACCCTATGGCATATTCAGACCATGGAGCAAAAATTCTGATCAGACTCTGAAGCAGACACTCGGATCAGACTCTGAAACAAACCCTCATATCAGACTCTGAAGCAGACCCCCAGATCAGACTCTGAAGCAGACCCCCAAATCAGACTCTGAAGCAGACCCTCAGATCAGACTCTGAAGCAGACCCTCGTATCAGACTCTCAAGTAGACCCTCAGATCAGACTCTGAAGTAGACCTTCGGTTCAGGTTCTGAAGCAGATCCTTGGATCAGACTCTCAAGTAGACCCTCAGATCAGACTCTGAAGTAGAACCTCTTATCAAATGCTGAGGCATAGCCTCTTTTCAGAATTTGAGGGAGATTAGGCTCTGAGGCAAGTTAGACCCTGAGGCGGAGCCTCTGCTTATCACGTGTTGCGACGTTGGGTGTTGGGCATCGCGACACTTGCCCGATTCTAATTTGTGACACCAATTATTTAAGGACAATGCTTAAGGCAATCGCCAACACTATCACCCCAAACTTCAACTCAACTTAATCTAATCTCATTATGTAACATCAATTCAAACACAATCCATTCATTCTAACATTACCATATCCAATTCTATAGACTCCAATAATAACACAATGTCTAGGGTTCTCTTAATTGGGGGGTTTCTCAAGACATGAATTTTCTAGTACAATAACCATTTAAGTATCATCAATCTTCAACCAGTAATACCTATTAATCTTAAAATCATCACAACATGAACATTTCAAATTTGGGTTAAGTCCTTCTTACCTTGAATCGAATTTCTTATTCTCCATCCGAGTCTTCCAGTCTTCCTTTATTCTTTCTAAGATGGATTTGTGTTGGACTCTCTCTAGTTTTCTTCCAAATTTTTTTGTAACATTTCACACCTCTTGCTCTTCTTTCTTCATTCTCTTATTTATTTCTCGTCCTCAAGTTTTCTTCATTTCTTCCTCATTTGAAGGATGAGTGAATAGTGTCCCTTTATATACTAGGGGTCAATAGCTTTTTCTCCATTCTTGACTAATTTGGTACTTTCTAGAGGAGTATAGGGATCTTAGTAGACATTTTGATCTATTGGGTTATTTAGAGCTATTGGGCCAAATGAGAAGGGTAATGGGCTTTTTGGGTTATTATGGAATTTTTCCTTTTTATTCTTCAATTTCATCACATCACAGGCAGTCTGGATAAATGACCATATTTGACTTAGTTCTGTTCATTATTTGGAAAAGTGTTTAACATAAGTGTTGTAGATATTTGTCTTAGCTTTCCGGTCGTATAAAATCTATAATAATCTAAGTTTTTATGAAAATATTACGGTCCTAATATCAAGGATTGTCCGTATGAGATCTTAAGATAAATTTCGTATCGAAATTGCGAAGAATTTATCAAACGTCCGAAAAATAATTTTATGAGTACATACATACTTGAACATGGTTTATATTATTTACTCTATCTCCTATAAAGTAATAATCATCAGAAGTTCTGGGGTGTTACAATACACATGCATGTTTAACCTAATTCCCAAACATAATAATAATGAAGCGATAAATAAAAAATAATAATTAAATATTTGTCAAGTCTAAATAAATAACAATAATTAAACAAACGACATGCACTAATGTAGGCCTAATTCTTAGGCTTCATGATTCTCTAAGGTCTGAATAAGATTCACCATCATAGGATCATCTATCTTCAAGCCCATACTCAATATAGTAGAGGCTTGCACTTAAGTTTATGAATATTCGGATATGACCCTGTAAACTAGTCTCTGCATTGCTTCATGGATCCTCTTAACTCGAAACCTAGTGACTGGACCCTCTGGAACATGCAATGTAGTGATTTGCCTATGTGTATCCTAGTCTTCATCATTATGTAACATAAAAATTGAGTAGTGGAGAAGTAAATCATATAAACGACCTAGTGAGTGAACACTAAAATGTGAAAGTAAAACATAAAAATACATGGCTTATATAATGATCCCATTTCAAATTAGATTCTTGAAAATATATACTTACGAAGTCGGGGACACATACCGTAAATCATGAAACATGAATTGTAGATCTTGAAACTCAAACCGTATATCATGTACCGTAGCCATAAGTAGAAAACTAAAAATATGACCCGTAAGCTATATTCATGACTTGAAACTATAAACTTGAACTGTAACCATGATTGTAACTGTAATGTGTAGACTGCAAACATGACCGAAAACTATATAATGTGAACTTAAAAACATGATTGAAAATTGTAACATAAATTGAAAACTGAATCGTGAACTGAAAACATAAACATGATCTGAATTTGTATGAACTGACAACGTATACCTAAAGTAAATTATGAACATGATGTAAACTGTAATCATGAACTAAAACTGCAAACATGATAACATGACCGGAAACTGTACACCTGACTTGAAAACAATAACATGAGCTGAAAATTATGACATGAATTGAAAATATAGAAATGATTATAAACTGTAAAATATAAATTGTGAACATGATTATGACTGTAAAACGTAAACTATAAGCATGACTGTAATCTGAAAACTTGAACTGTAATCATGAATTGTAAATTGTAAACATGAAATAAAAACTACAAATGTAAACTGTCAACTAAAAACACGAGTTATAAATTATAAACTATAGACATGAACAATAGCTGGTTAACTTGAATTAAAAACTGTAAATGTAATATGAAATTATAAATTGTAAGCATGAAAAAAATAAACTCTGAAAAATACATATGCAGCGATCGGGATTGGGACGTCTTCTCTGTATCACCTTACGTATCGGGATTCGACCGTCGCCCTTACGTACGCTTGCTTATGTTAAAAGTCATGAGACACATCATTGGTATCATAACCTAGGGGTGTGAAACATACTTAGCGGGACCTAGCACCGTATAAGAAAGGAAACATGAATATGAATAAGCCTAAAACGATTTCCAAAGAACTAGTAGGCGAGCTGAAGCTGAGCATACTCGAGTAGCTATAACTGCAGTAAAGCATACTTAACGGGAACCTAACGTCACGTAAGCATGGGAACGTGAACATGAACATGAATATGGGCATACTCGAGCAACTATACATGAGGGGACAACACTCTACTGATGTTTGGAAATCAATTAAATTCTTGTACTTATAAACGTGTAACTCATATATTGTAAAGTATAAAACGTAATCTATAAACCTTGAAAAATCATGAACTATAAATCATGCGACATAATCTGTAAACATGAAACATAAACTGTAAATTGTGAAACATGAAAACGTAACCATAAACTGAAGACTGTACACATGAACTATAAACATGTAGAGCATGAAAACTTATGAATCGTGAACTGAAAACGTAAACTGTAAATATGACACATGAACTGAAAATATATAAATTGTGAACTGAAAATATATTACGTGAAAATATAAATTGTAAACATGAAACATGAAAAACAAAAACCGAAAATATGCAAATATGACACATGGAAAACATAAACTATAAACATGTAAATATGACACGAGGAAAACATAAACTATAGACATGAAACATGAAAAACGTAAACTGAAAACTGTAATCATGGTCTGCAGATTGAAAACATAAAATATAATAATGAATTATGACTTGTAAATCTTGAAACATTGACTGTAAACTGTGATATATAACTGTAAATCATGATCTATAATCAGTAAATCGTGAACTGTAACAGTAGAACATGAGTAGTAAATATAAGATATGACATGTAAATCATGAAGCATAAACTATAAATCATGACACATGAACTTTAAATCATGAAACATAGACGGTAAGTCATAACTCGTAAACTGTAATTCATAACTTGCAAATCGTGAAATGTAAATTGTGAATCACGAAACATAGTTAATAAATCATGAAACATAGTTTTTAAATCATGAAAATCTAATGAATACTGAAAACATATATATATATATATATACACACACACACATAATGCAGAAACTAGTATTTATATATGTATATGATCTGCCTAAGCATGTTTTAGAAGGTACTATCATATGCTCGTACGAGACTCACTTCTTATTTTAAAATAGGTATGAGATGATTGCTATCAGAGCGAATTTTCTAACCGACACTGTTATGACATAATCCCAACTCATCAACCAAACTCTTCACACATTTTGCAAATATAAACCATAAATTGTGAAACGCAGGCTGTAAGTCATGAAATATGAATCGTAGTCATAAGTCATACTTTAACAATATCACATAACATGAACTTGTAAGTCATAACAATGTAGCATATTTAATATATAAGCATCACTTGGAAAAATATGTAATAATTGATGTCATTCTTGAAATACAATATGCACTTGAGTAGCTTATTATGGAAACATGATAATTCAGAAACATACTTTCGTAACCTCTAAACTTGATACTCATGAAAATATAATTTTGATTTATAAAATACTCAAACTTCAAAAACATGAAAATAATAACATCCACTCACAGAACTGACACCCAGTCCTAATATTCACGTGATCGAGTGGAACTGGATGGATTATTCTGCATAGAATCTATGAAATATAAGTTCAAGTATGGTTAGTATACTTGAACATTGTGATCTTAAACATGTACGTGAATGATGAGTCTGCCCATGCTGATAAGGTAGCTTAAGATTTTTTCTAACATCCTAAGCTATTCTGAGACACCATTACAAGGTATCCAACCTGAAAAATCACTCAAGACATCACCATGGTTCTTATTGACGGTAGAGATCGATTTCCCTACCCGTGGCTACTGTGAACCGTGCGGAAAAAAGTCAATGGATGATCTTAAGTGAATTCCATTGGTTTTTAAAAATTCTTTTAACTAATTAAAAGCTATATATATATATATAAATAAAGAAAAGTATAGCTATTATAACTCCTTTGAGAATATCCGCAAAGCTAACCATATCTGATTCCTCCAAGTGTATCCACACACCGAGATGGTTCACGAGCTTCTAGTGTTAAGTTTCAAAAGACTTTGAAAGCTTATGAAAACTTGTTCCACAACACTTTGTTTTTGCTTGCTTAAATTCTATGGAAAAGAAAATAACTCAAGCTATGAACATTTGGAAACAACAATTTGTTTCACTTATTATAAGTCTATTGGCCTTGTGAAATTACAAAGAAAAAATTTTCCTTTCTAATTTCCCTTGCTTGGCCGAAACCCCATTATGTTGTAATGAGATGATTTTACTTTTTATATCTAATACAAACCTAATGACTTCGAAACGAAGTTGATGAGTTAATATCACCCTTGATAATAAGTCATTTTACCTTTATTTAATCTCTACACAACTTGTGAAATTAAGTAAAAAGTTAACTTAACCACTTGAATAAATATCAAATAAAGATATTTAAATTTTAACTAATATTAAATATTGAATATCAAATATAATTCAATAAGTTCATATTTAATTCAATTAAATAAATAATATCCAAATTAAATCCCACCATCGATACAAATATTTTTTTTGGTGGATTTAACTTGATCCTGACACTTGTCAACTTATTAAAGGTGCCAAGTATAAAGTTAAACTTTAATACATAGTCCAAATATAATTTGTCATGTGTAAAGTTAAATATCTTAATCACTAATATCCATATATCACTGTTCTATATCTCTAACAGTAGCTTAACTATCCGTAAATTATATTTGTATTATTTCATAAATTACCGAAATATTTTCCGAATAAGCGAGTGCTAGCGCGTCAACACCAGAAAATATTTTGAACTTTACCGATAATGTACATAAATTATCTTGCGATTATATATTGAAGCAATTTAAATTAATTCGTCAATAACTCAGCTAATATGTGTGACCCCATGGGTTCATCGTGAACTGGACATAGGTCAATACGAACCATTTCATATCACTTCGTAACAACTTATTGTAATCGAAGTTCCTAATGATAATGAGTGATCTCTAACAAGATGTCATGATCCTTAAATATGAAGAATGTAATATCGGATAAACCCATATAGTTATATTTATGTGTAGTCCAACCCCTAACTTGATAATAGGATAAGGAAGTCATCCATATATGATATCCACGTATTCGTAAATCACATTTTCGGAAGACTTTTACTTTGGCCAAAGATTCGATGCCCATATGTGACATTAATTCCTAGAATCTCAGGTTCAAGTATTTGAACCATCATATATTATGTCTCGATTATCACTTGTTTTCTTACATAAAGAACGCATCGCTATCAAGCTTCTTTTACTATGTGTGACTAGCCCGATGCTATATACACAAATGAACGATGCGCCTCAATGCGTAAGACAGTCGTGACATCTCAGGTCAAAGGACTAGTGGTGCACTAGTATGGCTGTACGATGGATCATTGACTGCGGATAATCACTCATATGATTCATCACGTTTGGTCACGTTTAGTAACACGTTCTTCAACGTATTACTAATGTTTATGCTCTTGTGTCATGAGACCCGTCACCCAATTATTAGTATTAGATACTAATCAGTGGTAGCATTAAAATATGTCAGTCATGCGATGTGATCATCCCTAATGACATCATCTCAAACGAAAATTGACTCGGATGTATTTAAATCAAAAGCTCTGTACTCATATTTACAAGTCTTTGCCGATATAGTTTCGATACATAATAAATCAAATGTTGTTACTTTGCATACTTAAATCAAAAGATCGTAACAGTACATATGCAAAAGATAATAATGCCATTTTATTAATCATAATTTTTTTACAACCAATAACATAAAGTATATTTAGATAAGGATGACATCCTTGAACCGCTGTGACAAAATTGATTCTAGGGCATATCTCTAACAATTATCGCACTTATCACTCACCAACCAGAGGGGCTCTCAGCCAAATCCCCAAGTTCTTACCACCGCTCATGGCAACAACACTTTGCCTCACCTTTAGCAACACCCAATATCACAACACCACAACCACATGCAACATGAGCATTCTTCAAACAATATCATGCTTCATTTCAACCTAAGGTGCACATGGGGATTTAATGAAAACATCAAGATAACCTAAACCCTAGGTTGATAACCTAAACCCTAGGTTTTAATTCAACTCAATCCATGCATAAATCATTACAATAACCACCAATCTAAGCATGATTAACTCCATAACTAACCAGAATCATGAAAATTTGACGTGGGCCATGCTTGAGTTTCCATGGATTCAAAGATTAACTTGATAAATCGTGCTAGAATGCAAATCTAATACTACAATAGAGGATGGGAAACTTACTTTTCCATGATTAGCATAAGAAATTGCAAGAAAAATCCTCAAATTTCTTGATTGATTAAGAGAGAAAACTGGTTTTATGTCATGTGTAAGGTGAGGGGAAAATAGGGGGAATGGGGTAAAATGACCATAGCCTCTCATTGGGCTTGAAATAGAAGCTCTAGGACTCGAACGCAACATGAATGTGAGATTTCTAATGCATTGTGTTCGAACAAGTAGACGAACGTGACTCAAACGTGAACACACTGGATGATTTCGTTCAAATGGTGTGAAGAACGCGACCCAAACACGAACTTTAAAATTTTCAAGACTCAATACAACCCACTGAAGTTGGCCCGATATAAAACTGGCCAACGCTTAAACCCAACACGTGACTAAAACATCTCGTGCATATACAAAATGACCATGATAGATATGTCGTGATCACCGGGTGTTACATGAACACTCAATTGAAATCAGTTCATTTGAATTCGAAAACAAAAGTTACCTAATACATTTTTGGGTTGGATATGCTTATGATCAGCAATGACCATTATGATTTTCTTGCATGCTTATTGGAGAGACGATTCAGCCTTCTTATATGGGCCGTGTGGGGATGATCTGTGATAGATATCACTAGTTTGAATTTTATTATCTTTGTTGAACAATCGTACATTATGTATGTATATATTTTACTTTTAATTACATTTTGTAGCTGAATTTGAATGGATATATTTTATTTTTATTTTGAATGGATATATGTTTTTTTTACTAGAAGTAGTTGATGAATTAAAAAAGATATTTGACTATTATAGTTAATTTTTCTGATTATAGATCTGGTTGATAATAATGATGATAGACATGATAGGGGGGATGAAAATATTTTATTGCTAGGTGTTGTCACTACAATAATGATTTATCAGCGATGTAGAAATGTTAGTTCAATACCAAGAGTGCCATGCATAAATTCTTTTATACAAGGTGCGACATATCTTACAGAGGTGTTAAACAATCATCCAAAAAGATGCTGCGAAAATTTTAGGATGATGAAAGAAATATTCGAAGAATTATGCCAAATTTTCATGATAAATATATGATGCGTGCTTATCATAATATCCAAATTTTAGAAATACTTGGTATGTTGCTCTATATATTGGGTCAATGTGCTACTAATAGAGTAGTATAAGAAATTTTTCAACATTTAGGAGAAACAATTAGTAGAATATTTAAAGATGTTATTTATAGTGTCTATGATTTAGTAATGGACATTATCAAACTAAGGGAGAGCTAGTTTGAAGAAGTTCATACCAAACTTAGAAGTAAACCTCAGTTTAAATCATTTAAATTGTATTGGTGTTATTGATAGACCCACATTTTTGTTGTGATTCATAAAGATAGGAGAAAATGAATTACTACATAAAATGTGACGGCAGCTGGTGATTTTGATATGTTGTATATTTTGTGTCTGCTCGTTAGGAGGGATCTGAACGTGATACGCGCGTTTTTTAGAGTATCTTGGGCAACGAGCAGTTAAATTTTCCAAAACCTCCATAAGGTTTGCATTCATTCTCTAATGAATTGTTGTATTGATTAAATTAGTAATGTCATATTATATAAATTTACAATATTATCCATAATTTATTGCAGACAAATATTATTTGGTGGATGTTGGTTATCCAAACAAAACTGGTTATCTTGCACATTATAGAGGTGAGAAATATCATTTATAAGATTTGCCTCATGGATATCAGCCAACATGACCTTGTGAACAATTCAATCGTGCGTATTCGTCTCTTCAGAACATAAACCTAAACATGCTAACTATCATAAGAATTCTAATTAAAATAAAGAAAGAAAAAGACTTACTTGAACCGAAGACTCCTCCAGTCCTCCCTCCAATCTACAAGCTTTTCTCGAACTCAGCAAGCTCTTCCACGTTCCAAAGAGCCACCCAAGTGTGTGGCCTCCAAAGATGCACACAACAAAGCCAAAACTCAACGGCAAGACTACGCCTTGAGTGCACATGTATTTTTCCATTAGTGCTAGCCTAGGCAAATACCTCAAAACTTTTAACTCGAGGTTCCTCTAGTCAATTAGACTTAAGGATCCTCAAAATCAGTGGCTTACTCTTAAAGTTTAGAGTTGCTCACTTATATAAACCCAAGATATGAAAAGTTTTGGTCTAGCCAATTTGTAAAGAATTCTTTGGGTTTATATATAGTGCTCCAAAGACAACAAAATTAATTAAGAATCCGATGTGGGATAAAAGCTAATTTAATCTTAGCCATTGGATCTTAATTTAGTGGTTTAATGAGATTATAAAACCCTAATAAGAGTTTGGGCCGAATTGGAATTCAAAACAAATAATTTTTTTTACTATTTACATTACTATTCACGTGAATAATAATTTTTAATTTTTTTTATTCCAATTTCAAAAGTGCCTCTATCGTCATTCACCAATCCCTAAGCTACTATGGAACCTTATAAATGACCTGTTCAATAATTAAACACATTGAACTATTTATGAACAATTCCTACAACAATCATATATGATCTTATATTTGTACTGTCCACTGTTAACCATTTATTTCGACTTTGTTGTATGTGACCTTTTGGGTTCCCCTAAAGTTGGACATGAAATGAATCGTGATAATTTAATCGAACATAAATTATCCTCCGATCAGATGGTCGTTCGATTTCAATGACCAAGGTTGACATCTAGCAACATGCCAAGGCCCCCAAATGAGAAGGAAAGATATGTATACTCATTTTGTATGTGATTTACATATGATACAGTCTCTCGCCTCACTGTATCCCCACCTATCGACCTAGGGTACTGAAATTGGCTACCCATATGGTCAAAGGTATGATGTTGATAGTGTCATGAATTTTGCTAATCCAAGAATCTCACATGATTCTTCCACTGTGGCCACAGTCTCAAGCACTTATCACACATATCAACCAGTGAACTAGAATACTACTCTTATAAGAAAATATTATCCGAGAGAGTGGCGATTCTCTGTTGTATCTTTACAAACTTCATGTGTTTCAACAAATGACCCAATCATACCCTTATGGCCGGATCTTTTGAACCGGGGAAGGAGAATGTCAAAGTTATTTGATCCACACATAAGATTGTAAAGACCTCAAGTCAAAGTACTAGTCAAATAATCGATACATGAAAGTTCTCACAGACACATGGGATAAACACTCCATATGAAAACTTTAGGCGGTCAGTTCGATGGACACGAGCAACTCATGCATCAATGTGATACACCAAGTGGATGGATCTCCGCTAGTAGCCTATGAGATCAGCTACCCTACTTAAGGGCGGATCATATCATCATACTAGTATCTCCGCTTTGTGAACGCCCAGATTATTCATAAAACTATGACTAGGAACATTTAAGAGTAATGATTCTCATAAGGCGTGGAATCCATCGTCTTATTACTCCAAGGGCTTTATTATAGTATTGATGATACATATAAGTTATGTAAGACACGTATAATAAAGAATGCCATTTTATTAATTAATGAAAATATTACAAATACATGTACATATAGCTCATCCACAAGTTGGGTATAGGGTATATCCTTAACAAGCTGCTACCTAATTACTAATTTACTATTGTCTGTTGGCTTGCCATTTTTTTGGGTTGCAAAATAAAGCAATAGCGCAAATTATTCTCGACAGGAATTTAAATATTTGACAACAGACCATGGTGAAAACATATTATAAATTTCAGAACAATATTACCGTTCATTAGGAAAATAAAATTGGAACTGGTTTGAGTCGCAGACTAGGTCGCTCTCTTTAAGACGTTTCGTGGCTCTACCCAGAAATTATGCTTGCAGTAATTCGGTCCCGACGTTCTTAGAATAAAACAACCTAAAAATTCTCTGTCTCAATGATAAATGTGATTTATCCACACTTATTCGTGCATCATCAGCTGATTATTTTATAAGATTCCATATGATTTAATATATTTTGGAGTTGTTTAGTGTTTTTATTGATAGACATCATTAGAGCATGGATTTGGAGCAATCGTACGGCTTTTGGGAGCTTGGATCATTCGAAAGCACGCGGGAAAAACAGACATAAGCTAAAAATATAAATCTTGGGAAAAGGAATGGCGTCGTGACGCCACTTCTGGCATCACGACACCCAGCATGCTACACACAGTTTTCTCGAGGACTTGGCGCTGCGACACCCAGTTCTGGCATCGCGACGCTGCAGTGAAATTTCAGATGCTTAAGAATAAACAACAGTATATGCGCAAGAGTACCCAAAGGTTTTCCTATAAATATAACATTACGTCCAAATCCCTAGGGAGGCTGATAAAACACAACAAAAGAGTTAAAAGCACAAAAATTGAGAGATCCTACGGAAAAGATTGAAGAACAAGGGAAAAAGACAAATGTGGTGAAGTCCGGAACCCAAAGAAATTTGATTCGGGTTTTACTCTTTATTTTTCTTCTTTAAACTCTTTTAATTATCATTATGTTATTGACTCAGATTTTGTTGTTATTTAAATTAGCCATGAATTAATTCTATTGTTCTAGAATATGACGTAGCCTAATGCTTGAAACTATGTATTGATTGTCAAATAATTTTTATGAAGTTTCCATTCAGTTTATTTATATTTCCTTGTGCTTAATGCTTCTTATTTGCTGGCCATAAATTGGATGATTGTATATTGAAATCTATCGCTCGGGAGATGAGATTTTTAATAAGACTCACAAAATATAATCTTGGAATTTTATGGAGTTCGGGGGAATCTATAACTCTTTGAAAACCATTAATAAAGAATCACAAGACATAATGAATTGTTAATTATTAGATTTTTATATGGATATTGAAGTCGGTAATTAATAATCTTTTCACTATTGCTAGGGAGAGGAAGTGGAATACTCTAGGATTCTTAGCTTATAAACTTAGAAATTGAATAATAGTTAATTTGGCATCGTAAATACATAGTTGATAGCTAGGTGAAATCAAACTCTAGAATTCATCTCGTAACTGATCTTGCAATAAAAATCGTTTAGTTTCTTATTTGTTTTTATTTTTATGTTTCCATTTACTTTAAATTTAGATTGTGTTTCTAGATAAAGTTAGGGTTAGTAATTATATTACTTAGTACAAATTAGATTCCAATCCCTGTGGGTTCGACACTCATACTTATCATCTACTAAAACTTGACACCGTACACTTGCAGTATAATATAAAATATCGCAACACGTTCTTGGCGCCGTTGCCGGGGATTGTGAATTTAATTCATATTAATACTGTTGATGGTGTTTTTTAAGCACTATGATATTTAAGTAGTACGGCATGGGTAAAAAGGGTAATTCTGCCGACCCGAGCACATGAGTGTTATAAAGCCAACAGGTAGAGACCGAACACTTGATGATAGGTGACCGACTACTTTGGTTCGGATGACCGAGCATTATCAGAGCGGTAGCAGCATTCTCAGCTCAAAGGACCATTGTGGTCGACCTCATGAAGACCGAGCACATGGCGAGGCGTGCTCAGGAAGATAAGGCATCCTATTTTTATGGATAAGATGACAAGTTATCCTACTTTCATGGGGTAAACTAGTAAGTCAGTGTCCTAGTAGGATAAAGGAAGTGAATGTAGTTTTTGGCTAGGAATCCTTATGGGAAAGGGAAATTGTTTCAACTAGGAAATTCTTGTAGGAGAAGGAATATGATTTCTACACTATTATAAATAGAAGGGTAGAGTATGTGTAAAAGGCATCAGAATCAATATAAAGAGGAATATCAAGATGAGCATCAACATCAATATCATTATCATCAGACTTGTAAACACAAGAGAGATCAGAGAAGCATATCTCAGTAATAAAACATCGTCTGTTCTGTGCCCGTGGATGTAGGCTGGATCTGATCCGCCGAACCACGTTAAATCTCCTTGTTGATTGGTGTATTTATCTGTCTTTTGCTAAATTTGCTTTTGGTTCCCCCTTAACCGAACAAATTCACTATTGATGGAGGATTGTCTCGGGAGTAATATTCCCATATTGCCCTGAGACCAAAATCAGCCGTCAACAGTTGGCGCCGTCTGTGGGGATCCAATAAAAAGCGGCTCGCGTATTAAGATGATGGCAGAAGGTGGAAATCACCAGTCATTGGGGAGTTCAACAGCAGAATGGACGGAGAAAATAGAGGAAAATATGAGGAAAGATAAGGAGAAACATCAAGCTCTGATAAAATCCATGATGGACAACAAGAACATATTCCAGGAAAGAGCTTTGAACCTTCGCAGAGCTGAGTTCGACATGCGTAAAGTGGAGAGGGATGAGAGAATTAACGTAATTATTTAGGTTCAAAAACTGGAGAGAGAGGAACAAGAAGAAGAAGAAGCCACCAGAAGGTGAAGTTAAGACTAAGAGCAAGATGAAGACTGCTTCTCAGCTTCAGATTCTTGAAAATACTTATGCAGTTGAAGCTTATCCGTCCGAAGCGGTGAGGGCGGTATTATCGGCGAAGTTAGGGTTATCGGACCGGCAGCTGCATATGTGGTTTTGTCATCGGCCTTTGAAAGACCGGAAGGCGCCAAGTGTGAAGCAACATGCGGACTGAAGGTTCTGGTCAGGCTCCTTCAGAAACCGACCGACTTGAAAGCCGTATTCAATATTTTGGGGACATACTTGACGCGAAGGGATGATCCGGGATCAAGAAAAACACCAAACCCGACTACATCAAGGGATGAAGCGCATAAAGGAGCACGTGAAGCCTTTCGTAGTAGAGTCAAACCCCCGAAGCTGGAACAGAACTACCCTATGACTTGCATTCATAAGAGATATTTTGAGATGGTAATCACGGGGAGGGAGTGCCCCCGTAAGATGGCCGGTCTGGCCAGCTGGGGAAATACGGCTGCAGGGAGTGTGTCCCCACATGTTTTGTCTGACCAACGGATCCGTGAGAAGCATAGCACGAGGAGGGATTATACCCTCGTGATGTTTGCTTGCTCCAGTGATACCGAGCATAAGGATGAGCATTCCATTAATGTCTCGGACACTCTTTGATCCCTATTTCCTTGAAACATTCAGATCTGTGGGAAGCATAGCACGAGGAGGGATGATACCCCCGTGGCAATTGCTTGCTCCAGTGTACCGAACATAAGGAGGAAAATACCCTTAATGGCTCGGACACTCTTTGATCCCTATTTCCTTGAAACATTCGGATCCGTGGGAAGTATAACACTGGGAGGGATGATACCCCCGTGGCGATTTCTTACTCCAGTGTTACCGAACATAAGGAGGAAAATGCCCTTAATGTCTCGGACACTATTTGATCCCTATTTCCTTGATCATTCGGATCCGTGAGAAGCATAGCACGGGGAGGAATGATACCCCCGTGGCGATTGCTTGCTCTAGTGTTACCGAACATAAGGAGGAATATACCATTAATGTCTCAGACACTCTTTGATCCATATTTCTTTGATCATTTGGATCCAAGAGAAGTATAGTACAAGAAGAGATTGTGCCCTCGTAGCGTATGCTTGCTCCAGCGTTGTAAGGAGGAGCCCTCAAACAGTACACAGGCTCCATGGAGACCTGAACTATAGAGGATGTGCTCTTACCATTTTAACGCTCTTTGATCCAAATCCTGGTTCGCCGGGACTCTGAATTGAAAGATTCAGGATTGTGTTTTGGAAACCTCGGGCAGGACGCTGTCTTAAGGAATCCGTGTTGTTGTTTACACTTTAACATTTTGTTTTGGGATAAGTGTTAAGTCGCCCCCGCCTTTTAATTTTATTTTCCAGAGTTTTGTTTTTGTTTTTCGCTGGTCTGGCAAGGGGACACTCGTGCCAGATTCGGTAGGGCTTCAAAAGGTTGATTCACTTCCCTTCTGGATAAGTCCCAAGGATTAATCGGCTCGGGGCTGGATTCGTTCCGCCGAGGCCACTTGGTTAATCGGCTCGGGGCTGGATTCGTTCCGTCGAGGCCACTTGTTTAATCGACTCGTGGCTAGATTCGTTCTGCCGATGCCACTTGGTTAATCGGCTCGGGGCTGGATTCGTTCCGCCGAGGCCACTTGTTTCTTTCCGGCTCGGGTCTGCTCTTGTACCGCCGAGACCGATGTTTCTTTCCAACTCAGGTATGCTCTTGTACCGTCGAGATCGATGTTTGTTTTAGCTCGGGGTCGGGTTACGTCCCATCGAGTCAGCTTCTTTAGACTGAGGATGTAACATTCCCCCAGAGCCAAGTCTTTGTTTCAGCTCGGGGTCGGGTTACGTCCCACCGAGTCGGCTTCTTTGGACTGGGGATGTAACATTCCCCCAGAGCCAAGTCTTTCTTTCTTTCAGCTCGGGGTCAGGTTACGTCCCACCGAGTCGGCTTCTCTGGACTGGGGATGTAATATTCCCCCAGAGTCTTTTTTCATCTCGGGGTCGGGATATGTCCCATGAGACTTTCATCGGCAGGGGATCGAGCATCGGATGAGAGCACCTATCATCCTCCTCGGGAAAGCATCTCCCCCATGGTCGCCCTCTATTGGTCTGGGGAAGTAACATTCCCCTAGAGCCAAATATTCTTCTCAGCTCGGGTCGGTTACGTCCCACCGAGTCGATCGTCATCAGTATAAGGGAAAAACATTTTCTCCACGGGTAGATATTGGGATACTCGTTGACTAAACACACGAGGGTGGCAGGAAATACCAGATTTGCAGCCAAGGCATTTTTTCTCTGCGGTTCCTGGAGTAACCACAGACGGATTCATCGGCACACCATCTTTTTTTATAGTTCCCGACATCAACTCGCAAACTCGTTGTTATCGAGAACTAGGGGACAAATGTTGATGGTGTTTTTTAAGCACTATGATATTTAAGTAGTACGGCAGGGGTAAAAAGGGTAATTCCCTTCTCGGTCGAAATCATTAATGCCGACCCGAGCACATGAGTGTTATAAAGCCAACAGGTAGAGACTGAACACTTGATGATAGGTGACCGACCACTTTGGTTCGGATGACCGAGCATTATCAGATCGGTAGCAGCATTCTCAGCTCAAAGGACCATTGTGGCCGACCTCATGAAGACCGAGCACATGGCGAGGCGTGCTCAGGAAGATAAGGCATCCTATTTTTATGGATAAGATGACAAGTTATCCTACTTTCATGGGGTAAACTAAAGTCAGTGTCCTAGTAGGATAAATGAAGTGAATGTAGTTTTTGGCTAGGAATCCTTATGGGAAGAGAATTGTTTCAACTAGGAAATTCTTGTAGGAGAAGGAATATGATTTCTACACTATTATAAATAGAAGGGTAGAGTATGTGTAAAAGGCATCAGAATCAATATAAAGAGGAATATCAAGATGAGCATCAACATCAATATCATTATCATCAGACTTGTAAACGCAAGAGAGATCAGAGAAGCATATCTCAGTAATAAAAACATCGTCCGTTCTGTGCCCGTGGATGTAGGCTGGATCTGATCCGCCGAACCACGTTAAATCTCCTTGTTGATTGGTGTATTTATCTGTCTTTTGCTAAATTTGCTTTTGGTTCCCCCTTAACCGAACAAATTCACTATTGATGGAGGATTGTCTCGGGAGTAATATTCCCATATTGCTCTGAGACCAAAATCAGTCGTCAACAAATATTATTACACACTAAACTTAATTTTAATTTAGTTTTTTCTTAATTTATTTGTTTACATTTTACGTTTATTTGAGTCTTATCTTGTTATTTCTTTCTTTATTTCAGTACTTAATAGTGAATGAGGCGATCCATAAGTCTCGATTCACTCTTGTTTGATCCTGAAATCGAGCAAACAACAAGAAGACTAAGGAAAGAGAAGAGAGTTGAAAGGATAACAATGGCAGCTGAAAATAGAGAAGACAACCCGCGTCAGGTACCAATCCGAGACCACTTTAAACCCGTCATCGACGATATTTATTCTGGGATTGCATACCAATCAATTAACGCTAATAATTTTGAACTAAAACTTGCTCTTATCAACATGGTACAACAAAATCAATATAGGGATCGGTTGTAGATAATCCTAATATTCACTTAAGAATGTTCTTAGAGATGGCTGACACAATAAAAATGAATGGGGTAGCTAAAGAGACAATTATGTTGCGCAAAATCCGAATCCGGACCCGCATCTGGTCGGATCTGGGTCCTGATCCGGAAGCATTTCGTTATCCCGGGTCCGGTTCTGGACCCGGGTACCCAGTTTAATATTATTTTTTTATTTTCTTAAATTTTAATTGTATTATTTTATATTTATATTTGGATTTTGTCAATTTTATTAGATTTATTTCAATTCTTTTATATTTTTTAATTATATTCTATTATATTTTTTATTATATATATGCATATTATTTAATATTTTTCATTATATTTTAATTTATTATATTTATTTTTTATTATTTTTTTCCGGACTCGGGTCTATCCGGGCCGGACCCGTGCGATCCCGGGTCCTAATTTTTAAGATCCGGGTCCGATTTTTAATCCCGGACCGGATCATCTAGGTCCATACGGATCTGGATCGGGTCCGGGTATGCTTGCCATGCCTAGGAGCATTCTCACATGGGAAGACATGGCCACACGATTTCTGGAGATACTCTCCCCCCTGCTAAATCAGCCCAACTGAGAATGAAGATTAGCATATTTAAGCAGCTGGAGACTGAGAATCTGTACGAAGCATGGGAGTGCTTGAAAGATCTACTCCGAAGATGCCCACAACACAATTATGCAGACTGGGTACATATTCAGTTGTTCTATAATGGGCTCAATGGCCTAAATAAGACTATGGTTGATGCAGCCGCTGTGGGAACTATATTCAAGAAGTCAGCTGAGGATGCCTACACTCTATTAGAGGAGATGACCATTAACAACTTCCAATGGCCAAGTGAACACACTATGGTGACTAAGGTGGCATGCATACATGAAGTGGACCCTCTCGTTGCACTAACAGCTCAAGTTTCAACCCTATTGACTCATATAACAGCCCTAACCAATCAACAAGTACAACCATCTATTGAATCTGTAGCGGCATCAAATATACTGTTATTGGAAGGAGACCCGAGTTTTGAGCAAATTCACTATGTGAATAATAGTTACTTCAATAATTATATAGATAACCCTGCATCAAAACACTATCATCCTGGACTTCGTCACCATGAGAAATTCTATTATGCCAACACAAAGAATGTTTTGCTACCCCCCATCTGGTTTCAAAAACCAAATGTCAGAGCAGAAACCATCATTAGAAGACCTCATGAGCACATTTGTCGCCAAATCTACAAAGAGGTTTGAAAAGATTGAGTCACAGCTCAACAACATTGAAATCCACATGGAATATGAGGCTGATGATGAAATCATTAGAGGTCCAAATTGGCCAGCTTGCCTCATCTATTACAAACCCACATAAAGGGGAGTTTCCAAGCAACACCGAGATAAAACCTAAGGAACAATGTCACGCTATCACCCTTAGGAATGAAAGAATGTCGGTAACGCCTCTGATGATCAAGGAAAGCAAGACAAGGAAGTAGAGCCGCAAGGGGACACAATGACGACAAGAGACCAGAACGAAACCATTCCAGCATATGTGAAACCCCAAATTCCTAAGACACCTCTTCCGTATCCTCAGAGCTTCCAAAAGAAGAAGTTGGATGCTTAATTCGCTAAATTTCTAGACATTTTAAAAAAAGATTCATATCAATATTCCCTTCACATATGCTTTGGAACAAATGCCCAATTATGTAAAGTTTATGAAAGAGATCATGTCGAAGAAAAGAAAGCTGGAGGACTTTGAAACAGTGAATCTCACAGAGGAATGCAATGCAATTATACAAAAAGAAATTGCCCTAAAAGCTTAAGGACCCTAGGAGTTTCACTATACCTTGCAACATAGGAGGCTATACTTTTATTAAAGCCCTATGTGATCTAGGAGCTAGCATTAATTTGATGCCTCTTTCTATTTTCAGAAAACTGGGCCTTGGTGATGCGAAGCCAACAACTATCACATTTTAGTTTGCGGATAGATCTCTCACTTATCCTCGGGGAGTCATTGAAGATGTGTTAGTGAAGGTGGATAAGTTCATCTTTCTAGCAGATTTTGTGGTGTTGGATATGAAAGAAGATCAAGAAATCCCTCTGATTCTTAGGCGCCCATTCTTGGCAACTGTGAAGGATCGGATTGATGTGCAGCAAGGAAAATTGATGCTGAGAATATAAGAGGAAGAAGTGAAGTTCGACATCTATAACACCATCAAATATCCTGAAGAAGTGAGTACATGTAACCGAGTAGATGTGGCAGAAACCTGTGTGCAAGAAACTTGTATGGAAAACGAGCCAACAGATCTTTTGGAATGGTATCTTGTAAAATCTACCATCGACACAGAGATACCAGTTGATAATTGAGACCTTAAGCAAATGACCTTAGCACTCGAAAGCTTGCCAAGAGAAATAGAAGCAAGGGCGCAAGTCGAAGCACTACAAGATCCACCATCAATGGAGGCTAAAAAGGATACACTGGAGTTAAAAGCATTGCCGAAGCATCTCCACTATGCATTCTTGGGTGAGAACTAGACATTTCAGTATTCATCTCTTCAACATTTTCCACTGTAGAAGAAGATAAATTATTGAGAATCTTAAGGAAATATAAGTCTGCTTTGGGATGGTCAAAAGCAGACATAAAAAGGATTAGCCCTTAAGTTTGCATGCATAAAATTTTGATGGAGGACACCTATAAACCATCTATCAAACATCAGAGGAGGTTGAATCCAGCCAAGAAATAAGTAGTAAGGGTCGAGGTGCTGAAATGGCTAAAAGTAGGAGTCATCTATGCCATTTCGGATAGTTCATAGGTTTCACTAGTCTAAGTGGTACCTAAAAATGGAGGAATGACAGTGGTCAAGAATGACAATAATGAGCTCATATCCACGAGAACAGTTACTGGGTGGCATGTCTACATAGATTACAGGAAACTCAAGAAGGCCACCAGAAATGACCATTTCCCTCTTCCATTCATAAATCAAATACTAGACTGCTTGGCCAGTTTTCAGTATTATCGTTTCCTAGATGGCTATTCCGGATACAATCAAATCACAATAGCACCAGAAGATCAAGAAAAGACAACCTTTACTTGTCTTTATGGTACATACGCTTTTCGGGGGATACCCTTCGGACTATATAATGCTCCAGCCACCTTTCAGCGATGTATGATAGCCATTTTCTTAGATATGGTGGAGGATATTCTAGAGATCTTCATACATGATTTTTCCGTATTTGGCTCAACCTTTGATCACTGTTTGCACAACTTATCCTTGGTGTTATAGAGATGTGAGGAGAAGAGTTTGGTGTTGAATTGGGAGAAGTGCCATTTTATGGTTCATTAAGGTATCTTGCTAGGTCATAAGATATCCTCGAAGGGTATGGAAGTAGATAGAGCCAAAATAGCAGCGATTGAAAAGCTTCCACCACCAATAAATGTTAAAGGAGTAAGGAGTTTCCTTGGTCATGTCGGGTTTTATCGATGATTCATATTGAATTTTTCTAAGATTGCGAAGCCACCTTACAATATTTTGGAAAAAAAGTCTATTTTTATGATGGATAAGGACTGCTTACAGGCCTTTAACAAAATTAAACAGGAATTGATCGCAGCTCCGATCATGATAATCCCTAATTGGAGTGAATGTTGTGATATTTTATATCGTACCGCAAGTGTACGATGTCAAGTTTTAGTATAAATGAGTTTAGAGTGTCGAACCCATAGGGATTGCGTTAACTCGCACTAAATACTACAATTGATAATCCTAACTTTATTTAGAAAACAAATAATTAATATTTTAATAAATAAATATAAAAACAATTATATATGAGGGACTAATACGATAGAGATTCTAGATCCTGATTTCACCTAGTTGTCGCCTATGTATATGTCATCCCAATTAATTATTGTTCAGTTATATTATTTATAAGTCAAGATTCCGAAAATATCCACTCCCTCTCTCGAGCATCAGTGAAAATATCATCAACTATCGACTTCGATATCTCTATAAAAATCTAGTAGTTAACAACTCATTTCGCTTTGTGATTCTATATTAACGACTTCAAAGGACTTATATATTCTCTCGAACTCTATAAAATTCCTAGATTATATTCTCTAGATCTATTCGAAATCCCCTCTCTCGAGTGATATTTCAAACATGTATCATCATATTTGTGGCCAGCAAACACAAAACATTAAACTCAAAAGAATATAAATAACTCAATAAAACTTCATAACAAAATCGACAATTAAAATAAAGGTTCAAGCATCAGTTACATCATTCTCCAAAATTAAGGAGTTTAGTTCATGACAATATAAAAATAATGAGAACAAGGTCATGAATCTAATGGAAATCATTAGAGTTCTAAGAAAGAAACAATAAGATACAACCCGAATTGAATCTCTTCCTCTTCGGACGTCACCACCTTTGTCTCCTCTTGTTGCTCTTCAATCCTCCTCCTTGGATCTCTAAAAATATGTATTTTGGTGTTTTGTGCTGTGTATTAGCCTCTCTTTTGAGTTGTGGACGAACTAATGTATTTATAATAAAGTCTTGGAATCATTAAACATCTAAAAAACCCTAAAATCCTGTTTCTGGTGCGGGCGGGGCGCTGCGGTGCCAAAGCCCATGGATTTAGTTTGGAACGAATAGATCTCTTTGAGTATATGCAAATTGATATATTATGGGTCTCATAACTCTTTCTAGATCAAAAGTTATAGCCTTTTAAATTCAGTGCGCAGCTGATGCTGGTTTTTGCCTGTTCTTGAGTCAGATGCTACCAATAGGTCCCGAAACACGCGTAATTGATCCATTCTTCATGTTCTAATGCTTCCTACAAACAAGACATAAAATAAACACTAAATGACTCGAAACATAACTAAATAATAGGCTAAGGATGACGGAATAAGTGGGTATAAACCGCACTTATCAAATACCCACAAACTTAAGATTTTGCTAGTCCCGAGAAAAAGATAAAATAATAACTAAATGAAAATAAACAAATAAAAATAACTAAATTAACTAAGCCACTTTCGTAGGGATCACGATTGTATTTAGCATATGCAACAAGCCTTTAAACTTCTAGGCGGCCCTAGTGGACGAGTTATAGTCTCGTGAGGGCTTACAGCGACGACACCCACAAATGTTATTCACACACAATCATGTAAAAATATAAAACAAATAAAAAGCAACTAATATAATCCCGATAGTTATGCATAAAATTGTCCTCAAAGAGTGCTTATCAATGAAATCAGAGAACCTTCAAAGTATGCAATTGCGACTCAAATCTAATTTCTTGAATAAACCATCTAAGCCAGACTCACAGTGTGTGTGTGTGTGTAAAGGTTCATTCACAGCTTGACTCATAAATAAGCTAACTTGATGATTTCGTCTAAAAAATTGAGATCCGATGGGTCAAACCAACCTAGATATCTCAAATTAACTCTACAATTGCCTTTCTTTGCTCCGTATGGTACGATTTTATTTTCTTCTTTTTCTGCTCTTTTATTATTATTTTTTTTGAACACACCTACCCTTTAATGTAGCATTTCTCCTTATGGTGGTCCTAACACTCGCCCATAGGTAGCTTCACGCTTATCGGTTATAGGTGGTTTTTATTTTTATTTTTATTTTTTTTAATCATACCATAAATCATAATACTTGCATATTGAGATAGATATCTAAGCAAACGATCATTCATCGGCATGCAATTTCTTCAACTAGTCACTTTGTTAACTTTCTAAGTTCTTACTGTTAAAAACCTGTTATTAAGTGCTTACGAGTCTAACCTAGATCATCTACTCAAGGCATTAGATAAAAATCAATTGAGACTTATCGTTTCTAAATTTCATCAAAAGCAATCACAATTCACCATTAGACTTATGTTTTACTATCAAAGACATAAAAACAAAAATAATTATTTTTTAATTTTTATTTTTTTAGAATAAATAAATAAATAGCAAGAATACATGCAAACACCGTAGGCACTGTATTTTTGCATATAAGTCCCAATGATGAGTCTCGTACGGAGGCACTACTCTTTAAGTTGTGGAAGTCGCGGGAAACGGACGTCGGAAGGGAAAAGTCAGAAATCAATACCTTGTTGGATTAATTAGTTTGCTTAGCTTCGGCTTTGCTCGTTAGGCCTATGTTTTAAAACTTATCCTTGGCCCAAAACCCCCTCAAGCCACACACCAAGCCCATACACCACCAAGCCACACACCAAGCCCACCAAAAGGACCAACCACACGCCCAACCGCCCTAATTCACGCCAAAAGCCTTCCAAAATAACAAATCCACACATTAAACACATGTTGAAATCAAACCAAATCACCTTCCCAAATTAAAAGATTCAAATCAAATCTCATCAATCACCTTCCTAATTAAATTAAATCACATTCCTAAACTAAATAAAAAAAAAATCAAATCAAATCAAATTACCTTCCTAAATTGAAGGGATCATTTCCTTATGATACACAAACTAAATATCCCCCATAATTACACAATATTCATTCCCTATTCGCATAAGGACAACCCCAACCCTTGCCTATAAAAAGAAGCCTAAACCCGACCTTAGAATCCCTAGCTAGCACTCACGCCCAAAGCATAGAAAAAAAGTCCATCCTTGCCATGAAAGAGAGATCCCTGCAAACCACTCACCCACCCTGCTCACAAACCCTCCACGACCTTCACAACTCACAGCCCTCAAACACAAACAGTCTCTCCCTCGTTACTCACGCTCAGCGCCTTCACAAGAAAACCAATAAACCATAAAGTCACGACCAGACACTCATGCAGCTACCTTAAACACACACGTAGCAACCACTAACACAGATCACACCACTAGCCACAAAGCCCTCACTCACTCAGCAACCCACTAACGCCCCTCAATTCATTCAGCCACCTTAAACACACACGTAGCAACCACTAACACACTCATGCACTGCCACCAAGACGCACACACATCACGTTGACACACGTCCTTCTCTCCACTCACATAGCCACTCCACTCTCACAAATCAAACAAACGAACAGTAACAATAAACCCCCAAGCCGAGAGCAACTCATGCACAAAATAATAAGCAAACTACCCTTAGCCGAGAGCAATACACTCACGTAATCAGCAGCCATAAACCAACCAACACACATCCTCCTAAGCCGAAATAAATAGCCAAATCAGACCTCTCATCAACGCACAGACGAGGCTCAGAAAACTGCCCAAAATAGTCCCCAATTATAGTAAAAATAGTGACTAAAAAACAACAGCAAAACAGAGGAAACAGTAGCCCAAAACAGCGAGGCAACGAAGGAAAACAACGAACCAGTAAATCGGAAAAGTTGCGGAGCATCAACCCTTCCGACAACCGTGTAACACACTTCCAATAGATGACTTAAGAGGTTAGACCTGAGGGCACATTTTTATTTATTCCCGCACTTTCTTTATGTTAGTTATTATTATTTCTTCGCATATGTATTATAGTTTCATGTAAGTTGTGTCCATGGGATGAATGAAATATGTGTTATCTCTTGCGGTATATCGGATGGAAACCCGGACGTAAATTTCGTAGCCGAATCCGAATGGACGGTAGTGCGGTCTGTACTCGGGATACAATGCCACGTACCGCTTGAGAGACGCACATATTTCGTGTCATTCGATCTTATGTTTATTTGTTGTTTTTTACTTTTATGTATGATTAGGGTGTTTAGTATGTTATTTTTTTATGCATGATTAGTTGATTATTTCCAAGCATGATTTAGTTATTTATTTCGCATTAGGAACTTGATTATGTCTCTTCTACGTTTATGTTTAGATTATTATTTATTTACATTGCCATGCTTAGCGATTTAATGTATGCATGAGATTGTGTGCTTTCCGTTATTCCTACTTACTTTTATGCATGCAAACTTAGATATAGGTAGTATGCAAACTTAGATATAGGTTGTTATTGCGTAGACTCGGTTATATTATTACATAAATCCGTTTATTACAAGTGGCATAAGTTAGAGACCATTCTGAACCCAACGGTTTGAGGTCTTCCCTTGCGAAGGGTGAGTGCGGCCTTAAATCATTTCTCAGTTCACACTGGGTAGCGACTCCATGTTATTTCTCCGGTTTAGTTCCCCCGTGAGCTACTCCGTACTCCCAACCGAGCCGTGAGCCTGGAACAGCGTCGCCGATTTATGTGTCCTACACACACCCCCAAACTTAAAACTTGCATTGTCCTCAATGAAAGATAAATATAAAGAAACCATATTAAGGAACAACACTACCGTGCATGGAGTTGATCAGGCTCCTGCTGATCAGAATTTGGTTGCGCGGGTTTTATGTGTCTCATGCTACCTGCATAAATGGCATGTAAAACGAATAAATAAACAATAGCACACAATGAAAATAAAAATAAAAAATAAAGAAAAATAATAAAAAAAATAAATGCAAGGGTTGCCTCCCCGCTAGCGCTAAGTTTAACGTCTTCAGCCAGACGTAACCACCCAAATGGTCATGGTGGCTTCAATGTAGTGAACCAGGTAATCTCATCTGCTTTTTTCTTTGGTATCCACCGGTTCTTATGACATGAAAAAGACAGCTTGGCAGGCTGTGGCAGTTTATCCATAGATAGTCCTCCAGTTGGAAATTCTGGACTGCACATTCGGCAGAATTGGCTCGGCCTCATTTTTAACCTTCCAGGGATCATCTCCAAGTGAGCAGTGACCTTTCTTTTCCTCTTTTTGTGGCGCTTTGGGAGTTGTTTCAGGTTTAGCTGTGGAGAATTTTCTTTTATGCATGGCTGCACTATGCTCGTATGGTTCTGAAATACTGATTTACCCTGCGTGTTTGCAACTCCCTTCTCTACTATATCTACCATGTGACATTCTGCATCACCTTGAGGGCTCGGCATGGTTCTGAAAGCACTGAAGGTGATTTCTTTATATTTACTGCTTAAATCTTGAGAGGTGTCTTAAATCTCTTTTCAGCTCCTAAGGGTTATGACTTGACATTGCTATTTGGGGTTGACTTGAGTATTACTATGAAACACCTATTTATGTTGATTGGCCATGGAAGAAACAAGCAGCCCAATTTGCGCTTCTAAAGATTTCAATGTTGCCCCCATATTGCCCATATGTGTTTCAATGTTATCCAGCCTTGACTCATTCTTCTCAAACCTCTCTGAAGCTGTAGATACAAATGTGCTCATGAGGTCTTCTAAGGAAGGTTTCTGCTCATCTCTTGGATAGTTGAAGCCATGAGGAGTTTGCAAGATGTTCTCCATATTAGCATATGAAAAATTTGGATGATAATAATTAGGCATATGACTGCCTCTATAGTTGTTGAAATTCCGATTGTTCATATACTGCACTTGTTCAAATCCTGCTCCTCTGTTGGGTAAAAGCATTCCATTAGCATAAACAACTCCAATAAACGGTTGGCTCATTTGATTTGTCAATACTTCTAGATGAGTCGTGAGGGACGATACTTGAGCTACCAGTGCACCAATAGGATCTACCATTGCTTCTTTTCCACTCTCCTCGTACGAAAGAAAAAAAATAAAAACAAAAATAAAACTAAAACTAAAGATAAAAATAAAGAAAAGAAAAGAAAAATAATAAAAAAATAAAATAAATAAATAAAATCTAAATTAAAGCTAAGATTACATGGTAATAGTATTAATGTGAATTAAACAAACAATCCCCGGAAACAGCGCCAAAAACTTATTGTGATATTTTATATCGTATCGCAAGTGTACGGTGTCAAGTTTTAGTATAAATGAGTTTAGAGTGTCGAACCCACAGGGATTGCGTTAACTCGCACTAAATACTACAATTGATAATCCTAACTTTATTTAGAGAATAAATAATAAAGATTTTAATAAATAAATATAAAAATAATTACATAGGAGGGACTAATACGATAGAGATTCTAGATCCTGATTTCACCTAGCTGTCGCCTATGTATTTGTCATGCCAATTAATCATTGTTCAGTTATATTATTTATAAGTCAATATATCATCAACTATAGACTTCGATATCTCTATAAAAATCTAGTAGTTATCAACTCATTTCGCTTTGTGATTCTATATTAACGACTTCAAAGGAACTTATATATTCTCTCGAACTCTATAAAATTCCTAGGTTATATTCTCTAGATCTATTTGAAATCCCCTCTCTCGAGTGATAGATTTCAAACATGTATCATCATATTTGTGGCCAGCAAACACAAAACATTAAACTCAAAAGAATATAAATAACTCAATAAAACTTCATAACAAAATCGACAATTAAAACAAAGGCTCAAGCATCAGTTACATCATTCTCCAAAATTAAGGAGTTTAGTTCATGAAAATAGATAAAAATAATGAGAACAAGGTCATGAATCTAATGGAAATCATTAGAGTTCTAAGAAAGAAACAAGAATATAAAACCCGAATTGAATCTCTCCCTCTTCGGACGTCACCGTCTTTGTCTCCTCTTGTTGCTCTTCAATCCTCCTCCTTGGATCTCTAAAAATATGTATTTTGGTGTTTTGTGCTGTGTATTAGCCTCTCTTTTGAGTTGTGGACGAACTAATGTATTTATAATAAAGTCTTGGAACCATTAAACATCTAAAAAACCATAAAATCCTGTTTCTGGTGAGCGCTGGGCGGCGCAGTGCCAAAGCCCTTGGATTTTATATGGAACACATAGATCTCTTTGAGTAGATGTAAATTGATATATTATGGGTCTCATAACTCTTTCTAGATCAAAAGTTATAGCCTTTTAAATTCAGTGCGCAGCTGATGCTGATTTTTGCTTGTTCTTGAGTCCGATGCTACCAATAGGTGCCGAAACACGCGTAATTGATCCATTCTTCATGTTGTAATGCTTCCTACAAACAAGACATCAAATAAACTATAAATGACACTAAATGACTCGAAACATAACTGAATAATAGGCTAAGGATGCCGGAATAAGTGGGTATAAACCGCACTTATCAGTGAACCATTTGAAGGGATGTGTGACGCCGATGACTTCACCGTTGGTGCATTGCTTGGCTAAAAGTGTGACAAGATTTTCAGAGCAATCTATTATGCAAGCAAAATGCTGGATAATGCCCAATAAAATTACACCACCACCGAGAAGGAAATACTTACGGTCGTGTTTGCCTTTGACAAATTTCGACCCTATTTAATTGGGACGAAGGTGATTGTCTATACAGACCATGCAGCTATTGATTACCTATTTGCAAAGAAGGATGCCAAACCTCGTTTGATATGATATGTCATTCTGTTGTAAGAATTCGATCTTGAAATACGGGACAAGAAGTGGAGTGAGAATGTGGTTGCTGATCACTTATCCCGAATCATGCCCGAAGCCCCTGGTGATGTCATTATTCAAGAGGGTTTTATGGATGAGAAACTTTTCGAGGTATTTACTAAAATTGCCCGGTTTGCTGATTATGCCAATTATTTAGCTTGTGGAGAATTTTCACCAAATAATACTTACCAGCAAAGGAAGAAAATCCTACATGATGTAAAGTTTTACCTATGGGATGAACCCCTACTCTTTAAGAGATGCCCATATCAAATAATCTGGAGATGTGTCCCAGTTGAAGAAGTCAAAGAAATCCTTAGTCAATGCCATTTTGCCCTTATGGAGGACACTTTGGAGCTACAAGAACTGCTAAGGTACTTCAATCTGGATTTTATTAGCCAACACTTTTTAGAGATATCTATCATTTTTGTCAAAACCTGTGATCGTTTCCAACGACTCGGAAACATCTCCAGGCGCCGGGTATTACCTTTAACTAACATCTTAGAGGTCGAAATCTTTGATGTATGTGGAATTGATTTTATGGGGCCATTCTCTCCTTTATTTGGCCAAACATACATTTTATTAGCAGTTGACTATGCATCCAAATGGGTGGAAGCTATTGCAACATCTACTAATGATGCGAAGGTTGTCATCAAGTTTGTATAAAAGAACATTTTTACCAGATTTGGTACCCCAAGAGCCATCATGAGTGATGAAGGTACACACTTTTGCAATAAGCTTTTCAATGCTCTTCTTGTAAAATATGGTGTGAAGCATAAAGTCGCTGATAAGTGCGGTTTATACCCACTTATTATGGCATTCTTAACCCATTATTTTGTTATGTTTCGTGCCATTTAATGTCATTTATAGTTTATTTTATATTTTATTTACAAGAGCATTAATACATGGATTTTGGGACATTTGCACATGTTTTGGGAAATTTCGGATGCAAGGAACACGTGGGGCCAAGAGAATGAGTTACAAAAGTTGACCAAAGAAATTTTTAATTAAAGAAAGAAGGAAGAAGTGGCATGAGAGAAGGCAACAAATCTTTGAAGAAATAAGAAAGTCACGTGGACCTTGGAGAGAAAAGGCATGTGTGGGCCCTAGCTTGGTGTTTGATTTTAGAAAATAAGTAAAGAAGAGAATAGAGAAGCTTGAAAAATAAATTGAAAAGTTGATGTTGACCAAGTTGAGAGCATAAACACGTGGGCCATATTTGTGAAATAAAGAGAGGCCACAATTGTTGACCAAGTGAGAAAAGAATGAAATAAAAAACCCATTGCATTATTTAAAGAGAGCTGCGCAGAACACATACAAAGAAACAGCGCCATAACGCCAACAATTAGGCGTCGTGGCGCCTGCAAGCCACAACACTCCATACAATTTACCGAGAGAAGAGCACCGCGACGCCAATTGACCAAGGTTGCGGCGCTGCGGGGAAAAGCCACACATGTGCAGGAACGTGAATTTTAGGGTTTTATAAGATGCTTAATGACCCAAGGCTCTATTATAAATACATTAGTTCGTCCAAGACTAAAAAAAGGAGGCTAATACACAGCACAAAACACCAAAACATATATTTTTAGAGATCCAAGAAGGAGGATTGAAGAGCAAAAAATGAGACAAAGGCGGTGACGTCCGAAGAGGAAAAGATTCAATTCGTGTTTTATCATCTTATTTCTTTCTTAGAACTCTAATGATTTCCATTAGATTCATGTCTTGTTTATCATTGTTTTATCTTTTGTCATGAACTAAACTCCTTAATTCTAGAGAATGATGTAACTGATGCTTGAACCCTGTATTTTTTGCTAATTTTGTTATGAAGTTTTATTGATTTATTTATATTCTTTTGAGTTTAATGTTTTGTGTTTGCTGGCCAAAAATTTGATTATATATGTTTGAAATCTATCACTCGAGAGAGGGGATTTTGAATGGATCTAGAGAATATGACCTAGGATTTTATAGAGTTCGAGAGAATCTGTAGTTTCTTTGAAGTCGTTAATATAGAATCACAAAGTGTAATAAGTTGTTAACTATTGGATTTTTATAGAGATATCGAAGTCTGTAGTTGATGATATTTTCACTCGGCACTCGAGAGAGAGTGGATATTTTTGGAGTCTTGACTTAAAAACAATATAACTGAACATGGATTAATTGGCTTGACAAATATATGGGTGACAGCTAGGTGAAATCAGGATCCAGAATCTCTATTGTATTAGTCCCTACTATATTATTTTTTATATTTATTTATTAAAATCTTTATTATTTGTTATCTAAATAAAGTTAGGATTATCAATTGTAGTATTTAGTGCGAGTTAACGCAATCTCTGTGGGTTCGACACTCTAAACACATTTATACTAAAACATGACACAATACACTTGCGGTACGATATAAAAAATCACAACAAGTTTTTGGCGCCGTTGCCGGGGATTGTTTGTTTAATTCACATTAATACTATTACCAAGTAATCTTAGCTTTAATTTAGATTTAGATTTTTATTTTATTTTATTTTATTTATTTTTTTCCTAAATTTTATTTTCATTTTCATTTTCATTTTATTTTTTTATTTTATTTTTTATTGGTTTTTTTTCTTTCGTACGTGGAAAGTTGGAAAAAAAAGTAATGGCAGATGCTATTGGTGCACTGATAGCTCAAATATCGTCCCTCACGACTCATCTAGAAGTATTGACAAATCAAATGAGCCAGCCGTTTTTTTGGCACTGTTTCTGCTAATGGAATACTCTTACCCAATAGAGGAGCAGGATTTGAACAAGTACAGTATATGAACAATCATAATTTCAACAACTATAGAGACAGTACTATGCCTAATTATTATCATCCGAATTCTTCATATGCTAATATGGAGAACATCTCTCAAACTCCTCATGGCTTCAACTATCCAAGAGATGAGCAGAAACCTTCCTTAGAAGACCTCATAAGTACATTTGTATCTACAGCTTCAGAGAGGTTTGAGAAGAATGAGTCAAGACTGGATAACATTGAAACACATATGGGCAATATGGGGCAACATTGAAATCTTTAGAAGCGTAAATTGGGCTGTTTGTTTCTTTTATGGCCAATCAACAGACATGGGTGTTTCCAAGGAATATTGAATTCAATCCCAAAGAGCAATGTCAAATCATAACCTGTAGGAGAGGAAAAGAGATTAAAGACACCTCTCATGACTCAGGCAGTAAAGAAAAAGAAACAGTAACAGAAGAAGAGAATAAAGGTGAATTGAAAATTAAAGTTCAAGATAAAGAAGTCACTTTCAGTACTGTCAGAGCCATGCCGAGTCCTCAAGATGGTGTAAAATGTCACAGGGTAGATATAGTAGAGAATGGAATTGAAACCAGATAGGGTGAATCAGTATTTCAGCAACCTACGAGCATAGTGCAGCCATGCATAAAGGAAGATTCTCTGCACCAATCCCAAAGCACCACAAAAAGAGGAAATGAAAAGCCAGTGCTCAATTGGAGATGATCCCTGGAAGGTTAAAAAGGAGGCCGAGCCAATTTAGTCGAATGTGCAGTCCAAAATTTCCAACTGGGGGACTATCTACGGATAAACTGCCACAGCCTGCCAAACTGTCTTTTTCATGTCATAAGAACCGGTGGATACCAAAGAAGAAAGCAGATGAGATTACCTTGTTCACTACATTTAAGCCACCATGACCATTTGGGTGGTTGAGTCTCGCTGAAGACGTTAAACTTAGCGCTAGCGGGGAGGCAACCCTTGCATTTATTTTATTATTATTTTTCTTTATTTTTAATTTTTAATTTTTATTGTGTGCTATTTGTTTATTTATTCGTTTTGCATGCTATTTATGCAGGTAGCACGAGACGAGACACAACGCCTGCGCAACCAAATTCTAACCAGCAGGAGCCTGATCAACTCCATGCATGGTAGTATTGTTCCTTAATCTGGTTTCTTTATATTTATCTTACATTGATGACAATGAAATTTTTAAGTTTAGGGGTGTGTGCATGTTGTTTACTTGTTATTTATTTGCTTAAGTTAAAAAAAATTATTTATTTTTAGTCATAGATAGTAATGCATAAATCCTATGATGAATTTTGTTTGTTTATGAATGAGATTTTAGAAACGATAAGTGCCCAATTTACTTTTATCTGATGCCTTAAGTAGTTGATCTATGTTAGACTCGTAAGCACTCAATTATAGGTTTTTAGCAGTGAAAACTTAAGTAGTTGAAAAAGTGACTAGTTGAAGAAATTGCATGTCGATGAATTATCGTTTGCTTAGATACCTATCTTGATTTGCTAGTGTTATGATGTATGGTATGGATAAGAAATAAAAGAAAAAAAGTCTATAAAGAAAGAAAATAAACCACATATAACCGATAAGCGTGAAGCTACCCATGACTGAGTATTAGGACCATCTTGAGGAGAAATGCTACCTTAAAGGGTAGGTGAGTTGAAAAAAAAGTGCAAAAAGAGAAGTAAAAAGAGACAAGAAAAGAAAAGAAAAATATACCATACTGAGCACAAAATAAAGCAATTACAGAGCTGAATTGAGATATCTAAGTTGGTTTGACCCATCGATCTCAATTTTTAAACGAAATCATTAAGTTGGCTTACGTAGGAATCAAACTGTGACTGAACCTTTTGATAATTTATTCAAGAATTTGGATTTGAGTCAAATTGCGTACTTTGAAGGTTCTCTAATTTCATTTATAAGCTTTCTTTAAGGACAATTTTATGCTTAACTATCAGGACTATGCTTTTGTTATTTTATATTTTTGCATGATTGTGTATGAATGACGTTTGTGGGTATCATCGATGTAAGCCCTCACGAGACTATAACTTGTCCACTAGGGTCGCCTAGGGGTTTAAAGGCTTGTTGCATACGCTAAATGCAACCGTGATCCCTACAAAAGTGGCTTAGTTAATTTAGTTAATTTTAATTGTTTATTTGAATTTATTTTTTATTTTGTCTTTTGCTCGGGACTAGCAAAATCTTAAGTTTGAGGGTGTTTGATAAGTGCTGTTTATACCCACTTATTATGGAATTCTTAGCCCATTATTTTGTTATGTTTCGTGCCATTTAATGTCATTTATAGTTTATTTTATGTTTTATTTACATGAGCATTAATACATGGATCTTGGGACATTTGCACGTGTTTTGGGAACTTTCGGATGCAAGGAACACGTGGGGCCAAGAGAATGAGTTACAAAAGTTGACCAAAGGAATTGTTAATTAAATAAAGAAGGAAGAAGTGGCGTGGGAGAAGGCAACAAATCTTTGAAGAAATAAGAAAGTCACGAGGACCTTGGAGAGAGAAGGCATGTGTAGGCCATAGCTTAGTGTTTGATTTTACAAAATAAGTAAAAAAGAGAAGAGAGAAGCTTGGAAAATAAATTGAAAAGTTGATGTTGACCAAGTTGAGAGCATATACACGTGGGCCATATTTGTGAAAGAAAGAGAAGCCACAATTGTTGACCAAGTGAGAAAATAATGAAATAAAAAAAGAAAGCACGTGGGCCCCATTGCATTATTTAAAGAGAGCTGCGCAGAACACATACAAAGAAACAGCGCCACAGCGCCAACAATTAGGCGTCGTGGCGCCTGCAAGCCACAACACTCCATATAATTTACCGAGAGAAGAGCACCGCGACGCCAATTGACCAAGGTTGCGGCGCTGCGGGGAAAAGCCACACATGCGCAGGAACGTGAATTTTAGGGTTTTATAAGATGCTTAATGACCCAAGGCTCTATTATAAATACATTAGTTCATCATGGACTAAAAAAAAGAGGCTAATACATAGCATAAAATACCAAAACATATATTTTTAGAGATCCAAGAAGGAGGATTGAAGAGCAAAAAGAGGAGACTAAGGCGGTGACATCTGAAGAGGAAGAGATTCAATTCCGGTTTTATCATCTTATTTCTTTCTTAGAACTCTAATGATTTCCATTAGATTCATGACTTTTTTATTTCTTTCTTAGAACTCTAATGATTTCCATTAGATTCATGACTTTTTTATCATTGTTTTTATCTTTTGTCATGAAATAAACTCCTTGATTCTGGAGAATGATGTAACTGATGCTTGAACCCTGTATTGTTTGCTAATTTTGTTATTAATTTTTATTGATTTATTTATATTCTTTTGAGTTTAATGCTTTGTGTTTTCTGGTCACAAATATGATGATATATGTTTGAAATCTATCACTTGAGATATGCGATTTTGAATGGATCTAGAGAATATGACCTAGGATTTTAGAGTTTTCCAGAGAATCTATAGTTCCTTTGAAGTCGTTAATATAGAATCACAAAGCGTAATGAGTTGTTAACTATTGGATTTTTATAGAGATATCGAAGTCTGTAGTTGATGATATTTTCACTCACTCGGCACTCGAGAGAGGGAGTGGATATTTTCGGAGTCTTGACTTATAAACAATATAAATGAACAAGGATTAATTGGCATGATAAATATATGGGTGACATCTAGGTGAAATCAGAATCCAGATTCTCTATTGTATTCGTCCCTCATATATAATTATTTTCATATTTATTTATTAAAATCTTTATTATTTGTTATCTAAATAAAGTTAAGATTATAAATAGTGTAGTATTTAGTGCGAGTTAACGCAATCCCTGTGGGTTCGACACTCTAAACTCATTTATACTAAAACTTGACACCATACACTTGCGGTACGATATAAAAAATCACAACAGTCGCATTGGGTTATCATCCCCAAAGTAATGGCCAAGTTGAAGTATCTAATCGGAATATCAAATAAATTCTTGAGAAAATGGTGACTATCAACCGAAAGGATTGGGCCATGAAGCTTGATGATGTTTATGGGGTTATCAGACTGCTTTTAAAATACCAATCGGGATGTCACCATACCGATTGGTATTTGGAAAGGTGTGTCACTTGCCCGTTGAATTGGAGCATCATGCTTTTTGGGTGGTAAATAATTTAATTTCGATCTAAAGGCAACAGGTGACCAACGTCGCCTTCAATTAAATGAAATGACAAAATTCCGAAATGATGCTTATGAGAATGCCAAGATCTATAAAAAAAACTAACAAAGCAGTAGCATGACAAACAAATCCTCCAGCGAGTATTTTGTCCTGGCCAGCAAGTGTTGTTATTCAATTTGAGACTCAAACTATTTCTGGGTAAACTAAAATCGCGATGGTTTGGCCTTTTTACCATCACTGAGTTCTTTCTATATGAGGCGATTGAAGTTTAGAGCCAGGATCAGTGAGTTTTTAAAGTTAATGGTCAATTCCTGAAACACTACTACGGGACTATAGAGAGAATGATCGAAAACATCCTTATTGATGTCTCGAAGTAAGAATGGCATGATGTCAGGTTGAAGACAATAAACCAAGCGCTTATTGGGAGGCAACCCAATGAATTATATTGTTAGTAAGTATCTAGTTATCACTTTTTCAATTTTAATTTTTTTTAAAAAAATTACGTGTCGCAATGCCAACTTCTGGTGTCGTGACGCGGGGTCTCACCGAGAGGAACGAGTCGTAGCGCCAGTTTTTGTCGTCCGACGCGTCGTAAAATCCAGCCCTTCACACTCAGCTCTTAAGACGCGTCCAATGTCTAAAAACAAAAATTGAGGACACACCTTAAAACCTTTTGGACACAATCAAATTCAAAGTGCCAAGAAACAAAATGTACATGCTTTTTCTTTACTTCCCTTTCTTGTTTTATATGAATATGCTAGTTTGATTCATATCAAAGCTAGGTGTATCATCCGAAGAATAGTAGGGAGAAGAAGTTTCTGATTTCGCCAAAATAGGCCCCAATCTCGTTCCTTGGGTATTCTTAATTGTGTGTGGATGGTGCTTTGGTGCTTAGAAAAGGTTGTTTAGGGTTTTTTTGGCATTGAGTGACATCAAGTGAAGGCAACAAGTTGTTGGTATTGACCTTGCCCACCTAGTGTTTGATGAATTGCACCATAGATAAATCTTGCTTCTGTTGAGAATGTTGAGTGTGTGGTGTGGTGTGTACACAATATTGGAGACAAGAGTGGTGTTATGGCCCCGAAGAAGAAACATAAGGCCTCCTCCTCACTTACTGATGACCCCGAATGTTTTTGGAATGAGGAGGCGTTTAACAATTTCAATGTGTTGCTTTCAAATAACCTAATTCGAGAGCTGGGAATTAAGGTCACCATTGCACTTGATCCGGATATAACGCAGATAATTCAAAATTGAAGATGGGAAGAATTCACTAGACCCACTGCTGATGTGGTTGTGCCTGTGGTCTGGGAGTCCTATGAAAATTTGAAGGTGCATCACGAAGGCATGAAGGTGCTTGTCAGAGGTAAAATGGTACCGTTCGACCAACACACAATCAACATATTTTATCAGTTGACAGACATTGAAGAAGACAAGTATATTGCATATTTGGAGGAAGACCTTGATTATGAGGAGATCATAACTACCTTATGTGGAGAATGTGCTAGTTGGAAAAAAAATGGAAAAAAAATCAAGGAGTCGCAGTGAATTTTAACAAGACAGCCTTAGAGAAGTATGCTAGGGCTTGGTTTTTTTCATTTCTGCTAAACTTATGCCAGCCAGTCACACATCCCATGTGACCAAGGATCGTGCCGCTCTCATTTATGCAATTATCACTGGCAAATATATTAATATTGGGCACATAATTCAAGACTCAATCTTTGATGCTATAAGGGGTTTGACTACACTTGACCTTCATCACCCGTCTCTGATCATTGATTTATGACACAATGCGGGGTTACATGGGATAAAAGTGAAGAAATAGTGAATGCCCAGGTTTCGATTGATGCGGGTATTCTTTCCCATTATAAGAACAAGGAAGATGATGAAACACAAGATTCCGGTCCTTCCAGAGTGGCTAGTTCTTCTCGAGGTGCGAGTTCGGCCCGTCCTCGTCCATTTATGACTCCTACATCTCGTCTTAATTTAAGCGAACGACTATCCTTACTTGAGAAAGAGACACGACGTCACAGACAAGTATAGCGTATTTTTCAGGAACATGTTGACAATTATATGGCTTATTCTGTGGACTTTAATTCTGCCTTGGTGGAAATGTTTGAGAACAGCGAGCTTAATTCAGGACCTAATGCAGTGTGCTTTCCTTCACCGCCCATCTTTCAACCATATCCAGTCGATGTGACTGATGAGGATGATAATTGATGACGGCAGATGAGCGAAAAATATAACAATATTTACCGTCCCTTTTACCTAATATTTTGTTTAGTTTCTCGGGTTTGATGAACGTTTTGATGTGTTTTAGTTTATTTTACAGATAAAATAAAATTGGGACTCAATGGAATCATTTAGGATGAAATGTGGAACAAATAAGGGCAAAAAATGGACTTGACATTTTGATTTTGGAGATTGGAAACTTGAAATGGCGTTCTAACAAAGTACAATTTCGGAAATTCCAACTTTGCGCAATTGTCGTATTTTGGCCATAACCTTTTACGCCGATATCAGATTGAGGTGATTCAAGTTCTAGATTAAAGAAGCCTCAAAGATCTACAACTTTGAAGTTCATGATAATTTCGAATCCTGAATTTTCCATGACCGAAATGGATAAAACATTCGGAAGTATGTTATATGTAATTATTTAAGTCATTTTCAAAATTAAAAAAATAATAAAATAAAAAAATAAAAATTATCAAACATCCACCAAACATGCAAGACCAAACACACTTGCATGTTTGGTGGAGGATTTGGTGTCATGTTTGGTGCCATATTTGGTACCATGTTTGATGCCATGTTTGGTGCCATGTTTGGTGGAGCAATTGGTGGAGAAATTGGTTGAAGCCTTTAGATTTGCCTATAAATACCAAGCTAAACTTTGTAAATTTTTCATGCTTTCTTTGGAGGAATTTCTCCATGAAAACCTAAAGGAAAGTGTATTGTGTATTTATTTAAGTTTTCTTGTATTTTCTTTTTATTTAATTAATAAAATTTTGTGTGTTTTCATTTACAGCATGAGCAGGTAATCTCATTCTGCTGGGGTGAAAATGTGAGACTTTTAATATAATAAATTATATTAATCTCCCTTATTTTAATTAAAATTTGGATTAATTAGTTACCGCCTATATGGTCGGTTAAGGCGACAACCTTATTTACTGCCTATATGGTCGGTTTTACATTTCAGACGTAGTTTCCGCCTATATGGTCGGTTTAGGTAATAACCTTGTTACCGCCTATATGATCGGTTGGATTTAATTGAGACAAATGAAATTACCGCCTTTATGGTCTGGTTAAATATAATTAATTAATCGGTAAACATTGACAATAAGGGAGATTTCTAATTTTGAAATATTAGAAGTGGATCATTTAACCCCCATCATTTTCTTTATTTTTTATTTACGTTTTTAATTTCCAGTTTTTACTTTATGTCTTTTATTTTCTTTAAGCTTTTACTAGCCTTAGATATGTGTTGTAACTAAGCTCATTATCTGGGGTTGTGTTGATTTCCAATATCACTGGTTTATAAGAGGTTATTTTACGGTTAAAGTAATATAAAGGTTTATTTATTGAGTCTTAGTCTTAATGCTTCTTGTTAACTGGCCATTAATAAGATTTATCTGGTAAACTTAAAATAAACTTGGAAAATAAATTTTAGGTTTAAACCTTAGACTCAATAACTCACGATCTTCCTTGAGGATAATAACTCTTTAATAGATTTCCTTACAGGATAGGAATATACATGTCGGGTGGGGGTAGCCATAATTGGAACTTAATCTTAATGAATTCATGTAACTTGGTTGACATATGAATATGATTAATTGGGTTATACTGGATATTTTTATCTGACCATCGGAGGAGGCTTTTACATATTTTCGTGTTCCAGGTTAATAAACAAATATATTGCACAAACGTAAGATAACCACTTCATCTTTTAAAGATATTGGAAGGATTCACAACCCTGGATGGTTTCATAATATTGAATTTTCATCAATTTACTTTCGTGCAATTTTATCTACTTGTTTTAAGTTTAAAGTCACCATCCAATCAAACAACCAATCCATTAGATACTTGTAATAATTTGGCTTCATAAATTAATAGCTTAGGTATTAAGTCCTCATGGGATTGATACTTTTTATACTACTTCAACGATACGTGAGCTTGCGTTATACGCGTGTGATTACGCCGATCAAGTTTTTGGCGCCGTTGTCGGGGACTTATTTATCTTTCACTATTAGTTTTGGGGTTAAATACGTTACTTGTGTCTAATTACTTTTTACTTATTATTTTTGTTTTCTTGTGTTTCAGGTTCTCAGACACTACATGAGACGAACCAGAAGCTTTGAAATCCGACCGCTTAACCCAGAGATTGAAAGAACCATCAGGCAGTTGAGAAGGGAAAGGCGAGAAGGCCAAGAAACACTTATCAACATAGAACCTGAACCTTTAGAGGTTGCACCACTAATTCCCATTCGAGACAGAACCATTCCGGTGGTTGAAGGCTTCATTTCTTGTATTGTACTTTCTCTATTACCAGCAAATGCGTGTGACATCAAAACATGCATCCAGATGATACAACAGTCAGTTCAGTTTGGGGGGAATGCAACTGAAGATCCTAATGCCCACATCTGCAACTTCCTGGAAGTTTACGGCACTTTGAATTATAACCGAGCAGATGAAGAAGCAATGAGACTGCGTGTTTTTCCATATTCCTTGAAAGACAGAGCTAAAGCTTGGCTACATTCGCTACCAGCAGGTTCCATCACAACTTGAAACACTCTAGCCACAAAATTCCTTGGAAAATACTTTCCACCAACTAGAACTGCAAAGCTGAGGAATGACATTATATATTTTGAGCAACAAGATTCGGAATCTCTTTATGAAGCTTGGGAAATGTACAAGGATTTTCTCAGAAAATGTCCTCACCATGAGATTGCAAAGTGGCTACAAGTCCAAACTTTCTACAATGGACTTCCTGGACTTATGAGAACCACAATTGATGCCGCTGCTGGAGGAGCTTTAATGGCAAAAGGAGAAGATCAGGCCTGGGACCTAATTGAAGAAATGGCTAACAATAAATCCTTATGGCCAACAGAAAGGAGCATGATTCAAAGAATCGCGAGAATTTATGAAGTTGGAGCTAACACAGCAATGAATGCCAAGCTGGATCAGATATGCAAATTCATGGAAACTCTTAGCATGCAAGGCAATATTGGATCTACAAGTTTACCATATGGAGGAGTACCAGAGCCAAACCAACATGAAGAGACGGTGAATTATATTAACAATTTCAACAGACAGGGGAACAATCCGTATTCCAACACCTACAACCCAGGGTGGAGGAATCATCCCAATTTCGCATGGAGCAACAATTCGGGGCAAAAGAACTATCCACCACCTGGATTCCAACAACACAACAAAGGCCAGAAGCATGCAAATGAACTAGGAATATCGGAAGTGCTAGCTCAGTTAAAAAAATATGATGTTATGTTTCAGAGCCAATTAGCATATATAAAAGCACTGGAAAATCAAATTGGACAACTGGCCAACGCTCAGAGTTACAAACCGCTAGGCAACCTTCCTACCAACACAGAACCAAATATAAGGAACAAAGGGAAAGAGTAATTTCAAGCCATTACTTTGAAAAGTGGTACTGAAATCAACAAAGATGTTGGAATCATGGCATCAATTGAAGAAGTTCAAAAATAAGCAGTTCCACAGATGGAGGAAAAAGAAGCAAAGGAAAAAGATCAAGAAAAATTCACTCCACCTTCACCTTTTCCACAGCGTCTCCAAAAAAACAAACTGGACAAGCAGTTTGCTCGATTCTTGGAGGTCTTTAAAAAGCTGCACATCAACATTCCATTTGCAGAAGCGTTGGAAGAAATGCCCAGCTATGTCAAATTCATGAAATATATTCTTTCACAAAAGCGGAGATTGGGAGATTATGAGACAACAGCATTGACAGAATAATGCAGCGCCATCATTTAGAGGAAACTTCCCCCAAAGTTGAAAGATCCTGGCAGTTTTACTGTCCCATGCACCATTGGAGAACATTATATCGGTAAGGCTTTATGTGATTTAGGTGCAAGTGTTATTTAATGCCTTTTTCTATTTACAGGAAACTGCAAATTGGAAAAGCAATGCCCACCTTAGTCTCTCTGCAACTTGCTGATAGAATGCTTTCATTTCCGAGAGGAGTAGTTGAAGATGTGCTGGTCAAAGTCGACAAACTCATTCTCCCAGCAGATTTCATTATCCTTGATATTGAGGAAGACAAAGATGTACCTATCATCCTAGGGAGACCATTCTTGGCTACGGGTCGAACTGTTATTGATGTACAAAAAGAAGAACTAACCATGAAAGTGCGGGACCAAAAGTTACCTTCAATGTTTTCAAAATCATGAAATTCCCGAGTGATGAAAATGAGGAGGAATTTTTCAAAATTGACGTTGTTGATAGTATCATCCAGGATAATGATGTAATGCCACCTCCCACGGATAAACTTGAAGCTTGCTTCACCAACATGACTGACAGCGAGCTAGATACAGAAATTCTGGAATGTATCAACTATCTTGACAAGCCATTTCGCTTCAAATCAACACCACAAGTGGAAAGTCTGGAACTACCGAAAAAGTAGTGAATCAAGCCTTTGATTGAAGAACCACCACAGCTGGAGCTAAAGTTACTCCCGAGCCATCTCAGGTATGCATTCTTAGGAAACTCTTCTGAATTACCTGTGATTATTCTTCTTCACTAACATTGGAGCAGGAAGAAAAGTTGCTGAGAGTGTTACGAGAACACAAGAAAGCCATTGGCTGGACTATAGCAGACATTCGAGGCATTAATCCATCATTTTGCATGCATAAAAATTTTGATGAACGACGAGTACAAACCCACAGTGGAGCATCAACGGAGACTAAATCCAATCATGAAATAGGTCGTGAATAAATAAATTATCAAATGGTTGGATACTGGCATCATCTACCCCATCTCTGACAGCACTTGGGTGAGTCCTATGCAGTGAAATAAAAAGAATGAGTTGATTCCAATAAGAACAGTGATTGGATGGAGAGTATGCATGGACTACAGGAAACTGAACAAAGCAACAAGGAAAGATAATTTTCCGCTACCATTCATTGATCAGATGCTAGACAGACTGGCGGGACATGAATTCTATTATTTTTTAGATGGATACTCGGGGTACAATTAGATTGCCATCGCCCTAGAAGATCAGAAGAAAACCACTTTTACATGTCTGTATGGTACTTTTACTTTCCGCAGGATGTCATTTGGACTATGTAATGCTCCTGCCACATTTCAACGTTGCATGATGGCCATCTTCTCGGACATGCTGGAATAAAGTATGGAGGTTTTCATGGATGATTTCTCTGTGTTTAGAGACTCTTTCGACCACTGCTTGTAAAATTTGGAACAAGTATTATAAAGGTGCGAAGATACCATTCTTTGCTATGGTGAAACTGTTATTGATGTACAAAAAGGAGAACTAACCATGAAAGTGCAGGACCAAGAAATTACCTTCAATGTTTTCAAAGCCATGAAATTCTCGAGTGATGAGAAGGAGGAGGAATGTTTAAGAATTGACGTTGTTGATAGTATCATCCAGGATAATGATGCAATGCCACCTCCCATGGATAAACTTGAAGCTTGCATCACTAACATGACTGACAGCGAGCTAGATGCTGAAATTTTGGAATGTATCAACTATCTTAACAAGCCATTTCGCTTCAAATCGACACCACAAGTGGAAAGTCTGGAACTATCGAAAAAGTAGCGAATCAAGCCTTCGATTGAAGAACCACCACAGCTGGAGCTAAAGTTACTCCCGAGCCATCTCAGGTATGCATTCTTAGGAAACTCTTCTGAATTACCTGTGATTATTTCTTCTTCACTAACATTGGAGCAGGAAGAAAAGTTGCTGAGAGTGTTACGAGAACACAAGAAAGCCATTGGCTGGACTATAGCAGACATTCGAGGCATTAATCCATCATTTTGCATGCATAAAAATTTGATGAACGACGAGTACAAACCCACAGTGGAGCATCAACGGAGACTAAATCCAATCATGAAATAGGTCGTGAATAAATAAATTATCAAATGGTTGGATACTGGCATCATCTACCCCATCTCTGACAACACTTGGGTGAGTCATATGCAGTGTGTGCCAAAGAAAGGAGGAATTATTGTAGTCACAAATGAAAAGAACGAGCTGATTCTAACAAGAACATGGACTGGATGGAGAGTATGCATGGACTACAAGAAACTGAACAAAGCAACAAGGAAATATCATTTTCCGCTGTCATTCATTGATAATATGCTAGACTGGCGGGACATGAATTCTATTATTTTCTAGACGGATACTCGGGGTACAATCAGATTTCCATCGCCCCAGAAGATCAGAAGAAAACCATTTTTACATGTTCGTATGATACTTTTACTTTCCGCAGGATGCCATTTGGACTATGTAATGCTCCTGCCATATTTCAATATTGCATGATGGTCATCTTCTCGAACATACTGGAACAAAGTATGAAGGTTTTCATGGATGATTTCTCTGTGTTTGGAGACTCTTTCGACCACTGCTTGCAAAATCTGGAACAAGTGTTATAAAGGTGCGAAGATACCAACCTGGTACTCAATTGGGAGAAATGCCATTTCATGGTGCAAGAAGGCATTGTTTTGGGACATCGGATCTCACAAAAGGGAATCGAGGTAGACAAAGCAAAGATCGAGACAATTGAAAAAATACCTCCACAAACATCTGTCAAAGGGATTCGGAGTTTTCTCGGACATGCAGGCTTTTATAGGAGATTTATCAAAGACTTCTCAAAGATTGCTAAACCTCTGTATAATCTTCTGTAGAAAGATGTTCCTTTCAACTTCACCAAGAATGACACGAAGCTTTTGAGATCTTGAAACAGAAGTTGGTCTCTGCCTCCATCATAGTAGCACCAGATTGGACCCTTCCATTTGAGGTAATGTGCGATGCTAGTGATTTTACTATAGGTGCAGTTTTGGGACAACGCAAAGCAAAGATTTTCCATACCATTTACTACTCCAGCAGAATTTTGAATGAAGCACAACTCAACTACACAACCATTGAAAATGAGTTGCTTGCAGTTATGTTTTCTTTTGATAAATTCTGCTCCTATCTGTTGGGTCCCAAAGTGGTGGTCGACACAGATCATTCATCAATTAAATACCTGATCGTGAAGAAAGCTTCCAAACCCATATTGATCCGTTGGATACTTCTATTGCAAGAATTCGATGTGGAGATCAGAGACAGGAAAAGGGACAGAAAACCAAGTGGCTGATCACTTATCGAGGCTCGAGAATAGAGAAATGGCTAGCAATGAACTGACAATCAAAGAAACTTTTCTAGATGAACAGTTGTTTGCCATGAAACATCATGATGTCCTTTCGTATGCTAACTATGTCAACTACATAGTATCGGGAAAATGGCAGTTGGAATGGACAACTCAGCAACGTAAGAAATTCTTCAAAGAAGTCAAGCACTATGTCTGGGATGAGTTGTTCCTGTTCAAACGATGTGCTGATCAATTACTGAGACGTTGTATTCCACATGAGGAGGTCAATAGTGTTTTGCAACATTGTCATTCATCACCATACGACAGACACTTCAGCGGAAATAAAACTGCAGCCAAAGTCCTACAATCAGGGTTGTTCTGGTCCACTATGTTTAAAGATGCTTACTTATTTGCTCTTCAATGTGACAGGTGACAGAGAACGAGAAATATTTCGAGGAGAAATAAAGGACCTCTGTAAAATATTCTGGAAGTGGAGATATTTGATTTATGGGGGATTGATTTTATGGGACCCTTTGTTCCATTATTCGGAAACCTGTACATACTTGTTGTAGTAAACTACGTCTCTAAATGGGTTGAAGCAATAACACTGCCATCAAATGATTCAAAAGTGGTGATAAAATTCCTTAAAAAGAATATTTTCACTCGCTTCGGAACACCTCGGGTGATTATCAACGATGGTGGCACACATTTTTGCAACAGATACTTCGATGCACTCCTATCCAAATATGGAGTTACTCATAAAGTTGCAACTGCTTACCATCCACAATCAAATGGACAGGTTTAAGTTTCAAACTGGGAGATCAAAAGAATTTTGGAAAGAACCGTTGGATCAACGAGGAATGACTGGTCTGAAAAACTGGATGATGCACTGTGGGCCTACAGGACAGCTTACAATATACCCATTGGTATGTCCCCATATCGAATGGTGTTTGGGAAAGCGTGCCATCTGTCAGTTGAGCTTGAACACAAGGCATACTGGGCACTGAAGAAGTTGAATCTTGATCTACAAGCTGCAGGAGAAAAAAGGCTTCAACAACTCAACGAATTGGAGGAATTTCGCCTACAAGCTTATGAGAATGCCAGAATATACAAAGAAAAGACGAAGAAATGGCATGATAAAAAAATAGTGCGCAGACAACTGGAGCCATGGCAGCAGGTGTTGTTATACGATTCACGGTTGAAACTTTTCCCTGGAAAGCTGAAATCAAAATGGTCAGGTCCATTTGTGATTACTCAGGTTTTACCATACGGATTTGTTGAGATATACAATCCCAAGTCCAACAACACATTCAAAGTTAACATCCAGCGTGTCAAGCACTACTGGGGAGAATCAATTAAGCGATAAAAAGAAAATGTCACACTTTCAGATCCAGCCTAACGTTCGGGCAATCATGTCTAGCTGACGACATTAAACTTAGTACTAGCTGGGAGGCAACCCATGCAATTTGTGTATATATTTAGATTTGGTGTGTTTTATTTTTATGTGATTTGTGTAGGTAAAGTCACATTTCAGGATGGAAGACGTTCTCGTTAATCTTCACAAGAAATTTCCTACACTCCCTCAAATCTCTCTGATGAAAGTTTACAAAGCTCGCTTGAAATGGATGAGACTAATGATGATCAAAGGTATTCCTAATGACATTCGTTGGATTATTGAAGCACGAGTCCGATTGGCAGGTAAGTCTTCTAACATCTGCCTGGTTTAGGAAGAAACACCTATGCTAAAAGAATTGGTGTTTGTTATAAATTTACTCGCATGACATGTAATACTCGTTGTCGTTCTTTAGGAATGATATATGATAACCGCGAAGATAAGATTAAGTTCATTAGGGATGACTTGAGTAAGGAGTCTTTGGATGACATATCTAAGACTCTTGAGACGCATTCCAGTGGATATGTGCATCATGCAATTCACATGTTATATACACAATTCCGACAAGAAAGACAACAATATAGTCTAGGGAATCTGACTTTAAAAGACTATGTTTGCCAATTTATAAGAAAATTGGATAGGAAGTTTGTCCCTGATGCATAGACGTCATTCAAGCTGTTACTTTCTGTAAATATTATTTTCTTTGTCTTTAACTAATAATTGTGATTTTTTTTGTTATTTTCTTTTTATTTTCTCCGACAGGATCCAGACTTTCTGACTTTCACGATATATTTTAATGTTTCACTAATAATTGTCATTTGGCAGGTACTAGTGCTATTATTACTCACCCTTTTTCAGGTGTTATAAATTCAACTCATCATTGCACTCTTGAAGACATCTAGAGTAAAAATGGAAGCCACTTCAAGAAGATGAGTTGTAAACATATGTGTGTTCTGCGGTACTAGTGTTGGTTCTAAACCAGAGTTCGTTGAGGCAGCACATGAATTGGGTCGAGTCATAGCTGAAAGGAATATGCACCTAGTATATGGCGGTGGCAATCTTGGACTAATGGGGATCGTTTCAAGGGCTGTACAGGAAGGAGGCAGTCAAGTCTTGGGAATCATCCCAAAACCTTTGGCGGAGGTGAATCTTATTGGACCATCAAACGGAGAAGAGCTGATCATGCCAGGTATGTCTGAACGACTGGTAGAAATGATTAACCGTGCTGATGCTTTTATTGCTTTGCCAGGTGGCTTGGGCACGATGGAGGAAATTTTTACAGTGTTATCTTGGGCGAACTTGAACATACACCAGAAACCGATTAAACTGTTCAACGCTGATGGATTTTATGATTTTCTTTGTGTATTTCTTGATGATGCCCGAAGAAATGGGTTCGTGTCAAAACCTGCAAAAGAACTCCTCTTTACTGCCAGAACTGCCCCAGATTTAATTGACCAAATCTTAGCCTTTGAACCACAAATTGACCTTATCCTTTCCAAGATAAACTGGTCTGATAACGATCGTGGTAAAAAGCATCGGATAAATCTGGATCTTAACCTTTAATTGATATTTTTAGATGTAGAATTTCAGCTAACCAGGTACTATCTTCTAAACTCATCTTCTGCTTTTTAAGACATTGGAAACAATGTCTCATTTAGGGTTGGGGGAGAGGAATAGTTTACTAGTATCTTGTTTTTATTGTGTTATTTTTAGTCAAAAATTTTCAAAAAATTAAAAAAAATTAAAAAAAAAAATATTTTGTTTTTGTGTTTTTAATTTGATTAATCATGTGAAATTGGTGTGAGATAGTTGTGTAAGGAATTTCCACTCCTGAGACGTATCTCAACATATTTCGTAACAAGTTAATTTTTGTTTATTTCTTTTTGAATTATTTAATTTGTGAATTCTCCATAATACTGACTAAATTAGATCTTCATATGTTCAGTTGGCAGGTATTATCAACATGCATGGTAACATACAGCCATGAGATGTATTTGAAAAGTTTGTAATATTCAGTGCTATAGTTTAATTGGAGGAAGCATCTAAAAATCAATGGAATAAAAAAAAAAAGAAAAAAATGTGTTTAAAAAAAATAAACAAAAAGAAAAAGTCTGAGATCCGAGTCATTAAGTCCGTAGGGGTGTTTTAACACTTAGTGCCCTAAAGCCAACTGGCTTGGGAGTCACTAGCCCAAAGCTCGCTACATGGATCAAAGATGTTATAAGAATAAAAAAACGTCTGAGATCCGAGTCATTAAGTCTGTAGGGGTGTCTTAACAACCAGTGCCCTAAAGCCAATTGGTTTGGGAGTCACTGGCCCAAAGCTCGTTACATGGATTGAAGATGTTGCTTTCTTTATTTTATGAAAAAAAATCCATTGCTAAAAGGGTGTGAATTCTGATATAACTTTAGGATAAAAATATTACTATTTTTTCAACTACACTTATGAATATTGTGGGCACAATGATTTGATTAATACCTTGTTGGTTGTGTATATGAAGAATGGTAAAAATAATCAGAGAATTTACTTATTTGGTAATTTAGAAAGAAAGAAAACAACTACTAACTTGGATAAGAAGTTTTACTTGTTTAGTCACTAACTTGTTTATTCTCTTTTCTCTTGTCTTTTTGCTTTTGTGTGCATTAGATTAACGTTTGTGGGTATCGTCACTGTAAGCCCTCACGAGACTACAACTCGTCCACTAGGGACACCTAGGGGTTTAAATGCTTGTTGCATATGCTAAATGCAACCGTGATCCCTACGAAAGTGGCTTAGTTTAATTTTAATTATTTATTGTATTTTATTTGTTGTTTTGCTCAAGGACTAGCAAAATGCTAGGTTTGGGGTGTGATGGGAAAATATAACAATATTTATCGCCCATTTACCTGATATTTTATTTAGTTTCTCGAGTTTGATAAACGTTTTGATGTGTTTTAGTTTATTTTATAGATAATAGAAAATTGGGACTCAATGGAATGATTTAGGAAGAAATGTGGAACAAATAAGGATAAAAACTGGACTTAATATTTTGATTTTAGAGATTGGAAATTTGAAATGGCGTTCTAACGAAGTACAATTTCGGAAATTCTAGTTTTGCTCAATTGTCGTATTTTGGCCATAACATTTTACTCTGATATCGGATTGAGGTGATTCAAGTTCCAAATTAAAGAAGCCTCAAATATCTACAACTTTGAAGTTCATAATAATTTCGAATTCTGAAGGTTCCATGACCGAAATTAATAAAACATTCGGAAGTATGTTATGTGTAATTATTTAAGTCATTTTCAAAATAGAAAAATAAAATTGTCAAACTTAGAGGATTTGGTGCCATGTTTGGTGGAGCAATTGGTGGAGAAATTGGTGGAAACCTTTAGATTTGCCTATAAATACCAAGCTAAACTTTGTAAATTTTTCATGCTTTCTTTGGAGGAATTTCTCCATAAAAACCTAAAGGAAAGTGTCTTGTGTATTTATTTAAGTTTTCTTGTATTTTCTTTTTATTTAATTATTAAAATTTTGTGTGTTTTCATTTACAGCATGAGAAGGTAATCTCATTCTGCTGGGGTGAAAATGTGAGACTTTTAATATAATAAAATAGATTAATCTCTCTTATTTTAATTAAAATTTGGATTAATTAGTTACTGTCTATATGGTCGGTTAAGGTGACAACCTTATTTACCGCCTATATGGTCGGTTTTACATTTCAAATGTAGTTTCTGCCTATATGGTCGGTTTAGGTAATAACCTTGTTACTGCCTATATGGTTGGTTGGATTTAATTGAGACAAATGGAATTACCGACTTTATGGTCTGGTTAAATATAATTAATTAATCGGTAAACATTGACAATAAAAGGAGATTTCTAATTTTGAAATATTAAAAGTAGATCCTCTAACCCCAAATATTTTCTTTATTATTTTTTTTTACGTTTTTAATTTACAGCTTTTACTTTATGTCTTTTATTTTATTTAAGCTCTTACTAGCCTTAGATATGTGTTGTAACTAAGCTCGTTATCTGGGGTTGTGATGATTTCCAATATCACTAGTTTATAAGGGGTTATTTTACGGTTAGGTTAATATAAAAGTTTATTTATTGAGTCTTAGTCTTAATGCTTCTTGTTAACTGGCCATTAATAAGATTGATCTGGTAAACTTAAAATAAACTTGGAAAAGAAATTTTAGGTCTAAACCTTAAACTCAATAACCCACGATCTTCCTTGAGGATAGATAACCCTTTAATATATTTCCTTATAGGATAGGAATATACCTGTCGGGCGGGGGTAGCCATAATTGGAACTTAATCTTAATGAATTCAGGTAACTTGGTTGACATAGGAATATGATTAATTAGGTTATACTGGATATTTGTATCTGACAATCAGAAGAGGCTTTTACATATTTTCGTGTTCCAGGTTAATAAACAAATATATTGCACAAACGTAATATAACCACTTCATCTTTTAAAGATATTGGAAGGATTCACAACCTTGGATGGTTTCATAATATTGAATTTTCATCAATTTACTTTCGTGCAATTTTATCTACTTGTTTTAAGTTTAAAGTCATCATCCAATCAAACAACCAATCCATTAGATACTTGTAATAATTTGGCTTCATAAATTAATAGCTTAGTTATTAAGTCCTTGTGGGATCGATACTTTTTATACTGCTTGAACGATACGTACGTTTGCATTATACGCGTGTGATTACGCCGATCAACGACCATCTCAAGTAAGTGCCCTCAACCTAGATTTTCTTTATTTTGAGCATTGGGGGCATTGCTCGATTTCAGTTTGGGGATGTTGTGTGGTGTTTGCATGTGTTGTGTTGCATATTTATGTTGTTTTTCTGATTTCGTTTCCTTTATTTCTGGTTTGCAATTGTGTGAGTTTATTTATATATATAAAAAAAGTTTTCTGGGAATGATGGATGATGTCTTAATGATGAGGTTGTGTGCTTCGTATAAGAACTTAGAAAACAATAAGTGTTTGAATGTCTTTTATCTGATGTCTTGAGTAGGAAATCTAGGTTAGACTCGTAAGCACTTAAAATATAGGTTTCTAGTAGTAAGAACCGATATAGATAACAATGTGATTAATTGAAGAAATTAGCTAAAGATGAATGACTGTCTGCTTAGATGTTTATCTCCGTTTGTAATTATTCATGTTATATAATATGGATAATAAATAATATTTTTTAAAAAAATTACCACCTATAACCGATAAGCATGAAGCTACCCATGGGTGAGTATAATGACCACCATGAGTAGAAATGTTACCTTAAAGAGTAGGTGGGTGAAACAAAATAGAGAGTCATATCATATAGAGCTCAATAGGCAAATATGGAGAAATTTTGAGATATCTAGGTTGGTTTGACCCATCATATGCATATTTTGAGACGAAATCACCAACTTAGCTCCCTTAGGATTCAAGCTGTGACCAAACCTTAACACACACGCACATTGTTAGTCTGACATAGATAGTTTATTCAGGACTTTGGATTTAAGTTGAATCATACACTTTGAAGGTCTTTTTGTTTTCAGTATTAGGCATTCTCTGAGGACACTCCTTGCACCATACTTTTCGGGATTTTTGTCTTATTATTATTATCGTCGTTTTTATATTTTTGCATGACTGCATGTGCATAGGTTTATGACGTTTGTGGGTATCATCTCTGTAAGCCCTCACGAGACTATAACTCGTCCACTAGGGTCGCCTAGGGGTTTAAAGGCTTGTTGCATACGCTAAATGCAATCGTGATCCCTACGAAAGTGGATTAGTTAACTTTATTGCTTTAGTTTGTTTATTTTTTTACATTGTTTTTATTTAGTCTTTTGCTCGGGACTAGCAAAATCTTAAGTTTGAGGGTGTTTGATAAGTGTGATTTATACACACTTATTCATGCATCATCAGCTTATTATTTTGTTAGATTCCATGTGATTTAATATATTTTGGAGTTGTTTATTGTTTTATTGATATACAGTATTAGAGTATGGATTTGGAGCAATCGTACGGGTTTTGAGAGGTTAGAGATGATTCAAAAGCACGCGGGAAAAGCGGCCACAAGCTGAAAATACAAATCCTGGGAAAAGGAGTGGCGTCGCGACGCCTAGCATGCTACACATAGTTTTCCCGAGGACTTGGCACCGTGACGCCCACTTCTGGCGTCGCGACACTGCGGCGAAATTTCAGATGCTCAAGAATAAACAGCAGTACATGCGCAAGAGGACTCGAGGGTTTTCCTATAAATATAACATTACGTCCAAAACCCTAGGGAGGTAAATAAAACACAACAAAAGAGTTAAAAGCACAAAAATTGAGAGATCCTAAGGAAGAGATTGAAGAACAAGGGAATGAGACAAATGTGGTGAAGTCCGGAACCCAAAGGAATTTGATTCGGGTTTTACTCTTTAATTTTCTTCTTCAAACTCTTTTAAATATCATTATGTTATTCACTCAGATGTTATTGTTCTTTAAATTAGCCATGAACTAATTCTATTGTTCTAGAGTATGACGTAGCATAATGCTTGAAACTATGTATTGATTGTCAAATAATTTTTATGAAGTTTCCATTCAATTTATTTATATTTTCTTGTGCTTAATGTTTCTTATTTGCTAGCCACAAATTGGATGATTGTATATTGAAATCTATCGCTCGGGAGAGAAGATTTTGAATAAGACCCAGAAAATATAATCTTGGAAGTTTATGGAGTTCAGGAGAATCTATAACTCTTTGAAAGCTGTTAATAAAGAATCACAAGGCATAATGAATTGTTAATTATTAGATTTTTATAGGGATATCGAAGTCGTAATTAATAATCTTTTCACTATTGCTCGAGAGAGGTAGTGAAATACTCTAGGATTCTTGGGTTATAAACTTAGAAATTGAATAGTAGTTAATTTGGCATCGCAAATACATAGTGGATAGTTAGGTGAAATCAGACTATAGAATTCATCTCGTAACTGATCTTGCAATAAAAATCGTTTAGTTTCTTATTTGTTTTTGTTTTTAAGTTTCAATTTACTTTAAATTTAGATTGTGTTTCTAGATAAAGTTAGGGTTAGTAATTATATTACTTAGTGCAAATTAGATTTCAATCCCTGTGGGTTCGACACTCATACTTTTCATCTACTAAAACTTGACACCATACACTTGTGGTACGATATAAAATATCGCAACACTCAATCGGGTAGCACAAACACCGATCGATATACTCACACCCACGCTCAAACTTTGCTCGGAATCTCAAAAACTAAAGAAAAGAAAAACAACAGAGGAATTTTTTTCACAATTGCTCTGATCTTTCAGTCTCGGTTTCTCAAAAACTAAAGAAAAGTAGAAACATCAGAGGATTTTTTTTTCACAAATTGCTCTGATCTCTCAGTCTCTGTTTTGTGTATTTTTTTTTCTATATTTTCCAAAAAGTGTGGCAACCTTTATATAAGAAAAATTGTGACCTTTTGAAATTAATTACAAAAACGTTTTGCACTTAGTTTTTGACGTTTTGCATTTAAATAAAACAAACAAAAAACGTGTTAAAAAAATAAATAAATGAGAGTTGTTACAGAATTGAATAGAAAACATGTTACAAAAAAATAAAGGGCAAAATTGTTGCAATTTTTTTAAAAAAAATTTAAAGGTATTTTCTCCAAAAAAATATCTATACACACCCGCACCGATCGACGGACGACGGCGATCGACGGACGACGGCGGCGCGCGTGTGTGTTGAACCACTATTAGCCTAGCTCCTCACTCTTCCACAAAAGTGGGTACCCTTTGGGGACGAAACCCAATTCACTACATAACATCATATAAACAACAAAATTGGTGTTATAGTTTTCCCATACGAGACTTCCTAATAAATTGTGGTTTTTTTTTTTTTTGTAACATCTCAATTCATTCAAAACTTGTAACACCCAATTAAATTATTTTATAACGACCTTTTTAAATCCAAAATATGTAACTCCCATATTAAAATTCACATTTACAACATACCATTTTCCCAACAAGAAGATTAGATAATTATTGTTTGTTTAGATACAATATAATGTTAAATTATAAGTAAATAGTAATATTTGGCCTCAATTATGAGGAGCCAATTAGATGTTTTCATCATCTTCCTCAAGCATGTGATCAGCGGCTAGCCCCTTTCAACCCCCTTTATGCCTAACCAAGCCCCTCTTTTTTTCCCGGCTAGCCCTTTAAACCCTCCCACTTCCTCTTTTCCCCCAAAAATAATCCCCCGGGCCTCTTCTACACCCCTAAAATCTCTTCCCCCTTCTCCCCCAAACAACCCATCCCTCCTACTACCCTTGTTTCAACCCCTGGTTTTCAACCCTCCAACACTCCCATCACATTCCGCTTCAGCTTTCGTCTTCTCCTTTTATCCTTATATTTTTTTCATGTTACTTTATTTTATATTTCTAGTATTATCCGATCCTTTGCTTCGGGTTTCCACCCTTATGTGATGGTTATTTTGTCCAACTAGTTTCGATCTATGTTGATCTTGTGTTTTTGGGTTTCCTGTCATTGTGTAGGTATATGGGCTTTACAACAATAAAATAAAGGATTTACACGACTTCAGATGATAGATCGGAAAGTGGAAGAGATATTTTTTCTATAAATTTATTGCTGCTTGTTTTGTAATGATTTTATTCAGTTGCTGTAATTGTCTTGTGTTTACTTTATGCATTGTACTTTTTCTCTTCTAGTTGTAAAATTTATATTCACCATTTTTTGTCGTGAGGTTGGAAAATGAAGCTGAATCCGTAATTCCTCTACGGCCTTATTAAAATTAGGTGTGAATCTGATTTTTGACTAGTTATGGGATTAAAAAGTGCATATAGTTTATGTGGTTAGGTTTGATCCTCACTAGACTTGAGTCTCAAGTTTCTTCATAAGTATTGTATTCAAGTTCATATGGTCGTATATTTACATCCTTTGTGGTGTTTGGAGTTTTATTATGAATGAATTTCTTATTTCAAAAAAAAAAAAAAAAAATTGAGGAGCCAATTCAGAGCTTTAAACGATCGGTGTCCATAATACCAAACGTAGCCATAGACAATTTCTGCTATACTAATCACTATCACAATGAATGGTTAAGCATCTACAGATCTTGTAAATCTCGGCAACCAAACATATCATAAATGTTGAGAAATAAAATGTATGAGGATTTGACAGGCTAGTCCTATGACATGACATTAATTTTTTTCCATACACATGACGAAAAAATAAAATAAAAAGCTAACACAGAGAAGTTAATACTAGTATACTCCATTTTTGGTGAAACTCCGAGATCATCCTTAATGAACAGTATGAATAAGACGTATTCCAAGGCTGAAATATTACTGATAATGTACTTCAAGTTGCAGATAATGTAGAATAAGGCAAGTTACTAATGGATTCCCTATCGAGCCTCCAACTGTGAGATCGTAATTGTATTGGATGACGATGCTTCAAGCATGCTTGATGAAGAATCTGGTGCTGATGATTTCCTGTCTGCCAAGAAACCAGGTTGTTTTGGTTGAGGCAGCACAGTCTCACTTCCCAACATCAAAATCACTGATGGCATACTTGGCCTGTCCTCCGGATGCTGTTGCACACACAATAAACTGATGTGGATACATCGTATCACTTCTGAGAGATTGCATGATCCTTTAAAACAAGCATCGATCAGTTGTAAGGGTGTACCTTCGTTCCACAACTTCCATGCCTTAAAGATATCAAAACCCTTTTGTCATTTATGATCTTAGTTTAAAATATGTCTAAAGTTACATGCGATTTACTTACATGTCCTATAAGGTTAAGGCTGTTGTCTGAATGATAAAATCCTTTATTTTTCTTTCCACTTAATATCTCCAGCAATAAAATGCCAAAGCTAAAGACATCGGATTTTATTGAGAATAGCCCATCACTTGCATATTCTGGTGCCATATAACCACTTCAGAGGATTATAAAAAGTTACATTAATAAGTGGGAGTGAATCATTAAGATGACAAGACAGGAAATACTTACTAAGTTCCAACCACTGTGTTTGTGCTTCTTTCCGTTTCGTCTCCACCAAAAGTTATGGCCAAGCCAAAATCTGAAATTTTTGGGTTCATATCATGATCAAGTAATACATTACTTGCTTTGAGATCTCGATGTATGATTCTCAATCTAGAATCTTGATGAAGATAGAGAAGACCCCTGGCAATCCCGCAGATAATGTGAAAACGCTTGGACCAATCCAAAAGCTTCCTTCTTGTTTGATCTAGAAATTAAGTATCATAAGGTTAATACGATTCCAGCTTGAATTTTATAAAATCATAATTTGCTAAATCATAGAAACGTCTATAACCAAGGCACAAGCTAGCTGAAAAATTTAAGGCATAGACTTATGAGGGATCCAGACCAAAAATGAAACAGTCCAGGCTTTTGTTTGGCATGAATTCATAAATCAACAATTTCTCCTCTCCTTGAATGCAGCAGCCAAGAAGATTTACGAGATTTCGGTGCTGCAGTTTGGAAAATAATATAACTTCACTCTTCAACTCCTTCAATCCTTGATTAGAAATCTTTGAAAGCCTTTTCACAGCAATTTCTTGTCCATCCGCCAGTGTGCCCTGAAAAAATATAGGTGAAATTAATTGAACTGTCCTATGTGATGTATGTACTTCATTCTTGGGATTATTTAACTAGCATGTTGCAATTTTACCTTGTATACAGGTCCAAAGCCACCTTCTCCAAGCTTGTTGTTGATTGAAAAGTTATTGGTGGCATGGGAAATTGTAGCTAACTCAAATAATGGTAGATCCAGGTCTTTGTTTCGATCATTATTTTCCTGATCAGTTTCCCTGTTGTTTTCTGTTCTATCTGAGATAAAAGACCATATAACTTATGTCAACATATGTTTACAGCTACTGGACTATTTTTTATTTATTTATTTTTATTGAAACCCAATTCCCAACACATCTATGTGAGCAGGGTTCGAATCCCAACTCCAGAGATTTTACCAATTGAATTAGATGTCACCTACTGCAGATACTGGACTATATTAAACTATAAATTCTCATTTTGTTGTTTTCAATAACAAGGTTCTTTATCTAGAAAACAACATTAAAACTATTTAATTAATCCAATATGTGTTTTCCAGTGAATTAATCCAAACACTTGATAGAAAGGAAACTGCTAGCGTATAAATGCAAGCAAATGACTATAAATTTGGGAAAGTAATATTACCTATTATGTGTCTCCTCCTTTTGTGAATGAAGTAGCCAGCTAAAAGCACCACGGCTAACAGAGCAGCAGTAGAAATGACTATCACCACTATCTTTGCCGTAGGCTGATCTGTCACTCCTCGATTGGCGTATTCTGATATAGCAAAGCAAAAAGATTCAAAATACAGTAAAATTCTAAGCATAGAAGCTATAGTCAGAAGCTGCTTTATGTGATAGGAGCCACCCCAATCTGAAATTAAATTAATAAATTACACGATAAAAAGAATCTAACTGGAATGGCACTCCTAAATTTTCATTATGGAGTAACATAAACAAGTAAACAGATACCTATCTCTGAAGCAGACATTCGAATATAGAAGTCCTGCCCACCATCTGGGTTATATCTCATATCAATCAGATCAGCAAACCACATGGCACAACCACTGCCTCCTTCGCTTATATCTGAATTTGTGTACGCCATACAAGAAGAGTTTTCTAAGCATTTCTCCCTGCATTCCTTGATATTCATACTCTTACTGACCCCAGAGTGAGTAGCATCTGGCAACTTTAGCTCAGTAAATTTGATAAAACCATCTTGTCTAGAGTAGTTTAATGTCTTAGTATGCACACAACCTTGAGACCAGTCCAGGTACCCCGGTGATTTAGGTTTGAAACCTTTTAAACATTGGCAAACAGGAGATTCACTAATGATGCAAATGCCATAGGCACCACAAAGACCATAAGTGTCACATAAATCTCTTGGCACATTTGAATACAACTCCCAACTTTGACTTGCTTTACTCCATGTGAATCGTTGACGTAAATAGTTGGTTTGGTTCATGACAATCCTTGAGATAACTTCTTTATCTGTGATATTGAATGTGTAGTACAGCTCATCCTCATTAGAAACAAAACTAAACATGAAAACGGGATTAGGCCTTAATGATGGAGAACTGAATCTAAGGCCATTCCATGGGCCAGTCCTATAAAACTTTGTTGATCCCTTCCACATAACTGCCTCAGGATTGTCTTGTCGTTCAATAGCCAAAATAAAGTCTCCAGGAGACGGGTCGTCTGAGCTCTTCCATGATGTTACACGCCGCTCAAAAACAGTCTTTAGATCCCATCCAAGCTTCATTCCTGGTAGCAATGTATCAGAAGGATAATCAAAGCTTTGCCAGAAATAAGTTTCAGAATCACCATCTTGTTCACCTCTGAGCACAAGATTTCCTGAATCTAGTAGCTGTAATACAACTGAATTCTGGGCTTGTTTTCTCATGTGTGCATACCAAACTACGCTCTTGCTCTGGCTTGTTAAAACAAGATTGCCTGTCTTATTTATCATTAACAAGCCAGAAGAGTCGTTGATGGGTCGAAGTCCGTTTGCAACCCAAACAACAGTTTTAAGTGGGATATTTCTGTACCAAATTCCAATATACCGATTCTTGGAAGTACCAGGACTAAAGAAACCAAGCTCAAAGTTCCATCTTTTGAAACTAAGGTCCTGCCATCGCTAAGAGACATAGATGAACTGATGGTGTCAGATGCGAAAGTGAATTCAGACAAGAAAATTAACTTACAACATATGAACAAGAACGAAAGTACATCCATTAGTGCATAGGCTTAGAGCTCTCTCTAACAAATTAAATACATATATAACCATGAAGAATGATCCATCTTGGAGTCAATGCTTCCAGACTAATAGTCCCTTGCGAGAACGCAACTAACCTTGAAAACAAAGTGACTGGTTGATGAAAATTCAACATCTCTATATATGTGTCAAAACGAGATTGTACACCAGTAAACCAACCCTATGTACTATGATAATGAAATCATTGCTGGCGACCTTGTATTTAATATGTCGGTACAGCTGTCTGACATTTCAATTCAATCAGTACAGCAGTTTGACGTTTCAATTCATTGAGATGCTTGAGCGAATTGAGCTCTATTTGGTCCTCCATTATGTTATTTGTAGTAAAGCAATGATGTACTTGTTGTTGGGAAATAAATTCATACCTTGTACATTCCATCAATTATCTTGTACATTTCATCATAGAGTATTTATTGTAAAGTTTCGCAGGTAGATTTCACTCACCAAGTTTCTTCAATCACATGATATTTACACACCAATAGTGTCCTAGTGAAGAGGGTAAGACTGGTTTGGCTCTTATCTGCCAGCATCATGAAAATGATTGGAAACAAAAGAGTATGGAGTTTAGAACTATGTGTTAGTTTCATTTTTATTGGTAAATTCCGTAACAAAACAAGTTCAATTAATTTGTAATGAGTTTTGAAGAGACTTGAAGATCTCAGAGCAATTGGACTGGTATTTGGCAGACTGTGCATGAAGATAGCAGATATGTGTTACTGCAGCGTTCGTGTTTACTTTCAAACGAGTTACGTTCGTGTTTGGGTTCGAATGAAACTTGGCGGTAGGTTCCCGTGCTTAGTGCGTTCATTTTCTAGTGCGAACGAAAACTTCCAGTGTGTTTGCGTTCGAGATGTGTTCAATCTATGTTCAAACAAGTTTGTGAACAGTAGGCAATCGATTTGCGTTCGAACGAGATTACGGGATTAGGTTATTTTGGACTCATTTTTGAGCCAGTTTTGCACAAGTAATGGCCAACCTTTACCCTATCTATATAAACAAACATAGAGCCACCTTAACAATGGTTGAAAACACATTATTCAGAGCTACACTGTCTTTTGTTTTCAACCTACTAGAAAAATCACCTTGAAGACTTCATTGTTTCCCTATCTTCTTTATTTTGGTGAGATTGAACCTTGATTAACCATCAACACAGAAACACAACCCTAACCCAATTTCCTAAGCCTTCATAGTTGTTTGCAAGGTTAATCCACTCAACGACTTCAGAGGTTCTAGAAAAGGCCTCTTGGTGCCGACTCGAGGAGTTCTTCGGGTTATTACAGTCTAGAGGTATTATCGTCCGGAGTTACTACCAAAGGTCTTATACCAGTACTGTAATTTTTCCTGGTAGCCTAGATACCCCGAATGGTTTCTTACTCGCACGCATTTTCCACTTCGTTAACAAATTTGTTGTGTTGATTTTTTTTCTGCTTTCATTTATTTGCTTTGATTTATAATTGTTAGACTTAAGGGTGTTTGGTGATTTTGTTAATCCATAAAAATAATAATTAGGACTTATTTTAAATTATTATATTTAATTCTATATAAGGTTAAAACCTTAGATTAAAATCGAATTTTCACTATCAACTCATAATCCTACACTAGTGACTAACTTGTGCCACTTTCAAAGATGTGGAATCCAGAAAATTCACAGAAGTCTTGGAGTCTAAAGGAAATTTAACATCTGTAAGAGGCTAAAGGAATCTGAGCTCGAAAAGAATGAATTTCAAGCCAAGCCTGACAAAAGTCTTTTAGTTATTGATGATCTTGAGGAGAGGAATAAAGGGTTAGTTGATAAGGTTAAATTTTTAGAAGCTGAACTTGAAAATACTAAAACACAGTTGTCTGCATTTTCTAATGAGACTAAAAAGTTAGACCACATGTTGGGGATTTATATGTTTCATTGTGATAAGAAAGGATTAGGCTTCGTTGAGTCGAGTTGTGGCAATGCATCAACTTTTAAAACTGTGTTTGTCATAGCTCATTCAGATTTTGGACATGTTAAACTGACTCATACTCGTGACTTAGGACATAAATCCATTGATGAGCATCATGTGATCCCTCATGTATATCCCCGTTCTATAACTTAACCTCAATATAGAGGTGTGGTAGATAAACCTCGTTCTCATCCGAAGTTTGTGCCTGTTTTCTGCCACTGTGGCAAGTAATGACACATTAGGCCAAATTGTTTCACGTTGCAAAAACAAAAGAAAAGGCTTAAAAGTCATTCGAATAGGTTTGATTCTTCAAATCTAGCTTTCCAAATTCTACAGTAGATAAATAGACTTAACTCATTAGTGAGAAGCTTGCTTTGTTAACAAAGAGTTCCAAAGTAAATGAGACTCCTAAGAAAGTTTGGGAGAGGAAGCGAGATGACTTCCCATCATTTTCTAAATAGCTTGACTCTAATAGGCATGATGAGAGTGCAATTCAGTGTACCTCTTCTTAGATGTTGCATTCATTTTTCCCATTGCATATGTGTGTATGTGTGTTTTATGTTTTTACATGACAACATATTTTTACATTCACTGTATATGAGTGTGTGTGTTTGACCGGCGTAAACACACACGTATAACGCAAGCGCACGTATCGTTCAAGTAGTATAAAAATATCGATCCCACGAAGACTTAATTCCTACTATTGTTATTAATTATTGAATCTATTTATTTACAGGTATCTAATTATAGGGAGAAGGCAAATGATTGTTTTTGGTTGGTTGAATGTGGTTTTGCAAAATAAAATAAAAACAGACTCAAAAGAAAATACTAAGGAAAATAGATAAAAGACTCAAAGATCTAGGGTCGTGACTCCACACAATATTATTATAAAGATGAATTGATTCTCTTATATATATGTGTAATAAATTATTTGTTAACCTGGAACACGATGATATGCAAAAGCCTTTTCCGATGGTCAGACACATACACCCAGTATAACCCAATTGAACCATATTCCTATGTCAACCAAATTACCTGGATTCATTAAGACCAAGTTCCAATTATGGCTACCCACGCTCGAAAGGTATATTCCTATTCTGTAAGGAAATATATTAAAGGGTTATCTATCCTCAAGGAAGATCGTGAGCTATTGAATCTAAGGCTGAAACCTAAAATCCCTATGTCTAGTTCATTTTAAGTTTACCACATCAATCTTATTGGTGATCAGACAAAAAGAAGCATTAAGCTTAAGACTCAATAAACAAACTAAATAATTACCCATAATAAAGAAAATCAATTATAAAGTGTGTGTATATTGTGTTTCATCACTTCCCTAAAATAAAATAAACTGCTGGGGATAGAGGATCTACTTTTAGAAATCTCAAATTATTATAATAGGGAAATTGCAAGTATTATCTAATTAAGTTGAACCAGCCATAAATGCGGTGTTATTATTTATCCATAAACCAGCCATATAGGCGGTAATTATCTGTCACCTAAAGACCAGCCATATAGCGGTGTCACATTATGTTACATAATTAAAACCAGCCATTAAGGCGGAATCAAATTTTAATCCATATTACTATTTCCATATTATAATTAAAGTGAGATTAATCTACCTTTACTATTTATAATTTATAAATCTCCATTATTATAATATATAAATATGTGTGATATTTACCAACCAGTCATATAGGAGGTATCCTGATTAAGTCAAATTAATAATTAAATATCAACCGACCAACCAGGCGGTATCCTCATTAAGTCAGGTTTAAAACCAGTTTAAAAAATAATTACCAACCGACCAATATAGCGGTATTTATTAAGTCAGGTTTTATTAAATTTTATATTATAACTAAGGGAGATTAATCTAAATTATAAAAGAAAAAAGCTTCACCTTTACCCCAGCAGAAATTGAACTACAAAACATAAAAGAAAAGAGAAGAAGAAGAACTATTACTACTACTGAAAATTAAAATATATAAATAAATATTATTTATTTTTACAAAAACTATATGCAATCCTTTAAAAACATGGAAAAACTCCCAAGGAAATCACATCAAATGAAGTGACGAAGAGCCGAATTTATAGGCAAAACTTGGTGCCAGCGTCGCCATGCGCGTTGATCTGCGACGCGTGTTGCTTGGCTTCGTGAGATCGTGACACATGGCACTGTTATATCGGCATTTGACTTTTTGATGTCGGTAACATGTGATGGCGACACGTGTCCAGGCGCATTTTAGTGTGATCCGCTGAGATTTTGACACGTGGCAGGTGCATTTTAGCGTAGATGATGATTGTCGGCATCTTAGGATGATGACACATGGCAGACGCACGTTAGCAGATCTTCTGTGATGGTGACACGTGGCACGTCGCACGTTAGCAAAGTCAACTTTTCAGATTCTGACACATGGACTAGGCGCACATTAGCAAGGGCTCGGCGCACGTTAGGCGTCGCGATGCGCCCAAAATTACCATTTTGCCCTTTTTGCCAATTTTCAATGTTTTGCTCCAAATCACCTCCGGAATGTCCTGAAACTTTATTTATCTGCAAAATAACACAAAACACATCAAAATATTCACAAAAATCAAGAAGCTATACAAAATATTAGGTTAAATGAGTGGGAAATAGTGATAGATTTACCACTCAGTGTTTTATTTTTTTGTTATATGTCTTTTGATATATATGATGGAAATCCAGATATAAATTTCATAGCCGATTTCGAATGGACGGTAATATGATATGACCCTCTAGCAGATCCAGACCCTGAGGCAGATTCAGACCCTGGAGCAAAAATTCTGATCAGTCTCTGAAGCAGACACTCAGATCAGACTCTGAAGCAGATCCTAAGATCGGACTCTGAAGCAGACCCTCAGATAACACTCTGAAGTAGACCCTCAGATCTGAATCTGAAGCAGAACCTCGATCAGGTTCTGAAGCAGAACCTTGGATCAGACTCTGAAGAATCAGACTTTAAAGAATACCCTCGGATCAGGTTTTGAAGCAGATCCTTGGATCAGACTCTACAGAACCTCGGATCAGACTCTGAAGTAGAACTTCGAATCAGACTCTGAAGTAGACCCTCGGATCAGGTTCTGAAGCAGATCCTTGGATCATAATTTGATGCAGACCCTCGGATCAGTCTCTAAAGTAGAACCTCTAATCAAATGATGAGGCAAAGCATCTTTTCAGACTCTGAGGCAGTGCTGTTGGGGTTGGTGAGCAGAGCGCCAATTCCCGGTTGTATTTCTGTTGAAAACTTCTGTAAAACATTATTATTATGAATAATATATGCAGTTTCTATAATATAATCTATCTTTCTATATGGTAAAGACGTAATGACCCTAGAATGATTAGTCATGATACAGTTGCAAAAGCGTCGCAACGGACATTGAGAAGTATCATGACGTTGTCATTCTCAGACAGTTCCTGGTCAAGGTTTACACTACTTGGTCAGTATAGTAAACCCGTTGAGACCGGTACATGTCGTATACTGGAATATATGATTCAAATGGTTTCTCAATGAACCATTAGTCTTGGAGACTAGTATAGACGTGTAGGTGTTTATAGCGGATAAACACTGAACGACTCACCGAAGATTCTTAATGGATGGTACACCAGCGTCAATAAGAATCTTCTTGGGTTGAGTAGCTCTTGTGATTCTTAGACTTGAGATGCCATTGTGAGCACATGAGACATCTTCTACACTTAGACGGCAGTCACGTCACCGATCTATTTAGATCAGACCTTCGCATGTTCATTGGGTGTAGATAGATCCTCAGGGTGTCCTATGTGTATCAAGATAGGATCCGTCAGTTCTGTGTACCAGAGCATAGGTAGTCCATATGATTACCAATCAGATAAAACCATGGGCCCGTGGTAAAGTTTAGAAGCTAGTTCTAAACATTCTTTTAGAGATTGCTAATAGAATAGTCGACTGAATAATCCCGATAGAGATTTGACGTTTACATCTATATCTCTGGGATTTATCCGGATACCTGTGACGGAGGAATTATACATTTTCCATGACCTCGACCTGTATGGTTCAGCGAGATTATTCGTGATCGTCATAATCTACGGGTGGATAGATTATGGACACGAAATTAGATTCCGTGACGGATATACCTGAATCTATAGAGTCTCAATAATGAAACATACTCGTAGAGCACTAGAGCAACATTAATAAATAATATTGATTATTTATAAAGTCGTTTAAAGGTTAAACGGAAGATACGTGCTAAAGGGACTAGATAGTCATTTGCCAAATTATTGTGTATTTACATTTAATACTTGATTAATTTAAATACACATTAATTAATAGTCAAAATGAGTTATTTGACTTATATCCTAAATGAATATATGTTTTTAATATTTAATGTAAATATTATACATATATTTAATATATTTGTATTTGATTAATTAATTAATTATTTAATTGTTAAATGATTAAATTAATTAAAATATAAATATCTTACATTAGGATATTTAAAGTAAATGATGTTACTTGCTTTTGTTGACTTAATTAAATATCTAATAAAGTTGTATTTAGATATTTATGCAAGTTGACCAAATTAATTTGAAATGAAAATGAAATTACATAACTTGTGTTTAGATTTCTGAAATTCGGCCAAGGCACATTTGGTGCAAGTATATATTGATTTTCATTTCACTTTACACTTAACTTAATACACTTTAAAAAAGAAAAACTCCATAGAAGAAACTAAGGAAAACTTGAGAAAAGAAAGATAAATCAAAGAAAGCTTGGAATTTTAGTAAGTTTTCAAACTTGCTATTAGAGAGGAAAATGTTCCTTAGGTTCTAGGCTTCAACATGTGATGTTCTTAGATTATTTCTTTCTTTATTTCTTTGTGTTTTTGTTGATGGAAGTTTGATTGAAGTGTTGAGCATGTTTGGTGAATGAAGGTTGTGACTATTGTAGTTGTAAACTTTCTTTTAAGGTTTTGGAAACCATGTTGCTAATCTAGAGTTGTTGACCCACTCTTAAATGACCTAGATTTGATATTGAGTTGTTTCATTGTGTTGAGACTTGGATTGTATGGAAGAATGATGATTGAAACAATTGATTTAATGTATTTGGTCTAATTTGTCCAATTTGTGGAAATTGAAAAATTAGGGTTCATGACCAATTCCAAAATTGGGGATTTTCATATATGTTGTGTATTTGTGTGTGTATATGATGCATATAAAGTTTCATGTTCATTGGATTACATTTAGATGTGTTTTGAGACATGAAATGACAAATTGCACAATTGTGCTCCTTGGAGGGGCTCTCGGCTTTGACAAAGAAATTTGGGGATTTTGGTGCTTTTGGTGTTTTGATGTTTTGAGCATCATAATTTCATCTTAGAAATTATTTAGATTTAGAATCATTCAAAATTGATTAGATCAATTTCGGACTAAAATGGACAAAAATACAAAGCAAGGGTAATTTGGTAAATTCACTTGAATATGATTCATTTGAATTTTATTTTCATAATTTGATTATTGGAATGTTAAATAAATATGTTTATTTAATTAATCCGAGAAAAATTTTTGAAATCTGAAAATCGGATTTTCACCGCTTCCGCTGCGTTACCGGATTAACCCATAAAAACCCATACAAAATGGTATTAGAGCGAGTCTGATTCTAGGCCACCTAAAATGATTAGCCTTCATTGAATCAATGTTTAATCATGATTTCTTGACTTTATGCATGCTTATTAGGATCTAAATTGGTTAGATTTAGGGTGTATGACGCTTAGCGGAAAATCCCTAATTAATAAGGTTTGAATGTAATTATGTATTTGATGCATGTTATATGGTCCGTCTTGTCAATACAGTTTATGAATACTTCTTTGTGATTACATCCGAGACCGTGCCTCTGCTGTGAGGGTGTAGCCGATAAAGATTTATTTATACGGATGTATATCAGATACTAGGTAAATTCAAGTAAAAGCGGAATTCTGAACGTGCCCTAGCTGTTAGGATTACGTAAGTAACTTGAGTTTATCATTGACGAGTTTAACCTTGGTACGTCTCCTTGTGGGCCTGCCTTCGCAGCGACAATGAGAAACGGCCAGGACCGGATACTTAGGAGTCATTAGTGAATGATTGACAAATGAGTTGTCTACCTGATGAATATACGTAGGCGAGACCGTGCCTCTGCTGTGAGCCGAAATATATTCACGGGATCCACTTTTCACTATTAGTATTTAATTTTTTATTAAATATTTGTATTCTGTTTTGGGATTACAGTATTGCATGATTTAGTGGGAGGGGCATATTAGATTAAAAATCCATGATCTAGTTTATGCTTTTGATATTATATGAAACTGCTTTATTTCTGCTAACCGTTTTTCATGATCTATATGATAGATTGGCGATGGCGGCACAATCCACAAATCAGTTTGCGCGTATGCTTGATGCGAACAAACTGAATGGCGCTGAGAACTTTGTAGACTGGGAATTGGATTTAAGGATTGTCCTCGATTCCGAGAAGCTGGGTTATGTTCTTGAGGGTCCGTTGCCCCTTGCAGTGGGTGCGGATGCTTCGAAGGAGGAACGCCAAGTTTTTGAAACTTGGATGGATGATGATTTAAGGGTTTAAATCATACATCCTTAGTTCACTGTCTCCGAAACTCAAGCAACAGTACTATGGTATGCTAGATTCCTATAGTATGATGACGTGATTGAGACAATCGTTTGAGAACTAGGAACAAATGATTGTTCACAAAGTCGCCATGGAACTGTTCCATGAGCGTCTGGATGAGGGGCATAGTGTTAGCCCACATGTTCTTCAGATGATCGATTTGATCGATCAATTGAGGCAACATAATCTCATCTTGAATGACATTCTCGGTAGGAGTGTCATTCTTGGTTCACTACCAGCTTCATTTCGCCAGTTTGTGATGTACTTCAACATGCACGGGACTGTATGTACCTACCAGGAGCTACATAGGATGTTGCTCACGGCAGAAGAGGACCTTAAGAAGGGAGTACCGACTCGCCCTCCTAGAACTACTTCTCTTTCGGCTTCTTCCCAAGGATGGTCCAAGGGAAAAAACAAGAAAGGCAAGAAGAAGAAGAAGGCTTTTGGTCCTCAACAACAGGCGAAGATTGCAAAGTCCAAAAGGGCTTCTGAAGACAAATGCCACCACTGCGGCAAAGTCGGGCACTGGAAAGAAACTGTCCTGATTACATTGCCCAGCTGAGGAGAGACAAAGCTTCTACATCAGGTACTTTTATTTTTCCAGTTATTGATTTATCTTTGGTTGTGAAGCCGTTACATCCAGCTGGATTTTAGATTCTGCTTGTCCCATTCACATTTGCAATTCGTTGCAGGTGCTGAAGGAAAGTAGGAAACTGAAGCCTGGAGAGATGCAGTTGCGATTCGGGAGTGGAGACTCTTTGGATGCAGTTGCAGTGGGAGTATGCGAGATCTCATTGCCGAATGGACACTTTTGTTATATGACTGTCATTTGTACCGGGATGTGTCGCAAATATTATATCACTTTTTGTATTAGATACAGAAGGCTTTTGTATTAATATTAAGAATAGTTCTTTGTATTTATATGATAAAAATAATATTCAGATCCTTTGTTGTCCAAACCAGCATGGTCATTATACATTGCAAACTTCAAAAGATATATTAAATACTGGAGTTAATAAACGTAGTTTACCTGTAATTAATAATACTGAACTTTGGCATATGAGACTTGGTCACATTGGCGTTAAACGCCTTACCCAATTGGTTAGGAATGGTTTGATATCAGATCTTACCATTGAATCCTATCCAACTTGTGAATCCTGTATTCAGGGTAAGATGACCAAAGCCCATTTTCTGGTGTTGGACACCGCGCCACTAACTTACTGGAACTCGTACATTCTGATGTATGTGGTCCACTAAGTCAAACTGCTCACAGTGGTTATTCGTACTTCGTTACCTTTACCGATGATTTGTCACGGTACGGTTATGTGTATTTGATGCGACATAAATCGGAAACCTTTGAAAAGTTCAAAGAGTTCCGAAATGAAGTAGAAAAACAAACTGGTAAATATTAAATGCCTTCGATCAGATCGAGGCGGCGAATATATGAGTGGTGAGTTCATGGATTATATGAAGGAGAATGGGATTCTCGCTCAATATACTCCTCCAGGTACACCACAGCACAATGGTGTATCTGAAAGGAGAAATCAGACTTTATTGGATATGGTCCGATCGATGTTGAGTTTCACAGATTTGCCCTATTACTTATGGGGCTACTCTCTCTTAACAGCCGCACATCTTTTGAATAAGATTCCTTCAAAGGCTGTTCCTACGACACCGTATCAGATATGGTTCGGTAGGAGACCAAATCTTAATTATATTAAGGTTTGGGGTTGTCCTGCCTATGTCAGGGTCGGTGACTCAGCAAGATAAGCTTTCGCCTCGAGGGCAAAAGTTTAGGTTTGTGGATATCCTTCGAATACGAGGGGATATCTGTTCTATGATACCGAGCATCGAAATGTGTTCGTAGCTCGCTTCGCAAAATTTTAGAAGTAGAATTTTTGTCAGAAGGTGGTAATCATAGACAGGTTGAGCTTGATGAAGTCCAACCTGAAAACAACGAACCAACGGAGGAACCTAAAGTTCAAGTAGATGAAGGACCTTCAACACACACACTCCGTAGGTCGGAAAGGGTATCTAGACCTCCTGAACGCTTGTATTTGATACAAGAAAAGAGTCTGGATGTTCTCTTAGTTGAAGAGACAGATCCTTTCACCTATAGAGAATCGATGTTGGACATCGACTCCGTGAAATGGCAAAGTGCCATGAAATCCGAGATAGACTCAATGCATGAAAATCAAGTTTGGGACTTGATTCCGCTTCCGAAGGAATTGTTCCTATCGGTTGTAAATGGGTTTACAAGAGGAAGCGGGGCCTGACGGTAAGGTTGAAACTTACAAGGCCCGACTGGTAGCAAAAGGTTACACGCAGCGACCTGGCGTCGACTACGATGAAACTTTTTCACCAGTAGCAATGCTTAAGTCTATCCGGATTTTGCTTTCTATAGCTGCGTATCATGACTACGAGATTTGGCAAATGGATGTCAAAACGGTTTCTAAATGGATTTCTTGATGAAGAAATCTATATGGAACAGCCGGAAGGTTTCACGTCCAGCGAAACCTCGGGTATGGTATGTAAGCTTAAGAAGTCCATTTATGGACTTAAACAAGCTTCACGAAGTTGGAATCTTCGATTCGATGAGATTATTAGATCGTCTGGTTTTCTCAAGAATTCGGAAGAATCCTGTGTGTATCAGAAGGCCAGTGGGAGCATGGTCGTATTTTTAGTCCTATATGTTGATGACATCCTAATCATTGGAATGATTTAGGTATGTTACAAAGCGTTAAAGCGTACCTCTGTAAGAATTTCTCCATGAAGGACCTGGGAGAAGCTTCCTATGTTTTAGGGATAAAACTCTATAGAGATAGACAAAGGAGGCTGATTGGGTTATCCCAATCAACGTACATAGATAAGATCTTGGAACGGTATAGCTTTGGTAAATGTAAGACAGCAAACATACCGTTCAGACATGGGATTCATCTTTCTAAGAAGATGTGTCCACAAACAGAAGATGAGAAGGTTAGAATGTCTAACCACCTTATGCCTTGTTTGGGTAGCATAATGTATGCCATGTTATATACGAGGCCTGATATCAGTTTCGCTGTTAGCGTAACTAGTCGATATCAGCCAATCCAGGTAATGACCATAGGATGGCCATTAAACATATCTAAAGTATCTTAAAGGTACTAAGGATAAGTTGATAATTTATGGAGGAAACGAACTGCAGGTTAATGGGTATGCAGACTCCGATTTCCAATCGGATCCCGATGATAGAAAGTCTACATCTAGATTTGTCTTTACCCTTAACGGAGGTGCAGTTTGTTGGAAGAGTTCCAAACAGGGATCGACAGCTGATTCCACCACTGAGGCGGAATATATTGCAGCTCTGAAGCTGCAAAAGGGCTATATGGATAAAGAACTTTATCACAGAATTGGGAGTTGTCCCAAGTATCGAGAATGTGATTCTGTTATACTGTGATAATACTGGAGCCATTGCGCAAGCAAAGGAACCGAGGCGCATCAGAAGTCAAAGCATGTGGAACGCAATACCACATCATTCGAGAGATCGTGTCGCGAGGGGATATTGTCGTGGTAAGGTACCGAGTGAAGATAATGTAGCAGACTCGCTGACGAAGGCCATACCTCCGAATTGTTTGATAAACACGTGGAGTCGATGGTATTAGATACAATCGATATTGGCACTAGAGCAAGTGGGAGATTTTGTTGGGGTTGGTGCTCAGAGCGCCAATTCCGGTTGTATTTCTGTTGAATACTTCTGTAAAACATTATTATTATGAATAATATATGCAGTTTCTATAATATAATCTATCTTTCTATATGGTAAAGACCTAATGACCCTTGAATGATTAGTCATGATACAGTTGCAAAAGCGTCGCAACGGACATTGAGAATTATCATGACGTTGTCATTCTCAGACAGTTCCTGGTCAAGGTTTACACTACTTGGTCAGTATAGTAAACCCGTTGAGACCGGTACATGTCGTATACTGGAATATATGATTCCAATGGTTTCTCAATGAACCAGTAGTCTTGGAGACAAGTATAGACGTGTAGAAGTTTATAGCGGATAAACACTGAACGACTCACCGAAGATTCTTATAGATGGTACACCAGCGTCAATAAGAATCTTCTTGGGTTGAGTAGCACTTGTGATTCTTAGACTTGAGATGCCATTGTGGGCACATGGAGGCATCTTCTACACTTAGACGGCAGTCACGTCACCGATCTATTTAGATCAGACCTCCGCCTATTCATTGGGTGTAGATAGATCCTCAGGGTGTCCTATGTGTATCAAGATAGGATCCATCAATTCTGTGTACCAGAGCATAGGTAGTCCATATGATTAGCAATCAGATTAAACCATGGGCCCATGGTAAAGTTTAGAAGCTAGTTCTAAACATTCTTTTAGAGATTGCTAATAGAATAGTCGACTGGATAATCCCGATAGAGATTTGAAATTTACATCTATATCTCTGGGATTTATCCGGATACCTGTGACGGAGGAATTATACATTTGCCATGACCTCGACCTGTATGGTTCAGCGAGATTATCCGTGATCGTCATAATCTACGGGTGGATAGATTATGGACACGAAATTAGATTTCGTGACGGATATACCTGAATCTAGAGAGTCTCAATAATGAAACATACTCGTAGAGCACTAGAGCAACATTAATAAATAATATTGATTATTATAAAGTCGTTTAAAGGTTAAACGCAAGATACGTGCTAAAGGGACTAGATAGTCATTGCCAAATTATTGTGTATTTACATTTAATACTTGATTAATTTAAATACACATTAATTAATAGTCAAAATGAGTTATTTGACTTATATCCTAAATGAATATATGTTTTTAATATTTAATGTAAATATTATACATATATTTAATATATTTGTATTTGATTAATTAATTAATTATTTAATTGTTAAATGATTAAATTAATTAAAATATAAATATCTTACATTAGGATATTTAAAGTAAATGATGTTACTTGCTTTTGTTGACTTAATTAAATATCTAATAAAGTTGTATTTAGATATTTATGCAAGTTGACCAAATTAATTTGATGAAAATGAAATTACATAACTTGTGTTTAGATTTCTGAAATTCGGCCAAGGCACATTTGGTGCAAGTATATATTGATTTTCATTTCACTTTACACTTAACCTAATACAATTTACAAAAGAAAAACCCCATTGAAGAAACTAAGGAAAGCTTGAGAAAACGAAGATAAATCAAAGAAAGCTTGGAATTTTAGAAAGTTTTTCAAACTTGCTATTAGAGAGGAAAATGTTCCTTAGGTTCTAGGCTTCAACATGTGATGTTATTAGATTATTTCTTTCTTTATTTATTTGTGTTTTTGTTGATGGAAGTTTGATTGAAGTGTCGAGCATGTATGGTGAAGGAAGGTTGTGACTATTGTAGTTGTAAACTTTCTTTTAGGGTTTTGGAAACCATGTTGCTAATCTAGAGTTGTTGACCCACTCTTAAATGACCTAGATTTGATCTTGAGTTGTTTCATTGTGTTGAGACTTGGATTGGATGGAAGAATGATGATTGAAACAATTGATTTAATGTATTTGGTCTAATTTGTCCAATTTGTGAAATGAGGGTTCATGACCAATTCCAAATTTGGGGCTTTTCATATATGTTGTGTATTTTTGTGTGTATATGATGCATATAAAGTTTCATGTTCATTGGATTACATTTAGATGTGTTTTGAGACATGAAATGACAAAGTGCACAATTGTGCTCCTTGGAGGGGCTCTCGGTTTTGACAAAGAAATTTGGGGATTTTGGTGCTTTTGGTGTTTTGATGTTTTGAGCATCATAATTTCATCTTAGAAATGATTTAGAATCATTCAAAATTGATTAGATCAATTTCAGACTAAAATGGACAAAAATACAAAGCAATGGTAATTTGGTAAATTCACTTGAATATGATTCATTTGAATTTTATTTTCATAATTTTATTATTGGAATGTTAAATAAATATGTTTATTTAATTAATCCGAGAAAAAATTTTGAAATCTGAAAATCGTATTTTCACCGCTTCCGCTGCGTTACCGGATTCACCCCCTAAAAACCCCTACAAGTGTGTCTTTTCAAACTCTGAGGTAAAGCCTTTTTTCAAACTTTGAGGCAGATCAGACCTTGAGGCAGGTTAGACTCTAAGGCAAAGCCTCTGTTTGTCACGCATTGTGACGCTGGGTGTTGGGCATCGCGACGCTAGCCCGATTCCATGGTCTGACACCAATTCTTCAAGGATAATGCTTAAGGCAATCACCAACACTATCACCCTAAACTTCAACTCAACTCAACGTAATCTAATCTCATTCTGTAACATCAATTCAAACACAATCCATTCATTCTAACATTACCATATCTAATTCTATAGACTCCAATAATAACTCAATATCTAGGGTTCTTTTAATTTGAGGGTTTCTCACAACATCAATTTCCTAGTAACCATTTAAACATCATTAATCTTCAACCAATAACACCTATTAATCTTCCAATCATCATAGCATGAACATTTCAAATTTGGGTTAAGTCTTTCTCACCTTGAATCGAATTTCTTCTTATTCTTCATCCGAGTCCTCCAGTCTTCATTTCTTCTTTCTAAAATTGATTTATGTTGGACCCTCTCTAGTTTTCTTCCAAATTTTTTTATAACATTGCACACCTCTCGCTCTTATTTCTTCATTCTCTTCTTTATTTCTCCTCCTTAAGTTTTCTTCATTTCTTCCTCATTTGAGGGATGAGTAAATAGTGCTCCCTTTATATACTAGGGGTCAATATTTTTTTCTCTATTCTTGACTAGTTTGGTACTTTCTAGAGGAGTCTAGAGATCTTAGTAGATATTTTGAGCTATTGAGCCAAATGAGAAGGGTGATAGGCTTTTTGGGTTGTCATGGAATTTTTCCTTTTTATTCCTCAATTTCATTACAACACAAACAGTCTGGATAAGCGATCATATTCGACTTAGTTTTACTCATTATTTGGACAAAAGTTTAACATAGGTGTTGTAGATATTTGTCTTAACTTTCCGATCTTATAAAATCCAGATTAATCTGAGTTCGTATGAAAATGTTACGGTCTTAACACTAAGGACTATCCGTATGAGATCTAAAATAAATTTTGTATCGGAATTGTGAAGAATTTATCGAACGTCTGAAAAATAATTTTATGAGTACATACATGATTGAACATGATTTATATCATGTACTCTGTCTCCTATAAAGTAATCGTCAATCATCAGTTTTAGGGTGTTACAATACACATGCATTCTTAACATCATTCCCAAACATGACAATAATAAAGTGATAAAAAAATTAATAATAAATAATTTTCATGTCCAAATAAATAATAATAATTAAACAAACGACATGCACTGATGTAGGCCTAAGTATTAAGCTTCATGATGCTCTAAGGCCTGAATAAGATTCACCATCATAAGATCATCCACCTTCATGTATGATTCACTATCTCAGTGTAGTAGAGGTTTGCACTTAAGTTTATGAATATTCAGATATGACCCTCTAAACTAGTCTCTACATTGCTTCTTTGATCCTCTTAACTCGGAACCTGGTGATTGGACCCTCTGAAACATGCAATGTACTGATCCGCCTATGTGTATCTTAGGGTTCATCATTATGTAACACAAAAATTGAGTAGGGGATGAGTAAATCATATGAAGGACCTAGTGAGTAAATGCTGAAATGTGAAAGTAAAACATAATGATCCCATTTAAAATTAGATTCTTGAAAATATATACTTACCAAGTCGTGGAACATACCGTAAATCATGAAACATGAATCGTAGATCTTGAAACTCAAACCGTATATCATGTACCATAGCCATAAGTAGAAAACTAAAAACATGACCTGCAAGCTATATTCATGACTTGAAACTATAAACGTAAACTATAACCATGATTGTAACTATAATGTGTAGACTGCAAATATGGCCGAAAACTATATAATGTGAACTTAAAAACATGATTAACAATTGTAACATGAATTGAAAACTGATTAATGAACTGAAAACGTAAATATGATCTGAAGTTGTAAACATGAATTGACAACGTATACATAAAGTAAATTGTGAACATGACGTAAACTGTAAACATGAACGAAAACTGAAAACATGATAACATGACCGAGAACTGTACACCTGACTTGAAAACAGTAACATGAGCTAAAAATTATTACAAGAATTGAAAATAAAGACATGATTATAAACTGTAAACATAAACTGTGAACATGACTATGACTATATAACGTAAACTATAAGCATTACTGTAATTTGAAAACTTAAACTATAATCATGAACAGTAAATTGTAAAAATGAACTAAAAACTACAAACATAAACTATAAACTAAAAACACAAGTTATAAATTATAAACTATATACATGAATGGTAGCTTGTAACTTGAATTAAAAACTGTAAATGTAATATGAAATTATAAAATATAAACATGAAAAAAATAAACTCTAAAAAATATATATGCAACGATCGGGATTGAGACGTCTTTTCTGTATCGCCTTACGTACCGGGATTTGGCCATCGCCCTTACGTACGCTTGCTTATGTTAAAAGTCATAAAAACATCATTGATATCATAACCTAGGGGTGTGAAACATACTTAGGGGGACCTAGCACCACATAAGCAAGAAAACATGAATATGAATATGAATAAGCCTAAAACAGTTTCCAAAGAACTAGTAGACGAGCTGAAGCTGAGCATACTCGAGTAGCTATAACTGCAGTAGAGCCTACTTAACAGGAACCTAACATCACGTAAGCAGAGGAACATGAACATGAATATGAACATGGGCATTCTCGAACAGCTATACATGAGGGAACAACACTATACCGATATTTGGAAATCAATTAAATACTTGTACTTATAAATGTGTAACTCATATATCGTAAAGCATAAAACTTAATCTATAAACCTTGAAAAATCATGAACTATAATTCATGCGACATAAGCTGTAAACATGAAACATAAACTGTAAATTGTGAAACATGAAAACGTAACCATAAACTAAAGACTGTACACATGAACTGTAAACATGTAGAGCATGAAAACATATGAATCATGAACTAAAAACGTAAACTGTAAATATGACACATGAACTGAAAATATATAAATTGTGAACTGAAAACATATTACGTGAAAACATAAATTGTAAACATGAAACATGAAAAAATAAACCGAAAATATGCAAACATGACATATGGAAAACATAAACTATAAACATGTAAATATGACACGAGGAAAACATAAACTATAGACATGAAACATGAAAAACGTAAACTGAAAACTGTAATCATGGTCTGCAGATTGAAAACATAAACTGTAATAATGAATTGTGACTTATAAATCTTGAAACAATGACCGTAAACTGTGACATATAACTATAAATCATGATCTAAAATCAGTAAATCGTGAACTGTATGTTGGACAGTTATGGCCCATAGCATCACTATTTGTACAGATCATGGTGTTCTTGTACAAATTAACTATGTGACAAAAGAAATTGCTCTTCTATCATTTGTAATTAGATTACCAAGATGTATAAATGATAGAAGGTCCATATGATTAGTTTCGGATTGATAAGATATGAGACAGTATCAATCCACGAAGGTTTAATCATTAAATATCTCTAGTCGTAGTATTATCAAGATTGGACATCGATAATGCAGAATAGACTAGTATTACACTTGTGCGCGTTTTGGGAGCATAACGACATAGTTCTCATATATTTGGGTATAGGATACTCATGCAAGTGTAATAGGAGGTTGTGTTTTACCGATGATACGGAAAACAGCTTCGTTCTGGATAGACCCCTCAGAATTCCATTGGTAGTATGACTATGTGTCTATGGAAGTCCGAATCAGGGTATGTGTATTTGGTCTTAACCTGAGACTTGCACCGCTAATACTTGCGACAATCAATATACTTTGGTTTTGGTCATCCAGAGCTTTAACAGGGTCTATGTACGCCTCTTCTGGGTATGTTGAGAATCGTAGTGTATTGGGTGTGATGTCGAGATGGAAGTATCACTCCAGTCATAGTGGAGATTATGATCACGTAGGATACATAACTGGTTCTCTTATATGCTGCAACTATCAGGATATTATAACTAGGTCATGTTTATCCGATTATAGAGACTAGTTACCAGAGATCCGATATGTGCTTAGTACGAGACAGACACATTTCCAGCCCCAAGCCTAGCACGTGACATCCGATACTGGATCGAAATACGCAATACTTCATATACTACGCCTGATATAGATCACATATTCCAGTAAGAATATTTCTGGAGAATTAGGTAGGCATGATGCTTTGCTAGAAGCCAACCATGCCTTGTAAATCGGTAAAAACGTAGTACTAGGTACGTACGTGTTCGGATAGTCCGACGACCGGATTTACTGCCAACATATCCGGGGATCTCATGGGTCGCTTCCCGAAGATTCACCGATGACGTATGAATCGCACTTTATTAATCTGGAATTAATTAGTAGAGAGAGAAAATTAATTTGGGATTAATTACGGAGATATTTTATCTGGGTTAAAATATTAATTAAAGAGAGAAAATGATTAATTTGGAATTAATCGATAAAATAATATATTCGATATATTATACGAAATTGGATTTCGACGCGGAATTAAAATTATATTTTAATTGGGGCTAACGAGTTAATTTAGAATTAATTCGCTAGCGACGTGAATAGTGACTTTGCTAGGCATAATTATTTAATTACGTCGCAACGGAAAATTCGTTAATTCGGAATTAGTGAACCCGAGCCCAAGAGTGTTTACGGGCCCACTCGCATTTCGAATCGAGTGGGGCCCATATGTCATATCAAGCGTCAAATCACTTGTCAACTTTAGTCATTTTGATTGATGGAAGTTGATGGGATTTGATGGTTGAGTGCAAAACACTCTAGTGTGACTTGAAAGACATTTACCATTTATTTGATTTTTTGGTATTTGACTTCCATTAAGTGTATTAGATACACAACACACAAAAACACATTTTCTCTCCTCTCTCACGCCCAAGAGGCTGTTTTCCTCTTCAAAATCTGCTAATGCCGAAACTTGAAGGAGAAGAAATGGAAAATTTCTGGCAAGTTTTCCAATGCTAGCACATGAAGGGTCATCCTAAGGTGATAGGGAACTAATTCATGAGCATGGAATCATCATTCGAAAGCTTGGAGCTTGGAGAATCCATGGAGGAGTTGACCGATTTTTGGAGCAGAAAATCATCCCACTGCCGTGAGCCACCTTGGAGGAAAGCTTGGTGATTTTGTTGTTCCTCGCGTCGCAAAAGCCGATCGTTGTAAGTATGATTCCGCCATGCTTTTACGAGTATTCACATGTGTTTCATTACTTGAAAATGATCATTGGGACTTAATAGAAACCCAACACTGTAATCGTAAAACATAACTCGTAAATGTAAGATATGACATGTGAATCGTGAAGGGTAAACTGTAAATCATGACACATGAACTTTAAATTGTGAAACATAGACGGTAAGTCATAAATCATAAACTTAAATTCATAACTTGCAAATCATGAAATGTAAATTGTTAATCACGAAACATAGTTAATAAATCATGAAACATAGTTTTTAAATCATGAAAATCTAATGAATACTGAAAATATACACACACATAATGCAGAAACTAGTGTTTATGTATGTATATGATCTGCTTAAGCATGTTTTAGAAGGTACTGTCATATGCTCGTACGAGACTCACTACAACTCATCAACTAAACTCTTCACACATTTTGCAAATATAAAACATAAATTATGAAACGCAGGCTGTAAGTAATGAAATATGAATCGTAATCATAAGTCATATTGTAACAATATCACATAACATGAACTTGTAAGTCATAACAATGTAGCATATTTAATATATAAGCATCACTTGGAAAAATATGTAATAATTGATGTCATTCTTGAAATACAATATGCACTTGAGTAGCTTATTATGGAAACATGATAATTCAGAAACATACTTTCGTAACCTCTAAACTTGATACTCATGAAAATATAATTTTGATTTATAAAATACTCAAACTTGAAAAACATGAAAATAATAACATCCACTCACAGAACTGACACCCAGTCCTAATGTTCACGTGATCGAGTGGAACTGGATGGATTCTTCTGCATAGAATCTATGAAATATAAGTTCAAGTATGGTTAGTATACTTGAACATTGTGATCCTAAACATGTACGTGAATGATGAGTCTGCCCATGCTGATAAGGTAGCTTAAGATTTTTTCTAACATCCTAAGCTATTCTGAGACACCATTACAAGGTATCCAACCTGAAAAATCACTCAAGACATCACCATGGTTCTTATTGAAGGTAGAGATCGATTTCCCTACCCGTGGCTACTGTGAACCGTGCGGAAAAAGTCAATGGATGATCTTAAGTGAATTCCATTGGTTTTTAAAAATTCTTTTAACTAATTAAAAGCTATATATATATATATATATATAAATAAAGAAAAGTATAGCTATTATAACTCCTTTGAGAATATCCGCAAAGCTAACCATCTCTGATTCCTCCAAGTGTATCCACACACCGAGATGGTTCACGAGCTTCTAGTGTTAAGTTTCAAAGACTTTGAAAGCTTGTGAAAACTTGTTCCACAACACTTTGTTTTTGCTTGCTTAAATTCTATGGAAAAGAAAATAACTCAAGCTATGAACATTTGGAAACAACAATTTGTTTCACTTATTATAAGTCTATTGGCCTTGTGAAATTACAAAGAAAAAATTTTCCTCTCTAATTTCCCTTGCTTGGCCGAAACCCCATTATGTTGTAATGAGATGATTTTACTTTTTATATCTAATACAAACCTAATGACTTCGAAACAAAGTTGATGAGTTAATATCACCCTTGATAATAAGTCATTTTACCTTTATTTAATCTCTACACAACTTGTGAAATTAAGTAAAAAGTTAACTTAACCACTTGAATAAATATCAAATAAAGATATTTAAATTTTAACTAATATTAAATATTGAATATCAAATATAAAATCAATAAGTTCATATTTAATTCAATTAAATAAATAATATCCAAATTAAATCCCACCATCGATACAAATATTTTTTTTTGGTGGATTTAACTTGATCCTGACACTTGTCAACTTATTAAAGGTGCCAAGTATAAAGTTAAACTTTAATACATAGTCCAAATATAATTTGTCATGTGTAAAGTTAAATATCTTAATCACTAATATCCATATATCACTGTTCTATATCTCTAACAGTAGCTTAACTATCCGTAAATTATATTTGTATTATTTCATAAATTACCGAAATATTTTCCGAATAAGCGAGTGCTAGCGCGTCAACACCAGAAAATATTTTGAACTTTACCGATAATGTACATAAATTATCTTGCGATTATATATTGAAGCAATTTAAATAATTCGTCAATAACTCAGCTAATATGTGTGACCCCATGGGTTCATCGTGAACTGGACATAGGTCAATACGAACCATTTCATATCACTTCGTAACAACTTATTGTAATCGAAGTTCCTAATGATAATGAGTGATCTCTAACAAGATGTCATGATCCTTAAATACGAAGAATGTAATATCGGATAAACCTATATAGTTATATTTATGTATAGTCTAACCCCTAACTTGATAATAGGATAATGAAGTCATCCATATATGATATCCACGTATTCGTAAATCACATTTTCGGAAGACTTTTACTTTTGCCAAAGATTCGATGCCCATATGTGACATTAATTCCTAGAATCTCAGGTTCAAGTATTTGAACCATCATATATTCTGTCTCGATTATTACTTGTTCTTTTACATAAAGAACGCATCGCTATCAAGCTTCTTTTACTATGTGTGACTAGCCCGATGCTATATACACAAATGAGCGATGTGCCTCAATACGAAAGACAGTCATGACATCTCAGGTCAAAGGACTAGTGGTGCACTAGTGTGGTTGTACGATGGATTATTGACTACAGATAATCGCTCATATGATTCGTCGCATTTGGTCATATTTAGTAACACGTTCCTCAACGTATTACTCATGTTTATGCTCTTTTGACATGAGATCCGTTATTAGTATTAGATACTAATTAGTGGCAGCATCAAAATATGTCAGTCATGCGATGTGATCATCCTTCATGATATCATCTCAAAAGAAAACTGATTCAGATGTGTTTAAATCAAAAATTCTGTACTAATATTTATAACTCTTTACAGATATAGTTGCGAAGCATAATAAATAATAAGTTTTTACTTTGCATACTTAAATCAAAAGATCGTAATTGTACATATGCAACAGATAATAATGCCATTTTATTAATCATATATTATTTTATAACTAATAACATAAATTATATTTACATAAGAATGACATTTCTGAACCGCTGTGACAAAATTATTCTAGGGCATATCTCTAACAATTATCGCACTTATCACTCACCAACTAGAAGGGCTCTCGGCCAAATCCCCAAATATTTACCACCACTCATGGCAACAACACTTCACCTCACCTTTAGCAACACCCAATACCACAACACCACTACCACAAGCAACATGAGCATTCTTCAAACAATATCATGCTTCATTTCAACCCAAGGTGTAAATGGGGATTTCATAACAACATCAAGATAACCTAAATCCTAGGTTTTAATTCAACTCAATCCATGCATAAATCATTACAATAACCACTAATCTAGGCATGATTAACTCCCTAACTAACCAGAATCATGAAAATTGGATATGGGTCATGCTTGAGTTTCCATGGATTCAAAGATTAACTTGATAAATCATGCTAGAATGCAAAGCTAATACTGCAATAGAGGATGAGAAACTTACTTTGCCATGGTTAGCACAAGAAATTGCAAGAAAAATCCTCAAATTTCATGATTGATCTAGAGAGAAAATGGGTTTTATTTCATGGGTAAGGTGAGGGGAAAATAGGGGGAATGGATAATGACCATGGCCTCTCATTGGGCTTGAAATAGAAGCTCTAGGATTTTTATTTTTATTTCCATGTTCGAACGCTGACTCGAACGTAACACAAATGTGACATTTATAATGCGTTCGAACAAGTAGATGAACGTGAACACGCTGGATGATTTTTTTCAAACGATATGAAGAACACGACACAAACACAAACTCTAAAATTTTCAAGACTCAATACAACCTATTGAAGTTGGCCTAATACAAAACTGGCCAACGCACAAACCCAACATGTGAGTAAAACACCTCGTCTATATATAAAATGACCATGATAGATATGTCGTGATCACGAGGTGTTACATGAACACTCCATTGAAATCAGTTCATTCGAATACAAAAACAAAAGTTGCCTAATAATTTTTTAGGTTGGATATGCTCAAGATCAACAACGACCATGATGTTTTTCTTGCATGCTTATTGGAGAGACGATTCTACCTTCTTATATTGGTCGTGTAGGGAAGATCTGTGATAGATATCACTAGTTTGAATTTTTTTATCTTTGTTGAACAATTGTATTACATTATGTGTGAATATGTTTTACTTTTAACTGGATGTAGAGCTGAATTTGAATGGATATATTTTATTTTTATTTTCAATGGATATATGTTTGTTTTTACTAGAAGTAGTTGATGAATTTAAAAAGATATTTGACTATTGTAGTTAATTTTTCTGATTATACATCTGGTTGATAATAATTATGATTGACATGATAGAGGGGATGAAAAGATTTTATTGCTCAGTGTTGCCACTACAATAATGATTTATCAGTGATGTAAAAATGTCAGTTCAATACCAAGAGTGCCATGCATCAATTCTTCTATACAAGGTGTAACATATCTTGCAGAGGTGTTAAACGGTCATCCAAAAGAGTGCTGCGAACATTTTAGGATGATGAAAGAAATATTCGAAGAATTATGCCGAAATTTTCATGATAAATATGTGATGCGTGCTAATCAAAATATCCAAATTCCAGAGATACTTGGTATGTTTCTCTATATATTAGGTCAAGATGCTAGTAATAGAGTAGTATATGAAATTTTCAACATTTAGGAGAAAAAATTAGTAGGATATTTAAAGACGTTCTGTTTAGTGTCTATGATATAGTAATGAACATTATCAATATAAGGGAAATCCAATTAGAAGAAGTTCATCCCAAATTTAGAAGTAAACCTCAGTTTAAATCATTTAAATTGTATTGGTGTTATTGATGGAACCCATATTTCTGTTGTGATTCATAAAGATAAGAAACCACCTTATGTTGGGAGAAAATGAATTACTACACAAAATGTGCTGGCAGCTGGTGATTTTAATATGTTGTATATTTTTTGTCTGTTGGTTGGGAGGGATCTAAACGTGATATGCTTGTCTTTCAAAGTATCTTGGTCAACGAGTAGTTAAATTTTTCAAAACCTCCACAAGGTTTGCATTGATTCTCTAATGAATATTGTATTGATTAAATTAGTAATGTCATATGTTGACAGCTGATTTCGGTCTCAGAGGCAATAAAGGTTTTTTACTCTCGAGACAATCCTCCTCCAACTGTGAATTTGTTTTGTTTATGGTAAACCAAAAACAAATTTGGCAAAAGATAGGTAAATACACCAATGAACAAAGAGATTTAATGTGGTTCGGCGGATAAGATCCAACCTATATCCACGGACACAAATCGAATGATATTTTTATTACTGAGATATGCTTCTCTGATATCTCTCGTGTTTACAAGTCTGATGATAATGATTCTGATGCCTCTCACATATACCTTCCCCTTCTATTTATACTAGTAAGGAAATCAGATTCCTTTTCTTATAAGGATTCCTAGTTTAAAACTAAATTCACTTCCCATATCCTATTACGCACTGACTTATCAACCTTTCCATATCCTATTAGGACACTGACTCATCAACCTTTCCCCATGAAAGTAGGATAACTTATTTTCTTATCCGTAAAAATAAGATGTATTATTTTCTGGAGCATATCCCGCTATCTGGCCGGTCTTTATGAGGTCGGTCACAATGGTCTTTTGAACTGAGAATGCTGTTATCGATCTGATAATGCCCGGTTATTCGATCTTAAGTGGTTGGTTTATCGATCATAAAGTGCTCGGCCACTCACTCATGTGGTCGGATCGGTATTAATGATCTTGACCAATAAGGAAATTACTCTTTTTACCCTTGCCATACCGCTTAAATATCCTAGGACCTGAAAATACCATCAATATATGTCCCCTAGTTCTCGGTTCCAATGAGTTATACAAGTTGGTGCCGGGAACTATATAAAAAGAACAGTACTCCTGACGGACTGATGGCTGACCTTTTTTTTACATGTTTCTATTCCACTTTTTATCTTTCATAATCTGCTCCGAATAATCTCCTGCAAACGATCTCTCGAGGCCCGTCCATGAGGGGACAACCTGAGCCAGAAATTAGATCATGCGGTGGGATGTAACCCGACCCCGAGCTCGGAGAAACACTTGGCTCTGGGGGAATGTTACATCCATAGTCCAAAAATAAAGATTCGGTGAGACGTAACCCTACCCCGAGCTGAGAGAAACACTTGGCTCTGGGGGAATGTTACGTCCCCATTCCAAAGAGACAGACTTGGTGGGACGTAAGTTGACCCCGAGCTAAGAGAAACACTTGGCTCTGGGGCAATGTTATGTCCCTAGTGCAAATAGACAGACTCGGTGGGATATAACCCGATCCCGAGCTGAGAGAAACACTTGGCTTCCTGGGCAGAACGAAATCTAGCCCTGAGCCGAATAACCAAGTGACCTCGGCGGAACGAAATCCAGCCCCGAGCCGGATAATCAAGTGGCCTCGGCGGAACGAAATCCAGCCCTGAGCTGAATAATCCTTGGGACTTTCTCAGAAGGGAAATGAATCAACCTTTTGAAGCCGTACCGAATCTGGCACGGGTGTCCCTTCGCCAGATCAGCGAAAAGCCAAAAAAAAAATTCTGGAAAATAAAATCAAAAGGCGGGGGTGACTTCGCACTTATCCCAAAACAAAACGTTTCACAAGTGTAAACAACAACATGGATGCCTCAAAACAGAGTCCTATACGAGGTCTCCAAAACACAATTCTGAATCTTTCAATTCAGAGTCCCGGCGAACCAGGATTTGGATAAAAGAGCGTTTAAATGGTAATGGCACATCCTCTATACTTCAGGTCGCCATGGAGCCTGTGTATTGTTTGAGGGCTCCTCCTTACAACACTGGAGCAAGCATACGCTACGAGGGCACAATCCCTCCCCGTGCTATACTTCTCACGGATCTGAACGATCAAAATAGGGATCAAAGAGTGTCCAAAACATTAAGGGCATGTTCCTCCTTATGTTCGGTAACACTGGAGTAAGCAATCGCTACGAGGGCATGATCCCTCCTCGTGCTATGCTTCTCACGGATCCGAATGATCAAAGAAATAGGTATGGATCAAAGAGTGTCTGAAGAATTAAGGGAATGCTCCTCTTTATGCTCGGTAACACTGGAGCAAGCAAACGCCACGAGGGTATCATCCCTCCTCATGCTATGCATCTCACTGATCCAAATGACCAAATAAGCAGGGATCAAAGAGTGTCTGAAGCATTAAGGGAATGCTACTCCTTATGCTCGGTAACACTGGAGCAAGCAAACGCCACAAGGGTATCATCCCTCCTCGTGCTATGCATCTCACGGATCCAAATGACCAAATAGGCAGGGATCAAAGAGTGTCTGAAGCATTAAGGGAATGCTCCTCCTTATGCTCGGTAACAGTGGAGCAAGCAAACGACACGAGGGTATCATCCCTCCTCATGTTATGCATCTCACGGATCCAAATGACTAAATAGGCAGGGATCAAAGAGTGTCTGAAGCATTAAGGGAATGCTTCTCCTTATGCTCGGTAACACTAGAGCAAGCAAACGCCACGAGGGTATAATCCCTCCTCGTGCTATGCTTCTCACGGATCCGTTGGTCAGACAAAAAGTTTGGGGACACAATCCATGCAGCCGCATTTCCCCAGCTGGCCAGACCGGCCATCTCACGGGGGCATTCCCTCCCCGCGTTACCATCCCGAAACATCCCTCATAAATGTAAGTCATAGGGTAGTTACGTTCCAGCTTTGGGAGTTTGATCCTACCGCGAATGGTTCACGCGCTCCCTCATACACTTCACCCCTTGAAGTAATCCCCACTAAAAATGAAATACCCAGACCAGAGCACTTCACCCGGGGGTTTGATAATAATACCAGTGTTTGGCATGCCACGGGTTTGGTGTCATTTCTGTCCTCAAATCATTACAGCTTTAAGTAAGCACTCGAGTGGCTCCATTGTAGCAGATGACTGCTGATTAACCATCTTGCAACTCCCTAGAGTTCTCCATACGACATGAGCTATTAGAATGAGCATTGTCGCCATATTCCTCATTAGTATATCCTGTATCTAATATAACAGTAACAATTCCAGCAGACGTGTGCAATAGTTTCTCAGACCCAATATGTAGTGAAGAATCAGTCTCTCCTTTTGCTTCCTCAGTTACCACAGGTTGGGCTTCCTTGGCAGATTCACTAGATGTAGCTACATCTTCAAACTTCAGTGAAGAATGGTCAACACACACTTCCCCAGGCTCCACCTCAACAGGATCGGGTAGTTCACAATTGTCCATGCTAATCATCTCTTGATGAGCATTTATATAATCTTACAAGCAAGATGCTCTACCAGAATCTTCACCATTTTCATTTATAGTGTTCCTCTCAACCTCATAACTAACATGATCCATGCTGGTATATGAGGAGAAGCAACAACATAACTCTCCAACTGAACAATTTTCGTGGGCACAATTCATCCTCATTGGCACTAGAAGCACAAAATTTTGTCTTCTCCTCAAGGTAACTGGAAAGTGATGAGTCTTTCGGATCATCACCACGTTTATCAAGGCTGCGATTAAGGCCATAACAAGCTTCCAATTGATTGTCCTCTCTCTCTGATCCATTACCCAAGCTTATCAAATCTGATGACAAATGGTTATTCTCATGTACTTTAGATGAAACCACTACAACCATGTTATCGTGTTTGACATTCTTAGCTTCACTCTCTGTCTCACAACTTTCTAAAATATGTTACTCTTCCCTCCCCATGACAATAGTATCTTCAATGTCTTCTATTTGAGAACCAACAATCACATTATCACTAGGTTCCTCCCAAGCATCCATCACAACATTTAAATCCCAATGTAGCCTTGCAGGTAGAGACATTTCTACAGTATCGTTATCCTTTTCACAAGAATATTTCTGCACAAAAGAAGCAGTTGTATCTTGAACAGTAGTATCCTCTGTTATATTTTTATCTCTTGAGGGGCAATTGGCTGTCTCCACTGGTGCAACAGCTTTTTCTAAAATCATTGCAGTCTCATTTTCTGGTAGAGATCCTTCCACTGCTGACTTTTCCTTGGGGTGATTAACATCAAAATCAAAACTGTTGTCACATGCAGCAGCCGCAAGTATCTCCATACCAGAGAAGTATTTGTTGGACAATTATGACCCATAACGTCACTATTTGTACAGATCATGGTGATGTTGTACAAATTAACTATGTGACAAAGGAGATTGCACTCTTATCATTTGTGATTAGATCACCTAGATGTATAAATGATAGGAGGTCCATATGATTTGTTCTTGGACGGAGAATGATATGAGACAGTATCAGCCCACGTAGGATAAATCATTAAATATCCCTAGTCAGAGAATTATCGAGATTGGACATCGATAAATACGTAAAAGACTAGTATTACACTTGTGCGAGTTATGAGGGCACAACAACATAGTTCTCATATATTTGGGTATATGATACTCATGCAAGTGTAATAGGAGGTTGTGTTTTACCGATGGTACGGGAAACAACTTTGCTCTGGATAAGACCCCATTGGAATTCCATTGGTAGTATGACTATATGTCTATGGAAGTCCGAAATCAGGGTAGCTGTATTTGGTCTTAACTTGAGACTTGCACCGCTAATACTTGCGACAATCAATATACTTTGGTTGAGGTCGTTCAGGGCTTTAACCGGTTCTGTGTACGCCAATATTGGGTATATTGAGAATCGTAGTGTGTTGGGTGTGATGTCAAGACAGAAGTGTCACTCCAGTCATATGGAGATGATGGTCACATAGGATACGAGACTGGTTCTCTTAAATACTGCAGCTATCATGATAAAATGACAAGGTCAGGTTTATCCGATTATAGAGACTAGTCACTAGACATCCGACATGTGCTTCATACGGGGCAGACATAATTCCAGCCCCAGGCCTAACACGTGATGATTAGATACTGGACAGAAATACGCAATACTACATATACTACGCCTGATACAGATCCTTTATTCCTATAAGGATATTTTCGGAGAATTGGGTAGGCATGACGCTTTGCTAGAGGCAAACCTTGTCTTGTAAATCGGTATAAACGTAGTACGAGGTACATACGTATTCAGATAGTCTGATAACCGTATTTACTACCAACATATCCGGGGATCTAATGGGTCGCTTCCCAAAATTCACCGATGACGTATGACTCGCACTTTAATTAATCTGGGATTAATTCGATGAGAAAGAAAATTAATATGGGATTAATTACGGAGATATTTTATCTGGGATAAAATATCCATTAAAGAGAGATAACGATTAATTTGGAATTAATCGATTAATTAATATATTTGATATATTAAACGAAATTGAATTTTGACGCAGAATTAAAATTAGATTTTAATTCGGCCCGAATTAATTTAGAATTAATTCGTTAGTGACGTAAATAGTGATTTCGCTAGGCGTAATCATTTAATTACGACGCGACAGAAAATTCATTAATTCGGAATTAACGAACCCGAGCCCAAGAGTGTTTGCGAGCGCATTCGCATTTCGAATTTGAATGCAGCACACAAGTCACATCAAGCGTCAAATCGCTAGTCGCATCAAGCGTCAAATCACTTGTCACTTTCAGTGATGTGACTTGACAACTTGTCACTTTATTAAAGTGATGTGAGTTGATGTGAATAGTGATAGGTGTTGTTGGATTTAATTAAAGGTTTGTACTTGTTTGACTTTGAGAAAGCAAATATATTATATATTTATTTGATTTTTTTAAAATCAAATATATGTATATCATATACACCTTTTTCCAACCAACCAACTCACTCATCTCTCTCTCATTCTCTCCCCTCATTCACGCCCATTTGGGCATTTTTCTTATTAATTATCTTGCTCACTACCGTGAGATGTGCAAGAAGAATAGGAGCAATTTTGTGGCAAAATTGGCTTGAGCTAGCACTCAAAGAGACATACGAAGGTGATAGGGAAACCCACCCACGAGCCGGGAATCGTTTGACGAAGCTTGGAGCTTTAAATTCTTGGATCAAAACTGAAAATCTTGGAGGAGATCACTGCCACTGCCGAGCACTTCTTGGAGGAGGAAAATGATTTTATTCTTCGCATCGCAAAGCCGTTTAATGTGAGTATGTATTTCGCCTTACTCCTTTGTGTATTCACATGTATTATCATGCTTATAATTGATCTTGGGACCTTAATAGAATCCAACAATGTCATCTAGAGCAAGATTTGAGCATGAAATCAATTTAGGGTAAAATTTGGGCAAATTGATTTTGAGCATGAATTTGTGAAATTGGATGAATGAATTTGCTTAAATGTGTTTGAATTGAAGTTTGATTGGATCAATTTCAAGAAAATTGATTTGGAAAATAATTTTCCCCAAAATTAGTAGGCTTGGCCGAATGTGTGATGCCCTAATTAGTCTTGGATTTTTGATTTTTGATTCATTGGATGAGTTAAAATCATTCGGGAATGTTTATTTATGTCGATTGTGGAATTAATTGGATTGAATTCGAATCGAACAAAATTCCCCTCCCTTGGCCGAGACTTTGAGCATGTGTTTGGGTTTGATTTTAGTCAAAATGTGTTGGACACTAATTGATGTAATTAAGCATGATTAGTTATGTTAATTAATGTTTTAGAAATGTTAATTGGGTAATTGGTTGTGTATTGCACTTTAAGTAATTAAATTATGAAATTGGATTTTTGTGATTTAATTATAATTGGGCCTTAAAATTGGATTTGGGCTTTAATGTTGTAATTGGGCTAATTGGGCTTTGTTGTACAAAGTTGGGTTTAGGCAAATTGGATTGGATCCAATTGGGCCCAAAACCGCATCCATAAAGCCCAAATGTGACTTAATGAACCTTTAAAGTTTAATTGGGCCTAATGGCCAAGATTGATTTCTAGGCTTATGCGGTAACTCACGGATTGGATTTTGGATATTTGGTTTGACCCGAGTTAACCAAAAGTCCACGCCTCGAGAAATTAATTAAAAGCCCATTGGACTTTAATTAAATTGACGTTGGACGTTAAATCGGGCTTTGAGACCCGTAACGATTAAATTTGGAATTTAAGTCGTAAAAGTTCATTAATAAAGTGTAGTATTTAATTTGGAATTAAATAGCGAATTAGAATTGAATGCATATTAAATTGGATTTAATTATGTAGTTTAATTTAATTCGAGAATATGTACTTTGAGTACTTATTCGCAAAACGAGTTTGACTCGAGCAAAATCAAATCGTTGTTTGAACATTGGATGATCACTAATTATCAGATTAATTAATTTGATTAGATTGATTAATAACATACTTGTGTGAATACATGGTTGCGATACATGAATAATGTAATCAGATGGATATTAAATGGGTGGGACAATTTTAGAAATTGTTGTAATAAATTTGATTTATTAATTGGACCTGCGTGTCCAGCCTTATTACCTCTCATTTCTTTGTATTCTCTTCTCACATATTCCCCTCAATGTAAATGAGGTTTCTTTAGAAGTGTAGTGTAACGGGTAGAAGAAATACTTGTGCTAGCGGGAGAGAGAAAGGGAGAGATTTGATCTAGGATCAATGTGTAAAATATCCATCCGCATATCATTATTATTTTATTCATATGCGCTTTATTATGTGTTTAGAATGCATGTTTAAGGGTGTATGATGATAAGACCTTAACAAAGATAATAAATTGGTTGCCAAAATGCACACGAAAACCCCTCGCAAATATTAAGCGTCTTTCCTTCCATTGAGTGATTCTCACTCAAGATCCGAGACGACATTGGTTTGTTGGCCAAAGTCAAGGCCTTTGTCTTTCGAGGATGTGTTTGAATGACGAGAGCTTTGTTCCATATCAGTGTCTTGTCCAAGTTGTGGTTTGTTGGCCAAAGTCAAGACCACTTCTTGTCCATCGACATTGATTACGAAGCTTTCCATGGTCAATGGGTCGCGCTTGACTGGGATCACTAAGTTTTTTGTGCCAAAGCCAAGGCTTAGTTGATTCAGAGGAAAAAGGTTAGGTAATACATTGGATGTATTGGCATATATAAGATATATGTTTCGCACTTGGATGTCCCCCTACCGGATCTAGGAATTTGATTGGATCCAATCGATCTTAGAGATCTACCTAGTTAATTATCATACAATTTGTTGGCCAAAGTCAAGATTGTGTGATATTTAACGGGATCCTAGCCCACTAGGAAACGCGGTTTCCCGAGTACTCGACATAGGGTTAGAGGCTCGCCGAAAAATAGTGAAAGGCAAGAATTAAATTTGCAATACTCGTTCAATTACTCGCCATACGCGCTCAAACAAATATCATTCGTCGTTAGAAATTAAATGTTAGTTGGACTAATATTTAAAATATTGTTTCAATAAATAGTTGGACTATATATTCAGACTATTCATTTATAGTTTATTTTATAATTGGATTCTAGTAATCAATTTAATTGATTTTAATCTATTAAATTATAGTTGATTAAATAGTTGGACTATTGTAATCAATATAATAAATAGTACCAAAATCTTTGATTAAATAGTTGGACTATTAGAATCAAGTTATAATTGAAAGATTGACATTTAAAACATAATCCTGGGGAAAATGTATTTAAATGATTTAATTTTCAAATTGGGAATAAATTTCAGGATGGTCTTGGAAAAATAATAAGTTATTTTATTTGATAAAATAATATATTAGGCCTAAGCCCAGAGTTAAGCAAACAGTAGAGCATAATCTTTGGGAGATTATGTGATGATAACTTTAGTGCTTAATCCATTATAATTACCGCAGTAGACTCCTTAATTTCTGAATCAGAACTAAAGATTAGATCCTTAAAGTGTGATAAAGAAATTGAAGGATCTTCAAAGATCTATTTTAGATTTTAGAAGTACTAATATTGCAATAGTAAACTCTTGGAGAGTTAATGACTAATCTCAAGAAGATAAAGTCGAAGTTTGCAATTAGGCAAGTAGCGCTAGTCGCACTTTACTTCGATATTCTAGAAGGCCGAGGCTAGGCCAAAGGCTTCTGGAGTATTGAAATAGGCAAAGGCAAAATCATTATAATCTTTTAGGAAGATAAAAGGACATATCCCAAAATGTCTGCCTTAATGTGGCAAACGGGATCGCGGAAGCGTGACTGCCGTTTGGACAAAGCAGACATGAAGGAATTGAAGAACGAGCAAGGCTCTGACTTCACATATATTTGTACACATTATGTTGACTACTAGTATTAATATTAGATTTTAAATACTTAGTGTGGTACATAAATATATATTGATGTTCAGAATCTGCTATGAGCAGGATAATGACATCAACTGAGATTAATATGCGAATTGAAAACGGGACGAAAGTCGATGTTTTAACCGTAGATACCTAAGTTTAGGAAATACCTTCGGGTGTGTACTTAAATTAGGAAACTGTTATAATGTGACTAGTTTGACTAGAAACGTTATCTTTTATATCAGTGTATTATCCGTTGCGGATATACCTTTATATTCTAGAACACTAAAGTATTTTATTATATAAGGATGATATTAAGATAGACACATTAGATGTGAATAACAGAATTTATATTTTGAATATAAATTAATCTCGAATATATATATGACGAATAAATAGCTCAACTGATTTGATCAGATGAAACTTAATTATGGCATTGTTGTCTGGGACACAATTAAACAAGAATCGTATATCCGCACTTTTGAAGAGTGGGTACGAGGACTAATTTGATTCCAATCAAATAAAGTCTACGAATCTAGTTTATTGGGCAAAGTGTCTAAAACACTATTTACTTGGTAAAAGTGTAAGTGCCATCGATCTGTTAGCCCTAGTTCATAGTGAAGCAAATGGGCCCATATCTAGCTAGGCTAGAGGTAGATATGAATATTTCGTGACCTATACGGATGTGGCATCGTGTTATGGTTATGTGTTTCTTTTGAAGAACATGAATCGAAAACTTTTATAGTTTCGACACGAAATAGACAAACAGATCGGCTATAGTATTATACCGTCACGGTAAGACCGTAATGGAAAATACTTAAGCAATAAGCTCCTTATATACTTGAAAGAGTATAATATTCTTTCAAATGAGTACTCTTCTCAGAACAAGTCAAAGTGACGATGTGTCCGAACAGGATAAACCGAATTATGTTAGACATGATTAAGGTTAATCACGAGTCGCTCTGAGCTACTATTTCCTTCGACGGATAAGCTTTAAACAGTGCAAGAACTTATTTAGAATAAGGTTTCATTATAATCTGTTTGATAGATATCATATTAGATATGAACATGAAAGAAACCAGGTTTCTCATTCCTGAAAATTAGGGTATGCTAGGTATATGTTTGGATGAAACCAAAACTAAAACCCAAATTGGATAAGTGCCAATTGTCGGTAATCCTAAGGATACCAAAGTATTGTACTTATACAACTCACTTGAGAACAATTAGATTGTTGCTCACCATGCGGTTTTCCTAAGAGGAATACCGATATGCAGTGGTAAGTGGGAGGATAGTAAAACTCAATGAAAATCGGAGTAATACTGTTCAAGGCACCAAATCCTAATGGAACACAAATAGTTCATCAAGGATGAAACTATTGCCATTAATCTTCGTATACACAAGAACCGCGTAAGTCGGAGAGAGTCAGAAAACAACCTGGGGTATGGGTTTCTGATCTCACCTCGTAAAGATGTCTATCTTTTGAGGTATACCAACTGACTACGTATAAGGAAGTGATACAAGGTATCGAATCCCTATCATGACAAAGTGTCATGAGTCCGAAATGGATTCCATGTATATCAACAAGATTGGATACTAGTTGATGTACCACAAGACATTGTGCTTAATGGTACTTATGAGTCTTCAAGGAAGACGTACATGAAAGACAACATACAAACGTATAAAGCTAGGCTTTTAGCGGAAAGGTATCGTTATCAACATTGTGTTGATTACGATTCAACCTTTTACCTGTTGCCATGGTAAATCCATTTGGATAATGCTTGCTATTGCTGCATGTTTCATGTATGAAATATGTCAGCTTTACGGGAAAATCGCTTTCCTGAAAAGGAAACCTTTTGGAGGATGTTTACAACATCCTGTCTGTTTTGTCGTACCAAAACTAGCAAACAAGATTTGCAGGTTATTCCATCCATGGGTGGATTGAAGCAAGCATAGGTTCTTGGAATTATCGTTTTGATGTAATCATGATAGTTTATGATTTAATTCAAAACGAAATGATTCTTATGTATATAAGATGGTTAGTGGGAGCGCACTAACAGTGACTGTCCTATATAAATAATGATAATAAGTCATTTCTTGGAAATGATATTCCCATAATATAATAATCGGTGAAAGCTTGGCTTTTGATAAAATTCTCAGTAGAATTCTTGGGAGAAACAACCTTTATTCTAGGAATAAAGATCTTCTAAGAAAGATTTAAAGTTGTTAAAACTCTCTGAGAAATCGTACATTGAAAAATGTACGTGACTTGGTGTCTCATACGTTTTGAGCATATGGATTCATAAACAGGCTAATCTGAGTGATAATCACTGGATTGGTGTTAAGAACATCCGTTAGTATCTTAGAGAACTAAGGATGATGTCTTAATCTGTGGAGAAGGAGAACTTGAAGTGATTGGGATCACTGTAGCAAGTTTCCTAAACGATAAAGACGAATAAAAGTCGCAAACGATACTATAAAGTTTGAATAACGGAACAGTGAGCTGGAAATCTTCCAAGCAAGATATTGTTACCGAATAAACAACAAATACGGGTTAATTACTGCAGGTGAGGCGGCAATAGAAGCCTTCTGGGTCGATAAAAAAATCTAATTAGATTAGATATAATTCTGTTAGCAGCTGAGCTAGGCGTCAGCACAGGCTAAAGAATTAATGGTCTCATCAACGATCCAGATATATACTTCGACTATTCATCTGATTCGTTCGGATCATACATCATGGCGATGTGATGATTGAATAAATCGCATCTGATGATAATCATGCAAATCCGTTGACGAAAGCCTTTTCTCAGCAGTTTGAGCCAACCGTACATAGTTCGAGTGTCAAGCACTCGAGTGACTGGCTATAGGCCAAGTGAGAGATTGTTGGACAATTATGACCCATAGAGTCACTATTTGTACAGATCATGGTGTTTTTGTACAAATTAACTATGTGACAAAGGAGATTTCACTCTTATCATTTGTGATTAGATCACCTAGATGTATAAATGATAGGAGGTCCCTATGATTTGTTCCTGGATGGAGAATGATATGAGACAGTATCAGTCCACATAGGATAAATCATTGAATATCCCTAGTTAGAGTATTATCGAGATTGGACATCGATAAATACGTAAAAGACTAGTATTACACTTGTGCGAGTTATGAGGGCACAACATCATAGTTATAATATATTTGGGTATAAGATACTCATGCAAGTATAATAGGAGGTTGTGTTTTACCGATGGTACGGGAAACAGCTTCGCTCTGGATAAGACCCTCTCAGAATTCCATTGGTAGTATGACTATGTGTCTATGGAAGTCCGAAATCAGGGTAGGTGTATTTGGTCTTAACCTGAGACTTGCACCGCTAATACTTGCGACAATCAATATACTTTGGTTGAGGTCATCCAGGGCTTTAACCAGTTCTGTGTACGCCAATATTGGGTATATTGAGAATCGTAGTGTGTTGGGTGTGATGTCAAGACGGAAGTGTCACTCCAGTCATATGGAGATGATGGTCACGTAGCATACGGGACTGGTTCTCTTAAATGCTGCAGCTATCGGGATAAAATGACAAGGTCAGGTTTATCCGATTATAGGACTAGTAACCAGACATCCGACATGTGCTTCGTACGGGGCAGACACAATTCCAGCCCCAGGCCTTAGCACGTGATCATTAGATACTGGACAGAAATATGCAATACTGCGTATACTATGCCTGATACAGATCCTTTATTCCTATAAGGATATTTCCGGAGAATTTGGTAGGCATGGCGCTTTGCTAGAGGCCAACCTGGTCTTGTAAATCGGTATAAACGTAGTACGAGGTACATACGTATTTGGATAGTCCGATAACCGTATTTACTGCCAACATATCTGGGGATCTCATGGGTCACTTCCCAAAAATTCACCGATGACGTATGACTCGCACTTTAATTAATCTGAGATTAATTCGATGAGCGCGAAAATTAATCTGGGATTAATTACAGAGATATTTTATCTGGATAAAATATCCATTAAAGAGAGATAACGATTAATTTGGAATTAATCGATTAATTAATATATTTGATATATTAAACGAAATTGGATTTCGACGTGGAATTAAAATTAGATTTTAATTCGGCAGAACGAATTAATTTAGAATTAATTCGTTAGCTACGTGAATAGTGATTTCGCTAGGCGTAATCATTTAATTACGACACGACGGAAAATTCGTTAATTCGGAATTAACGAACCCGAGCCCGAGATTGTTTGCGAGCGCATTCGCATTTCGAATTCGAATGCGGCACGCAAGTCACATCAAGCGTCAAATCGCTAGTCGCATCAAGCGTCAAATCACTTGTCACTTTGAGTGACGTGACTTGACAACTTGTCACTTTATTAAAGTGATGTGAGTTGATGTGAATAGTGATAGGTGTTGTTGGATTTAATTAAAGGTTTGTACTTGTTTGACTTTGAGAAAGCAAATATATTATATATTTATTTGATTTTTTGAAAATCAAATATATGTATATCATATACACCTTTTCCAACCAACTAACTCACTCATCTCTCTCTCATTCTCTCCCCTCATTCATGCCCATTTGGGCATTTTTCTTGTTCATTATCTTCATCACTGCCGTGAGCTGTGCAAGAAGACTAGGTGCAATTTTGTGGCAAAATTGGCTTGAGCTAGCACTCAAAAAGACATACGAAGGTGAAAGGGAAACCCACCCACGAGCCGGGAATCGTTTGAGGAAGCTTGGAGCTTCAAATTCTTGGATCAAAACTGAAAATCTTGGAGGAGTTCACTGCCACTGCCGAGCACTTCTTGGAGGAGGAAAATGATTTTGTTCTTCGCATCGCAAAGCCGTTCAATGTGAGTATGTATTCTGCCTTACTCCTTTGTGTATTCACATGTATTATCATGCTTATAATTGATCTTGGGACCTTAATAGAAACCAACAGTCTTCTCTATAACCAAGCTCCTCCTTCATTGAATCCTAAATCCTCCCATTATCAACACTGTGGCTTATAATATGTTCTCTAGAAGCTTCCATAAGAAGTATCTTTCCATTTGAATTTGGACATGACCCTAGACCTGAAGCGTGTTCAACAACTTCTGTGTTAGATGTAGTCCAAGACTCTGGTGATGACGATGACTGAAAGTTATATTTCCTTTTCTTTATAGGCACATGCTCTATTTCATCGCTGAAACGTCGTCCAAGAACAGCCACACCAAGCTTCTCAGATTCCGAAACGGTTGTGTCCTCAACCCTTTTGTGACCATTATTATCAGCTGGCTCCACACCCACCATCAAATTTCTACCACCTAGTTTCCTGGTATGCCTTGTTGCGCTCCTATTCCCTTTAGTTACTGTCTTCCAAGTAAAATTAGGATTTAGAAAATTTATAAGTTCTAAACCTGATGTGCTTATCATCCTTGTAGATATGGATCATATTCCATCAACTAATGGTTTAACACGACAAATCTGGCAGGTGGCCGTTTCTCCTTGCTTTCCAGAGGGATCCCCTAGTGCAAGTACACGATTGCTTTTTGATTTAAGTCCCCCTATCTTGACAGAGTGATTTTTGATAGGGAAGATTCTCCTCAGTGATTACCAGCTGGACTCAAGAATCCTCCGATCTGCTAACTACTACACATGCCGCTTCTTTCACTCAAAAATCGCCGCCGAGTTTCACGGTTCGAGCGAAAGCATCAAGAGATTTAAACAAAAACCTTCAAATCTCGATAAAGAAAATTACAATCTTCTCATTCTCCTTCTTTGGACTTGTTATTTATAAAGGCTTTCAGTATACCGACGATTACTGACCGTCCGATTAACGGATCTTGATCGCAAATCCTTCAGACGCGGTGCCTCCAAATGCCAAATCTTTTCTTCTTTAATAATCTTCTCTCCTGTTTGTCCATCATGGATTTTAACAGGGCTTGATTTTCCTCCCTATCTTTCCTCATATTTTCTTTTATTTTCTCCATCCATTCTGCAGTTGAACTCCCTGTCGACCGGTGATTTCCACCTTCTGCCATCGTCTTATTACGCGAGCCACTTTTTGTTGAGTTCCCCACAGACGGCGCCAACTGTTGACGGTTGATTTCGATCTCAGAGACAATAAGGGTTTTTTACTCCCGAGAGAATCCTCCTCCAACTGTGAATTTGTTTTGTTTATGGGAAACCAAAATCAAATTTGGCAAAAGATAGGTAAATACACCAATCAACAAATAGATTTAACGTGGTTCGGCGGATCAGATTCAACCTACATCCACAAACACAAATCGAATGATACTTTTATTACTGAGATATGCTTCTCCGATATTTCTCGTGTTTACAAGTCTGATGATAATGATTCTGATGCCTCTCACATATACCTTCCCCTTCTATTTATACTAGTAAGGAAATCAGATTCCTTTTCTTATAAGGATTCCTAGTTTAAAACTAAATTCACTTCCATATCCTATGAGGACACTGACTTATCAACCTTTCCATATCCTATTTGGACACTGACTCATCAACCTTTCCCCATGAAAGTAGGATAACTTATCTTCTTATCCGTAAAAATATGATGTCTTATCTTCTAGAGCATATCCCGTTATCTGGTCGATCTTTATGAGGTCGGTCACAATGGTCTTTTGAACTGAGAATGCTGCTATCGATCTAATAATGCCCGGTCATCCGATCTTAAGTGGTCTGTTTATCGATCATAAAGTGCTCGGCCACTCACTCATGTGGTCGGGTCGGTATTAATGATCTTGACCAATAAGGGAATTACCCTTTTTACCCCTACCGTACCGCTTAAATATCGTAGGACCTGAAAATACCATCAACATCATATTATATAAATTTATAATATTATCCGTAATTTATTGCAGGCAAATATTATTTGGTGGATATTGGTTATCCAAACAAAATTGGTTATCTTGCACTTTATAAAGGTGAGAAATATCATTTATAAGATTTCCCTCATGGATATCAGCCAACATGACCTTGTGAGCAATTCAATCGTGCGTATTCGTCTCTTCAGAATATGATTGATAGGACTTTTGGAGTGACAAAGAAGAAATGAAATTTTTTGAACAATATGCCTTCTTATCCCTTTCAAACCTAAGTTTATATCATGGTTGCATGCATGACACTTCATAACTATATTCGGTTGAGAGTTAGAAGTAATATAGAATTCGAAAATACTGAAGTTGATGAGGCTCCTTTTATTGTAGAGGGTACATGTGGTGAGGGTTCAAGTAGAGTCCAAAGTTATTGAATATTAATTTGGACATAATAACATTATTATGTTCAACAAAGATAAATAATTCAAAAGCTCAACTAGTTTAGATGTCAAAGTAAAAGAGGGATTGCAAACTTGCAATCTATAATCTTTTCACATGCAGTTTGTATATGTAACTCTATAAAAAATTATACTCAGTACACAAGATTCCTGTTGTAAATAAGATTATATACCCAGTGCATAAGATTCCTGCTATGAATAAAGTTTGCAAATTGATTATCACATAATACATTAGTTCTTTTATCCTAAAAGAAACAAAACTAACCTTTCATGCAGTGAGAAAAAGTGTACTTGGGTATTTCTTCAACTACCAGGAACCTCCCTTTCATAACCCATAAATTTTCATAATTTCCAGAAAATGGGTCCACAATGTGAATAAAAAGAAAAACAAAAAGTAAAACAAGCTTTAGCTTCAGGAATTCTGTAGCAAAGTGACAAGCATATAGCCCATAATGCTCAATCTTATTGCCTTGTTCAAAACGTTATGCGTTTGACCAACTGTCTCCTATTATATGCAAAAGAAGTTCTTGTATGGATATACATTTCTTCCTGGCACAGCAAGCAAGCAAGCATCCACGGCTGCTGCCTAATTACTACTTTACTGTTGTCTGTTGGCTTGCCATTCTTTTGGGTTACAAAATAAAGCAAGAGCGCAAATTGTTCTCGACAGGAATTTAAAATTTTGACAACAGACCATGTTGAAAACAGATTGTAAATTTCAGAACAATATTACCGTTCACCAGGAAAATAAAATTGGAACTGAGTTGAGTCACGGATTATTTCACTCTCTTTAAGACGTTTCGCGGTTCTGTCCAGAAATTATGCTTGCAGTAATTTGGCCCCGACGTCCCCGAAATAAAACAGCCTAAAAATTCTATGTCTCAATCGGATAGTACAAACACCGATAGGTATATTCACACCCACACTCAAACTTTGCTCGGAATCTCAAAAACTAAAGAAAAGAAAAACAACAGAGGATTTTTTTTTTCACAAATTGCTCTGATCTCTCAGTCTCGGTTTTGTCTATTTTTTTCTACCATTTCCAAAAAGTGAAGCCTTTATATAAGAAAAATTATGACCGACTGAAATTAATTACAAAAAACGTTTTGCACTTTATTTCTTACGTTTTGCACTTAGTTTTGACGTTTTGTATTTAAATAAAACAAACAATAAAGGAGAGCTATTACAGAATTGAATAGAAAACATGTTACAAAAAATTAAGGGTAAAATTGTTAATTTTTTTTAAAAAAAAATTTAAAGGTATTTTCTTCAAAAATTATATATATACACCCGCACCGATCGAAAGACGGCGGCGGCGCGCGTGTGTGTTGAACCACTATTAGCCTAACTCCTCACTCTTCGACAAAAGTGGTAGGTACTCCTTGGGGTCCAAACCCAATTCATTACATAACACAATATAAACAACAAAATTAGTGTTATGATTTTCCAATATGAGACTTCCTAATAAATTGTGGTTTTTTTTTTTTTTTTTTTTTTTTTTTTTTTTTTGTAACATCTCAATTCATTCAAAACTTATAATGCCCAATTAAATTATTTTATAACAACCTTTTTAAATTCAAAACATGTAACTCCGATATTAAAATTCACATTTACAACCGACCATTGTCCCAACAAGAAGATTATACAATTATTATTTGTTTAGCTACGATATAATGTTAAATTATAAGTAAATAGTAATATTTGGCCTCAATTATGAGGAGCCAATTAGATCTTTTCCACATCTTGCTCTAGCATATGATCAGCGGCTAGCCCTTTTCAACCCCCTTTATGCCCAACCAAGAACCTCTTTTTTTCCCGAATAGCCCTTTAAACCCTCCCACTTCCTCTTTTCCCCCAAATAAATCCCCCGGGACCCCTCAAATATCTTCCCCCTTCTCCCCCAAACAGCCCCTCCCTCCTACTACCCTTGTTTCAACCACTGGTTTTAAACCCTCCAACACTCCCCTCACATTCGCTTTAGCTTTCGCCTTCTCCTTTTATCCTTATATTTTTTCATATTACTTTATTTTATGTTTATAGTATTATCCGATCTTTTGCTTCGGGTTTCCACTCTTATGTGTGTTGGGGTTTTGGGCGAAGGGCGCGGCGGAAGTGTTGTTCGGGCGAAATCGTAATTTTAAAACCTTTTCAAATTACCGAATAGATTATTCAATATCTAATATGAATAATTTATTCATATTTCACCTAAACACATTTATTCGATATGAAATAACGACATAAATATTGTAGAAACTTCGCAAAACTTTTACGAAAAATGTTTTTCCGCAAAATGACGTAAAACTCGTTTTTGACCGAACCGACCACCCAACACTTATGGGGACTGCCCAGGTCAGCCCCAATAGTGTTATGGCAGTTTATGGGCTTCCCGAACAGTGATGAATTCATTGTTTGGACAGTCGTCACCCGGTTGGCTCAAAAGTCACCCAGTAACGCCGTTTTTTGCCGTTTTCGCTTATTTCAACTCCGAAATATTTTTCGGCAATTCTTCCAACACCCAAAACACATCCAATACATTCATAAGACATATTTTTCATCATTAAAACAGAATTGATTCCAGATCTGATCCAGAACAGCAAACTATTATTTTTTTCATGCTTTAAATCCAATCTTTCAAGATTAATCCATTAATCAAAACACCAACCAAAGTCACCACGCATGAACCACCCAAGAAAAATTCTAGGCATTACAAGAGTGGTCATAACACTCTAGAATGGCAACATATCATCAAATGAATAAATGAGATACATAATACAATAATAGCACCCAAAACACTTCACACATGCATCACCACTTCCATATACATCTACTAAAACCAAAAACCCCAATTTTCACAAACAAAGGAATCCTAGAACTATTCTAACAATTCAAGAAAATATGAAACTAATTTCCAAGCTTATGGTTGTAGAAGATTACATTAATCTCTTGATTTCCTAAGCTTTTTCTTGAATTTTCCTTTATTTTCTTCATGAATCATCAAATATGATATTAGGGGTTTTGGTAGTGGTGATGATCGGCCATGAAGGCCTTAGGAAGAAGAACGAAAAATTTCCCCTTTTTAATTCCTCTTTACCAACTCAAGGGGCTATTTTTGTCAATATTAAAATTTGATCCAATCAAAATACATTAGACTTTATATTAACAAATCATATTTGGACAAATAAAGTTTAATTAAATCATGTTATATGTCATCAATAATAATTAAATATATTTCATAACATTTATGAAATATGGATATTATTTAACTATTCAAATATTTAACAATTAAATATCTAAATAATTAATTATTATAATTATTATATATATGTATTTTTATTTACATTAAATAACAAATGCATATATTTATGGTATGTGTCAAAGTCTCATTTGACAAATTATTAATGTGTATCTAATCGAATTATGTATCAAATACAAATACAAATACACAATAATTATTAAATGACCAAAATCCCATAATGCATGTGTTTTCGTTTAACCGATTAAACGATTCGAATTAACTCATTTAATCCGATGAAGTATTATGAATAATCAGTATTATTTATAACGCGTTGCCCAAGTGCCCAATAAGTACACTTCATATTGTGGGACTCTCTAAGTTTAGGTTTATCCGTCACAAAATCAAATTTCGTGTCCATAATTCACCCCCTCATGAATTATGATGACCACGGATAATCAAGCTAAACTATGCAAGTTAAGGTCATTGCATACGTATAATACCTCCGTCACAAGCTATCTATATTATACCTGTGATATAAATAAAAATGTTAAATCCTTTGACTATAATATAGTCGACTTTCAATTTACGATCTCTAAATAACACTCGAAACTGATTTCTGAAGTTATACCACGACCATGGATTTACTAGATCGTAAACACATGAGGATATCTATGCACTGTACACACGACTGATGTATTCTATCTTAATATGCATAAGATATCATGAGCATTAGTCCACACCCAAAGAACAGACGGAGGTCTGATCATGAATAGATCGGTGACGTGACTGCAATCAAAGTGTGGAGGATAACTCATATATCCACAGTGGTATCTCAAGTCGAAGGACCACTATGCTCGCTCAACTCGAGAAGATTCCTATTGACGTTGGTGTACCATCTATTAGGAAATCTTCAGTGAGTCGTTTAGAGTTTATCAAATAAACACCTACATATCTATACGAGTCTCCTGAGACTCATGGTTCATTGTGATATACCATCGGACCAAGTTATGATATACGACATGTACTGGTCTCAGCGGATTTTACTAACCGACTCGTGTTAGTAAATCTTGACCAAGAACTTTATTTAAGGGTATACATCTTATAGTGCGCTTCCCAATGTCAATTACAAACTACGTTGTAACTGCGCACTACATTGTAAATCCTAGGGTCTTTGTCTAATATACACGTATCACTAAACCAGATTTAGTTTCAATCTAATCATAATTAGATATCTAATCGTAATTAGATCGAATATGTGTATAAAAGACAAGAGACGCTACCATTTATTAAGTAATATTATGGAAAATGAAATTGCTCATATACATTGATCGGACATAAATACGATCTGGATTGGCACTCCGAGCACCAACCCTAACAATTTCTCCCACTTGCTCTAGTGCCAATCCACAATATCATATACACATCTTAATGTATATCACATACTCATGGCCCTCAAGAGCTCACCTAGCACTCAAGAGGTAGGCAACAACAAGTAAGCCCGCTTTAATAAAAATTGAGTCTGTCCAACAAACTCAATCGTTTTCCTTAGCCAACATCATTCATATTTTGTAGAATCCAAATTCCACATCAATATGACTCAGATGCTATATCGGTATTGTGCTATAGCTAATGAGTTGTCTATATATTTAGAGATCAAATCCAAATACTATGAGACAACCGCAAACATTATACTAATATGAAAACTTCTAATCTATAGGGTCATTATGCAACTTCATAAGTCAATACTTCATAAGTTGTAACTGATTCTACTAATTTAGTAGAATCAACGGTGACACTCCCACTGCATTTTTTCTGACTTTATATGACATAGACCATCTAATGTCATAATTAGGATCAAAACTAATCTGACCTTATGGTTGCAGACTAAATTCTCCATGAATAAGAAACTCATTCTTAATATCTCTAAGATAACAAAGAACATGTTTCAAGATCCATCATATGGTCTACAACATATCAAAATAACTCGTAACAATTACAATTAAATTGACATCTTTAATCGCACATAATATAGTATTTTTTATGCCATCATCCTATGATGCATAAGATTAACTAGACATTATAATCAATCTCTCTTTTAACAAAGGTATCATCCTTTATGAAAGATGAATACTATATATATAAAAGACACGTTAACTGCCAAACAGTTATACTAACTGTCATACATATAGTCTTACTATGTCCTTTATTAGATCATATATAATACGCGACTAATGAGAGTATCTCAAAAGTCTCTTATTTTTATATCATATATGAAACTTATATCAAATATAACAGAGATTACTCCCACTACTTTCATGAAGAAAAGAAGACTTATGATATATACAATGCTATAAAGAAGTTTGTACGCTCCAACTGACCCTACTAAAAAATATGTATTCTCTATGCTTTGATAAAATCAGACAATCTGACTGTATCAAAATTAGAGAACATAGATTTCTGGAAAGCTTACCCGAGTCTACAATAGGTTGTATAAGCTAGTATATCAAATTGTGATCTTAGCAGAATAAAAACTCTTGGTCTATTCTAGAATGAATTCTTTAAACAAAGAAGTCATGACAGATCTCTCATTCGAAGAAATCACTCAAGAACGCCAATTTGCATTCTTTAGCAAAAAATAATTTAATATCAACATTAACCAACAGATCTTTAACTGTTCAATTAGTGCGACTAGAGACAAGTTTTCTCAGAATCTACAATAGACTACTGAGTATAACCTTTCTCATTGTCATACTATAAAGGTCAAACCTTTATCAAGCTCACTTTCCTTTTGTTGTGCAAACAATTTGCATATTTTATGAACTATTCATAACGAAAGCCTAATCAAGTTCAAAACTTGATCGAAGTAAGCTATGAACAATCTTAGATCTATGATTCAATGCTAACTTCCGAAATCGATATCAAATATCGCTCCCACTATAAATTATAGGATAATTTTCTTCAATAAGAAAACATCAGAATTATTAAGTATCAAATACTTTGTAAATGATTTTGACATCCTATTAAACTTATACGGAAGAAGTCTAAAGGTCTTTTCATCTTATTAATTATGTAGTTCCATTACAGTTTATCACTCTCACATTTGAATTCAATAAGTCAAAATATTTTCTACAATTATTAACATATGATGTTACTTACCAAGTAGTAAAACAATTTTATTACTCGGGATCGTAGAAAAGATATTCTATCAAATAGAATACAATATTCTATTAAATAGAATAAATGATAAACTTTACTCGTACCTCCAAGGCACAAGGACATTCAATTATATAACATTATACAAAAGAAAGTTTCAAATCTCAAACTTTTCAAGATTCGAATTTTCTACTATACATATCATATATGTAACTGTAGAAACGAATGAAACCTTAATTAAAGAGATGAATTACTGTTACTGGAGCATAACCCAAGACTATTGAAAAATAATTCGGTAACACTCAATATCAGTGAATCAAATCATATAAGATTTAATTGCTCCCACTGACCAATTCCATCAAGATGAAATCGTGGAAGTTTAATATTGAGTAAGAATTACATTCATTAAACAACTTTAGAACTAATTGTCTTAATTCATATGTTTGATCATATCAAACATCTTTGAACAATTCAAAGACTCACGATGAATTTTAACGATATAGTTTTCAACACTTCAAATAGAATATCTTTGAACCATTCAAAATATTATATCTGTATTTCATCAGAACATATTTAAAGTTCTCGAACCATTCAAGACGTTCAATATATATTCTTATAGAAACACGAAACATAGTCATGATAATTCATTAACTAAGTCATGGAGTAAAGAAAACTACCTAAGGCAATTTCTAATTCATTAAACTACATACATCCAATGAATCAGTCTAATAAATCTTGTGGTCCAATAATGATAATTGGTTAAATGAAATTTAATCACATCCTGAATACAATATTTATTAAATGGATAAGGATTTATGGTTTGATCTCGTATCAGACCATCTTTTACCATACAGAATAGGCATCTAATGCTTATGTGATAAAATATCATAAAACATCGTTCAAAGTTATTTAGTTAACCGAATATTTTCTTAATGTTTATCTTTCCATTAATGACACCACTAGTCATTATAAAATATGTAACTATACACATCTCCTTTCTTAAGCTTTAATAATCTGCGTTCAATTATTCACAACAATTGCAAATGATTGATTGCAAACTGTGTCAGACACGTGACTTCTAAAAGTCACTAAAGCCAAAAAACGTCATTATAAGATAAACAAATACTAATGGGGTTTTCCTAATGCCAGTCAAGAATCTCGAGGCATAAACTAATTCAAGTCAATTTTTACTACATAAGAAACTATTCTTACTAGATAATTATATCCAAAACAGATATCTATTTAGATTACTAATTGTGACTTAGTAACTAAGTCACTAACCATCTTGATTTTTCAAGAAAATCGGAACTATATTTCCCGATTGTTTAAACTACTAATATAATAATATCTAAGTCTACTGTCATTCTAGAACTATTCTAGAAATACGCAACCATAAGTAAAGTCAAAAAACATATTCAAGTAATATGCTATGCATTGGATTAGAAGTATAATTCTATATATAATATAGAATAAAGGAAAATAAAAACAACAAATTTCATAAAATTACACACTACTTTAGTAATGGATTTTAAACCCAGCAGTGTCTCCCACTACTTTACGTAATACGTAATCCCCAACGGAGAACGAGAATTCAATAATTAAATCGAATTCTATAGTGAAGTAGGATCCCATGAATATATTTCGACTTACAGCTTTGACACGATCTCACCTACGTATATTCATTAGGTAGACAACTCATTGTCAATCACTCACCAGTGACTCCTGATTTTGGTCCTGATCGTTTCTAGTTATGATAGCTTTGGCACGTTCATAAGGAGGCGTATCAAGGCTTCACTTGCCAATGACAAATTACTCAAGCTACCGATGTAGTCCTGACAGCTTTGGCACGTTCAAGATTTCCACTTTCACTTGAATTTGTCTAGTATCAATATACAACCGGCATGGATAAAATTCTATCAACTATACCCTCGCTGCTTTGGCACGATCTCGGATGCAGTCATAGAAAGTTCCCAATAAACCGTATTGACAAGACGGACCAAGAAACATGCATCCAATACACGTTACTTTACAGCCTTATTTTAAGTGGGGATTTTCCTCTGGAAGCATTGCTCCACATCAAATGAAGAATTTTAATCTAAATCATTTTCTAAACAATTCAATTCTATGTTAGAAAATATAACGTAGAATTGGGATCGTAAATTTGAAAGCTGACTATATATACCTTAGGGATTTGACATTCCTACTATATCTCTGGTAGAATATTGATAGTCTGTGATGGATGGATTATACGTATGCAATTACCTCGACTTTCATAGTTTAGCGAGATTATCCGTGGTCGTCATAATTCATGAGTGTGGGAATTATGGACACAAAATTTGATTCTTTGACGGATAAACCTAAACTTAGAGAGTCCCACAATACGAAATGTACTCGTTGAGCACTTGGGCAACACATTATTCATAATACATATTATTCATAATACTTCATCGGATTAAATGAGTTAATTCGAACAGTTAAACGAAAATACATGCATTAGGAGATTTTTGTCAAATAATAATTAATATGTATTTATATTTGATACAAAATTTAATTGATACATATTAATTAATTGTCAAAGAGATTTTGACACATGTCATTAATATATGTATTTTTTTATTTAATGTAAATAAAAAAAATATATAGATATTTATATTAATTAATTATTTATTTATTTAATTGTTAAATAATTAAATAATTAGAAATTAAATATTATATCCATAAGTCATGATTAGTATGATAAGTGGTGAGATATTATTGATAACAAATGGCATGATTTTTTTAAGCTTGAAGTGTTCAAATTGAACAAATAACTTAAGGCTTATTAAATAAAATTTAAAAAAGACCAAAATGCCCATTCCCCCAATTCCGCCCCTAGCCATATATAAAAGGGAAAATTGTTTTGTCTTTCATTAATTTGTCATGGCCAAGCCTCCACAATTTTAGAGAGCTTCCAAAATGGTTATTGAGAGAAAACTTGAGAGAAAGTGAACAAATCAAGAAGAAAGCTTAAGGAAATTTGGAGAATTTGAGGCAATCTTTAATATTCTTAAGCTTAAAAAATTTGTTTCTTATTCCTGAGTATCTAGAATAGTTCTAGAGTTTATTTTTTTCTTGGATTTTGGGGCTTTTTGATTTTGAGGATGGATTTGGAGGCTAGATGCATGTGTGAAGTTAGATTGAATAATATTATTGTAATATTAGTTAAATTTTGTCATTTGATGAATTTTTTCCATTCTAGAGTGTTATGAAAATTCTTTTAACTCCTAGAATTATTCTTGAGTTTTTCATTTTTGGTGACTTTGGTTGGTGTAAATATTAATATGATTAATGTTGAGAAAATTGGATTTAAAGAATGAAAAATGATAATTTTGGTTACCAAATCAGATCTGGAATTTCTATTATTTTTGTGATGAAAAGAATGTTGTATAAATGTATTGCGTATTTTTTGGGCATTGGAACAATTACCGGAAATTGTTTTGAAGTGAAAATATACGAAAACGGTGAAAATCGGCGTTACCTGGCGAGTTTCGGGCTTGCCTGGTATCCGCTGTCAAAACAGTGAATTGGTCACTGATCAGGAAGCCTATGAACTAACCAAGTATTATTGGGGCTGACCTGGGTAGCTCTGTGTGTGTTGGTTGGTCGGTTCGGACAAAAACGCCTTTTATGCTATTTTGCGGAAAAACGTTTTCGTAAAAATTTCGTAGTGTTTCTAGATTATTTATTTTATTATTTGATATCGAATAAATATGTTTAGGTGAAATATGAATGAATTATTCATATAGGATATTGAATAATTTATTTAGTAAGTTTAAAAAAAACTTAAAATTACGATTTCGCCCGAACCGCGCTTCCGTCTGCGCCTTTAAGAAAACCCCAACAATAACTCATATCTAGATTCTCTCAAATTTCTTGGTTTGACTACCTTGTAGCCTCGTAATTTGTTTATCCTGTCAGATATTCTTCTTTACTTGTTCAGTTCCTTGTTGGACTGTACGTTGAGAGATAGATATATGCTTTCCAAAAGATCTGGGAATCTATTTTACTATTAAGTACCTAAGCTTAGTGATGGTCCAGTTGGCGTCTATAAATTCAGTAGAGTTGGGTTTACTGGGGAGGAGAATTATCATTTATTCCGTTATAAACCGTATAAACTTTTCCATACTTAGGTTTTCACACTTGTGTCACCATACTGAAGTTTCCATTTACATTACTGGCTCCAACTCACAACATCTATGTCATTGCCTATACTAAACTTCCTGGTCACCTTTCATATTTTCTATATTATTTCATATAATATCCTTTGTCTCTAAGCCGTACTACTGAGAATAGTGTTGTTTCAATCTTATAGGTTATTTTCCAGATCACTGCTTCTTGCTTCTGCTATAGGCTACTTATGTTATTACTCTTACTGTTCGTACTGATTCTCTGGTCAAATCATTATATATCTCTACAATCATTAGTCTATCTTCTTAAATTTCATGTGTTAGCACCATTTTTATTGGCAATTTCCCTTACAAAACAAGTTCAATTGAGTTGTAATGAGTCTTGAAAATCTCAGAGCAATTGGACAAGTTTTTGGACAAAATCTGATGGAGTTATCCAAGAAATGTTTACGCTTTTGAATATTTCAGAAGATTTAGAGATCCAATTGACATGAGGTTAGTTGTATTGGAAAGTAGACTCGAAGACGATTGCGTACATATAAAGAACTCATGATTTGGCCAAGAGAAGAGAAAGTTAAAAGAGTTTTAAGTAGCCCCTGAAAACCAGTCTGCGATCCACGTTCGTGTGGCGTTCTTACGGAGTTCGAACATTTTCGAGGTAAAAACTTTGTGTTTGAGTTGCGTTTGAAGTGCGTTTGAACGTAAATACGTAAGTAGGTTATCTTAGACACGTTTTAAGCCAAAATAACAATAGGAAACCTTTTTCCTTTGCCCTACATATATAAACAAACATTGAGCCACCTTCCCCAATAGTTGAAGCATATTTTCCTTGAGCCAAAATATCTCAAAGCTTTCAACCTTCGTGATTCCAACATTGAAGACTTCTTCGTCTCCTTGTCTTCTTCATTAATGGTGAGATTCTATCTTTGATAAAAATCTTCAACAAAACTTAACCCAAAATTCCTAACCCTTTAGAGTTCTATAGGAGGAAGTTTGGTAGTCGGAGTTCCGGCTTCAAAGGTGATACAATCTACTCAGAGACTTCAGAGGTTCTGAAGAAAACTGTGAGTCGCGGGCTTGAGGAGTTGCCTTGAGTTCTTGCACTATTGAGGTACTTGATTCGGTGGAGTTGCCACCATAGGTCTTGACCATCGCTGTAAGTTTTTCTCTATATAGTGGATTCGGGTGGTAGCTTATACCCGAAGTGGTTTTTTACTCGCAAGAGTTTTCCACTTCATCACCAAAATTATTGTGTTGAATTTGTGTGTGATTGTTTTATTTTCCGCAATTTATATTTTGCTTTGAATTAATATTGTGGATTTTATTGCTGTTGGTTGACATTGAAATTGCTTGTTGAAATTCCATACTAGCAGTAATTAGGACCTGTCCTGTTTATTGTTTGTAATTCCGCATTGGTTCAGAACCTTAGGCTAATCGCGAATTTTCATCATGGATTTCTACGGGCATTGGTCCGATCTATGGATTCTTATTGGTATTTCAAACTTGTCTATGTCAACTTGTATCAGGTTCTATCTTTTCTAATCCCATAAGCTTCCTTGCATCTTTTCTGGATGATATATCTTTCAGTGTTTCCTCTTTCTTTCTTAAGACATATCATTGTTAAGTTCCTTTAAGTTTATCTTTATCTAAACTGGTAAATGATGGGACAAGCTTCTATGTCTCAACAGACATTGTTATGTTGGTTATGGTATTCTATGTCCTGGTATGCCCTATTGTTCATGTAAAACAGGTATGAAATAGACTATGTTAGAACAGTTTCCTTAACTGATACCACTGTGTGGTGAGGATCTGGGTAACTTAGGGCCGTATCTATGTCGGGTCTCTTGGCCGAGGCAGCTAATCTTCTTTCCTTATATTATTCAATTTTTTTTCTATAAACCTAGGTTTGGGTGTCTAGAATCTCTACATCTTCTTTGGTATTTCGAGTCATTTGGAAATATCCATAACCGACCAGGTTTCTTGCATCATTTCATCTTTCTAACTAGCTTTCATGATTCGAGAAACTTGCTATCGATACGAGCTACTCAGAGTCTATTATATCTGTTTGAAAGAATTTTCCTGAGGAAGAAATAAATCTTACAAAAAGGAAATGAACCTTACGTAGGTCAACTTGACATTTTACGTCTTACTCAGACTTTTTGTATTCCTCATACTTCTTAAGTTCTAATATTGTTGTGATATTTTATATCGTACCGCAAGTGTACGGTGTCCAGTTTTAGTATAAATCAGTGAAAGAGTGTCGAACCCACATGGATTGTGTTAACTCACACTAAATACTACAACTGATAATCCTAACTTTATTTAGATGATAATTAACAAAGATTTAATTAAATAAATAAAATATAAAAATATTTAGATAAGAGGAACAAATACGATATGGATTCTAGATCATGATTTCACCTAGCTGCCGCCTTATATTTTTCATGCCAATTAATCATTGTTCAGTTATATTGTTTATAAGTCAAGACACCGAAAATATCCACTCCCACTCTCGAGTATCACTGAATATATCATCAACTACAGACTTCAATATCAGTATAAAAATCTAGTAGTTAACAACTCGATGCTTTGTGATTCTATATTAACAACTTCAAATGAACTTATATATTCTCTCGAACTCTATAAAACTCCTAGGTTATATTCTATAGATCTATTCAAAATCCTCTCTCTCAAGTGATAGGTTCTAAACATGAATCATCTCAAATTGTGGCCAGCAATCAAGAAACATTAAACTCAAAAGAATATAAATAAACTTAATAAAACTTCATAACAAAATTGACAATTAAAACAAAGGTTCAAACATCAGTTACATCATCCTCCTCTAGAATTAAAAAGTTTAGTTCATGACAATAGATAAAGACAATAAAAACAAGTCAGGAATCTAATGGAAATCATTAGAGTTCTAAGAAAGAAACAAGAAGATAAAACCCAAATTGAATCTCTTCCTCTTCGGACGTCACCACCTTCATCTCCTCTTGTCGCTCTTCAATCCTTCTCATTGGATCTCTCTAAAAAAAATGTATTTTAGTGTTTTGTGTTGTGTATTAGCCTCCCCTTTGAGTTTTGGACAAACTAATCTATTTATAATAGAGCCTTGGGGTCATTAAACATCTAAAAACCCTAAAAATAATGTTTCTGATGCGCGCGGGGCACCGCAGCGCCAAACTCTATGGATTTATTTATGAGTGTCTAGATCTCTTTGAGTACATGTAAATCGATATATTATAGGTCTCATAACTCTTTCTAGATCAAACGTTATAGCCTTTTTAAATTCAATACGTAGCTGATACTGGTTTTTCCTGTTCTTGAGTCTGATGCTCCCATAGGTCCCCAAACAGGCGTAATTGGTCCATTCTTCATGTTCTAATGCTTCCTACAAACAAGACATAAAATAAACTATAAATGACACTAAATGACAATATATGCAACAAGTGGCCCTAGTTGACGAGTTATAGTCTCGTGAGGGCTTACAACGACGACACCCATAAACTTCATTCACACACAATCATGCAAAAATATAAAACAAATAAAAAACAACTAAAATAATCCTAATAGTTATGCATAAAATTATCCTCAAAGAGTGCTTGTCAATAAAATTAGAGAACCTTCAAAGTATGCAATTGCGACTCAAATCTAAGTTCTTGAATAAATTATCTAAGCCAGACTCATTGTGTGTGTGTGTAGAGGTTCATTCATAGCTCGACTCATAAGTAAGCTCACTCGATGATTTCGTCTCAAAAATTGAGATCCGATGGGTCAAACCAACCTAGATATCTCAAATTAACTCTATAATTGCCTTTCTTTGCTCCGTATGGTATGATTTTATTTTCTTATTTTTCTGCTCTTTTTTTTCCCTTCATGTTTTTCATTTTTTTCTTTCAACACACTTATCCTTTAAGGTAGCATTTCTCCTTATGGTGGTCCTAATACTCGCTCATAGGTAGTTTCACGCTTATCGGTTATAGGTGGTTTCTTTTTCTAGGTTCTTATCATACCATAATTGATAATACTAGCATATTGAGATAGATATCTAAGCAAACGGTCATTCATCGGCAAACAATTTCTTCAACTAGTCACTTCCAACTACCTAGGTTCTTACTGCTGAAAACCTATTTTGAAGTGCTTACGAGTCTAACCTAGATCATCTAATCAAGGCATCAGATAAAAATCAATTGAGACTTATCATTTCTAAAATTTCATCAAAACACTCAAATAGGATAGATCGTGAAAGAATTGAGTTCTAAGTGTGTGGATAGATCCTCAGGGTGTCCTGTGTGTGTCGAGATAGGATCCGTCAATTCTGTGTACAGAGCATATGTAGTCCATATTTGATTAGCAATCAGATAAAAACCATAGAGTCGTAGTACACTTAAGAAGTGAGTTCTAAATGTTCTTTTAAAGATTACTAATGGAGATGTCGACGAGATTGTCCCTATAGAGATTTGACGTTTACATCTACATTTCTGGGATGTATCTGGATACCTGTGACAGATGAATTAAACGTATGCCATGACCTCGACCTGTATGATTCAACGAGTTTATCTGTGGTCATCATAATTTACGGGTGGGTAAATTATGGACACGAAATTAGATTTCATGACGGATATGCCTGAATTTAGAGAGTCTCACTAGTGAAATATACTCGTAGAGCACTAGGGCAACTTTTATTAATAATACTGATTATTTATAAGTCGTTTAAAGGTTAAACGAAAAATACATGAAAAATAACCTAATGGTCATTTCCTAATTATTGTGTATTTGTATTTAATAATAGATTTTATTAAATACATATCAATTAAATGTCAAATTGTGATATTTGACATATATCATAAATATATATATGTAATTGGATATTTAAAGTAAATATAATACATATATTTAAAATATTTTTATTTAAATAATTATTTAATTATTTAATTGTTAAATAATTAAAGTAATTAAAAATATAAATATCTTAAGTTTTGATATTTTTATAGATGACTTAAGTTTCTTTATTTGACTTGTTAATAAATCATTAAATGTGTAAAGATCAAAGATGCAAGTTGATAAGGTAAACTTTAAATGAAAGAAAAATATCTAGATATTTGTATTTACATCCCAATTTTCGGCAAAGGGTAATTTTGGGGAGTATATATTGTTTTGTTTCAATTTTCATGGATTAGTTTAACAAGTTACCAAAAATAAACACAAAAGATTTGAGAGCAAAAGTTGAAGAATAAAAAAAAAAGCTTGGAAATAAGTTGATTTTGTAAGTTTTTCTTTATTTCAACTAAGAAAATATTTCTAACATACTTAGCTTCAACATGTGTTGCTAGGATTTTATCTCTACACTTTTAGTTTGTGTTTTAAATGGTTATAAACTTGTTTGAAAAATGAAAGCATGTATGGTATCCAAGTGAACTTGAAATGGTTTCATAAGCTCTCTTTTGATTATTTGATAATCAAGTTGCCATTATAGAGTTGCTAAGCCACTCATTGATGACCTAGAATTATTTTTGAGTTGTTTCATGATGGTGAGACTTGTTTGGTGCGGTAAAGTTTGAATTAAAGTGTTGGATCTAACTGATTTGGTATATTTTGTCAATTTGAAGAAATTATAAAATTATGGTTCTTAACCATTTCTAAATTTGGGACTTTTCATATATGTGATGTATTATGGTGTGTATATGATGCATATTAATTTTTGGGTTGATTGGATTTGATCTTGACATGTTTTGAACAAAATGGACCAAATTGCAAAAACTGAAAATTAGAGGGTTGTTCGGCAATTACAAAATGTTTGGGGATTTTGTTGCAATTTTTTTTGATGTGTTGGACATGTTGGAAATCATTTTAGAATTGATTCAGAATCATCCAAAATTGTATTTGACAATTTAAGGACTAAAATGATCAATTTACAAACTTTTGGGCCAATTCAAAAATTACCAAGAAATTTGGTTTCTTGTGTAAAATTTCAGTTTTTAATTATTGGGTAATTAAAAAAATAAGTTTATTTAATTGATCCAAGAAAAATTATTGAAATCGGAAAATTTTTATTTTTCGCGGTTTCGCTGCGTTATCAGATTTTCGCCATAAAAACCCTACAGCCTGTACTTCTGGTAATAAGTCAGGATAACAACAGATTAATTCTCAACTTGGATAAATAGTATAATTGCTTTCATAAGGAAGAATATTAGAATAGCTTGGGGAAAGCTTACTAACCTTTCTGTAGAATTGAGGACGTACTCGAGGATTCAGATACTGGAGAGGTAGTGCCTCCTATATGGGCATCCCAGACATACCACGTATACAAAACCCCTACACTATACCCACGACAGTCACTTACTCCCTAGACCATGTTCTAATACCATCTTTATAATAACCCCGAATGGGAGATGTTACCGACAGGGAATATGCCATACTATTCCTTTGAGCTTCAAATCATCTAACTGTGATCAATACTGTCAAACTCATCACAAACATAAGTTCATGCATAAGGTCCATTTCCCAACTCAATAATCATAAAAATGCATCTCTAGTTTCCATACAATGTACTAAAAAATACATTACATTATAAATATGATGTTTGACACCTTCAAATATTGATACTATGCAATGTAAGTCATGCAACATTAACTTGACACTGACTATGCTGTCTTCTGGACTCCACCTGGTGGACTCAACACCCATGTGACTGCCATCAGTATCCATCCTCTCGAGCTCGCCCTTCAGATTTACCTTTAAAATAAAATACTAGGAGTGGGAGGGGGGTTAGATCGTTTGAACGACCTAATGAGTGGACAGTTTAAAATGGAACTGAAATCCATTTTGAAAACACATGCTTTTAAAACTAAAATCTTCTCAAGTAACAGTCTTTTCTGTCCTGAAAACATTTTCTGGAATCTCTATAAATTTGAGTTCTCTTGAGAACTCCTTTATGAAACCACTCTATTTGAAGAATCATGTCTCAAAAGTCTGTCTCTGAATCCATAAGATATAAGTCAGGATTTTCTTTCCAAAACCTTTGTGAAAATCATTCACAAAACCATATGTAAAATCATATGTCAATCTGTACAGTAATCCCGTGGTTTTAGAGTGTTAAACACAGTCTTCCAAGCCACTAAGCCAATAAACAATGGTGCTATCAGTGCCACCAGCCTGTCTCTGAAATCTGGGTCTAGGGGCATCACTATCTCACTAGCCCTATATCCAGGATCTAGAGGCATCTGTTATCTCTAGTCTTGTATCCCCGTGTGCACACATCTATATCCAGATTGGTTACCAATATCCATCAATTCCACATCTGTATCAAGTTACATCTGAGATGGATTTTTCCCCCATGTCTCCAAAATCATAAAATCATACATTTGAAATCAATTTCATCATCAAAGCATTAATCTGCAGCTAACCTTTACCAAAAGCTTAAATCATAATTTCCAACTCGCTTGAAATTAACAATTTCAAGTATAAATTAATCAAATCAAGATCTGAAAAATTGTAATATGAAAACATAATTAAAATTCTGAAATAAATACTCCCGGATCCATTCACAGTGCTATGGAAATTCAGATGCGGTATGCGATGTAGGTGACTTCCTAGTGTTTAGACGTCGATCTAAAGTCAAAACAATGTTAGTTTTCTTTCTTTATAACTCAGAATATTTTCATATCATATGAAAGAATATGCAATGCATGGATACTTAATCTACTAGAGTGTTGGAGATATCTATGGTTTACGGACTTAGATTTGGAGTTGTACAAATGCGGTAGTGGAAACTTATATTTCACTAATCGCTAGAAAATTCATTGCTTGATGTCTAACATTGAAAATTCACTGTGATTAATTGGGGAAGAATATGAAGCTGAACTTTTACTGGAATAGTCCATAATGTATATAGTTTATGTAGGTTTTTACGATTTTCAATTCTGATACCAGAAACTCAAGTTATGGACTGAAGTTCAGGGCTGTGTAACTAGAAAAATTTGGCACAAGGGCAGCAGATTGCCCGACTTCAAAAATTTAGTCTGGTATCATCTTAAGTCCAAAAATTCTAAATTTTGGATATGTTACTCCCCTATGTGTATAGTTTACCATAAAAATTTTCTTCATCAATCAGACACCACAAACTTGATTTATATGTAAATATTCACAACCTGTCCAGAATGTGACTTCATTAAACTTACTGCCAAGCATACCAATTTCATCCCTCTATTAACTTTATTTAATTTGAATGGATATATTTTATTTTTATTTTGAATGGATATGTGTTTGTTTTGACTAGAAGTAGTTGATGAATTTAAAAAGATATCTGACTATTGTAGTTAATTTTTTTTATTATAGACCTGGTTGATAATAATGATGATAGACATGATAAAGGGGATTAAAATATTTTATTGCTTGGTGCTGTCACTATAATAATGATTTATCAGTGATGTAGAAATGTCAGTTCAATACCAAGAGTGCCATGCATAAATTCTTCTATACAAGGTGTAACATATCTTGTAGAGGTGTTAAACGGTCATCCAAATAGGTGCTGCGAAAATTTTAGGATGACGAAAGAAATATTTGAAGAATTATGCCAAAATTTTCATGATAAATATATGATGCGTGCTTATCACAATATCCAAATTCCAGAAATACTTGGTATGTTTCTCTATATATTGGGTCAAGGTGCTAGTAATAGAGCAGTATAAGAAATTTTTCAACATTTAGGAGAAACAATTAGTATGATATTTAAAGACGTTCTGTAGAGTGTCTATGATTTAGTAATGGATATTATCAAACTAAGGGAGAGCCAGTTTGAAGAAGTTCATACCAAATTTAGAAGTAAACCTCAGTTTAAATCATTTAAATTTTATTGGCATTATTGATGGAACCTACATTTCTGTTGTGATTCATAAAGATAAGAAAACACCTTATACTAGGAGAAAATGAATTACTACACAAAATGTGATGGCAGGTGGTGATTTTGATTTGTTGTATATTTTGTGTCTACTAGTGGGAGGGATCTAAATGTGATATGCTTGTCTTTCAAAGTATCTTGGGCAACGAGCAGTTAAACCATCCTCAAAGTTATTGAATATCAATTTGGACATAATAACACTATTATGTTCAACAAAGATAAATAAGTCAAAAGCTAAACTAGTTTAAATGTCAAAGTTAAAGAGGGGTTGCAAACTTGCAATCTATAATTACTACTTTACTGTTGTCTGTTGGCTTGCCATTCTTTTGGGTTACAAAATAAAGCAAGAGCGTAAATTGTTCTCGACAGGAATTTAAATATTTGACAACAGACCATGTTGAAAACAGATTGTAAAATTCAGAACAATATTACTGTTCACCAGAAAAATAAAATTGGAACTGAGTTGAGTAGTAGACTAGGTCACTCTCTTTAAGACGTTTCGCGGCTCTGTCCATAAATTATTCTTGCAGTAATTCGGCCCCGATATCTCCGAGATAAAACAACCTAAAAATTCTGTCTCAATCGGGTAGTACAAACACCGATCGATATACTTACACTATGCTCAAACTTTGCTCGGAATCTCAAAAACTAAAGAAAAGAAAAACAACAGAGGTTTTTTTTTTTCACAAATTGCTTTGATCTCTCAGTCTCAGTTTTGTCTATTTTTTTCTACCTTTTCCAAAAAGTGAGGCGGCCTTTATATAAGAAAAATTGTGACCGATTGAAATTAATTACAAAAAACATTTTGCACTTTATTTCTTACTTTTTGCACTTAGTTTTGACGTTTTGTATTTAAATAAAGAAAACAAAAAAGGTGTTAAAAAAATCAATAAATGAGAGCTGTTACAGAATTGAATAGAAAACATGTTACAAAAAATTATAAGGGTAAAATTGTTACAATTTTTTTTAAAAAAAATTTAAAGGTACCGATCGAAGGATGGCGGCGGCGCGTGTGTGTTGAACCACTATTAGCCTATCTCCTCACTCTTCAACAAAAGTGGTTACCTCTTGGGGCCGAAAAGTAATTCATTATATAACACCATATAAACAACAAAATTGGTGTAATGGTCTTGTGTTTACTTTAAGATGATAGATCGGAAAGTGGAAGATATATTTTTTCTATAAATTTATTGCTGCTTGTTTTATAATGATTTTATTTAGTTGCTGTAATGGTCTTGTGTTTACTTTAAGCATTGTACTTTTTCTCTTATAATTGTAAAATTTGTATTCACCATTTTTTGTCATGAGGTTAGAAAATGAAGCTGAATCCGTAATTCATCTACGACCTAATTAGAATTAGGTGTGAATCCAATTTTTGACTAGTTATGGGATTGCAAAGTGCATATAGTTTATGTTGTTAGGTTTGATCTTCACCAGAATTGAGTCTCAAGTTTCCTTATAAGTATTGTGTTCAAGTTCATATGATTGTATATTTACATCCATTGTGGTGTTTGGTATTTTATTATGAATGAATTTCATATTTCTTTTTTAAAAATAATAAATAAAATAAATAAAATTGACGAGCCAATTCAGAGCTCTAAACGATCAGTGTCCATAATACCAAACGTAGCCATAGACAATTTCTGCTATACTAATCACTATCACAATGAATGGTTAAGCATCCATAGATAAGGGTGGCAATTTATCCCGCGGCCCGGCGGGCTTTGGCCCGGTCCGGGGTGGAAAAAGCCCGGGCCGGGCCATAAAATGAAAGCCCGGCACGGGCCCGGGTCGGGCTTTCCTATTTTTGCCCGGGCCCGGCCCGGCCCGGGCCAAAATTAAAAAAAAAACATAAATATATATATATATATATATATTTAATATGTTTGTATCATTTTTATTTATTTTTAACATTTAAATTGTTAATTTATCAATGAAACTTGTGATTTATTTATAAATTGTCTTTGTATATAGTGTAAATATATTTTATATTTATATATTTTAACTTTTTTTTAAAATTCGGGCAAAAAAAAAGCCCCGGCCCGGAAGACACCCGGGCCGAGCTTTTCCGGGCCCGGGCTTTTTTTTGTTGGTCGGGCTCGGGCCAGGCTTGCAAAAGCCCGGCCCGTCCCGGCCTATTGCCACCCTTATCCACAGATCTTTTAAATCTCGGCAACCATACATATCATAAATGTTGAGAAATAAAATGTATGAGGATTTGACATGCTAGTCCAAGGACATGACATTAATTTTTTTCCATTCACATGACGAAAAAATAAAATAAAAAGCTAACACAGAGAAGTTAATACTAGTATACTCCATTTTTTGTGAAACTCCGAGATCATCCTTAATGAACAGTATGAATAAGACGTATTCCAAGGCTGAAATATTACTGATAATGTACTTCAAGTTGCAGATAATGTAGAATAAGACAAGTTACTAATGGATTCCCTATCGAGCCTCCAACTGTGAGATCGTAATTGTATTGGATGACGATGCTTCAAGCTTGCTGGATGAAGAATCTGGTGCTGATGATTTCCTGTCTGCCAAGAAACCAGGTTGCTTTGGTTGAGGTAGCACAGTCTCACTTCCCAACATCAAAATCACTGATGGCATACTTGGCATGTCCTCCAGATGCTGTTGCACACACAATAAACTGATGTGGATACATCGTATCACTTCTGAGAGATTGCATGATCCTTTAAAACAAGCATCGATCAGTTGTAAGAGTGTACCTGTAGTACAATTATAATCAAATACAATGATTGGTAGTTACAAGGAAATCCAAATTAGGCTTAATTTTCAACCCAGCAGACCCTCTTGGCAGACCCTGAAATCAGACCCTCTCGACAGACCCTGAAATCAGACCCACAGAGCAGACCCTCACGGTAGACCCTGAGAGCGGACTCTGACGGCAGAGGCTAAGAGCAGAGGCAGCGGCTGATAGCAGAGGTAGAGGCTGGCAAGCAGAGGCATACCAGTAGAGGTGGACCAGCAGAGGCAGAGGCTGGCGAGCAGAGGTAGAGGCTGATGAGCGGAGGTAGAGGCTGATGAGCGGACCCTGAAAACTGAACCGAACATTTGCTTCTCTATTCCGAGGCTTGTTGATGTCAACAATATCCTTAAAATAATTTTGTCCCCAACCGAGGGTGCAGTAGAACGCGAGACGATTGTTTCCCAGGATACAACGGAAAACGAACGAGTATGGGCACCACCAAAACCCGTTACCAACGAACCACAAAAGTGTTTGAAATCTTCAAAAACTAAAAATAAAAAGAAACCGAAACAAAAGAACCAAGCGCTTTGTGAATTATTTTTGTCTCTTTTTTTAAAATGAAAACAATGCTCTCTATATATAGAGGGAAAATAAAAGAGATAAGTATGCCATTTATTATGCCATTTATCATTCATTAATGAAACATTTCGTTTGAAGTACCAAATTAATTAATGGAATTAATTAACTTTTAGGGAACTTCAAAAGGTTTTCCAACAATGTATATATGCTGAGCTTGTTTACTGTACAGGCTATATCAGGCCTGGTACAACTTGATAAGTACATCAAACTCCCGATCACTCTAGAGTATTCTACTTGAGATATACTCTTTCCTCTATTCTTTGATAGGTGTAGACGCACATCTAAAGGAGTTCTAGCCACAACAGAATCATCATTGTTGAATTTACCAAGAATCTTGTCCACATAGTGCGACTGATCAAGAATAATTCCATCTGGACTTCTCGAGATCTTTATTCCCAGAATGACATCTGCGAGACCCATGTCTTTCATGTCAAACTTAGATTTCAGCATATTCTTGGTAGATTTCATCATTTTAACATTACTCCCGACAATTAATATGTCATCAATGTAGAGACATAGAATGACATAGCCAACTTCTGTGTCTCTGACATAAATGCATTTATCACATTCATTGATTGTGAAACCATTTGACAACATGGTGTCGTCAAACTTTTTATGCCATTGTGTCGGAGCTTGCTTCAATCCATACAAGGATTTTACTAACTTACAGACTTTCTCTTCTTGTCCTGGAGCTATAAAGCCTTCAGGTTGTTCCATGTAGATTTCTTCATCTAAATCTCCATTTAGAAAGGTTGTTTTCACATCCATCTTATGTACCTCAAGATTGCGCAAAGCTGCAATCGCTACTATCATCCTTATGGAATTTATTCTCGTAACGGGAGAATAAGTATCAAAGTAATCAAGACCTTCACGTTGTCTGTAACCTTTAATTACAAGTCTTGCTTTGTACTTATCAATTGATCCATCTGCCTTAATTTTCTTTTTGAAAATCCACTTGGACCCTAAAGGTTTACATCCTGGAGGAAGATCCACTAACTCCCAGGTGTGGTTTTGTAAGATGGATTCAATTTCACTATTGATGGCATCTTTCCATAAAGCACCATCAGCTGACCTTACAGCTTCGTTATAGCTTTGAGGATCATTTTCTAGCAAAAAGGTCAGAAAATCTGAACCAAATGATTTTTCCGTTCTAGCTCTTTTGCTACGTCTTGGTTCAAGTTCAACAACTTGTTGATCCTCTGGAACATTTATTTGTTCTTGGTCCTGACTATCTTCAATGATAGTCTCATGTGACCGTTTGTGCACATTTACATTCGAATTTGTTTTACATGGAAAAACATATTCGAAAAAGGATGCATTCCTCGACTCTGATAAAACAGCTTCTCCCCACATATTCTGAGGTAAGCCAGAGCTGATTAACATAGCGTTCATCATCTCTTTCAAGGTACGATTCTTTCGTTCTGCAATCCCATTGGATTGAGGTGAATAAGGAGCAATGGTTTGATGTATGATTCCTTTTTATTCACAAAGTGATTCAAAAGGAAAAACATACTCACCACCACGATCACTTCTTAACTCCTTAATTCTTTTATTCAGTTGATTCTCAACTTCATTCTTATAGAGAACAAATTTCTCTATAGCTTCGTCCTTGCTTTTCATCAAATACACATAGCAAAACCTTGTGCAATCATCAATAAAGGTAATAAAATATTTATTACCGCCTCTCGATTGTATGGAATTAAAATCACATACATCGGTATGAATTAGATCAAGTGGTTCAAATTTTCTTTCAATGGTATGAAAAGATGATCTAGTTAGTTTTGCCTCAACACAAATATCACACTTATGGCGGTTATCAATTTTAAAATTGGGAATGTGATTCATGTTAATTAATTTCCGTAATGAATTAAAATTAACATGTCCTAATCTACCATGCCATAGATTAGAGTGCTCAACAATATAAGCAGAAGAACTATCTTTATTGATATTCTTGGGTTTAACAACCATTACATTGAGCTTAAAAAGCCCATCAGTTACATACCCTTTTTCCCACATACATCCCATTTTTAGTCAAAACTACTTTATCAGACTCGAACACCATCCGGAATCCATGCTTGTTCAGAAGCGATCCAGACACAAGATTCTTCCGTATTTCTGGTACATACAGAACGTTGTTCAGAGTCAACTCTTTCCCAGAGGTCATCTTCGGAATCACCTTTCCTTGACCTTCAATCTCAGATGTTGCTGAATTTCCCATGTATATTTTTTCCCTATTACCAGTAGACTCAAATGAAGAAAACATGCTCTTGTCCGAACACACATGTCGAGTGGCACCAGTATCAATCCACCACTCTCTTGGGTTAGAACCCACCAGATTCAGTTCAGAAACCACAGCAGAAAGGTTAATGTCTGAAACATCTTGAGTCATGTTTTCCAGCACATTTGCCTCTTATTTCTTTTTCTTCTTTGGCAGTCTGCACTCAGAAGACTTGTGACCAATTTTGTCACAGTTGAAATATCTTCCTTGAAATTTGGATTTCTTGGAAACTCCTCCTTTAGGGCCCATATGTGACCCTTTGTTCTTGAGGTTCTTGTTCTTATGGCCATGTTCAACAACATTTGCCTTGGCCTCATGAGATATTCATCTCTTGTCAGATACTCGGTTATCTTCCTCAATTCTGAGCTTAAGAACCAAGTCTTCAATGCTCATTTCTTTTCACTTGTGCTTTAGATAATTCTTGAAATCTTTCTAACCAGGTGGTAGTTTCTCAATTATCGAGGCTACTTGGAAGGTTTCACTTAAACTGATCCCCTCAGCATGAATTTCTGCTAGAATAATCTGCAGTTCTTGTACTTGGCTTATCACAGTTTTAGAATCCACCATTTTAAAATCTAAGAATCGGCCTACGACAAATTTCTTAGTACCGACATCCTCAGTTTTATATTTTCGATATAAAGATTCCCAAAGCCCTATTGCTGTTTTCATTCCGGCGTACACACTGTACAAGGAATCACTTAGCCCATTCAGCACATAATTCCTACATAGGAATTCAGAATGTTTCCAAGCATCGATCGCACTGATCACTTGGATATCAATCTCACCCTCCGCGGGTGCAGGAGCATCTTCCTTGAGTAACTTCACAAGCTTCAACGTGGTCAAGTAAAGAACATCTTCTGTTGCCACATTTCGAAATTCTGACCAGTGAATTTTTCAGGTTTTTCAGCAACATGATTGACATGGCTCACATGTCCAACAGGTTGACTAGCCATAGAGGCCGCAACACCTTGGCCATCCCCAGAGGCTGCCATATTAAGCCTAGAGGCTGAAGCATGTTGGCTAGCCGAAGAGGCTGCCACAGCACTTTGGCCAGCCGAAGAGGCTGCCACAATCGGATCAACTGTGTTTGGACTGATTTTCATATCCACAGACCGAATTTGTTTTAAGACTGTAGTACAATTATAATCAAATACAATGATTGGTAGTTACAAGGAAATCCGAATTAGGCTTAATTTTCAGCCCAACAGACCCTCTTGGCAGAGCCTCTCGGCAGACCCTGAAATCAGACCCACAGAGCAGACCCTCACGACAGACCCTGAGAGCGGACCCTCATGGCAGAGGCTGAGAGCAGAGGCAGAGGCTGATAGCAGAGGTAGAGGCTGGCAAGCAAAGGCAAACCAGCAGAGGCAGACCAGCAGAGGCAGAGGCTGGCGAGCAGAGGTAGAGGCTGATGAGCGGAGGTAGAGGCTGATGAGTGGACCCTCACGAGCGGACCCTGAAAACCGAACCGAACCACTGCTTCTCTATTCCGAGGCTTGTTAATGTCAACAACATCCTTAAAACAAATTCATCCCCTACCGAGGGTGCAGTAGAACGCGAGACGATTGTTTCCCAGGATACAACGGAAAATGAACGAGTATGGGCACCACCAAAACCCGTTACCAACGAACCACAAAAGTGTTTGAACTCTTCAAAAACTGAAAATAAAGAGAAACCGAAACAAAAGAACCAAGCGCTTGGTTAATTATTTTTGTCTCTTTTTTTAAAATGAAAACAATGCTCTCTATATATAGAGGGAAAATAAAAGAGATAAGTATGCCATTTATTATGCCATTTATCATTCATTAATGAAACATTTCGTTTGAAGTACCAAATTAAGTAATGGAATTAATTAACTTTTAGGGAACTTCAAAAGGTTTTCCAACAGTACCTTCATTCCACAACTTCCATGCCTGAAAGATATCAAAACCCTTTTTTCACTTATGATCTTAGTTTAAAATATGTCAAAAAGTTACATGCGATTTACTTACATGTCCTATAAGGTTAAGATTGTTGTCTGAATGATAAAATCCTTTATTTTTCTTTCCACTTAATATCTCCAGCAATAAAATGCCAAAGCTAAAGACATCGGATTTTATTAAGAATAGCCCATCACTTGCATATTCCGGTGCCATATAACCACTTCAGAGGATTATAAAAATTTACATTAATAAGTGGGAGTGAATCATGAAGATGACAAGACAGGAAATACTTACTAAGTTCCAACCACTGTGTTTGTGCTTCTTTCCGTTTTGTCTCCACCAAAAGTTCTGGCCAAGCCAAAATCTGAAATTTTTGGGTTCATGATCAAGTAATACATTACTTGCTTTGAGATCTCGATGTATGATTCTCAATCTAGAATCTTGATGAAGATAGAGAAGATCCCTGGCAATCCCGCAGATAATGTGAAAACGCTTGGACCAATCCAAAAGCTTCCTTCTTGTTTGATCTAGAAATTAAGTATCATAAGGTTAATACGATTCCAGCTTGAATTTTATAAAATCATAATATGCTAAATCATAGAAACGTCTATAACCAAGGCACAAGCTAGCTGAAAAATTTAAGGCATAGACTTATGAGGGATCCAGACCAAAAATGAAACAGTCCAGGCTTTTGTTTGGCATTAATTCATAAATCAACAATTTCTCCTCTCCTTGAATGCAGCAGCCAAGAAGATTTACGAGATTTCAGTGCTGTAGTTTGGAAAATAATATAACTTCACTCTTCAACTCCTTCAATCCTTGATTAGAAATCTTTGAAAGCCTTTTCACAGCAATTTCTTGTCCATCCGCCAGTGTGCCCTGAAAAAAAATAGGTGAAATTAATTGAACTGTCCTATGTGATGTATGTACTTCATTCTTGGGATTATTTAACTAGCATGTTGCAATTTTACCTTGTATACAGGTCCAAAGCCACCTTCTCCAAGCTTGTTGTTGATTGAAAAGTTATTGGTGGCATGGGAAATTGTAGCTAACTCAAATAATGGTAGATCCAGGTCTTTGTTTCGATCATCATTTTCCTGATCAGTTTCCCAGTTGTTTTCTGTTCTATCTGAGATAAAAGACTATATAACTTATGCCAATATATGTTGTACAGATACTGGACTACATTTTTTTTTTTTTTACTTATAGCTTGATGGAAACACAATTCCCACCACATCTATGTGAGTAGGGTTCGAATCCCAACTCCAGAGATTTTACCAATTGAATTAGATGGCACCTACTGCAGATACTGGACTATATTAAACTATAAATTCTCAATCTGTTGTTTTTAATAACAAGGTTCTTTATCTGGAAAATAGCAATAAAACTATTTAATTAATCCAATATGTGTTTTCCAGTGAATTAATCCAAACACTTGATAGAAAGGAAACTGCTAGCGTAAAAATGAAAGCAAATGGATTTAAATTTGGGAAAGTAATATTACCTATTATGTGTCTCCTCCTTTTGTGAATGAAATAGCCAGCTAAAAGAACCACGGCTAACAGAGCAGCAGTAGAAATGACTATCACCACTATCTTTGCCGTAGGCTGACCTGTCACTCCTCGTTTGGCGTATTCTGATATAGCAAAGCAAAAAGATTCAAAATATAGCAAAATTCTAAGCATAGAAGCTATAGTCAAAAGCTGCTTTATGTGATAGGAGTCACCCCAATCTGAAATTAAATTAATAAATTACACGATAAAAAGAATCTAACTGGAGTGGCACTCCTAAATTCCCATTATGGAGTAACATAAACAAGTAAGCAGATACCTATCTCTGAAGCAGACATTCGAATATAGAAGTTCTGCCCACCATCTGGGAAATATCTCATATCAATCAGATCACCAAACCACATGGCACAACCACTGCCTCCTTCGCTTATATCTGAATTTGTGTACGCCATACAAGAAGAGTTTTCTAAGCATTTCTCCCTGCATTCCTCGATATTCATACTTTACTGACCCAAGAGTGAGTAGCATCTGGCAACTTTAGCTCAGTAAATTTGATAAAACCATCTTGTCTAGAGTAGTTTAATGTCTTAGTATGCACACACCCTTGAGACCAGTCCAGGTGCCCCGGTGATTTAGGTTTGAAACCTTTTAAACATTGGCAAACAGGAGATTCACTAATGATGCAAATGCCATATGCACCACAAAGACCATAAGTGTCACATATATCTCTTGGCACATTTGAATACAACTCCCAACTTTGACTTGCTTTACTCCATGTGAATCGTTGACGTAAATAGTTGGTTTGGTTCATAACAATCCTTGAGATAACTTCTTTATCTGTGACGTTGAATGTGTAGTACAGCTTATCCTCATTAGAAACAAAACTAATCTTGAAAACGTGAAAATTCGGGGTTATCCTAAGTTCTGACCCTATGCGGAATAACAAACAATAAGCAGGACAAGTTCTGTTACTGCTACTATGGATATGCAACAGGCAAATTAACAGGCAACCACAATAACAAATAAATAAAATATGCTGCAAATATAAAAACAATAACGATAAATAAAGCAGCAAATAAAATCAATCACACAAAATTCAACACAATAATTTTGGTGACGAAGTGGAAAACTCTTCCGAGTAAAAAACCACTCGGGTATAGGCTACCACCCGAATCCACTATATCGAGAAAAACTTACAGCGATGGTCAAGACCTATGGTGGCAACTCCACCGACTCAAGTACCTCTATACTGCAAGAACTCAAGGAACTCCTCAAAGCCCGCGACCCACGATTTTCTTCAGAACCTCTGAAGTCTCTGAGTAGATTGTATCACCTCTGAACGCCGGAACTCCGACTACCAAAACTCCTCCTATAGAACTCTAAAGGATTAGGGATTTTGGGTTATGTTGTGTTGAAGGTTATCAAAGAAAGGATTTCACCATTAACAAAGAAGACATAAGGTTCAAAGAGTCTTCAAGGTGAAATCAAAGAGAGTTGAAAACTTTGAGAGATTTGGCTCAAGAGAAATATGCTTCAACCCATGAGAATGGCGGCTAAGGGTTATATTTATAGGTAGGGTGAAAACCTAGGGTTTTGCAGGCCAAAAACGCGTTCAGATCGCAGTCGCGTTCGAACGCTTACTAGAACGCTACACGAACGCGCCCTTTCTGTGAAGACTCGTTCGAACATCAATCGAACGCACAACGAATGTGAGCTCTCTAGAATGCTCCCGTTCGAACCCCACAAGAACGTGCCTCGAACGTTTGCTCTCTGGAATGTTCCCGTTCGAACCCAATAAAGAACGTGACACTAACGCCAACCGTTCGAACACTGCAACGAACGCACCACGAACGTATGTCTGATGCACACAGTCAGAAACCAGTCCAATTGCACAAAGATCTTCAAGAAAGATTACAACTCAATTGAACTTGTTTTGTCACGGACACATGCCAATAAAAATGGAACTCACAATCTCCCCCTTTGGCATTCCGTGACAAAACACTACCTAATACAAAGACTACGGTAATAGACCCAAAAAGAAAATAGTCAACTGTCAACCATCAAAACAGTGACTTATTACAAATGGACTCGATCTAACACCTAACAAAGTAGTCTTGAAAAATAATGTCATCGCAGCAACATACCTGCTACCTGAAACATCCACAAACAACAATATACCGTGAAAAGCATTGGGATAATCAAATAGAACATAAAGCAGGTAAAAATCTCATACATGTACAAGTAGAAATCCTTCTCCCCCTTAATCTTAACTCCCCTTAAAACGGAGATAACTAAAGGATATTCTACGGCTCTCTCCTATATATTAAGGCTCTCCCCCTTAATATATTACTCTCCCCCTTTTTGTCACGAAATGACAAAGGGTAAACGAAAACATGAAAAATAACAGGAGAACAGGAGAAAACACATGCAAGAGCATAAACAGACAGGAATTACTCCCCCTCACTAACAGGCCCATAAAGTTAGCAAAATAAGACACGGGAAGCAAACCAAAACTCAGAAATGTGCACAGGAAATAAGAAAAAAAATAGGTATGCAATAACATGAAGCACACACAGACACATACGGAGATAAATAAAAATCCTGTCAAAAACTGACTGAAACAGCATTTCAAGCTGATACAATGATACCTAGTCAGTATTCAGCTGTTGATGACATGAAACAATATGCATCATTTTAAAAGTGGCTAAATACAACACTTAAGCATATGACATAAACACCAAAGCATATAAAGCACTTGCGTGAAAAATAAAGTGCACAACAAATCAAGGCTTAAGACCTTATTTTATGAGTTGGACACAGCCAAAGAAATCCATCTCTAAACAAACCAAGTCCACAAAATAGGTGTTCAAACCCAGCACCACTAGGACCTGAAAATAAGCAACATTGGTTGCATGCTATATTATTTACCCCAGAAATATCATGAGCTCATATTTAATAACTCTTTCGAGTGAAGGGTTTTTGCCCTTATCTTTTGAATTTGGCCATTTTGGCTCTTTTGCACTTGAGTCTCATTTTTCTTTTTACTTTTGAAAAAAAGGGATAGCAAGGTCAACTAGTCAAATGTCACACTATTGAGCAAACAAGATATGATAGAAATTAGATTGCTATTCCAAAAACTCATACATGCGACCAAGCCTTGACAAAATAGAAACGTGTATGTGAAGTGCAAGCACAAGATATACCAAAGGTTTTTATCACACACACTAATGTATATAGAGCATCAAGAAAAATAAAAGCATATCATACATGCATAATCATATATCCTACATACCAGGATCACATGCATAAGCTTTTCATGCTCTAACAAGCCATAAAATAAAATAAATTTTGTCTTTTTCAATTTCTATTTTTTTTTTGAATTTTTCAGATTTTAACAAATAAAAATAAAGACATAAATAGGCTTGTAAAACATCCAATGGTACGTGGAGTTGTATCTCGAGTGCAGATCATACTACCGTCCATTCGGAATCGGCTATGAAATTTATGTCCGGGTTTCCATCCTATATACCAAGGGACATATAACAAAAACAAGACACACACACACCCATATGCTGTGAAAACAAAATAAACGTGCAAAAACATAAAACACACCAACACACATGCAATGGGAAAATAAAAATGCATCTTTTAAGCAGAGTTACACCGAGGTGCACTCTCATCATGTCCATCAGGACACGCAGAAGAAGATGGGAAGTCATCTTGCTTCCCCACCCAAACCTTTCTAGAAACCTCTTCCACATGAGAGTTCCCAGACAACAAAGCAAGTTTCTCACTCAAGAATTGAGCTTGTTTGGTTAGTGCAGAAACTTGAGAAGCTAGATTTGAAGAGTCAAATCTAGGTGACACCTTTTTAGGCCTCTTCTTTTGCTTGTGAAGCATGAAGCACTTAGGCCTAATGTGTCCCGCCTTGCCACAATGGTGGCACACAGGCACAAACCTCGGATGAGAGCGAGGTTTACCCACAATACCTCTAGATCGAGGTTGGGTCACAGGACGAGGAATAAATGGAGGAATAACATGACTACACTCAACATGTTTCTTGCCAAAGTCATGTTTAGCTGTTACAGGCACACAGCTTTGGAAGAAGAAGCCTTCTCACAGTTAGGCTCAGAAATAATTCCTAACATACGGTCCACATTTTTATTCTCACTAGAAAATACAGACAATTGGGTTCTAGTATCTTCAAGTTCAGTTTCTAATATTTGGACCCTATTAATTAGACCTCTATTTCTCTCCTCCAGGTCATCTACCATCAAAAGGCTCTGCTCAAATTTGGCTTGAGCTTCATTCTTTTCTAGCTCAACAGCTTTCAGCCTTTTATTGACCTCTATGTTAGTCTTCTTAGTAGCTAAACTCTCATTAAACAGTTCAACATAAGCTACCTGAAGACTTTCTTCATCTACAGACTCATCAAGAGAGACTTCTGAATCATCATCATTAACCACAATCTCTCTCTCACCAGTCACACTAGCAGTAAAGGCAATAAAATTTTTCTTGCCTTTAGGAGACTCATCAGAAGAGTAACCACCTTCTGAATCACTAGGAGATGCTGCCATGGCTTTCTTGCCTTTAGCCCTAAGGTATGTGGGACACACAGATCTAACGTGCCCATATCCTTCACATTCATAGCATTGGGCACCACGGGATCTACTATCCCTATCCTCTCTAGACTCACTCCTGATATGCCTATTCTCTTTAGGCCTATCCTCCCTATCCCTATTACTGCTATGGCCACTCTTCTTAAGTTTAAGAAATTTCTTAAACTTCTTTGCAAACAAGGCCAAGTCACGATCCGTGATGGTATCACCATCACCAGACGTATCATGCACAACTTCCTTAGCGATTTTCATCGCAAACGTTTTTGGCTCTCTATAACCAGGAAGCTTTCTCTCATAAACCTGCAATTTTCCTACGAGCTCATCTAAATTAAGCTGATCGAGGTCATTGCTTTCCTCGATGGCGGTGATTTTGGGTAGGAACTTATCAGGTAGGGATCTCAGGATTTTCCTAACTATCCTACTGGTAGGAATAGTCTCACCTAGGTTAAAACTAGAATTAACAATATCGTTAATCTCAGCATAAAACTCATCAAAGGTCTCATCTTCTTTCATTCTAGCGACCTCAAACCTAGTGGCTAAATCCTGGAGTCTATTATTTTTAACAGACAATGTGCCCTCATGCACAGTCTGCAGGATATCCCAAGCATCCTTGGCTATCTCACACATAGAGATTCTCCTAAACTCAGCAGAACAGACAGCACCATGTATGACATTAACAGCTTTGTTGTTCCTATTGCTAGCATCAAATTCGTCCTTGGTCCAGGTCAATTTGTCTTTAGGGGAAGTGACCCCATCAACAGTAACAACGGGAGGTTTCCACCCGTATTCAACAGTCATCCAAACCCTCTCATCTAAGGACTTAAGGAAAGCTCTCATGCGAACCTTCCAATGCAAATACTCCGTGCCATCAAAAAATGGCGGACAATTTAAGGGTTGACTACGCTCCATAGCTAATGGGTCAAGGATCGATTTCAGGCTCTGATACCAATTGAAAATTTGGGTTTATCCTAAGTTCTGACCCTATGCGGAATAACAAACAATAAGCAGGACAAGTCCTGTTACTGCTACTATGGATATGCAACATGCAAATTAACAGGCAACCACAATAACAAATAAATAAAATATGCTGCAAATATAAAAACAATAACGATAAATAAAGCAGCAAATAAAATCAATCACACAAAATTCAACACAATAATTTTGGTGACGAAGTGGAAAACTCTTCCGAGTAAAAAACCACTCCGGGTATAGGCTACCACCCGAATCCACTATATCGAGAAAAACTTACAGCGATGGTCAAGACCTATGGTGGCAACTCCACCGACTCAAGTACCTCTATACTGCAAGAACTCAAGAACTCCTCAAGCCCGCGACCCACGGTTTTCTTCAGAACCTCTGAAGTCTCTGAGTAGATTGTATCACCTCTGAACGCCGGAACTCCGACTACCAAAACTCCTCCTATAGAACTCTAAAGGATTAGGGATTTTGGGTTATGTTGTGTTGAAGGTTTATCAAAGAAAGGATTTCACCATTAACAAAGAAGACAAAGATTCAAAGAGTCTTCAAGGTGAAATCAAAGAGAGTTGAAAGCTTTGAGAGATTTGGCTCAAGAGAAATATGCTTCAACCCATGAGAATGGCGGCTAAGGGTTATATTTATAGGTAGGGTGAAAACCTAGGGTTTTGCAGGCCAAAAACGCGTTCAGATCGCAGTCGCGTTCGAACGCTTACTAGAACGCTACACGAACGCGCCCTTTCTATGAAGACTCGTTCGAACATCAATCGAACGCACAACGAACGTGAGCTCTCTGGAATGCTCGCGTTCGAACCCCACAAGAACGTGCCTCGAACGTTTGCTCTCTGGAATGTTCCCGTTCGAACCCAATAAAGAACGTGACACTAACGCCAACCGTTCGAACACTGCAACGAACGCACCACGAACGTATGTCTGATGCACAGCAGCCAGAAACCAGTCCAATTGCACAAAGATCTTAAAGAAAGATTACAACTCAATTGAACTTGTTTTGTCACGGACACATGCCAATAAAAATGGAACTCACAAAACGGAATTAGGCCTTAATGATGGAGCACCACTGAATCTAAGGCCATTCCATGGGCCAGTCCTATAAAACGTTTTGATCCCTTCCACATAACTGCCTCATCAGGATTGTCTTGTCGTTCAATAACCAAAATAAGTCTCCAGGAGACGGGCGTCTGTGCTCTTCCATGTTGTTCAACGCCGCTCAAAACCATTCTTTAGATCCCATCCAAGCTTTCATTCTGGTAGCAATGTATCAGAAGGATAATCAAAGCTTTGCCAGAAATAAGTTTCAGAATCACCATCTTGTTCACCTCTGAGCACAAGATTTCCTGAATCTAGTAGCTGTAATACCACTGAAGCTGGGCTTTTTTTCTCAGTTGCATACAAAACTGTTGGAAATGGTGATCGAGCACCATTCACTTTTTGTATGAATATTTGATATTTATGCAATATAATATTTATTTTATCATGATATTATTTTTTTTTATATATGGTAAAACTCTTACTTTATTTTATATATTGTAAATCTAAGAGTTAGATTACTCTAAGAGTTAGAGATTTCGAGTTTCACTCGGAACCTTATATGAAATTAGTAAAGACCCAGAGTTACTACATATGGTGATATTGTTGCAAGAGTTGCAAATGGTGTTGAGAAATCACGCATTCTCTCGAATATAAATTATTCCTAGTCTAGATATATTGACATGGGTCGGTCATTATATTGGTAAGACTAGTGCATTGTCTATATATGTAATGGACATATAGTTTGTCTCAACAGACTGTGAGCTTAACGGAAGTTCGTATAGAAATGCAGATATTCATTAGTTGAATGAATATTGAATTAACTCATAAAAGATGACTAATAGATATTCCATAAAACTGTCAATAGTTATCTTTTCGAGTTGAGTAGTTATTGTGGTCCTTTGACTTGAGACACCACGGTGGTCTGTGTGAGTGATCCTCTGTGCCTGATACCATGCATGTCAGAGACCTTTCATGGTCTGGCCTCTGGATGACTGTTAGGTATAGACCGATGCTCACGAAGATCGGTGTGTGTTAAGATGAGGATTCGTCAGTCCATATGGTTGGATTTTGTTTCCAGAAATTTTCAGAATATATTCCGGAAATCTTTTGGCCGAAAGTTCGTTGAAGAAATTGTTTCTTTAACATTATAAATAATATTCAAAAGGAGTTTTGATATATTATTTATTAATGGAATATAAGGATGAAAAGTTTCATTATATTGAGTAGATAAGGTTTTGACAGTATAACTATAACCTTACTCAATTGGAAACGGTAATGACGAAAGGATTATACATTAGCGTTTTAACCTCGACTTGTATGGTTCGACGTGTCGTGTTGTTTAGTCATGATTTGTAGGTGGACAGGCCTTCATGAAATATGTATATAAGTATATGAGATATATATGTATATATATAAATAACAACCGAACGTGAGCCTAGAGAGTTCCATTATATTGAGTTTACTCGTTGAGCACTAGGGCGACCTCTCGTCAAATGTTGACAAAGTATTTTTGGGTATTTAGGATTAAATTGTTTAATCCGATAATTCATGAGATGAATTGAATTAATTAATTTTATATCAAGAGTTGATATAATTTTATTGTATAATAAATGTAAATTTGATTTACATTAACTTAGTAATTAATTTGTGAATTAATTTAATTGTTAAATTAATATACAAAATTAATTATTTAGTTTATACAAATAAAGGTATTAATTAATTAAAGGTAACTAAGAGCAATTGAACATTTTTGGTTAAAGTAACTAATTCATTCAATTTTAACTAAGTTGCTAAAGTTGGTGAGATATTTATTTTAACTATAGTTAAGTTTCTTTTTTGAACTTGTGGTGTAGGGAAAAGATTCCCTTAAACCATGGTTTGATTAAAAAGGCTTGGGTTTGTTTTCTTTGTTTTTTATTAAATTAAAAGAAAAAAAAATTTTTTTTTCTTTCACTCATTTTTGCTCTCTGCCGAGTATTATAAGAAGCAAAATTTGGTTTTACTTTTATATGACTCTCACTGTTGCCAAGAGAACAAACAAAAAAAAAAACAAAAAAGCAAAAGTTGCTTCCCCTTTTTTCTTTACGACAGTCGACCAAAAAGAAAATAAAAAACCCCTCATTTGCTTGCTCACTGCCGAGGAAGAGGAAGAAAGAAGTCAGTTTTTGTTTTCAAATTCAAGCCTAAATCTCACCAAATATTACCCTACAAATAATCAAGTCCATGGAATTAATCCCTAAGTGTTAAGGTTAATTTATGTTCTTGAGTTTTTCTTTTTCCTAGGGTTTTAAGAGTTGAAATTTGGGGAAAAGTTGGTTGCTATTCTTGAGTGATCAAACCACCTTTTGATCACCAAGATTTGTTCTTGGAGAAGCTCAATTTGGTGGAGTTTTGAAGGAGTTCAAAAGCTTGGAAGATTTGGAAAACTTGAGTTCAAATGTTGGAAAAGCTTGGAAGATTTGGAAAAGCTTGAAGGAAATGATCATTGGCAAAGTTGGTTGGTAAATTTAATTTGTAAATTTATTATTAGATTGTTGATGATTATTGTTGAGAAAAATTGTTGTGGATTTGTTGGATTAATTGGAAGTATGTAAGTGATGAATTATGAGCATTGAAGTGTATGATAATTGATATATAGTTGATATAGAAATTTTTGTATGCTTGGAGTAATTTTCAAGAGTTGGAAATTATGTAATATGCTTGAAATAATTTTGTAAGTGTTGGAAAATTATTTTGTTAGCTTGGATTAATTTTTCCAAGAGTTGGAAAATTAATTTATTGCTTGGAATAATTTATCAAGAGTTGATAAATGTTTTTAAGTGCGTTGAAAATTTTAACTATGCTTATGGTAATTTTTGATGCATGGAAAATTGTTTTTAATGCATTGAAAAATTTTAAGTTGGTAGAAATTTTCTTTGCCACTAATTTAGACTTAATGCCGAGAATTAAAAATAAATAAATAAAAAATTTATTCGCTCGGGATTTGATCTCGGGCGGGTTCCGCTGCGCTCGGTTTTGTCCGTTCCTCACACAACAAGTGGTATCAGAGCGATACGTGCTTCTAATTGTTCATGTTCCTTACAATTTTTCTCAATGTTATAAAATGCCCATGCATACATTTAATTATGAATTACATGTTTTAGGCATTTTTGGACATGCATACATTTTATATATTTGTGTGCATTTGACTTTGGAAAAATCTCTACGCTAGATTATTAAGTGTCATTATTTTAGTTGAAAATATGACATGGTCCGGCTTGTCTATACGGTGTTAGTAAAACCATTGTGATTATTCCAAATATTGCTAAAGCGTGAGGGTTTGATTATAATGTTTTGTACTATTCCGGTTAAGCATGAGATGAGTCGAATTTAAGAGAAAGTATTATCCAATATTGCTAAAGCGTGAGGTTAATATTAGTATCTTACTTTCGGCGATAGACAAGTTGATCTAAAAATTGAACTATCCAATATTGCTAAAGCGTGAGGATGAGATTCGATTTAGGACCGAATGTAAGAGTTGCATGAGATGCAATTGACAATAATTGTCTACCTTCTCGAATTTACAATGGTCAATATTGCTAAAGCGTGAGACTTGCGTAAATGTCAAGAAGGATCTACTTTGCATTGTGAGATTTAAGAGTTAAATTTCCGTATTCTTGTTTGTAGAGATTATAAAGAATATGTAAAACAATGCGAAGGCACTTTATAGAAAAAGTAAATCCATATTCTATTTAGTGTTTTATCATGATATTTAAATGTTAATTTATGCTTTATTTTATCCTTGTGTAGACAGAATGTCTGTGTCGAACTCGCATTCGCGTATACTTGATACGCATAAGCTCCAGGGTGCTGTTAATTGTAATATTTGGCTTATGAATCTCCGTATTCTTTGCCAAGCGGAGCAATTTGAATATGTTCTAGATCGTCCAATGCCCGTGAGGGTTTCAGATGATGCTTTAGATGAAGAACGTGAGACGTTCAACAGATGGAAGGATGATGATCAGAAAGTCTGGTCATACATCTTGGGATCTATGGTACCGGAACTACAAAGGAAGTACATGTCGATGCTTGATTCCAGATCCATCTTGTTGCATTTGAAGGAACTATTCAGTGATCGACCTCAGGTAGAGATATACAGGGTGGCTGTCGAGTTTTTTCACACTTTCCTCCCAGAGGGAAAACCCGTTAGCCCACATGTGATGAAGTTAATAGATTGTGTGGAAGAACTCGAAAAGATGGATATTCCAATTGAAAATCACCTCGGGAATAATGTGATTCTCCCGTCTCTTCCTAAGTCTTTCAAGGACTATATCGTTAACTTTAACATGCATAAGATGCTTCCCACCTATTATGAGTTGCACAATATGTTGCTGACAGCTCAAGATGACATGAATAAGAATAGTTATGCATTCATGATCACTGATGTTTCTTATTCTAGACCTTCTCAGGCTTCTCAAAAGCCAGCTGGGAAGAAATAGAAAAAAGAAGAAGAAAGTTAAAGGTAAAGGTCCAAAGGTTGCTTCCGCATGGGCTTCTAAGCCTAAGGTGAAGACAGATGTTGCAAGAGGAAAATGTTTCCACTACGACATACTTGGACACTGGAAACACAATTGTCCAATATATTTAGCTTCTTTGAAAATAGAGCCCTCAAGTATTTTGTTTTCCTATTATTGACATTACACTTGCTTTTGATTCTAGTTCGACTTGGGTGTTAGACACCGTTTGTCCTTCTCATATCTGCAATTCGTTGCAGGATCTGAGAGAAACTAGAAGACTAAAGCCGGGAGAGATCCAACTGCGAGTAGGGAATATAGATTCTCTACAAGTTGAAGCAGTAGGATTTTTGTGTTTGACACTCTCGGATGAATGTAATATTACACTTAATAACTGTTATTTTATGTCTAATATGATACGACAAATCATCTCACTTCCTGTACTTGACAGTGAAGGATTTCATGTAAATATTAAAGATGGTCTTTTGAATTTATATGATAATATGAATGTTTTGCTTGTTTCATGTCCCATGGTTGATGGACATTACATTCTTACAAAAAAGTCATGATATCTTTAATATAGAGAAATCTAAAAGGAAAAGATCGGAAGAAATAAATAACACAGAACTTTGGCATATGAGATTAGGTCATATAGGCATAAAACGCCTAACCAAACTAGTTAAGGATGGTGTGATAGATGATCTAACCATAGAACCTTTACCAGTTTGCGAATATTGTATTCAAGGTAAAATGACCAAATCCTCATTTAGTGGTGTTGGACACCGTGCTAATGATTTATTGGAACTTTTGCATTCCGATGTATGTGGTCCTATAAATCATGCTGCCATGGGTGGGTTTCAATACTTTGTAACTTTTATCGATGATTTGTCACGATATGGTTATGTGTTTCTTATGAAACACAAATCGGAAACTTTTGAAAAGTTCAAAGAATACCGATTTGAAGTAGAGAAACAAACCGGAAAACTCTTGAAATGCCTTCGATCAGATCGGGGCGGTGAGTACATGAGCAGTGAGTTCGTGAGTTATTTAAAAGAGAATGGGATTCTCGCTCAGTATGCTCCTCCAGGCACTCCTCAACACAATGGTGTTTCGGAGAGGAGAAATCGAACTTTATTAGATATGGTTCGATCGATGATGAGTTTTACTGATCTACCAATATACTTGTGGGGCCATGCTCTAGACACTGCCGCTCATCATTTGAACAAAGTTCCATCGAAAGCTGTTCCGACTACTCCGTATGAGTTATGGACTGGAAAGAAACCGAGTCTTAAGTATGTTAAGATTTGGGGTTGTCCTACCTATGTAAGAGTTGCACAGCGGGATAAACTTGCACCTAGAGGGTATAAGTATCGATTCATTGGATATCCTAAAAATTCAATGGATATCAGTTCTATGATCCCGAGAACCGAAATGTGTTCGTTGCTCGAAATGCAACTTTCTTAGAAACACAATTTGTGTTAGAAAGTGCAGATCATAGAATGATTGATTTAGATGAAGTCAATCAAATAACATTGAATCGACGATAGAACCAGAAGTTCAAGAAGATGAGATACCTTTGACACAACCACCTCGTAGGTCACAAAGGATATCGAGACCCCCTGTCAGGTACAGGACGTCATCTGATGATACACTCGATGTTTTCTTAATTGAAGAAAATGATCCTTTAACCTACAGAGAGGCGATGTTAGACATCGATGCGGAGAAATGGCTGGAAGCTATGAAATCCGAGATTGCCTCAATGCATGATAATCAAGTCTGGGACTTGGTTCCGCTTCCCGACGGAATTGTTCCTATCGGTTGTAAATGGGTTTACAAGAGGAAGCGGGGGCCCGATGGAAAGGTTGAAACCTTTAAGGCCCGACTGGTAGCAAAAGGATATACTCAGAAATCACGTATTGATTATGAGGAAACCTTTTCTCCTGTAGCCATGCTTAAGTCAATCAGGATTTTATTAGTTATTGCCGCACACTATGATTATGAAATTTGGCAGATGGATGTGAAAACGGCTTTTCTGAATGGAAATCTTGAGGAAAATATCCATATGGAACAACCCGAGGGATTCGCATTCGCCAAAGATTCTAATCTGGTATGTAAGCTTAAAAAGTCTATTTATGGACTTAAACAAGCTTCCCGTAGTTGGAATCTTCATTTTTGTTTGACGATGTGATCAGATCGTCTGGTTTCATTAAAACGAAGAGGAATCATGTGTCTATAAAAAGGTTAGTGGGAGCATGGTAGTCTTCTTAGTGCTTTATGTTGATGATATACTTATTATCGGAAACGATATAGGTATGTTACAATCTGTCAAAGCCTATCTGAGTAAGAATTTCTCCATGAAGGATTTGGGAGAGGCCTCTTATATACTAGGTATAAAGCTTTATAGAGATAGAGCGAGGAGGTTGATAGGACTCTCTCAGTCCAAGTACATTGATTTGATCTTAGAAAGGTACAACTTTGTTGACTGTAAGACAGTTAATGTGCCTTTCAAACATGATATTCATCTGTCTAAGAAAATGTGTCCTAAGACAGATGATGAAAGGGCTAAAATGCTTAGCCAGCCTTATGCTTCCGCTGTTGGTAGCATAATGTATGCCATGTTTTGTACTAGACCTGATATCAGCATGGCTATAAGTGTTACAAGCCGTTATCAGTCTGATCCGGGTCAGGACCATTGGATGGCTGTGAAACATATCCTGAAATACCTTTAGGGTGCAAATGATAAGTTTCTCATATATGGAGAAAATGACTTACAGTTGAGAGGTTACACGGATTCAGAATTTCAATCTGATCCAGATGATAGAAAGTCTACATCTGGGTTTGTGTTTTCTCTCAATGGCGGTGCCATTAAAGTTTGTAAAGTACAACTGAACAAAATATAGCGGATCCACTGACTAAAGCCTTAACTCCCAAGGTGTTTGAGAAACACGTGGAGTCTAGGGTATTAGATACCATCGTGAATGGCACTAGATCAAGTGGGAGTGTTGGAAATGGTGATCGAGCACCATTCACTTTTTGTATGAATATTTGATATTTATGCAATATAATATTTATTTTATCATGATTATTTATTTTATATATGGTAAAACTCTTACTTTATTTTATATATTGTAAATCTAAGAGTTAGATTACTCTAAGAGTTAGAGATTTCGAGTTTCACTCGGAACCTTATATGAAATTAGTAAAGACCCGAGAGTTACTACATATGGTGATATTGTTGCAAGAGTTGAAAATGGTGTTGAGAAATATCACGCATTCTCTCGAATATAAATTATTCCTAGTCTAGATATATTGACATGGGTCGGTCATTATATTGGTAAGACTAGTGCATTGTCTATATATGTAATGGACATATAGTTTGTCTCAACAGACTGTGAGCTTAACGGAAGTTCGTATAGAAATGCAGATATTCATTAGTTGAATGAATATTGAATTAACTCATAAAAGATGACTAATAGATATTCCATAAAACTGTCAATAGTTATCTTTTCGAGTTGAGTAGTTATTGTGGTCCTTTGACTTGAGACACCACGGTGGTCTTGTGAGTGATCCTCTGTGCCTGATACCATGCATGTCAGAGACCTTTCATGGTCTGGCCTCTGGATGACTGTTAGGTATAGACCGATGCTCACGAAGATCGGTGTGTGTTAAGATGAGGATTCGTCAGTCCATATGGTTGGATTTTGTTTCCAGAAATTTTCAGAATATATTCCGGAAATCTTTTGGCCGAAAGTTCGTTGAAGAAATTGTTTCTTTAACATTATAAATAATATTCAAAAGGAGTTTTGATATATTATTTATTAATGGAATATAAGGATGAAAAGTTTCATTATATTGAGTAGATAAGGTTTTGACAGTATAACTATAACCTTACTCAATTGGAAACGGTAATGACGAAAGGATTATACATTAGCGTTTTAACCTCGACTTGTATGGTTCGACGTGTCGTGTTGTTTAGTCATGATTTGTAGGTGGACAGGCCTTCATGAAATATGTATATAAGTATATGAGATATATATGTATATATATAAATAACAACCGAACGTGAGCCTAGAGAGTTCCATTATATTGAGTTTACTCGTTGAGCACTAGGGCGACCTCTCGTCAAATGTTGACAAAGTATTTTTGGGTATTTAGGATTAAATTGTTTAATCCGATAATTCATGAGATGAATTGAATTAATTAATTTTATATCAAGAGTTGATATAATTTTATTGTATAATAAATGTAAATTTGATTTACATTAACTTAGTAATTAATTTGTGAATTAATTTAATTGTTAAATTAATATACAAAATTAATTATTTAGTTTATACAAATAAAGGTATTAATTAATTAAAGGTAACTAAGAGCAATTGAACATTTTTGTTAAAGTAACTAATTCATTCAATTTTAACTAAGTTGCTAAAGTTGGTGAGATTTAACTATAGTTAAGTTGCTTTTTTGAACTTGTGGTGTAGGGAAAAGATTCCCTTAAACCATGGTTTGATTAAAAAGGCTTGGGTTTTTTGTTTTCTTTGTTTTTAATTAAATTAAAAGAAAACAATTTTTCCTTTCACTCATTTTTGCTCTCTGCCGAGTATTATAAGAAGCAAAATTTGGTTTTACTTTTGATGACTCACTGTTGCAAGAGAACAAACAAAAAAAAAAACAAAAAAGCAAGTTGCTTCCCCTTTTTTCTTTACTGCAGTCGACCAAAAAGAAAAATAAAAACCCCTCATTTGCTTGCTCACTGCCGAGCAAGAGGAAGAAAGAAAGTCAGTTTTTTGTTTTCAAATTCAAGCCTAAATCTCACCAAATATTACCCTACAAATAATCAAGTCCATGGAATTAATCCCTAAGTGTTAAGGGTTAATTTATGTTCTTGAGGTTTTCTTTTTCCTAGGGTTTTAAGAGTTGAAATTTGGGGAAAAGTTGGTTGCTATTTTTGAGTGATCAAACCACCTTTTGATCACCAAGATTTGTTCTTGGAGAAGCTCAATTTGGTGGAGTTTTGAAGGAGTTCAAAAGCTTGGAAGATTTGGAGAAACTTGAGTTCAAATGTTGGAAAAGCTTGGAAGATTTGGAAAAGCTTGAAGGAAATGATCATTGGCAAAGTTGGTTGGTAAATTTAATTTGTAAATTTATTATTAGATTGTTGATGATTATTGTTGAGAAAAATTGTTGTGGATTTGTTGGATTAATTGGAAGTATGTAAGTGATGAATTATGAGCATTGAAGTGTATGATAATTGATATATAGTTGATATAGAAATTTTTGTATGCTTGGAGTAATTTTCAAGAGTTGGAAATTATGTAATATGCTTGAAATAATTTTGTAAGTGTTGGAAAATTATTTTGTTAGCTTGGATTAATTTTTCCAAGAGTTGGAAAATTAATTTATTGCTTGGAATAATTTATCAAGAGTTGATAAATGTTTTTAAGTGCGTTGAAAATTTTAACTATGCTTATGGTAATTTTTGATGCATGGAAAATTGTTTTTAATGCATTGAAAAATTTTAAGTTGGTAGAAATTTTCTTTGCCACTAATTTAGACTTAATGCCGAGAATTAAAAATAAATAAATAAAAAATTTATTCGCTCGGGATTTGATCTCGGGCGGGTTCCGCTGCGCTCGGTTTTGTCCGTTCCTCACCCAACACAAACTACGCTCTGCTCTGGCTTGTTAAACAAGATTGCCTGTCTTATTTATCATTAACAAGCCAGAAGAGTCGTTGATGGGTCGAAGTCCGTTTGCAACCCACAACAGTTTTAAGTGGGATATTTCTGTACCAAATTCCAATATAAACCGATTCTTGGAAGTCCAGGACTAAAGAAACCAAGCTCAAAGTTCCATCTTTTGAAACTAAGGTCCTGCCATCGCTAAGAGACATAGATGAACTGATGGTGTCAGATGCGAAAGTGAATTCAGACAAGAAAATTAACTTACAACATATGAACAAGAACGAAAGTACATCCATTAGTGCATAGGCTTAGAGCTCTCTCTAACAAATTAAATACATATATAACCATGAAGAATGATCCATCTTGGAGTCAATGCTTCCAGACTAATAGTCCCTTGCGAGAACGCAACTAACCTTGAAAACAAAGTGACTGGTTGATGAAAATTCAACATCTCTATATATGTGTCAAAACGAGATTGTACACCAGTAAACCAACCCTATGTACTATGATAATGAAATCATTGCAGGCGACCTTGGATTTAATATATGTCGGTACAGCTGTCTGACATTTCAATTCAATCAGTACAGCAGTTTGACGTTTCAATTCATTGAGATGCTTGAGAGAATTGAGCTCTATTTGGTCCTCCATTGTGTTATTTGTAGTAAAGTAATGATGTACTTGTTGGGAAATAAATTCATACCTTGTACATTCCATCAATTATCTTGGACATTTCATCATAGAGTATTTATTGTAAAGTTTCGCAGGTAGATTTCACTCACCAAGTTTCTTCAATCACATGATATTTATACACCAATAGTGTCCTAGTGAAGAGGGTAAGACTGGTTTGGCTCTGATCTGCCAGCATCATGAAAATGATTGGAAACAAAAGAGTATGGAGTTTAGAACTATGTGTTAGTTTCATTTTTGTTGGTAATTCCGTAACAAAACAAGTTCAATTAATTTGTAATGAGTCTTGAAGAGCCTTGAAGATCTCAGAGCAATTGGACTGGTATTTGGCAGACTGTGCATGAAGATAGCAGATATGTGTTAGTGCAGCGTTCGTGTTTACTTTCAAACGAGTTGCGTTCGTGTTTGGGTTCGAACGAAACTTGGCAGTAGGTTCCCGTGCGTAGTGCGTTCATTTTCCAGTGCGAACGAAAACTTCCAGTGTGTTGCGTTCGAGATGTGTTCAAATCTATGTTCAAACAAGTTTGCGAATAGTACGCATTCGACTTGCGTTCGAACGAGATTACGAGATTAGGTTATTTTAGACTCATTTTTTATCCAGTTTTGCACAAGGAATAGCCAACATTTACCCTACCTATATAAACAAACATATAGCCACCTTAACAATGGTTGGAAATGTTGGGGTTGGTGCTCAGAGCGCCAATTCCCGTTTGTATTTCCTTGAAAATACTTATGTAAAACGTTTTATTTTGAATAATACAAGCAGTTTCTGTAAAATAATATATCTTTTAATATGGTAAAGACGTAATAGACCTTAGGATGACTAGTCATGATACTGTTTCAAAAGCGCCGCAACTGACATTGAGTTGTATCATGACGTTGTCATTCTCAGATAGTTCATGGTCAAGATTTACACTACTTGGTCAGTAAAGTAAACCTGTTGAGACCGGTACATGTCGTATACTGAAATATATGATTCCAATGGCTTCTCAATGAACCATAAGTCTTGGAGACTAGTATAGACTTGTAGGTGTTTATAGCGGATAAACACTGAACGACTCACCGAATATTCTTAATGGATGGTACACCAACGTCAATAAGAATCTTCTCGGGTGAGTAGCATTTGTGATTCTTCGACTTGAGATGCCACTGTGGGCACATGAGACATCTTCTACACTTAGATGGCAGTCACGTCACCGATCTATTAAGATCAGACCTCCGCCTGTTCGTTGGGTGTAGATAGATTCTCAAGGTGTCATGTGTGTATCGAGATAGGATCCGTTAGTTCTGTGTACAGAGCATAGGTAGTCCATATATGATTAGAAATCAGATAAAAACCATGGGCCCATGGTATACTTTAGAAGTCAGTTCTAAGTGTTCTCTTTTTGAGATTGCTAATAGAGACGTAGATGGGATAGTCCCTATAGAGATTTGATGTTTACATCTATATCTCTGGGATATATCCGAATACATGTGACGGAGGAATTATACATATGCCATGACCTTGACCTGTATGATTCAACGAGTTTATCTGTGGTCATCATAATTTACGGGTGGGTAAATTATGGACACGAAATTGGATTTCGTGACGGATATGCCTAAATCTAGAGAGTCTCACTGATGAAATATACTCGTATAGCACTAGGGCAACATTTATAAATAATATTGATTATTTATAAGTCGTTTAAAGGTTAAACGAAAAATACATGTGATGGGACCCAATAGTCATTTCCTAATTTTTGTGTATTGCATTTAATATTAGATTTTATCAAATACACATTAATTAATTGTCAAATTGAGATATTTGACTAATATAAAAATATATATGTATTTAGTATTTAATGTAAATATAATACATATATTTAATATATTTGTATTTAAATAATTATTTAATTATTTAATTATTTAATTGTTAAATAATTAAATTAATTAAAAATATAAATATCTTTGGTTATGATATTTATTTTAATGACTTAGTTACAATTGTTGACTTGGTTGAAAAATTCATTAAAGTGTAATGATCATTTTAAACAAGTTGGCAAGTTGAACTTAAATGAAATGAAAAAACAAAATATCTAGATATTACTTATGCCAAAATTCGGCCAAGGCCTAATGGGAGAGGTATATATTATTTGTTTCATTTTTTAGGGTTTCATAAGTTCATATACACAAAAAATAGAACACAAAAGTGGTTGAGAGAAAAGGTTTGGAGAAAAGAAGAAAATCTTGGAAATCTTAAGCATTTGTAAGTTTTCTTTCAATTCCTCCAACATGAAAAATATTCTAACATACTTAGCTTCAATTTTGATGCTTTGATGTATCTCTACTCTTATAGTTTGTGTTTATATGGTTGTGAACTTGAATGAAAGATTGATGCATGTAAGTGAGCTTAAACTTGTTTTAAAGCTTACTTTTGATTCTTTAAAAATCAAAGTTTTCATTCTAGAGTTAGTAAGCCACTCCTTGGTGACCTACAATTTTTCTAGAGTTATTTAAAAGTGATGAGGCCTGTTTGGTGAAGTATTGAATAGATTAAAGTGTTGGATTTTAAAGATTTGGTTAAATTGGACAATTTGGTAAAATTGAAAAACTAGGGTTCATAACCCACTCCAAATTTGGGGCTTTTCATATATGTGATATATTATTGAATGAATATGATGCATGTAAAATTTTAGGTTGATTGGATTTGATCTTGGTATGTTTGGAATAAAATGGACCAAATTGTAATTAATGGAAATTTTGGGGTAGTCACGACATTTGCTCAAAAATTACGGATTTGTGTGAAATATGATTTTGAAAAATATTTTAGAAATTATTTAGAATCATCCAAAATTATAGTGAGAATTTTTGGACTAAAATGATCAATTTACAAAGTTTTGGGGTAATTCGGTAATTACCAAGAAATTTGATATCTTGTGTAATTTTTCAGAATTTGATAATTGGATAATTAAATAAATAAGTTTATTTATTTGATCCGAGAAAAATTTTGAAATTGGAAAATTTTGATTTTCCACTATTCCACTGCGTTACCAGATTTCCGCCATAAAACCACTTCAAAATGGTATTAGAGCGAGTCTGATTCTGGACACCCTAATATGATTATGCCTTTTAAATTCAATGTTTAATTTATTCTTTACTTGTTACATGCATGCATGCATTTATTTAATTTGATTAAATAAATTAAAAAGAATCTTTTGCGGAAAATCCTTAATTAATAAGGTTTAATGTGAATTATGTATTTGATGCATATTGCATGGTCCGTCATGTCAATACGGCTTATGAATATTTTTCTGTGACTACATCCGAGACCATGCCTCTGCTGTGAGGGTGTAGCCGACAGAAATTTATTTATACCGGTTGTATATCAGATACTAGATAAATTCAAGCGAAAGCGGAATCCTGAACGTGCCCAAGCTGTCTGGGTTACGCAAGTAGCTTGAGTTTATCATTGACGAGTTTAACCTTGGTACGTCTCCTTGTGAACATGCCCAAGCTGTCACAACGAGAAACGACCAGGACCGGGAACCCCAGGAGTCACTATTAAGTGATTGACAAATGAGTTGTCTACCTGATGAAAATACGTAGGCGATACCGTGCCTCTGCTGTAAGCTGAAATATATTCACGGGATCTACCTTTCACTATTTGTATTTAATTTAATTATTAAATCTTTATATTCTGTTTGGGGATTACAGTATTGCATTATTTAGTGTGAGGGGCATTTTTAGATTAAAAATCCATGATCTAGTTAATGCTTTTGATATTATATGAAACTACTTTATTTAATCTGCTAACCGCTTTTTGTAATCTATATGATAGATTTGCGATGGCGGCACCATCTACTAATCAGTTTGCGCGTAAGCTGGATATGAACAAACTCAAATGCGCTGAGAACTTCGCCGATTGGGACTTGGATTTAAGGATCGTCCTCGATTCTGAGAAGTTAGGATATGTTCTTGAGGGTCCGCTGCCCCTTGCTGTGGCAGAGGACGCTACACCGGAGGAACTCCAAGTTTTCTAAGCTTGGAAGGATGATGATTTAAAAGTTAAATCATACATCCTTAGTTCACTGTCTCCGGGACTCAAGAAACAATACTATGACATGTCAGATGCGTATAGTATGATGTCGCGATTATGAGAATCGTTTGAGAACCAAGAATAATTTGTTGTTCATAAGGTCGCAATGGAACTGTTCCATGCGCGATTGGATGAGGGGCAAGCTTTGAGCTCGTATGTTATTCACATGATCGATTTGATCGATCAGCTGAGGCAAAATAATCTCCCTCTAAATGACATTCTCGGTAGGAATGTCATTCTTGGTTCGCTCATAGCTTCATAACGCCAATTCGTGATGTATTTCAACATGAATGAGATTATATGTACCTACCATGAGTTACATAGGATGCTGCTCATGGCGGAAGAGGATCTCAAGAAGGGAGTACCGACTCGCCCTCCGAGACCTACTTCACTTTCTGCTTCTTCCCAGACTTGGTCAAAGGGAAAGAAGAAGAAAGGGAAGAAGAAGGGTTTCGGTCCTCAACCACATGCAAAGATAGCAAAGCCCAAAAAGACTTCTGAAGACAAATGCCATCATTGCAGCAAAGTCGGGCACGGGAAAAGGAACTGTCCTGACTACATTGCCCAGTTGAGGAGAGAGAGAGCATCTACATCAGGTACATTTATTTTTCCAGTTATTGATATATCTTTGGCTTGTGAAGCCGTTACATCCTGCTGGATTTTAGATTCTGCTTGTCCTGTTTATATTTGCAATTCGTTACAGGTGCTGAAGAAAAGTAAGAAACTGAAGCTTGAAGAGATACAGTTGCGATTCGGGAGTGGAGACTCTCTGGATGCAGTTGTAGTGGGAGTATGCGAGATCCATTTTCCGAATGGGACACTTTTGTTATATGACTGTTATTTTGTACCTAGATGTGTAGCTAATATTATATCTCTTTTTGTATTGGATACAAAAAGGTTATCGTATTAATATTAGAACTGTTCTTTGTATTTATATGATAAACGTAATATTCAGATCATTGTTGTCAAACCAACGTAGTCATTATACATTGCAAACTTCTAAAGATATTTTAAATATTGGAGTTAATAAATGTAGTTTACCTGTTATTAATAATAATGAACTTTGGCATATGCGGCTAGGTCATATAGGCGTTAAACGTCTTACCCAATTGGTTAGGAATGGTTTGATACCAGATCTCACCATTGAATCCTATCCAACTTGTTAATCATGTATTCATGATAAGTGTTCTCTTTGAACTTAGAAGTCAGTTCTAAGTGTTCTCTTTTTGAGATTGCTAATAGAGACGTCGACGGGATAGTCCCTATAGAGATTTAACGTTTACATCTATATCTCTGAGATATATCCGGATACTTGTGACGGATGAATTATACATATGCCATGACCTCAACCTGTACGATTCAGCGAGTTTATCCGTGGTTGTCATAATTTACGGGTGGATAAATTGACGGATATGCCTAAATCTAGAGAGTCTCACTAATGAAATATACTCGTAGAGCACTAGGGCAACATTTACAAATAATACTGATTATTTATAAGTTGTTTAAAGGTTAAACGAAAAATACATTTGATGGGACCCGATATTCATTTCCTATTTTTTGTGTATTTGCATTTAATATTAGATTTTATCAAATACATATTAATTAATTGTCAAATTGAGATATTTGACTAATATCATAAATATATATGTATTTGATATTAATGTAAATATAATACATATATTTAATATATTTGTATTTAAATAATTATTTAATTATTTAATTATTTAATTGTTAAATAATTAAATTAATTAAAAATATAAATATCTTTGGTTATGATATTTATTTAATGACTTAGTTGCAATTGTTGACTTGGTTGAAAAATTCATTAAAGTGTAATGATCATTTTAAACAAGTTGGCAAGTTGAACTTTAAATGAAATGAAAACAAAATATCTAGATATTACTTATGCCAAAATTCGGTCACGGCCTAATGGGAGAGGTATATATTGTTTGTTTCATTTTTTTGGGTTTCATAAGTTCATATACACAAAAAATAGAACACAAAAGTGGTTGAGAGAAAAGGTTTGGAGAAAAGAAGAAAATCTTGGAAATCTTAAGCATTTGTAAGTTTTCTTTCAATTCCTCCAACATGAAAAATGTTTCTAACATACTTAGCTTCAATTTGTGATGCTCTGATGTTATCTCTACTCTTATAGTTTGTGTTTATATGGTTGTGAACTTGAATGAAAGATTGATGCATGTAAGTGAGCTTAAACTTATTTTAAAGCTTACTTTTGATTCTTTAAAATCCAAATTGACATTATAGAGTTAGTAAGCCACTCCCTGGTGACCTAGAATTGTTCTAGAGTTATTTCAAAGTAGTGAGGCTTGTTTGGTGAAGTATTGAATGGATTAAAGTGTTGGATTTTGAAGATTTGGTTAAATTGGACAATTTGGTAAAATTGAAAACTTAAGGTTCATAACCCACTCCAAATTTGGGGCTTTTCATATATGTGATGTATTATGGTATGAATATGATGCATGTAAGATTTTAAGTTGATTGGATTTGATCTTGGTATGTTTTGAACAAAATGGACCAAATTGCAATTAATGGAAATTTTAGGGTAGTCACGGCATTTGCTCAAAAATTGGGGATTTGTGTTAAATCTGATTTTGATGCTTTAGATGTGTTGAAAAATATTTTAGAAATTATTTAGAATCATCCAAAATTATATTTGATAATTTTTGGACTAAAATGATTAATTTACAAAGTTTTGGAATAATTCGGTAATTTCCAAGATATTTGATCTCTTGTGATTTTCAGAATTTGATAATTGGATAATTAAATAAATAAGTTTATTTAATTGATCCGAGAAAAATTTTGAAATCGGAAAATTTTGATTTTCCACTATTCCGCTGCGTTACCGGATTTCCGCCATAAAATCGCTTCAGGAAATGTTAGGGTTGGTGCTCGGAGTGCCAATCCGAATCGTATTTATGTCCGATTCATAAATATGAGTAATTTTTTTCCATAATATTACTAATTTTAATGGTAGCACCCTTGTCTTTTTATACGCTTATTCGATCTAATCACGATTAGATATCTGATTATGAATAGATCAAAACTGAATCTGATTCAGTGATACGTGTATATTAGACAAAGACCATAAGATTTACAGTATAGTGCGCAGTTTACACACGCAATTTGTAATTGACATTGGGAAGCGCACTATTAGTTGTATATCCTTAATAAAGTTCCTGGTCAAGATTTTCTACATTTGGAAGCGCACTATTAGTTGATGAGTTCAGATATTTCAGGCCTGGACGGAAGTAGTTTGGGAAGCTCGGCAGGTCACTTGGCCGACCTCTTGAGGATCGACGTATTAGAGTAGTTGAATTTTTCTCTCCAAAATCAGCTCTCACATTCGAAATTCGACAGGCTTTCATCATTAATGAAAAGGTTTGACAGAGTACTTTTACGGCATGATGTGACGGGAAATCAGAGGGTAGACTTTGTTTTCGGCGATGGCAAATTGGGGAATAGAACCTGTCAAATCGTCGAAAATCCACAGACCTGCAGGGCTGGCGTCATAAAGAAATGGAAACAGTGTTGAATATACATTAGTATATAAAGGAAGGTTGATAACATTTGTAAGGGTTACAACAAATTTTCCTTTTGAGAATCATTTGCAAAAAAAATTGAAAGAGAACAAACTGCTCGGTTTCTTTCGACCATCACTAAAACAGGTCGGCCGAGCTCGGTTTGGTAATAAAAACAAACCCCTCCCCCCACTTTGTGCCTGTGGACGTAGGCAGGATTAGTTCCGCCGAACCACGTTAAACACTCTCTGTTCGATTTCTCGTGTTTGTCTTGTTTTTCGCCAAATTTGTCTTTGGTCTCCCATAACCAAACAAATTCAAGGTTGAGGGAGGGTTGCCTCGGGAGGGTTATCTCAAAACTACCCCTGAGACGAAAATCATTCGTCAACAATCTCAAGTCATTCAAAACTTGTAATGCCCAATTAAATTATTTTATAACATATTTTTTAAATTCAAAACATGTAACTACCATATTAAAATTCACATTTAGAACATACCATTTTCCCAACAAGAAGATTAGACAATTATTGTTTGTTTAGCTACAATATAATGTTAAATTATAAGTAAATAGTAACAATTGGCCTCAATTATGAGGAGCCAATTAGATCTTTTCACCATCTTCCTCAGGCATGTGACAGCAGCTATAGCCCCTTTCTTTCAACCCCCTTTATGCCCAACCAAACCCTTCTTTTTTTTCCCGGATAGCCCTTTAAACCCTCCCACTTCCTCTTTTTCCCCCAAATAAATCCCCCGGGCCTCTTCTACATCCTCAAATCCCTTCTCCTCAAACAGCCCATCCCTCCCACTACCCTTGTTTAAACCCATGGTTTTAAACCCTTCAACACTCCCATCACATTCGCTTTAGCTTTAGCTTTCGTCTTCTCCTTTTACCCTTATATTTTTTCATGTTACTTTATTTTATGTTTCTAGTATTATCTGATCTTTTACTTCGGGTTTCCACCCCTACGTGTGTTGGGATATATGCCCTAGAGCTTCATGTATTGTAAAATAGAATTGATTATTGTAATAAGGCCATCATGCTCCCGGGTAAACCAGACCCATGGAGGTTTCTTCCCCTGCGAGTCGGTTGGTGAGTCCCGTTAAGAACTATCAGACCACCTAGCTTGGGTATGGCCGAATGGCCCACTTGATTACAGGAGTCTCGGGTAAACCGGACCTAGAGAGGTTTATTCCCCTGCGAGTCGGCTGACGAGTCCCATTGAGAAATACCCAGGGAGGGCACACATGGGGATTTGCCTGATCATCCCGGATCGGCATATCCATAGCCTGCTTAGTCGGGACACTGAATTGTAAGGTTCAGAATTATGTTTTGGGAGGCATCGGGCAGGACGCTGCCTCGAAGCACCCGAGTTGTTTTTTTCTTGAATTTGTATGGAGTATGTGCTAAGTCACCTTCATTTTTGTTAATTTTACTTTATTCCAATTTTTGTTTTTCGTTGATATTTGGCAAGGGGATGCCCGCGCCAGGATCCGCAGAGCCTCAGAGGTTGAAAGTTTTCCCTCGTGTAAGTCTCAAATATTCCACCAGCTCGGGGCTGGATTCGTTCCGCCGAGTCTGCGATGTTCCACCAGCTCGGGGCTGGATTCGTTCCGCCGCGTCTGCGATGTTCCACCAGCTTTGGGCTGGATTCATTTCACCGAGTCTGCGATGTTCCACCAGCTCGGGGCTGGATTCGTTCCGCCGAGTCTGTGTTGTTCCACCAACTCGGGGCTAGACTCGTTCCGTCGAGGCACTGATCTCTCCAACCTTGGGGTCAGGTTACGTCCCATCGAGTGCCGATTTTGGCTAGAGGATGAACCGTATGAAAATATTGAGGATGATCCAAGTTGGCACCAAGGCAGATTTCTGTAAAATCCAAAGGTCAGCCATCTGACGGTCGATCAACACAGTTCTGATTTTTGTGTAGTTCCCGGCAAAAACTCTCATGCTCATTAGAACCAAGAACTAAGGGACTGATGTTGATAGATATTTCTACGGCAAAGGTTTCTAAACAGTTTGGTAAGGGCAAATGAGGAAATTCTCCTCATCCAGAAGGACCAGGGGTCAGAAGGGTATATGTTGTTCTTCAACCCAGCTTGGAGCTCGGGTATAGGTTTTTTAGGTACGACTGACCAGAAGATGCAACATGGTACCAGCTTTAGAGACCGACAACATCAGAGCCGAAGCCGACCACATTAGACCGGAAGCTCGGCTTAGTTCTGTCTTACTTTCTGGAACAAGTTGATGAGTTCAGATATTTCGGGACAGGACAGAAGTAGTTTGGGAAGCCCGGCAGGTCACTTGGCCGACCTCTTGAGGACTGACGTATCAGAGTAGTTGGATTTTCCCTCAAAAATCATCTCTCATATTCGAAATTCGACAGGATGTCATCATTAATGAAAATGTTTAACAGAGTACTTTTACGGCGTGATGTGACGGAAAATCAGAGGGAAGACTTTTTTTCAACGATGGCAAATTGGGGAAGAGAACCTGTCAAATTGCCGGAAATCCGCAGACCTGCAGGGCTGGCATCATAAAGAAATGGAAACAATGTTGATTATCTATTAGTATATAAGGGAAGGTTGATCACATTTGTAAGGGTTACAAAAAATTTTCCTTTTGAGAATCACTTGTAAAAAATATTGAAAGAGAACAAACTGCTCGGTTTCTTTAGACCATCACTAAAACAGGTCAGCCGAGCTCGGTTTGGTAATAAAAATAAACCCTTCACCCCACTCTGTGCCCGTGGACGTAGGCAGGATTAGCTCCGCCGAACCACGTTAAACACACTCTGTTCGATTTCTCGTGTTTGTCATGTTTTTCGCCAAATTTACCTTTGGTCTCCCCATAACCAAACAAATTCAAGGTTGAGGGAGGGTTGTCTCGGGAGGGTTATCTCGAAACTACCCCTGGGACGAAAATCATTTGTCAACAATCTCAATTTATTCAAAACTTGTAACGCCCAATTAAATTATTTTATAACAATATTTTTAAATTCAAAACATGTAACTCCCATATTAAAATTCACATTTAGAACATACCATTTTCCCAACAAGAAGATTAGACAATTATTGTTTGTTTAGCTACAATATAATTTTAAATTATAAGTAAATAGTAACATTTGGCCTCAATTATGATGAGCCAATTAGATATTTTCATCATCTTCCTCAAGCATGTGACAGTGGCTAGCCCCTTTCAACCCCCTTTATGCCCAACCAAAACCCTCTTTTTTTTCCCGGATAGCCCTTTAAACCCTCTCACTTCCTCTTTTCCCCCAAATAAATCCCCCGGGCCTCTTCTACACCCCTCAAATCTCTTCTCCCCCAAATAGCCCATCCCTCCTACTACCCTTGTTTCAACCTCTGGTTTTAAACCCTCCAACACTCCTCTCACATTCGCTTTAGCTTTCGTCTTCTCATTTTACCCTTATCTTTTTTCATGTTACTTTATTTTATGTTTCTAGTATTATCCGATCTTTTACTTCGGGTTTCCACCCTTACGTGTGTTGGGATATATGCCCTAGAGCTTCATGTGTTGTAAAACAGAATTGATTATTGTAATAATAATAATAAATGCATTATTCATTTATCAAAGTTGTTTGATTTAAATTGCATATTGTCCAATTGTCTTGTTTACCTTAATTACTCTTGTACTTTCAGACTTAGTGTATATTTGATGCACAAGAGGATCTAAGTCTAAAGTTAGTAATCTAAATAGTCCATATAGAGCAAACAAATAGGGTACTTTATTTGTGGTATATTTATAACTGTAGTCCATTCTATACTTGTATGACGACCTTGATCCAAGATCGTTAATGTAGTGACATGAGAATGAAGGCACCTTGTATGTGAGATCATATAGGACTTGACTCAGATAAATACGAATGTCTTTTAAAATCCGTTAACCAAAGAAATTCATTTTATCTACTAGATGGTCATATATGGATTCGATCTTAATCCTGAGTGTATTACGAACTCCTTCATGTCAGGCTATGTCATTTAATTTACCATGGTGAGGTTGGTGTAGCATTCCTGGCCAATAACTACGTATTTTGGGGATACGATTTGGTATGTAGCTGAGAGCGTTTATATATATATATATATATATGGAATTCACCCCTTCTTTCGAGAAGCAGAAGAATATCTCTTTTGAGAATTGATTTGGGACTTGAACAATTTGAGCGCTCAACTTATCTATTACGAATAGAAAGTTTTATGTTCATAATTGTTATGAATTAATTGTTCATTATAGAATCAATGGTGCTTAAGAGACAAAATATTTAGAGAGGTATAACAGACATATGACTCGGCTCTATTTATGAGATATTCGTGAAGGGCTATATCCATATGTAATGACTATATCGATGGACACCAAAGTTGTTCGGCTTATTTTCCATCTACGGTAATAGGATTTCAACTTCGATCTTTTAGTGGAATAACGCGAAGTTAATAATTCGTAATATTTGATTAAAGGGTTTAATTAATACTTCGGAATTATTGGAGCTCGGAACCGTAGGTCCATTTGGTTCTCGTGATAACTCGATTAACTGTAGCAAACTTAATATAATTAGATTGTCTAATAATATGCTCACATTATATTTATATCTTATTAATATGATTAATAATATTTTTGTCACAAATGAAAATAATATTAAATTAGTTTAATATTATGTTTTCTAATATTTTGATTATGAGATAATCAAATAATATTATGAGATAATTATTACATCATAATTGATAATGCATAATTATGAGATAATTATGACATCATTATTGGATAATGGTAAATGCATTATCAAGACAAGCCTTAACGGTTTGCCAAATCATCCACCAAGTTTTTTTTAATTAGTTTTGATCTAATTACCTAACTTAATCCAGTGTCTCATTGATTTGGTTGACACTCCATTCAAGTGTGTTTGCCATTCAAAGAGTGAGTGGATATTGGTGGATTGGCTTTGGAATAAAATCTCTACCATTCTCACTCAAGGGTTGAGTAATTCATACTTAGCATTTGGAAAAAGAAATTCAAGAGAGAGCAAAAACATACACAAAAGTTGTGAGTAAGGTAGAGAGAAAATTCTTATTTTCTCATTTGTTGAGATTAGAAAGAAAAACAAGAGTGAACAAGATACTTGATCTTCTTCACCATATCTTTCTCAAAGCCAAAAGAATATTGTGACTACATTATTTCTCTAAATAGTTTAGAGTATTATTATTTCTCTAAAAAGTTTAGAGGTTGATCTTTGTGAGTGAAGCCCACATTTTGGTTTGTTGGTTTCGAGATATAGCTCTGAAGATCGGGAGGTTGAACCAAGCGTTGGACATCAAAGGAAATTCATCAAGTGGTTGGTGGAGTTCGGATTCAACAAGGGAGAAGGCAAAGAAAATTTTAAATGTCTATACCGGAGCCGGTGCCTACAATAGAAACTTCTGCTACGCTAAGGAAAAGACGTTTCCTTCAACGTGGTGGTTATTTTGTCCAACTAGTTTCGATCTATGTTAGTTTTGTGTTTTTGGGTTTCCTGTCATTGTGCAGGTATATGGGCTTTACAACAACAAAATAGAGGATTTACACGACTTCAAATGATAGATCGAAAAGTGGAAGAGACTCTTTTTCTATCAATTGATTGCTGCTTATTTTGTAATGATTTTATTCAGTTGCTGTAATGGTCTAGTGTTTACTTTATGCATTGTACTTTTTCTCTTATAGTTGTAAAATTTGTATTCACCATTTTTGATCGTGAGGTTGGAAAATCAAGCCGAATCCGTAATTCCTCTACAGCCTTATTAGAATTAGGTGTGAATCCAATTTTGAGAAATAAAATGTATGAGGATTTGACAGGCTAGTCCAAGGACATGACCTTAATTTTTTTCCATTCACATGACGAAAAAAATAAAATAAAAAGCTAACACATAGAAGGTAATACTAGTATACTCCATTTTTTGGTGAAACTCCGAGATCATCCTTAATGAACAGTATTCCCTATCGAGCCTCCAACTATGAGATCGTAATTGAAAATATAATCTTGGAAGTTTATGGAGTTCAGGAGAATTTATAACTCTTTGAAAGCTGTTAATAAAGAATCACAAGGCATAATGAATTGTTAATTATTAGATTTTTATAGGGATATCGAAGTGGTAATTAATAATCTTTTCACTATTGCTCGGGAGAGGTAGTGAAATACTCTAGGATTCTTGGGTTATAAACTTAGAAATTGAATAGTAGTTAATTTGGCATCGCAAATACATAGTGGATAGTTAGGTGAAATCACACTATAGAATTCATCTCGTAACTGATCTTGCAATAAAAATCGTTTAGTTTCTTATTTGTTTTTGTTTTTAAGTTTCAATTTACTTTAAATTTAGATTGTGTTTCTAGATAAAGTTAGGGTTAGTAATTATATTACTTAGTGCAAATTAGATTTCAATCCATGTGGGTTCGACACTCATACTTTTCATCTACTAAAACTTGACACCATACACTTGTAGTACGATATAAAATATCACAACACTCAATCGGGTAGCACAAACACCGATCGATATACTCACACCCACGCTCAAACTTTGCTCGGAATCTCAAAAACTAAAGAAAAGAAAAACAACAGAGGAACTTTTTTCACAAATTGCTCTGATCTTTCAGTCTCGGTTTCTCAAAAACTAAAGAAAAGTAAAAACATCAGAGGAATTTTTTTCACAAATTGCTCTGATCTCTCAGTCTCTGTTTTGTGTATTTTTTTCTATATTTTCCAAAAAGTGTGACAACCTTTATATAAGAAAAATTGTGACCTTTTGAAATAAATTACAAAAACGTTTTGCACTTATTTTTACGTTTTGCACTTACTTTTTTACGTTTTGCATTTAAATAAAACAAACAAAAAAACGTGTTAAAAAAATAAATAAATGAGAGTGTTACAGAATTGAATAGAAAACATGTTACAAAAAAATAAAGGGCAAAATTGTTGCAATTTTTTTTTAAAAAATTTTAAGGTATTTTCTCCAAAAAAATATCTATACACACCCACACCGAATCGACGGACGACGGCGGCGCGCGTGTGGTTGAACCACTATTAGCCTAGCTCCTCACTTTTTTCACAAAAGTGGGTACCCCTTGGGGACGAAACCCAATTCACTACATAAAACCATATAAACAACAAAATTGGTGTTATAGTTTTCCCATACGAGACTTCCTAATAAATTGTGGTTTTTTTTTTTTTTTTTTTTTTTTTTTGTAACATCTCAATTCATTCAAAACTTGTAACACCCAATTAAATTATTTTATAACGACCTTTTTAAATTCAAAATATGTAACTCCCATATTAAAATTCACATTTACAACAGACCATTTTCCCAACCAGAAGATTAGATAATTATTGTTTGTTTAGATACAATATAATGTTAAATTATAAGTAAATAGTAATATTTGGCCTCAATTATGAGGAGCCAATTAGATGTTTTCATCATCTTCCTCTAGCATGTGATCAGCGGCTAGCCCCTTTCAACCCCTTTATGCCTAACCAAGCCCCTCTTTTTTTCCCGGCTAGCCCTTTAAACCCTCCCACTTCCTCTTTTCCCCCAAAAATAATCCCCCGGGCCTCTTCTACACCCCTCAAATCTCTTCCCCTTCTCCCCCAAACAGCCCATCCCTCCTACTACCCTTGTTTCAACCCCTGGTTTTAATCCCTCCAACACTCCCCTCACATTCGCTTCAGCTTTCGTCTTCTCGTTTTATCCTTTTATTTTTTCATGTTACTTTATTTTATATTTCTAGTATTATCCGATCCTTTGCTTTGGGTTTCCACCCTTACGTGGTGGTTATTTTGTCTAACTAGTTTCGATCTATGTTGGTTTTGTGTTTTTGGGTTTCCTGTCATTGTGTAGGTATATGGCTTTACAACAATAAAATAGAGGATTTACACGACTTCAGATGATAGATCGGAAAGTGGAAGAGATATTTTTTCTATAAATTTATTGCTGCTTGTTTTGTAATGATTTTATTCATTTGATGTAATGGTCTTGTGTTTACTTTATGCATTGTACTTTTTCTCTTCTAGTTGTAAAATTTATATTCACCATTTTTTGTCGTGAGGTTGGAAAATGAAGCTGAATCCGTAATTCCTCTACGGCCTTATTAAAATTAGGTGTGAATCCGATTTTTGACTAGTTATGGGATTAAAAAGTGCATATAGTTTATGTTGTTAGGTTTGATCCTCACTAGACTTGAGTCTCAAGTTTCTTCATAAGTATTGTATTCAAGTTCATATGGTTGTATATTTACATCATTGTGGTGTTTGGAGTTTTATTATGAATGAATTTCTTATTTAAAAAAAAAAAAAAAAAAAAAATTGAGGAGCCAATTCAGAGCTCTAAACGATCGGTGTCCATAATACCAAACGTAGCCATAGACAATTTCTGCTATACTAATCACTATCACAATGAATGGTTAAGCATCCACAGATCTTGTAAATCTCGGCAACCAAAAATATCATAAATGTTGAGAAATAAAATGTATGAGGATTTGACAGGCTAGTCCAAGGACATGACATTAATTTTTTTCCATACACATGACGAAAAAATAAAATAAAAAGCTAACACAGAGAAGTTAGTATAACTCCATTTTTGGTGAAACTCCGAGATCATCCTTAATGAACAGTATGAATAAGACGTATTCCAAGGCTGAAATATTACTGATAATGTACTTCAAGTTGCAGATAATGTAGAATAAGGCAAGTTACTAATGGATTCCCTATCGAGCCTCCAACTGTGAGATCGTAATTGTATTGGATGACGATGCTTCAAGCATGCTTGATGAAGAATCTGATGCTGATGATTTCCTGTCTGCCAAGAAACCAGGTTGTTTTGGTTGAGGCAGCACAGTCTCACTTCCCAACATCAAAATCACTGATGGCATACTTGGCCTGTCCTCCGGATGCTGTTGCACACACAATAAACTGATGTGGATACATCGTATCACTTCTGAGAGATTGCATGATCCTTTAAAACAAGCATCGATCAGTTGTAAGGGTGTACCTTCATTCCACAACTTCCATGCCTGAAAGATATCAAAACCCTTTTGTCATATATGATCTTAGTTTAAAATATGTCAAAAAGTTACATGCGATTTACTTACATGTCCTATAAGGTTAAGGCTGTTGTCTGAATGATAAAATCCTTTATTTTTCTTTCCACTTAATATCTCCAGCAATAAAATGCCAAAGCTAAAGACATCGGATTTTATTGAGAATAGCCCATCACTTGCATATTCCGGTGCCATATAACCACTTCAGAGGATTATAAAAAGTTACATATTATAAATAGGAGTGAATCATGAAGATGACAAGATAGAAAATACTTACTAAGTTCCAACCACTGTGTTTGTGCTTCTTTCCGTTTCGTCTCCACTAAAAGTTCTGGCCAAGCCAAAATCTGAAATTTTTGGGTTCATATCATGATCAAGTAATACATTACTTGCTTTGAGATCTCGATGTATGATCCTCAATCTAGAATCTTGATGAAGATAGAGAAGACCCCTGGCAATCCCGCAGATAATGTGAAAACGCTTGGACCAATCCAAAAGCTTCCTTCTTGTTAGATCTAGAAATTAAGTATCCTAAGGTTAATACGATTCCAACTTGAATTTTATAAAATCATAATTTTCTAAATCATAGAAACGTCTATAACCAAGGCACAAGCTAGCTGAAAAATTTAACGCATAGACTTATGAAGGATCCAGACCAAAAATGAAACAGTCCAGGCTTTTGTTTGGCATGAATTCATAAATCAACAATTTCTCCTCTCCTTGAATGCAGCAGCCAAGAAGATTTACGAGATTTCGGTGCTGCAGTTTGGAAAATAATATAACTTCACTCTTCAACTCCTTCAATCCTTGATTAGAAATCTTTGAAAGCCTTTTCACGGCAATTTCTTGTCCATCCGCCAGTGTGCCCTGAAAAAATATAGGTGAAATTAATTGAACTGTCCTATGTGATGTATGTACTTCATTCTTGGGATTATTTAACTAGCATGTTGCAATTTTACCTTGTATACAGGTCCAAAGCCACCTTCTCCAAGCTTGTTGTTGATTGAAAAGTTATTGGTGGCATGGGAAATTGTAGCTAACTCAAATAATGGTAGATTCAGGTCTTTGTTTCGATCATTATTTTCCTGATCAGTTTCCCTGTTGTTTTCTGTTCTATCTAAGATAAAAGACCACATAACTTATGTCAACATATGTTGTACAGCAACTGGACTATTTATTTTATTTTTTATTTTTTTTTTGCTTGATTGAAACCTAATTCCCACAACATCTATGTGAGCAGGGTTCAAACCCCAACTCTAGAGATTTTACCAATTGAATTAGATGGCACCACTGCAGATATTGGACTATATTAAACTATAAATTCTCATTTTGTTGTTTTCACTAACAAGATTCTTTATTTGGAAAACAGCATTAAAACTATTTAATTAACCCAATATATGTTTTCCAGTGAATATGAAAATGCAAGTAAATACAGATCCAAACACTTGATAGAAAGGAAACTGCTAGCGTAAAAATACAATCAAATGGCTATAAATTTGGGAAAGTAATATTACCTATTATGTGTCTCCTCCTTTTGTGAATGAAGTAGCCAGCTAAAAGCACCACGGCTAACAGAGCAGTAGTAGAAATGACTATCACCACTATCTTTGCCGTAGGCTGACCTGTCACTCCTCGATTGGCGTATTCTGATATAGCAAAGCAAAAAGATTCAAAATACAACAAAATTCTAAGCATATAAGCTATAGTCAGAAGCTGCTTTATGTGATAGGAGCCACCTCAATCTGAAATTAAATTAATAATTACACGATAAAAAGAATCTAACTGGAATGGCACTCCTAAATTTTCATTATGGAGTAACATAAACAAGTAAGCAGATACCTATCTCTGAAGCAGACATTCGAATATAGAAGTCCTGCCCACCATCTGGGAAATCTCTCATATCAATCAGATCACCAAACCACATGGCACAACCACTGCCTCCTCCTCTTATATCTGAATTGTGTACGCCATACAAGAAGAGTTTTTTAAGCATTTCTCCCTGCATCCTCGATATTCATACTTTTACTGACCCAAGAGTGAGTAGCATCTGGCAACTTTAGCTCAGTAAATTTGTAAATAAAACCATCTTGTCTAGAGTAGTTTAATGTCTTAGTATGCACACAACCTTGAGACCAGTCCAGGTACCCGGGTGATTTAGGTTTGAAACCTTTTAAACATTGGCAAACAGGAGATTCACTAATGATGCAAATGCCATAGGCACCACAAAGACCATAAGTGTCACATAAATCTCTTGGCACATTTGAATACAACTCCCAACTTTGACTTGCTTTACTCCATATGAATCGTTGACGTAAATAGTTGGTTTGGTTCATAACAATCCTTGAGATAACTTCTTTATCTGTGATATTGAATGTGTAGTACAGCTCATCCTCATTAGAAACAAAACTAAACTTGAAAACGGGATTAGGCCTTAATGATGGAGAACTGAATCTAAGGCCATTCCATGGGCCAGTCCTATAAAACTTTGTTGATCCCTTCCACATAACTGCCTCAGGATTGTCTTGTCGTTCAATAGCCAAAATAAAGTCTCCAGGAGACGGGTCGTCTGAGCTCTTCCATGATGTTACACGCCGCTCAAAACCAGTATTTAGATCCCATCCAAGCTTCATTCCTGGTAGCAGTGTGTCAGAAGGATAATCAAAGCTTTGCCAGAAATAAGTTTCAGAATCACCATCTTGTTCACCTCTGAGCACAAGATTTCCTGAATCTAGTAGCTGTAATACCACTGAAGTCTGAGCTTGTTTTCTCATGTGTGCATACCAAACTACGCTCTTGCTCTGGCTTGTTAAAACAAGATTGCCTGTCTTATTTATCATTAACAAGCCAGAAGAGTCGTTGATGGGTCGAAGTCCGTTTGCAACCCAAACAACAGTTTTAAGTGGGATATTTCTGTACCAAATTCCAATATACCGATTCTTGGAAGTACCAGGACTAAAGAAACCAAGCTCAAAGTTCCATCTTTTGAAACTAAGGTCCTGCCATCGCTAAGAGACATAGATGAACTGATGGTGTCAGATGCGAAAGTGAATTCAGACAAGAAAATTAACTTACAACATATGAACAGAACGAAAGTACATCCATTAGTGCATAGGCTTAGAGCTCTCTCTAACAAATTAAATACATATATAACCATGAAGAATGATCCATCTTGGAGTCAATGCTTCCAGACTAATAGTCCCTTGCGAGAACGCAACTAACTTGAAAAAAAAGTGACTGGTTGATGAAAATTCAACATCTCTATAAATGTGTCAAAACGAGATTGTACACCAGTAAACCAACCCTATGTACTAAGATAATGAAATCATTGCAGGCGACCTTGGATTTAATATGTCAGTACAGCTGTCTGACATTTCAATTCAATCAGTACAGCAGTTTGACGTTTCAATTCATTGAGATGCTTGAGAGAATGGAGCTCTATTTGGTAGAGGTCGCCGGCGGTTCGGTTCGGTTCTATTTTGTGTGGAACCGGAATCGAACGAACCGGTTAATTCGATTCGGTTCCGGTTTCATACTAAATGTGGAACCGGAATTGGAACCGGAACCGAACCGTTCGGTTCTGGTTCCGGTTCCATTCGGTTTTTTTTTAAATAATAAATTGAGATTAATAAAATAATATAATTTAAAATTATGAATTTGAATTTATATAATAAACTTACATTACATAATTACATTAAATTACAACAGTTCGGTTGCGGGTGACCGTTGGAACCCTAGGGTTCCAATTCTCCAACGGTTTGGAACCACTGGAACCGAACGGTTCCAGCGGTTTCAACCGGTTCGGTTCCGGTTCCAAACCGAAACCTTGGCCGGGTCTACTATTTGGTCCTCCATTATGTTATTTGTAGTAAAGCAATGATGTATTTGTTGTTGGGAAATAAATTCATACCTTGTAAATTCCATCAATTATCTTGTACAATTTCATCAGAGGGGCATGTCTATAATACTCAAGGGTATCACATACCCTTGCGTATCAACGTTGCATGTTCAATGCAACTTTGAGCATTGAACATGCAACTTTGAGCATTAAACATGCAAATTATATCAATAAATATGAATTTTTTTAAAACATGAAATTAGTTGCATGTTTATTGGTAAAAGTTGCATGTTCAATGCTCAAAGTTGCATTGAACATGCAACTTTGAATCTAAGGGTATTTGATACCCTTGGGTATCATAACATTAGCCTTCATCAAAAAGTATTTATTGTAAAGTTTCGCATATAGATTTCACTTTCCAAGTTTCTTCAATCACGTGATATTTACACGCCAATAGTGTCCTAGTGAATAGTGCAATACTTGTTGGGCTCTTATCTCCCAGCATCATGAAAATGATTGAAAAAAAGTACGGAATTTAGAACTATCTGTTAGTTCCATTTTTGTTGGTAATTTTGTAACAAAACAAGTTCAATTTGTTAGCGACATGGTTGCGTATTTTATATAGATAAATAAGGTTTCAGGACTTACTGGAATTAAATCAGGGCCAAAACAGCGAAAAACGGAGCAAAATGGCAAAATTATCATTTGAGCGTCGCGACGCGCAAAACTTCTGCGTCGCGACCACTAAAATGAGCCTGACACGTGTCAAAATTAGAGAAGATTGCTATCATACGCACTTGCTAACATGCATCTGCCACGTGTCAATATCACAATAATCTTGCTAACATACGCCGGATACGTGTCATCATCCTATGCTGTCCATAATACACGTCATTGCTTACGTCAGCATCGCGACGCGAATAACTTCACGCGTCACGACGCCAAGCCAATAATTCAGTCTGTCGACAGCCGCGTGCCACGTGTCAGCATCTCAGCGAAGCCGTGTACACGTGTCTTCAATCAACGGCTCATTGCGACGCGCAAGGTTGCACGCGTCGCGACGGGTGGACAATAAAGTTGCCTATAAATTAAGGCCGAAAGCAGAATTCCAATTCATACCTTCTTCTGGGGATTTCCTTAAGAATACTAAAAAGATTGTATCTTGTTTGTTTATTTACAACTTTTTGTATTTAATTTTTATTTTATGCAATAGTTCTTTCTTTATTTTACTTTTCAGTCTTTATTTTTACTTTTTAGTATGAGGAGGTAACTCCCCTCTGCTGGGGTGAAGGGTAAAGCTTTTATTACTAATATTTAGATTAATCTCATTTAATTATAATATATTAACTATTCTAAAACCTGACTTAATGGGATACAACTTTTATGGTCCGTTGGACTTAATTAAATTAATAACCTGACTAAACTAGATACTGCCTTTATGGTCAGTTGGAATTAATCATAAATCTGACTTAATCAGGATACCGCCTAAATGGTCGGTTGGTAATGTCATGCAAAGTTAATCTATTATAATAAGGGAGATATCTAAATTAGATGTAATAAAAGTGGAACCTCTAACCCCCATCATTTTCTTTATTGTTTTATTTACCTTTTTAATTTCCAAACTTTACTTTATGTCATTTACTTTATTTATGTCTTTACTAATCCTAGATATGTGTTGTAACTAAATACCATATCTAGGGTTGTGATGAATTCCAATATCACTGGTTTATAAGAGATTATTTTATGACTTGGGTAATATAAATGTTTATTTATTGAGACTTAAGCTTAATGCTTCTTGTTAACTGGCCATTAATAAGATTGATCTTGTAAACTTAAAATAACTTGACGAAGGAATTTTAGGTTTCAGCCTTAGACTCAATAGCTCACGATCTCACCTCGGGGCATGGTGACCTTTAGGTAGATTTCCTTACAGGATAGACATATACCTGTCAGGCGGGGGTAGCCACAATTGGAACTTAATCCTAATGAATTCAGGTAACTTGGTTAAAATAGACATATGATTAATTGGATTATTTGGGTGTTTGCATCTGACAATCGACATAGGTTTTTGCATACTTTCGTGTTCCAAGTTAATAAACAGATATATTGCACAAACATGAGATAACCACTTCATCTTTAAAAGATATTGGAATGATTCACAACCCTAGATAGTTTAATAATATTGAATTTTCCTTTTATTTACTTTCGCACTATTTTATTTACTTGTTTTCAGACAAAAATCACCATCCAATCGAAAATCAATCTATTAGAGTGTAAACATTTAACGTCATAAATTAATAACTAAGGTATTAAGTCCTCGTGAGATCGATACATTTTATACTACTTGAACGATACGTGCGTTGCGTTACGTGAGTGATTTCACCGATCAAGTTTTTGGCGCCGTTGTCGGGACTTATTTATCTTTCACTATTAATTTTGGGGCTAGATACCTTTGCCTGTGTCTAAATTGTTTTTACTTATTATTTTTATTTTCTTGTATTTCAGGTTCTCAGACAATACATGAGATGAACCAGAAGCTTTGAAATCCGACCGCTTGACCCAGAAATTGAAAGAACCATCAGTCAATTGAGAATGGAAAGGCGAGAAGGTCAAGAAGCACTAATCAACATGGAACCTGAACCTTTGGAAGTTACACCACCAATTCTCATTCAAGACAGAACTATTCTGGTGGTTGACGGCTTCATTTCATGTATTGTACTTCCTCCTTTACCAGCAAATACGTGTGACATTAAAACATGCATCCAGATGATACAACATTCAGTTCAGTTTGGGGGGAATGCAATTGAAGATCCTAATGCCCACATCAGCAACTTCCTGGAAGTTTGCAGCACTTTCAATTAGAACCGAGCAGCTGAAGAAGCAATGAGACTGTGTGTGTTTCTATATTTCTTGAAAGATAAAGCTAAGGCTTGGCTACATTCACTACCAACAGGTTCCATCACAACTTGGAACACTCTTGCCACCAAATTCCTTACAAAGTACTTTCCCCAGCCAGAACTGCAAAGCTGAGGAATGATATAACATCTTTTATACAACATGACTCAGAATCCCTCTGCGAAGCTTGGGAAATGTATAAGGAATTGCTCCGGAAATATCCTCACCATGAGATTGCAAAATGGCTACAAGTCCAAACCTTCTACAATGGACTTTCTGGACTAATGGGAACCACAATAGATGTTGTTGCTGGAGGAGCTTTAATGGCAAAATGAGATGATCAAGCCTGTGACTGAATTGAAGAAATGGCCAACAGAAATGAGCATGATCAAACGAATAGCAGGAATTTACGAAGTTGGATCCAACACAACATTGAGTGTAAATTTGGATCAGATTTTCAAAAGTCTGGATACTCTTAACATGAAGGTTAATGCTGGATCCACAAGTTCACCACAAGGAGGAGCTCCAGAGGTAGAATCATACAACCAACATGATGAGACGGTGAATTATGTCAGCAATTTCAACAAACAAAAGGACAATCTATATTCCAACACCTATAACCCAGGGTGGAGGAATCATCCTAATTTCGCATGGAACAATAATTCAGGGCAAACGAAAAGTCCACCACCAGGATTCCAACAGCAAAATAATGGCCAATAGTATGAAAAGAAGCCAAAAATAGAAGATATGCTTACAGAGATGTTTAACAAGCTAGATGAAAAATACGACTCTCATGCAGTCAAAGATGATCAAGTCTGGGACTTAATTGAAGAAATGGCCAACAACAATTCTTTCTGGCCAACAGAAATGAGCATGATCAAACGAATAGCAGGAATTTACGAAGTTGGAGCCAACACAACATTGAGTGTAAATTTGGATCAGATTTTCAAAAGTCTGGATACTCTTAACATGAAGTTAATGTTGGATCCACAAGTTCATCATAAGAAGGAGCTCTAGAGGCAGAATCATACAACCAACATGATAAGACGGTGAATTATGTCAGCAATTTCAACAAACAATAGGACAATCTATATTCCAACACCTACAACCCAGGGTGGAGGAATCATCCCAATTTCACATGGAACAACAATTCAGGGCAAACGAACAATCCACCACCAGGATTGCAACAGAAAAATAAGGGCCAAGAGTATGAAAAGAAGCCAAAAATAGAAGATATGCTTGCAGAGATGTTTAACAAGATAGATGCAAAATACGACTCTCAAGCAGTCAAATATGATGCTATATTTCAATCCCAAACAGCATTAATTCAAAGTCAAGCAGCATCTTTGAAAACAGTGGAGAATCAAATAGGACAACTGGCCAATGCTCAGAGTTACAGACCGCAAGGTACACTTCCTAGCAACACATAACCAAATCCAAGGAACATTGGGAAAGAGCAATGTCATGCCATCACCTTGAAATGCGGTACTGAGATCAACAAAAATGTTGGAGTCAAGGCAACTGTTGAGGAAGTTCCAAAAGAAAGCAGCGAAGAAGATCCACAGATGAAAGAAAAAGAAGCAAAAGCAAATGATCAAGAAAGATTCACTCTACCTCCACCTTTTCCACAGCGTCTCCAGAAAAACAAACTAGACAAGCAGTTTGCTCGATTCTTGGAGATCTTCAAAAAGCTGCATATCAACATTCCATTTGCAGAACTGTTGGAACAATTTCCCAGCTATGTCAAATTCATGAAAGAATATCTTTCACGAAAGCGAAGATTGGGAGATTACGATACAATAGCATTGACAGAAGAATACATCGCCATCATTCAGAGGAAGTTTCCTCCAAAGTTGAAAGATCCTGGAAGTTTCACCATCCCTTGCACCATAGGAGAACATAACTTCGGTAAGGCTTTGTGTGATTTAGGTGTTAATGTTAACTTGATGTCTTTTTCTATTTACTGGAAACTGCAAATTGGAGAAGCAATGCCCACCTCAGTCGCTCTGCAACTTGCTGATAGAATGCTCACATTTCCGAGAGGTGTAGTTGAAGATGTGCTGGTCAAATTTGACAAATTCATTTTCCCAGTAAACTTTATCATCCTTGACATGGAGGAAGATGAAGACGTGTCCATCATCCTCGGGAGACCATTCTTTGCTACAGGTCGAACCATTATTGATGTACAAAAAAGAGAACTAATCATGAGGGTACAAGACCAAGAAGTAACATTCAATATTTTCAAAGCCATGGAATTCCCGAATGAAGAAAGGAGGGGGGAATGTTTCAGACTTGATGTGACAAATAGTACCTTCCAGAGCTCTGATTCAATGCAAAGTTCCACTGATAAACTTAAAGCATATCATCTGCCGGTGGAGCCTGAAGATAAAATGTACTGCGCACTGAACAAGTTAAATATTGAACTCAAGAAACTGAAGAGAAACGGTTCCACCAACTCAACGAATTAGAGGAATTTCACATACAGCCTTTTGAGAATGCCAAACTGTACAAAGAAAAGGCCAAGAAGTGACACGATGAGAAGTTAGTATGCATTCAACTGGAACCAGTGCAGCGGGTACTGTTAAACAAATCAAGATTGAAACTCTTCCCTAGGAAGCTAAAATCACGGTGGCCAGGTACATTCTTAATCACTTAACTTTTATCAGATTAAACCGTTGAGTTACATGATCCCAACTCTAACAAAATATTCAAAGTTAAAAGCAAGCGTGTCAAGCACTACTGGGAAGAATCATTTGAGTGACAAAAATAAAGTGTCACACTTTTAGATCTAGCCTAATGTTCGGGCAGTCATATCTAGCTGACGACGTTAAACTTAGCGCTAGCAGGGAGGCAACCAATGCAATTTGTGTATATATTAAGATTTTTTGTGTTTTATTTTTGTGTGTTTAATTTTTGCAGGTAAAGTCACATTTCAGGATGGAAGACGTTCTCGCAAATCTTCACAAGAATTTTCCTTCTCTCTCTCAAAATTCTCTGATGAAAGTCTACAAATCTCGCATGGAACGAATGAGACTTCTGATGATCAAAGGTATTCCTAATGACATTCATTGGTTAATTGAAGCACAGGTCCGTTTGGCAGGTGAGTCCTCTGACTCTTTTATTTCATATCTGCCTGGTTTAGGAAAACACACCTATGCTAAGAAAAGAAGAGCTAAAAAATTAGGTGTTTGCTATAAATGTGCACGCATGACATGTAATACTCGTTTTCGTTCTTTAGGAATGGTGTCTGATAATCGCGAAGATAAAATTAAATTCATTATGGATGACATGAGTAAGGAGTCTTTGGATGACATATCATTGACTCTTGAGACGCATCCCAGTGCATATATCTATCACGCAATTTTCATGTTACATGAACAGTTTTGAAAAGAAAGACAACAATTAAGTCATGGGAATCTAACTTTAAAAGATCCTGTTTGCCAATTTATAAGAAAATTGGATATGAAGTTTATCATTGATGCATAGACGTCATTCAAGCGGTTACTTCTTGTAAATATCATTATCTCTTTGTTTTTAACTAATAATTGTGATTTGTTTTGTTATTTTCTCCGACAGGATCCAGATTTTTTGACTTTCACGATATATTTTAATGTTTAACTAATAATTGTCATTTCACAGGTACTATTGTTATTACTACTCACCCTTTTTCAGGTTCTATAAATTCAGCTCGTTATTGAACTCTTGAAGACATCGAGATTTGAGAAATAAATACATTAAAAAAATGGAAGCAACCTCAAGAAGACGAGTTGTTAACATATGTGTGTTTTGCGGTACTAGTGTTGGATTTAAACCAGAGTACGTTGAGGCAGCATAGAAATTGGGTAGAGTCATAGCTAAAAGGAATATGCACTTAGTATATGGCAGTGGCAATCTTGGACTAATGGGGTACATTTCAAGGGCTGTACAAGAATGAGGTAGTCAAGTTCTGGGAATCATCCCAAAATCTTTGACAGAGGCGAATCTTATAGAACCATCAAATGAAGATGAACTTATCGTGCCAGGTATGTCTGAACGACTGGTTGAAATGATTAATCGTGTTGATGCTTTTATTGCTTTGCCATGTGGCTTGGGCACGATGGAGGAAATTTTTACAATACTATCTTAGGCAAACTTGAACATACACTAGAAACCAATTGGATTGTTTAACGTTGATGGATTTTGTGAATTTCTTTGTGTGTTTCTTGATGATGCCCGGAGAAATGGGTTCGTGTCAAAACCTATAAAAGATATCCTCTTCACTGCCAAAACTGCCAATGATTTAATTGACCAAATCTTAGCCTTTGAACCATAAATTGACCATATCATTTCTAAGATAAACTAGTCCGATAATGATCGTGGTAAGAAGCGTAGGATAAATCTGGATCTTAACCTTTAATTTTCTTTTAAGATGTAGAATTTCAGCTAACCAGATACTATTTTCTGAACTATTCTTCTACTTTTTAGACATTGGGGATAATGTCTCAATTAGGTTTGAGGGAGATGAATAGTTGACTAGTATCTTGTTTTTATTTTTCGTTGTGTTGTTTTTATTTTATTTTTAGTCAAAAATTTTTAAAAAAATTCAAAAAAAATAAAACAATTAAAAAATAAATATTTTGTTTTTGTGTTTTTTAACTTGACTAATCAGGTGAAATTGGTGTGAGATAGCTGAGTAAGGAATTTTCACTCCTGAGACGTATCTCAACCTATTTCGTAACATGTTAATTTTTGTTTATTTCCTTTTGAATTATTTAATTTGTGAATTCTCCATAATACTGATTAAAATTGGATCTTCATATGCTCAGTTGCAGGTATTATCAACATGCTTGGTAACATACAACCATGAGTTGTAAGTGAAAAGTTTGTAATATTCAGTGCTCTAGTTTAATTGGATGAAGCATCTAAAAAGCAATGGAATTAAAAAAAGGAAGAAAAAAAAAGAAACATATGAAATCTGAGTAATTAAGTCCGTATGGGTGTCTTAACATCTATTGCCCTAAAGTCAACCGGCTTGGGAGTCATTGGCCCAAAACTCGCTACATGGATTGAATATGTTGTAAATAATAATAATAATAATAATAATAATAATAATAATAATAATAATAATAATATATGAAATCTGAGTAATTAAGTCTGTAAGGGTTTCTTAACACCTAGTGCCCTAAAGCCAACTGGCTTGGGAGTCACTGGCCTAAAGCTCGCTACATGGATTGAAGATGTTGTAAACAAAAAAAAAGTTCCATTGATAAAAAGGTGTGAATTCTGATATAACTTTAGAACAAAAATACTACTCTCTTTTCAACTGCACTTATGAATATTGTGGGCACAATGAGCTGATTAATACCTTGTTGGTTGTGTATATGGAGAATGGTAAAAATAATCGGAGAATTTACTTATTTGGTAATTTAGAAAGAAAGAAAACAACTATTAACTTGGATAATAAATTTCACTTGTTTAGTCATTAACTTGTTTGATCTTTTTTGCTTTTGTGTGCATTTGACGTTTGTGGCTATATGAGACTGCAACTCGTCCACTAAGGACACCTAGGGGTTTAAAGGCTTGTTGCATATGCTAAATGAAATTTTGATCCCTACGAAAGCGGCTTAGTTTAATTTTATTTTAAAGTTATTTGTTATATTTTATTTTGTTGTTTTGCTCGAGGACTAACAAAATGTTAGGTTTGAGGGTGTGATAAGCGGTAAAGATATCAATATTTCCCACCCATTTGACTTTAATATTTTGAATAGTTTCCTGAGTTTTGTGAATATTTTGATGTGTTTTGTGCATTTTGTAGATAAATAAGGTTTCAGGACTCACTGGAATCAAATCAGAGCCAAAACAGCGAAAACGGAGCAAAAGGGCAAAACTGTCATTTGAGCATCATGACGCCAACACTTTTGCGTCACGACCGCTAAAATGAGCCGGAAACGTGTCAAAATCAGAGAAGATTAATATCATACACACTTGCTAACATGCAGCTGCCACGTGTCAACATCACATCAATCTTGCTAACATACGCTGGACACGTGTCTTCATCCCATGTTGCCGACAATACATGTTATTGCTTACATCAGCGTCGCAACGAGAAAAACTTCACATGTCGCGATACCAAGCCAATAATTCAGTCTTCTGACAACTGAGTGCCACGTGTCAGCATCTCAGGGAAGCCGTGTACACGTGTCTTCAATCAACGGTGCTCGCGAAAAGTAAGGTTGCACGCGCTGCGACGCGTGGACCAAAAATTTGCCTATAAATTGAGACCGAAATCATAATTCCAATTCATACCTTCTTCTGGGGATTTCCTTAAGAATACTAAGAAGATTGTATCTTGTTTGTTTATTTACAGCTTTTTGTATTTAATTTTTATTTTATGCAATAGTTCTTTCTTTAATTTACTTTTCAGTCTTTATTTTTACTTTTTAGTAAAATGAGGTAACTCCCATCTACTGGGGTGAAGGGTAAAGCTTTTATTAATAATATTTAGATTAATCTCATTTAATTATAATATATAAACTATTCTAAAACCTGACTTAATGGGATACCGCTTTTATGGTCGGTTGGACTTAATTAAATTAATAACCTGACTAAACTAGATACCGCCTTTATGGTCAGTTGGAATTAATCATAAATATGACTTAATCAGGATACCGCCTAAATGGTCGGTTGGTAATGTCATGTAAAGTTAATATATTATAATAAGGGAGATATCTAAATTAGAAGTAATAAAAGTGGAACCTCTAACCCCAGCATTTTCTTTATTGCTTTATTTACCTTTTTAATTCCAAGCTTTACTTTATGTCATTTACTTTATTTATGTCTTTACTAATCCTAGATATGTGTTGTAACTAAATACCATATATGGGGTTGTGATGAATTCCAATATCCCCAATTTATAAGGGGTTATTTTATGACTTAGGTAATATAAAGGTTTATTTATTGAGTCTTAAGCTTAATGTTTCTTGTTAACTGGCCATTAATAAGATTGATATGGTAAACTTAAAATAAACTTAATGAAGGAATTTTAGGTTTCAGCCTTAGACACAATAGCTCACGATCTCACCTCAGGGCATGGTGACCTTTAGGTAGATTTCGTTACAAGATAGACGTATACCTATCGGGTGG